>CAMTZB010000020.1:10000000-11200000 GCA_947086495.1 Morpho achilles
AAATGTAAAAAAGGAAAGTAAAAAATCACCAAAGACAATGAACCATCAGAAGAATATAATAAACATTAAATTGAACTACTAATAAAAAAATAAAGTACAAAATCATAACAGCATAAAATTAAGTGACAGTAAATCAAAACATTGTTGATTCTAATGCAATAGAATAAGGTGCCCAAAAGTAAAAAAGTTACAAAAGATGTTTGTGTAATCAAAAGTTAAGCGTTAAGTGAGATAGTTAAAACTCGTAATAACAGTTGAATTTTAAAAAAGTATTTCGTATTGAATTTTGCTTAATTTTTGCCATAGTCCTTATGTAAATGAATTAAAGATTTATTAAAGTTTAAGATTTAGTAAATTTCTTTCATTCGTCTTCATACCTTCGTAATACCTCTAGAATGATCTTGAACGCAACCAACAATTCGAATTCTTGTAGCTGGACCACATTGTGGGCAAGGAGACCAGGCAGCAGCTCTCCACCGAGGTGCACAAGGAACTTGACTGCATCGACGTCTTTTACCTGGTGGTGGCGAGCCTGAACAATGTACTGATGATACTTCACGATCCTCTATTAAACTTGCTTCGACGCATCTATATTTACCTACCTAAAAGTAACATAATAATTATAATTATTATATATATCGCAGGCTTAGTATTAGAGTAAGTAATTAAAAGGACCCATAACATACGTTTTTTCAATAGTTAGTAGCGTGATTGCATAGGCATTGAAATGAAGATTACAATGTGTCCAACTCAATCAAGTCTAATATTGAATTTAATTATTACTCTAATACTAAGCGTGCGATGTAATGGAAAATAAACTTTACTTGAATCGTCATTTTTGTGCCCTTATCCCAGTATAAATGAGGTCGCAATATGTCTTCATCCATTTTCTCCTACCATTCGTCAACTTTGGCGCTACTCAGCGCTTTTACATGCATGTCATACTTACTTCACACAACCCAAGCATCTCTTTCTAAACCTCCCTATAGAGATAATCCATCAAACTTTCCTCAAATTTTGGACATTTTTCAGCCTCCCTTCAGTCAAGTATTTAAGTTATTTGAACACTTTAATAATACGTAAGTTATTTGAATACGTTATCTGAATGATATACAAATTTTCTCCTCTATTGAAGTATGCATATCAAGTCGTTTAGAAAAAGACTCGAGGTGAAATATAACTCACTTGAATACCTCCACCACAACTTCTAGAGCATTGAGTATAAGATAATATCTTCCATATAAATTTCCTTCCTCCTACAACATTGTCTTCAAAATTGTTTTCTCTAGATGATTCCTTAATCAATCCAGCTGAGTCTGGATGTTTTGGAATATTTCTAGAATATGTATCAAAACTATGATGGCGTCTATTATGTTTAGGAGACAGTGTAGATTCTGGTAAGTTAGATTTAGTAATAGACTCCACGTCTATCTCACCTGGGAGTGATTCAGTAAAGTATTCGTATTTTATATTAGGACTTGGCTGCGTATATAAAACCTGAAAGGAATAATTGACATTATTATTTAGTTGAATTATCACACACTTATATTATGAATGAAAGAAATTAATAATCATTATCCTCCTGCCCTTATCCCACTCTAAGTGGGGTCGGCACGACATGTTATAAACAAGTCGTAACATGACTTGCCTATGTATTTTACGACCGGCCTGACGTCATCTTATTTTAGTAGTATTTTATGACACCTTAGTAATAAAGAGTGGTCTATTCTACCCAATCGGATACCATATGGTGGGTCAACTTAACTTAGTCGCCTTTTACCTCGGTAAGAAATGAGGGTGGTCTATTCTACTCAGCCGGCTACCACACGGCGGAATGAAAGAAATTAGTAATGTTTACATCAAACTTTTACCATAATGTCTATAGAATTATGTGTTGGGCCCATTGCGAAAACGGAGTCCAGTCCAGCGTTTCTAGTATATATAAATCTTGCTCCGGCAGCTTCATAGACACCTGGAGTGCTAACGGCGAATTCTCCATTCATTATGTATGATCCATTTGATATCTTCAATGCTAAAAAACAATTGCGTTCTTGCAAATCAAAGAA
This sequence comes from Morpho achilles, assembly GCA_947086495.1. NCBI lineage: Eukaryota > Metazoa > Arthropoda > Insecta > Lepidoptera > Nymphalidae > Morpho > Morpho achilles. Next base: position 10,002,067 of record CAMTZB010000020.1, read on the forward strand.
ATAAAGCTATTTACACAAATATTATAAATGCAAAAATCGTTAGACTATAATTGAAAGAATGGAGAGTGGATTACTTTTTTGTTTCCTATGATATTAGCAAACGAAGTCGCCAGCGGAAGCTATTTAGCTTATAATTAATTAAGGATTACATTATTTTATTGCGCAAGACCTTCAAGGAGATAAGTTAGATCTAGATACTAAGGATGTTGGAATTTTATACCAAAAATTAATATTGCAAATGGTAAATGAAATCTACACTAATCTTTACACGAACATTTTTATATTATCATCACATCTTTGCGATTACAGCAGTTTAAAAACACTATTAATAAAAGGCTAATATAGAAAGCCTACTATACTATTGAGAAATACTTAGATGATAACAGTGTGGACGTAGTTACTTTTCGACCCTGTACAAGACAATAATAACTAAATGTAGCTAGTAATAAGAATTATAGTTTCAAAAGAGCAACCGCCGAGTTTGTTGCTGACTCTTCTCGGTAGGAACAGCTTCTGAACCAGCAGTAGAGTTAACGATTCAAAAGAACTTGTTTAGAAGTTTATTCGAATAAAGAATATTTCAATTTGAACAAAATTTTACATGTAATTTTACAATTTTTCAACATAAACTAAACACAATTAAGGACGCATAATAATATGTTACAATATGTTTCAAATACAACCTCCTTTATATGGTTGGTCAATTATATAAAAAAAAACATTGTCACTATCAATGTCATTGAGTTATTGAGGAAGAATAAAGAGGTTGACTTTTGAGAAAATTTCTTCTTATTTTTCGAAGAAGTGTAAAGAATAAATATCGTTTTAAATATCTTGATTAAAAAACCCGTACGCATATTCACATACTTACGAACATGATATCTGGACGTCTAACATTATTTAACAGCAGATCGCAACATTCATAGGTTGTTAGCATTCCTTGAGTTTACATGGTTAAGAATTACTACACCGTGTACCGACCGGTATCTTATACTTGACCCTAACCTTTAACCCTGGTTCAAGCAGTTGAGTCAATAAATCTGTACGTATATCCAATACAATTTTTAGTTACAGTTAGTAAAATATTATACTGTTCTTGAAAACGAAACTAGGGTTATATGATTCAATATGAAATTGAAAATAGAATACACTATTTATTTGTAATTTGATATATTATCCTTACTATCCTTATCCTTATCCTTACTTTACTAATATTGTAAATGCGAAAGTCTGTCTGTCTGTCTGTCTGTCTGTCTGTCGGTTCCGTTTTCACGGTCAATCCGCTGAACCAATATCGATGAAATTTGGCACAAATATTCCTTATACAGCGGGGTAACATATAGGCTATATAAATCCTGTTAATTCAACAGGAATTAAATAGGATGATATTCTAAACGCCATCTATAATAAACCTAAGGAACTTATTTTTATTAACGATTTGTCAAAATCAAGTCAAATCTGTATTAAAGAAGTATTTAGATTCCAAGTTTTTCGGCTTACGTCAAAAGAGTTATCTTTAAAGAGTATTTATATTTTATTGTTAACGCACACTATATACAATAACAAGATATAATAGGAATACCACAATTCCCGTTCCGAGATGCACTTCTCTTGAATGACGAACTAAGACTGACTGTCACTGAAACGTTTTATCAATAAGAAGACTAAACCGGTAACAACAACGGCACAGTGCTGCCACTGTTTTAATCAAAAAAGGCGCAATACTCTTGTTTCATGACCGTGTTGCTATAAAATACAAAGCGGAAGTCAATGGCGACAACATTATTATATTTTTATTCGTTTACTGGACTTTACTTTTATTTATTTACGTATTTTGGACGTTACTTTTATTTATTTTTATTCGTGTTTTAAGTGAGTTATTACAATGGGTAATTAATATAAGTAATACGAGTTATTTACTAAAATAAATGAGCTAAAAATATTATAAATGCGAAAGTCTTTCTCTTACGTTTTCATGGCCAATTCGCTGAACCATTATAAATAAAATTTTGCACAATTAATGTTAGGGTAACATATAAACATCTTTGAAAAAGTTATTTTTATTAATTATAAATAAAATAAATATATGAGACACTTATTTAAATATTTCGGTTTTTGTTTATTTAATAAAGGAGACCGCCAGAATTTCATACATCTTTTGGCCCAGACCTTACGGAGGAACTATAAAAAAAATAATTATAGTTTGAAGTTATGTACAAGTACGATTACTAGCTAAATACCATAATAACACATTAAAAACAATAGGATTTGTGATGAAAATATAACAATAAGGTGTAATCATTTAAGTTCAAGTTAAATTTTATCATATACATTCTTTGTTGTCAAAAAACAGACGTTTCGAGAAAACATATTCTTAAACAGAACAAGTCTTTAGTAAGTAGTCTGTGGCATCAAGTAAGAAATAAATGACTAATAATTGACATGTATTGGGAAGTTTTATTTAATTTAAGCCCATAGAAATCAGAATCATACGGCTAATGGAAAGAAGATTTTATTTCTTCTAAACACCATTTTTAATATTTCAAAAGTCATTACGGTTACATAACAAAGTGAAGGTAATATATTTTCAGATACCTATTTTAAAATATTATGTTAACAAAAACATAATTTAAATTTAATTTTTCGTGTTTATTCTAAAAACGCTAGAATCCAGCGCCTTACGTATAGATAATTAAAAAAAAAACAAGTTGACAATTGATGACGGATGACGTTACGTATAAATGTTTTTAAGTTTTGTAGCACGTTACCATTAAAAGTTTATAATATTAATAGAGATAATTAATATCAGAAAAAACATTATGAATTTTTTGATGTATATGATGTTTTTCCACTTCATTTACTGAGCTATTTTAATATATATTTCATGTAAGTACGGTTTATTTACTAAAATAATCAAATTATGCTCTTGATAAAACGATAAATGCCTCTGATTCTTCCCGTATCGATCTGATTTTTGTGATAGAGATAGACATTTGCAGGGTTAACAACCTATTAGTCTACGCGAACGAAGTTGCGGGTAAAAGCTAGTTATTTATATTTAGAAATGGTTAAACTGCGTAAAAATTTGGATATATGAAAAATTGCACTCAACTAATATTTATTAGTTAAGTTAGTTGAAATATTATATGTTATGAGTTACAGACAATCTGTAAATAACTATACTAATATATAAAGCTGAAGAATTGGTTTGTTTGTTTGATTGTTTGAACGCGCTTATCTCTGGAACTACTGGACCGATTTGAAAAATTATTTCAGTGTCAGATAGTCCATTTATTGAGGAAGGCTATATAATAACGCTAAGATAAATAGGAGAGGAGCAACAATAAAAAAACGGTACGAAAACGGCAAAATTTAAAGCTTTCCTTGCGTGCGCTGAGTAAACGGTAATAGTTATTCAAAAATCATTTTATTTTATTTTATTTTATTTTATTTGGGAAACAAACAATGGTTCTATTACTAAATAAATATTTAAATATAAATATATCACACATCAATAAAGTTTCCACTAAAAAATGTTACACAAATATTAAGAGTAAGTTAAGAGCTTAACTATTTAATGTAATATTTAATATAGTATTTTTCTCATTTTATTTTTGAAAGAAAATATATTATCGTTGAATATATCAATTTCATTAAATAAATCATTATACGCCTTACTAGAACGATGTATTACAGTATTTCCAGCATATTTAGTTTTCGAGAAAGGTACATGAAATAGTTTAGTCATTCGCGAGCCTGATCGAGGACATCGTAATAATATTCTACTTAAAAGGTATGGTGAATCAATATCATTATTAATAATTTTATAGAAAAAGATCTGATCTCTTTCTAATCGGCGATTTTCAAGTGAAGGAATAGAAAAAGGCATAGACTCGTCAGCACAATTATATTTATATTTAAAATGCTTAATGAACTTTTTTTGTATCGATTCTATCTGCTTTATATAGCATTGATATTGTGGGCTCCAAACGGGTGATCCATATTCTAAGATAGACCGTACAAATGAGTTAAATAACAGCAAAAGAGTTGACGCATATTTAAAATCTCTCCCAGTACGCAACACAAAGCCAAGCATACGGTATGCTTTCGACGTGATATAATTAATATGAGAACTAAATGTCAACTTCGTGTCCAAGTATATACCCAGATCCCTCACATCTGTTACTCTCGTAATAGGCACATCTTGAAGAGTATACCTATGAAATATTGGACTTTTTTTTCTCGTAAACGTAAGTAAATAGCATTTAGCGATGTTTAAATTAAGGAAATTATTTTTGCAGTATATATAAAATTTATTTAAGTCTTCTTGTAACAAGAAGCAATCTTTTACATCCTTTACTTTTCTAAAAATCTTTAAATCATCTGCGTATAATATAAAATTTGTGTTACTAAAAATTGAGGAAACATCATTTAAATATATATTAAATAATAAAGGGCCGAGATGTGAACCCTGGGGTACACCAGAAGTAATAGGTACAAATGAAGAGGAAAATCCCTTGATAGTTACAGCTTGGCTTCGATTACTAAGATATGACTCAAACCAACGTAGTAGATCGCCATGTATACCGGCTTGATTTAATTTTTGTATTAATAAACTGTGACAAATTTTATCAAAAGCTTTCGTAAAGTCGGTATACACGGCATCCACTTGATATCCTTCATCCATAGCTGTAACTACCTGATGGGTAAATTGGCAAAGATTAGACTCTGTCGACCTCTTGCTAATAAAACCGTGCTGCTCTTGTATAAACATTGACCGTAAAGTTGGGTAGACTGAATCGTAAATAACTTTTTCAAAGAGCTTAGCGACCGTGCTTAGTTTCGATATTGGTCTATAATTTTGAATGTCGTGTTTATCACCAGTTTTATGTATGGGTGTTATATACGACTGTTTCCAAATACTTGGCATAACGCCGGACTGTAACGATAATTTGAATAAATAATAAATTGGGTATGAAAGTGAATTATAACATAGTTTTAAGAATATTGGTGGAATGCCGTCTGGGCCACAACCCTTGTGTATATTTAGCTGTTTTAAATAATTAGAAATTAACGATGGTGTCAATGCAATTGAGGTACCAGTTATGTTGTAAATTGAACGTATATCCTGCCCAGTGTCTTTATCATTATGCGGCAATTCGAAGACTGATTGGAAAGATTTGTTGAATAGCGAGCATATCTCATTACTGTCAGATGACACATGACTTCCCAAATGCATAGTATCAGGGAAACTTGAAAGGCATTTTTTGGATTTAACGAAAGACCAAAAGTGCTTGCTATTTATCTTAATCCTCCTTTCAGCTGAACTTATAAAGTCATCATAACATTTTTGTTGTACGCGCTTCTGTCGATCACGCAACAAGGAAAATGTAAAATAATCACCGACTCTATTATACTTTTTCCATTTTTTATGAAATTTTCGTTTTTCTTTTATAATCCTTATAAGCGCCTTCGAATACCACGGAGGATAGTGATCATCCTGCCTGATCACCTTTACAGGTACATATTGATCAACTATGTGATTAATACACTTATAAAATTCATCAACTGCTTCGTCAATATTTTTGCTTTCAAATAAGCAATTCCAATCTAAGTGGTCTAACTGTTCTATAATATTATCATAGTTAGCCACGTGGAATAAGCGTGCTTGACGAGTTGCCGATTTAATATATATTTGACGTTCCAACCGCATAGTAATGGCCAGAGCAGGATGATGACCGTCCTCGGGGACTAATGATTCCGTCGTACCTACTACGCATTCCGCACCGCTGATAACTAAATCTAATATTCTATTATTTTTATTAACACATGTATTATGCTGCCTGAAGTTGTTTAAGCATAAGAAATTGTGCATAATATCGGTTAAGGAGTCAGTATCCTGATTAGTAACAATGCCCAGGTTATTGTTGGGGTCACCCCATACCGCAGATGAAATATTAAAATCACCCACGATGAAATAATTATCATTTGGCTTATTTAATATGGAGTCAGAAACAGTTTCCAAAAAATCAGCTAAAGTGTCATAATGCTGAGTACAATGTGGAAAATAACAGCAATAAATATGTAAACGTTGAGTGGAACGCTGTAAGTCGCAAGCAATTGTAATTTGAATAACATCGGCAATAGCTCCCAAAAAGCTATGCTCCTTAACCGATACGATAGACAATTCACGACGAACTGCCACCAATACACCCCCACCAAATTTTCCACCATGCAAACAATAATCACGATCGCACCTGTAAACTGAGTAACGAGCGTCAAATAATTCCATATCATAAATGCCCGGAAGGAGCCACGTTTCGCTTAAGCAAATAACGTCGAAATCCACGCTCAATAGATTACGGAAAAATATATTTGTCTTGGTGCGTAAACCACGAACGTTTTGATAGAAAACGGTCAATTTTTTTATATTAGCCATTGCAAAACGTGACGTGGTAAATACAGAAAATAAAACTCAAAGAATTCAAGTTACCTAATTTGACATCCCTTACCTTAATTGCTACAAAATCAAACCTTTTAAAAATTTTATTTAAATAATATTTATGAAAAGAATCGCGAGATATTTTAATATTGAAACATTGTATAAAAAAATGATTTATTATTACTGATATCCTTAACCGGCTGGAAATTAATATGTGACCAAAAAGAAATAGTATATTTAAAAATAAGTAAAAAATAGTTACGACAAAATTATATGACAATAATAAAATATGAGACATTACAACACATATTACATTACAACACATTACATTAGAATACATTAAATTACAATACATTACTTTACAATACATTACAATACACATTACAATTTGTTTAAATCAGTTTCATTTGAAATATGTACAATAGGACTAGTTTCGTTGCGGCGAACCATAATAGCGCAGTTTTTCACCCAGATAAATCGGAAACCTTTTTCTTTCGCAATAACCTTAGCCCGCTGCAAAAGATGTTTATTTGAACTGGTTAGGTGCTCATTAAAATAAACTTGTGAGTTATTGCCCACAAAACCAAAATCACTAGCAAGTAATTTAATTTTTCTTATATGAGAAAGGAAGTCATCTTTCTTGTAACGTGCTAAAAAGCGCACGACTATAGGCTTAATCATTTTAGAATTCGTATTTTTATTATTATATTTGGGTGCAACTCTAGTAATAAAATCCAAATCTTCAAGGTTTAAAGGTATTTTGGTTCGCTCAGCGACTGTTTTTAGCTTTTCCAACAGATTCTCGCCCTTTTTCTCAGGAATGCCATATATTTCAATATTGCTACGCCTAGACCATTGTTCTCGGGAATTGTTCTCTATTTCTATTGTTTTTAAAGTACTTTTTAAATCGGAAAATTCGCTCATTAACGTCGGAAAGGCTTTAATGTCTGTTTCAACTTTTTCTATTCTATTAGAAATATTTTCAAATTGACTACTGACAAAAGTTATGCTTTGCTTAATACTTGATATTTCTTCCTTTAGTGGTTTTAGTTCCGCTAGAACAATTTTAGACATTGTTTGTTCCAAATTTACTTTAAATTTTTCAAATTCCGAGCAGAAAAGAGATTTGATCATTTCAGACGTGTTATCATTTAAATTTGTTGATGAAACAGTTGATGTCCCCCCTCTTTTAACTGTGACATTATTTGAAGAATCAATGTCAGTTCGAGTAGCACGTATTAGCGGTGTGTTGTCGCATCTATGTTGCTTAGGTTGATTCAAACACTCCGGGCAAATCCAATTTTTGCTGCATGTAGTACTAGTGTTCTTATTATCTCTATTATATAAACATGAGGCGTGATAGTATTTTTTACATTTAGAACATGACAAAGCTGATTTTGTAGCGCCATCTTTTGGTGAGTTGCAGCAAGCGAAATTCATTGTAAATGAATGAAAAATTTCAAAATTATAAATTGGTGTCAACAAACTACAACATTCAGCGGGGATCGAACTCTTGACACTCAGCTTGAGGTGTACACCACTACGCCAACGTTTTGTTACTTGAATTGGCGAAAATATTGAACTTATTATGCAATCTAAATAAATTCGATTTGTGGAAAAGAAATGTTTTATATAATGTTTTTAACAGATCCAAACACAACTAGGTATATCACTTTCACTATCAAATTGTCACCTGTCTTTATATTTTGATGTTATAGAAAGTTATTGTCACGTACAAATTTTACGGGATCCAGCAAAAATGTTCGAACGAATGTTTGTTTTTATAATAATCGTCTTAAAAAGCCAGGAAATATATTTTAACACTTTTTTAAGAAACTGAAACAATTGTATAATAATATCTAATGATGTAAATATCGAGATTTAAGAATTTAAACGATAATAATTTACTGTACACAAAATTACGCGTCCGTACAAAACCTCTTCAAACTACCTACTTCATGTACTACAAAATAGTTCCCCTCTAAAACTTCTAAATAAAAGTCCGCCACTAACCCAATTTAACCATTTTTATGGTTATCAAAATACTATTACGGTTTTAATCTTTCCACACGGGCGGATTGCTTTTTTATATATATAATTTTAAATAAATGCGTCGATACACAAATTAAAGAACCAAAAAAATTGATTTCAGAAAATTGTTACTTTCCGCGGGTGAATCGAACCCGCGATCGCCGGATCTGAAGACAAGGCTACTACCATCTGCGCCAACGGGCCAGTCATCTATAGATTGGTATATACAAAGTAGGCTTAAACAGTTTATTCACCTTTCCTATATAGAATTTATCAGTACATTGATCAAACATGCAAACCAGCCTTATTAAAGGAATCTATACAGAAGTCCAAATTCTGAATTGTAGTTTGAAAGCTAATTGATTTCAAATAATACGGAATTGAATGCAAGGTTATGTATCTATTGATTATCGCACAAAACAACGTGGGCGTCACCATTGTTGCATTTACGAATGATTTATGGCCAATCTGATGGGCAATGCTGATTGATAAGTGACTAACATAACGTTTGCGGCCCATTTGCAGTCATCAAAGGACCATTGACTTAACAAATGGATATCTAACGCGACTACGAACTTTGTCATGAAACTCATTCTTCTTAATGATACTAGTATTATCATCATTTGAACACTTGAAGTAAATAAGGCACTAAGTACCAAAAAATTAAAATTCAAACTAAGTATGCAATTTCGTTCTAGAATTTGCTTTTAGAACCAAATTGCATACTTAGTTCGAATTTTAATTTTTAGGTACTTAGTGCCTTATTTACTTCAAGTGTTCTTTTGAATATTTTCCGAAATGATTTTTATGAAGATTATACTGGTTTGTTGATGCGACCCTGCCTTCAGCTCTAGGCTCACCTGTATGTTTCTTTTTTATTCAAGTAGACTGTATTCAGTACTGTGAATCGTCAAATTTTTTTAAAGGAGCTACCATTGATTCGGAAGTTTGCTCCTACCGAAAAAGAACCAGCAAGAAATGCGGATATGTAGTTATTTACTAATTGCCTGTCACCCATAACACAAGTATTAGGTAAGTTACTGACTTTGGGGACCGACAACTGTGTGTGTATTTGTCCCGTATATTTATTTACTATTATTATTTATTTAAGATCTTATATCTCATTTTTTTTTTAATCTTTTATTTAATACTCTCCTTTTTGTACTTACATGTCTATCTTCTTTATCATTTTATCTTTTTTTGCAAAAGCAGCTTGAAATTAAGGAAACATTTAATATACAATAGAAAGACATATTATTATCTTATATATTAGCTAATCTTTTTTTGTAATAAACAGAGAAAATAGAACGATAAATTTAGAACACTCAAAACAATTTAAAAAACACTTTAAGTGAGATCGGCACAACAAGTTGTCACATGATTTGGTTACATATTTTTCAAAATTTTCATACGACGTCTCGTATCTTACAACACCTCGGTAAGGAAAAGGGTGGTCTATTGTACACAAACGGATACTGCACGACGGGTCAACTTTCCTTAGTCGTCATTAACGACATCTCGGTTAGAAATGAGAGCATAAATATACTATATTCTAGTGTAGTCCCTTTTTTTGATCAATTCAATTTAACAATGGTTAACAAAGCATGAAACTTACCGATATAATTATCGCTAGCTACGATTTCCGACACATTGAGACGGCAGGCTCCTTTTGGCACTGTTGTGACATATGAATAGCCTAGAGGCAACCTAGGTCGTGCAAACAGCCCGGAGACTAGACGTCTTCCACATCGCACGTCGTTGTCACGACCCCCTGCGACTGCCAGTACAGCATCACGACCCACCACCTGAGGATGAAATAACAATAATATAAACTGGAATTAATTTTAATCTGTATTACTTTATATAGACTTACAAATTTCAATCACTCAATAGGACACCCAACAGGAATAACACGAAACCCGAATGGATTGTCAAAAAGCAAATAAACAGAAATTTAATTTACACAAAGTTATAGGAAATACTTTAAAAGAAATGAAAATCGAGACAATTGAAAATTTATTTTAATAAACTACACTTTTACGTTTGTAATCATAATATTGACCAGGAAACTTTTAATATATAAGCTTTCGATTTTAATCACGGCTTTCGATGCAAGACAAAGTAGGACTTTAGCCATGAAACTTTTTTATATACAGGAAAAAATCCCTTATGGGTACTGCCGCCTGACGGGGATAGGCGGCGGTTATGTCGGACTCGCACCGACTAAAACGACCTGTGTGCTCCACTACGCTGCCGATGGCAAAAACAGGGTATCGTTGTACACATTACGCCAATCCCCGCCGACAGCTCTGATTCCAGAGAACACCTCCTCCGGGTAGGGACCCCCCGAAAGAGAAGCCCCCCTCTGCTGACCGGTGCATCGGTGCATCACCGAACGCCTCGGGGACCGGTAAGCCAGACGTCTGATATACCCCGTTCGGAACGTCCGAAGGTCCCCTGACGGGGTGGCATACGATGAACTTAGGCAAGTCGCTACCACTTGGAATCGCCAGCAGTAGATTGGATCCAGAACAAAAGTCCCCGGAACCGCTCCACTGCCCCCCTCATCTCTGCACCGCAGAGCAGAAGACAGCAGACCAGCCATAAAACTAGACTTACTATTTATTACTTAATATGTATCATATCCTAAGTTGTACAAAAGTATGAAACCTCTGAAAATGTGATAGAAATATAATCTATATTTAAATTTATTATGAATCTTAATTAGCCTTACAGTTCAAAAATTAACCGAACATTTCGATTGTCAATACAGAGTCGTAGAATTTGTAATAATATTATTCCCGTTAATCGTGGAGCGTGAACATGGGGCGACATCCAGTCGCCGGTGACAGACGACAAGACAGGGCAATTATAGTAATGGTTGTACATTGTTCAACGGGATATGTCATCTCCGGTTGTACAAACACGTTACAACAGATTCGACTGATTGTGTCGCTGAAATATTATTCAGTACTGTGGTTTTGTATTCCCTTATTATAACAAGATGATGAATCATACTATGGGGTACAGCGGAGGATATTCGCAGGGTCCTTGTTTTACAAAAAAGAGCTATACGTGACTTTTACAATTTAATAATATAACAATAATAGGTGGTATCCGGCTGAGTAGAATAGACCAACCTCATTTCTTACCGAGGTGTCGTAAAATACGACTAAGGTAAGTTGACGTCAGGTAGGCGACCGGTCGCAGCCAAATCATGTTACATGTTGTGCCGACCCCACTTAGAGTGGGATAAGGGCAGGAGGATATATAGGTACGTGAAATTTAAAATTTAAGTCCGCGTGATTCCCTGCGAGAGAAATTTAAGGAAATAGGTTTTCTTACATTTGCTTCACAGTACATTTTAAGTAATTTAATTTTTGTACAAAATATAGAGTTATAGAACGATAGGTGATGTATATAATAGACAAAGTAGGAACCGACTTAAGCTTGTGGCTCCTGCTTTGCGTCTTGCAAAGGTACGAAATTCACTTGTGGGTGTGGGTCGACAAAATTTTTTTCATTATCCGTGCATTTTACCCTATAGCAATATTCCATAAGACATAATGCTATAATAGAAGTAAGCAAAATTAACTAGTTTTGCTTATTCGACGTCCGTAAACTGTCTTATATTCAGGTTTATATCTACGTGTACGCAAAATTTGTACGAATGCGTTAAGCCGTTTGCAAATAAAAGCAGCAAAAACAACGCACTCTCAGTTTTTTGCCTATATAAGACCATGGGCAGCTAAACTTATTGATTTATAGTCAGATGTTTTCTTAGTGTGTGTAATTTTTTGTGTATTATTTTTTTTGCAGTTTTGACTTGGTGGTTTGTATTCCGACCCAAGGAATTGGCATTTAAGTAACACAGAAAGTAAATTAACTAACAGGACTGGAGTTAAAAGTACATAAATGCCGGTTTGCGAATCGCCAATCATCGGGATACATATTGCTCAGGATCCTTCAATTTTTCTCACTTTTCAATTTACGGATTTTAAATATGAAAATATAATATCTATAAATAGATGTAAAGGATTTCTGATACATATTAGACATTTTCGAATAAGGCTTTTCTGTTGTTTGTCATGCCTTATCAGGTTTTGCTAATGAATCTATATAATCAACTTATATGGCAACGGCAATATATTTTACGTATTTATGGAATCTATTTCCAAGATAAAATAACCATCGAAGTCAAATTTTACGAGTTTTAGATTATTTATTTACTACTTGCTTTTTTTATTCAATTTATTCGTATATCATTCGTAAATATTTTTAGAATTTTATTGACTTCTACAGTGCAGTTGTTTGATTATCTAACCAGAGTCTAAATATTGTTTTTTTTAGATATTGGTCCACATTTCGACTGGCAGTTAACTAGGTTACTGAAAAAACTTTACGCCGAGCCAATTTAACATCCAAGTTAGTTACTGCGTAAAAAAAAAGTGATAGGCTCGGGGTGAAACCGTGCGACTCTATCGAGCGGTCACCAATGAATTTTTCTGTTAAAACTTCTATGTGTCTAATTGATAATTGCAATTTATCACACACTTTTCGGTGAAGGAAAACATCAACTTGTATATCCTAAGAATTGTCTTGTGGGTAGACATGAGTAACTCTCCAACCCTTCTCCCTAAAAATAGAAAGAGGACGCCTACGGCCAGCATTGGGATAGTAGCAAGTCGTTATTTTGAGAACGTAAACGGTTGTTTTTTAAAGTAAATATTGAATTCAGACGTAGATTAAATATTTATTATATTGATGTAGATTTTAATATAAAAATGTAATCATTTAATTGATTAAACAAAAACTTTTAGAGCATTAAAAGCACAATCATTATTTATATTTAAGTTTCAATTCGGATACAAATGATCCACTTGTTGTCGCCATTGACTTCCGCTTTGTATTTTATAGCAACACAGTCATGAAACAAGAGTATCGCGCCCTTTTTGATCAAAATGGTATCAACACTGTGACGTGTTGTTACCGGTTTGGACTTCTTATTGATAAAACGTTTCAGTGACAGTCAGTCTTAGTTCGTCATTCAAGAGAAGTGCATCTCGGAACGGGAATTGTGGTATTCCTATTATATCGTATTCTTGTATATAGTGTGCGTTAACATCAGAAGTGTGAGTTAACTCGCGTCGTGCCCGTTGTCCGTGCATCCTGATTTACGGCAATTTTGGCTTTTTAAACTTACTGTTGCCTAATTTTAATAATAATCATTTCTTGGTTTGTATATTTTTGCGTAAGTAAAAAGTGATTACAGTTATATATAACGTATAACGAACGTTTCTGGTGAGCCAGTACTTTTCAATTTTCTTCCTATTAAATAGTGCAAAAGTATGGTTTATTTGTGATTAAGTTTCGGATAACTAGTCACATTTAATCCGAGAATTTTTGTTGAAATTAAAACGCCCAAGTAAATTTTATCTTTGATTACAAACATTTAAACTGAGAAAATACTTGTATTCGTAGATTTTATTTTCTAAAAGAGCAGAAATAGAAACCGACTGGACACTAAAATTTTACATAACTAACAATACAGATGTCGTAGTAGTACATTTGCGAGTAACATTGATTGAACTGAAACCATATGTAAAATTTTGAATAGATTATTGTCACTAGAGGACGGATATCTTCCGATTTCGTCACATGCAAATGAAGCCACTTCAAGGCGGTTGATCCATAAATGTGCCGGTGTGATCGAAACAATATTTTAATTTCATTTTGAGCCGCGTATTCATGATGAGAGTACATCATTTTTCTAAATCTTTTACGTACAATTTAAAATTGAATTCAATTAGAATTTAATTTTTTTTTAGATTTCAAAGTATTACTTGTTCCAAAAATGTTCAAGTCTGTCATAAAAGTATTAATTGTCCTAAGAAATCTAAACCGGTTTACAACAATAAGGCGTTAATTTTTGTTAGAAAAATGAAGGTATGAGGAAAAATCGTGACGTTCTCACCGAAATTATTGCGAACGTACATACAGATATACTTATTGATAGTGTTTCGTGTCTATATAACGTTTAATAACTTAATAAAAGATTCCGCAAGTCAAATTTGAACGACTTATTTAACATTAAAGATTTAGGAGGTATAAAAGTAGAATCAAAAGCTTTAATTACATCGCCGATTAATCAACAGATATCGCTTTAGAAGCAGATTTTTATATCGTTGATGGTAAATACTGCAGTAATTATTGGCACGGTTATCTTGTATAGAAAAGGTGTTACATATTTGAGAGGCCCTTACGAGTATACATAGTGGAGCCACTACACATAATAGGATGTTTTACACATTGTGGAGCTATGGTGAATAATGTGCAGACAGATCTTAGTTCTTGGAAATACGATAATTACCCAAGTAACATGAGATATTGAAGAAATACTATTTGAAGTGCTAAATAAAATAGTGTCTTGCTTAATGTTGACCTAATCCTATGAGGAGAATTTACTACTTTAATTATTTACTTTAATTATTGAGCTGAGTAAGGTTATATATAATTCGAGAATCAAGTAGTGCTGTGTTTATTGGGCTAGACATTGCTCTGGTTGAAATCAATTACGTATTAGTGAAAATTCCATTCATAAAACCGCCTTTATAATTATATATACTATGATAGCCAAGGGACATCGCTAATAATGTTAAATGTCTGTAATTTGTTGTTAGTTACCAGAAGACTTTTTGTACATTGACTTACGACTTACTTATGGACCGACACAACTAAAGTAAATCTCGTTTTGCTTGATTCAGTGCCTAGAACGTTAATGGAGACTGCTTTTTGGAAATAGATTTGATGTATTTAGTAATGAGGTAAAAAAAAAAACCAGTGAAGGTCAGGTACGGCCAACCGATTTAAAAATCGAGTTTAGTAAAGATTTGATCTTGAAACATCTTTGGTACGTGTGTATGTGACAGTTTGTAACTAATATGTGTGCTTATAGAACTTACACCGCAAATCGCAAAAATTGATGATATGAGAGAAAAGTTCAAGTTCAAACCATATAGTGCAATAACTTGCGCAGAGAACCTTGCATACAGTATAAGAACATGACTTATAAGCCGGACAGTTGCCTTAGACAAACGATAGCCGAATGGATTACGATTAAATTGTAACAGATATCCAAAGTGAACACTGTTGCAATGGTTGCATGGTGATACACGTTTAGAGTGGCCTCAGGCATCTCTATTCTAAACCACGATACATTTGTTTATTTATTTATTTAATTTTGGCCTACCAACAAATTAACATGTTTGTTAAACCATAGGTACTTGGTCTTATTTGCTAATTACATACAATTTCACGTATAGGTAGAAACAAACAGACTGTTGGCAGAATGTAGTACTAAAACTATTATTAACATTTATTTAACTAAAACTTAAACTATTGTCTAAAAATACACTATTTCCTACATAAAAAAAAAATTAACATAGGATACCGTAAAAAAATAAAATGAAATAAATTAAACAGTAGTCAGTGCTTCATCCATTTTTTTTCTTAAAATCATCTAATTTATCGCGAAAAATATCGATCAGTATCTTTGTCAACAAGTTCCGTCAGCAATCAGCAGTCTAGGAATCAAAGAATGGAAGCCGAGATTTGTTTTACAAAATTTGTGCGTGAGCAAAGAGACGGTATGTCGGGGCAATCGAGAGTAGATATTAAAAGAGATTTGGATTAAAAGCTCAGAATTGTCTATCTTTCCATTCAAAAGTTTGTATAGGAATATCAAGTCAGATACTTTACGACTATTTAATAATGATCTTATTTTAAAACTTGTAGTCTCGTACTATAAGGTAGTCTCTTATCACCTCCAATAGAATAAAATTTTGTAAATCTGCGTTGGATAATCTCCTGACTATCCTTGTATATTTGAGAGTAAGGATTCCAAATTACAGTACCATACTCGGGTTTGCTTCAACAAAGGTGGTATACAGAAGTTTCTTAGTATGAAGTTGTTTAAATGATTAGGAATTTCTGAATATAAAACCTAACATCCTGCGAGCAGATCGACAGATATGTTCAATATGGTGTTGAAACCGTAGTTTAGCATCAAATATGATACCCAAATCGCGCACATACGCATTTTCCTGGATCAGTTTTTTTTTTGTGGATTGTATATTTAGAATCGATGACAAGGTTTCGAGAAAATCGAATAAAAGAACATTTATCGCGATTTAGAATCATACCATTAAACGCTCACCAATCAACTATTCGGTTGGAATTTTCCTGTAGTAGTAAAGTAGGATACATGAACAAGTTATACGACATGGCCGGATGTTGTCTTAGATGAAGGATAGCCAAACGGATTAAATTGTAACAGAGATCCAAAGTGAACACTGTTGCAATGGTTGCATGGAAGAAAAAGTTGTGCGACCCTTTGCGGTCTGACGAGCCCAAACATCCACGCTGGTTATCCGATGTTTGGATATATAGTTAGTTATAGTCAGAATTCGGTATTCACATTTAGACGGAACATTAACAGCCTAATGACTCATATTCATTTTGTAGATAACTTATTAACAACAAAGTTTAGTTTTCTGATTATTTGCCTTGTCTAATGTATTCGCTTCAGACAAAGGATACCAGGGTGGATAAAATTGTAACAGAGATCCAAAGTGAACACTGTTGCAATGATGGCGTGGTGATACGCGTTTAGAGTGGCCTCAGGCATCTCTATTCCAAACCATCATTCACAAGTAAGTTGTACGGCCCTTTGCGGTCTAACGATTTCAGCTACCATCCACGATGTTTATCTGATGTTTAACTGAATTCAGTATTCACATTTCACAGAACATTAACGGTTAAGTGACTCCATTTCACTTTGTAGATAACTATACTCATAAACATAGTTTGTCCTCAGCTTCTACATTAGACTAGTACGTGTTCGGGACGAACACGTATGCAGGAGGGCCGGATGTTGTCGCCATTGACTTCCGCTTTGTATTTTATAGCAACACAGTCATGAAACAAGAGTATCGCGCCCTTTTTGATCAAAATGGTATCAACACTGTGACGTGTTGTTACCGGTTTGGACTTCTTATTGATAAAACGTTTCAGTGACAGTCAGTCTTAGTTCGTCATTCAAGAGAAGTGCATCTCGGAACGGGAATTGTGGTATTCCTATTATATCGTATTCTTGTATATAGTGTGCGTTAACACACTTAAACATAATTTATGGTAAAGGCGGCGCCAAATTTCTATTGGCATAAAATATCCAATGATTTTTAAAATACCACAAATTTATGCGTAAGAATTTTAATGAAGCCGGATGACTTCATTTATCATCACTCTGTAAGATTGAAACCATATAATTTGCATATATTTTTTATTCCCAACAGAGTTACGTTATCTCCAAAACATTGTGTACTAGGCAAACATAAATATATGAGAGTTTGAATGAGCATTCTAATACTTTTAACAGGTGTAATACAGATGCACAACCAAAGAGTTATTATACTAGAGTAGGGAAATTATATGCAGGCTAAGTGTCGCAACAAATAATGAGAGGAAATTCGGAACCTGTATAAATTACACACATACAAATAGAGACAGATTTCAAAGAGATCTCCCATTTGCTTTCTCTTTATTGCCGATGGAGACATTTAAGGCTGGCTCCTATACTCTAGTATAATTAATAATAACTTTATGTGTTAACTAAATACTACAGATTCAAAACGAATGAATAGAAAGAAACGTGTGAGAGTATAAAATGACTGTCACGTTTTTGCCAAGACAGCGTACCAGGAATACATATACGTTTAAGAGGTAGGTAAGCATATGATAGATACAAGCACAGATGCATAAAAATAAATGCATTAATAAACAAAGAAGTTGGTTGCAAGTTACTCGGTGTGAGATGCTTCCATTGGTACCAATGTGTCCGTTCCGTACAACACTAAAATCAATACTATCCGTCCGAAATTCAAAACAAGCGGTACCAAGGAATCATGAACGACCAGAAGTAACAATTTTATATTCGTTAACTGTGAGTGTGTACCGTAATCACGAGCGTTACAACACATGCAAAGTTGACTTCAAACTCAAAGCCTCTAAGGCTACGTCTACACAAGGCAGAGATATTAAAATGATACAGCTACACTGCTACAAAATGTCGAAGTATAACTTCTCACGCGCGTACATAAGTACACGCACCCGTTTTTTTTCTGATAAATTCGCTTCAAGCTATACTTAAGTTATGTAGCCGATCGTCCAAAACACAAAAGAGTTTTTTAATTGTATGTATGTTGAAAAATTTAAGTATTTTCAGACTAGTTGGTGGGTGCAGACATGAATGTAGGAGGAAACCACGTTAAAACATTGCCTACCAGGGCATCACATATTTAGAAGAGTTATTAAAGTCTGCATAGAGTATTTTGTAAGGCAGAGGTCAATAATTCCTAAAGTACTCTGTAAAATCAATACCACCACCCGAAATTAAAAGCAATGTACATCAGGATATCATAACAAGAGTGAGAAAGAGAGAGAAAGAAAAAAAAGAGAGAGAAACAAGAGTGTTACGAAGGTTGATAATAGTTAGAAATTTTGAATGCTTTATTAGTTTAGTGGATTTTAAAAAACATCTCAAATCACTACAAATCATTTAAAACTAAATAGATTTTAAACTTTCGCGATTCATACTGATTATTTTATAAAACCTTGTATAAAGGTAAGTCGATTATATAGCGATGTAACCCGTGTGTTTATATAAACCAAATAATTATAAGAAATAAGGAATTTGTAACAAAAGAAAGTTTCTTAATATAAAACATAACATCCAGACCTTATCCCACTTTAAGCGGGGTCACATGTTGTCACCTGACTTGGCTACGTATTTTAGGACCGGCAGCTTGCCTGACGTCAACTTAACTTAGTCGCTCTTTTACTACAACTTAGTAAGAAATGAGAGTGGTTCATTCTACTCAGCCGGATATAAAATATTACATCTTTACAGTAAATATCATATGTTGATTATTAAAAAGTAAACCAAAATCTACATAAATACTTTTCTTTATCTTTCACAGAACACAAACACTTTTTTCGAAAAATTTTAGCTGATATAAAATAAAAAACCAACCAACCCTGTTACGTAACTCACCTCCAATTCAAAACATGAGGTACCAGGCGAACATGAATATGAAAGAGTTCATAAAAGCCCTTCTCCCACCCAACGTTTCAACTCACACCCCTGTTGCGCGCTGAAATAAGCGCCGATACAAGTCTCCCTGCTATGCCTCCCTCATAAAAAAACACGCCCACTGTACTTACCCACTCTAGTACGGCAGCTGATTCCCTACTTACTTTGAGAACTACGGGGACATATTAAAATATAATAACCGAACATTGTTTGTAATTTAGTAGAAGGTTTCAATCGATTGTTTTCTATATCCCCTAACTCTAGCTTAGGTATATCCTTACTAAAGAAGAAAATTAATAAGCAACATGTTCATGCTTTTGCCGTATTAGAATAATACTGTTCCAGTGCAGGTTATTTGATTACATATCATATGCGAGGAATCATCTATAGAATATATTAATTTCCTTAAAATGGAAGTTAAAATGTTTCTCTCAATAAAGGCAACATTCCGCACCAATGATAGCTTCATCAAAACTTATTGTGACACATGTTATCATATGTTTTGGCTACGTATTTTACGATCGGCCACATGCCTGACGTCAACTTAACTTAGTCGTATTTTACGACACCTCGGTAAGAAAGGTGGAAGTCTATTTTACTCAGCCGGATACTTCACGGTGGGTCAACTTACCTTAGTCACCTTTTACGATACCTCGGTAAGAAATGAGGGTGGTCTATTCTACTCAACCGGATACCACAAAGTGGGTCAACTTACCTTAGCCGCCTTTTACGACACCTCGGTAAGAAAGATGTTAATCTATTCTACTCAACCGGATACCACACGGTAGGTCAACTTACCTTAGCCGCCTTTTACGACACCTCGGTAAGAAATAAGGTTGGCCTATTCAACTCAGCCGGATACTTCACGGTGGGTCAACTTACCTTAGTCACCTTTTACGATACCTCGGTAAGAAATGAGGGTGGTCTATTATACTCAACCGGATACCAAAAAGTGGGTCAACTTACCTTAGCCGCCTTTTACGACACCTCGGTAAGAAATAAGGTTGGTCTATTCTACTTATCTGGATTCTACACGGTGGATCAACTTACCTTAGTCGCCTTTTACGACACCTCAGTAAAAAAAGATGATCTATTTTACTCAACTGGATACCACACGGTGGATTGACTTACCTTAGTCGCCTTTTACGACACCTCGGCAAGAAATGATGGTGGTCTATTCTACTCAGCCGGATACCACACGGCGGTTTGACTTACCTTAGTCGTCTTTAACGACACCTCGGTAAGAAATGAGGTTGGTCTATTCAACTCAGCCGGATACTTCACGGTGGGTCAACTTACCTTAGTCACCTTTTACGATACGTCGGTAAGAAAGACGATAGTCTATTCTACTCAACCGGATACCACACGGTGGGTTAACTTACCTTAGTCGCCTTTAACGACATCTTGGTATGAAAGAGGGTGGTCTATTCTACTAAACCGAATACTACACGGTGGGTCAATACCTTAGTCGCCTTCTATGACGCCTCGGTAAGAAATGAGGTCGGTCTATTCTACTCAGCCGGATACCACACGGTGGGTCAATTTACCTTAGTCGTCTTTTACGACACCCTGGTAAGAAAGGAGGGTGGTCTATTCTACTCAGCCGGATACACGACATAAAGCATCTACTTCGATATTCTGTTGAAAGAACTATATTTCAGTTAACATCGCCTTAATATAACGTGTGCGTCATAAAAGTTAATATAACGTGAATTAAAAATCATTCGGCTTTTCACAAACCAAATTAAGATTAAATTATTATAATTAATTCCGTCGTGACAGCATCATCAATTAGTAAATACTTAATAATATATAGACAGATAAATCAAATGCAGTAGTAATTGAAAATGTTTACTAATATACTATTAATTAGGATTAAGTGTAAAACGAATGACCTGTCAGTATGTATTTGGGTGGACGGGCGTTTATAATGAAATATCTTTTCCATAATATGTACGTGGTTTGATAAGAGATATTTTGCAGGGTATGGGATAATTCGGCGGAATGGTTAGAGTAACGGACTTGCGATCGAAAGGTCCTGGTTCGAATCTCGGCCATTATACTACCGACGTAAACCCACTCCTAACACAAGCATTTAGCTTAGCTGTAGGGGTTAAGTTTACTAGTAATTTGTAACCCAAATTGCAAATAATCTTTAAGGGTTGCCTAAAAGAGATCACTACTCAGTAATAAGGACGCCTTTTGTACATACCTATACATAAGTTTACTTTATAATTTTGCATATATTATTTTGCATATATTATTTTGCATATATTATTTTGCATATATTATTTTGCATATATTATTTTGCATATATTATTTTGCATATATTATTTTGCATATATTATGTGTTTGAGCAATAAAGTTTTATCTATCTACCTTTAAACAAAAAAAGTAATTTCGTCTATATGTATATATTACTCTCAATGGTGTAAAGGTGAGAATGTCTTGAAGGTCTCGAGGGTTCAAGCCTGGGATAGCACGTAGTGATTAATTAATAATCACAATCACGTTTTAACTTGTGCTTAATTAATAAACACAATGCGTCGCTTGCTTTACGGTGATGAAAAACATGTTGAAACCTGCATATGCGTATCAAATTTCTGTGCTGTTACTGTAGTAATGTTGGACGGACTAGGTCAAGGAGTCTGTAAACTAGGAGAATAGGGCTGGTTGGTAAAACATCATTTTCATTAACAGTGTCCTATCTTCGAAGAGCCTTGATTCTCATCAATGAGAAAACAATCCAAGAAGAGACAGAACTAAGAAAACAAAAATAAACAATGCAATAACTGCGCCTAAAGACTTCCCCAATTTTCTTGAAGATTCCCAATTTGATCTTTCTCTACAGTGTATATGCCAATAGTTTGCACCTCTCGATCCACTTGGCTAAAGAACTGACTAATGTCAATAGAATGTTGGCAGTAGCATTCTTACCAAATTATCAAATTGGTACCAAATTATTATTTATTTCGACAATGGCACATAGTAGGCAGCTAAATAGTAAGACAATACAATAGAAGAATCACCACTTCGATAATCAATAGTTATAAATATTGGCAAGTTCCTAATAGATTCCTAATTCGGCAAATGAGGTATTTTCGGATGAATAGTCATCAAATTTTTTCGAAAGTTAAATCCTCGTATTATAATCAAATATACTTATCTATTTAGGCTTTTTTTTAATAAAATCTTTCTTGTCATAAAGATATTGATGATAAATAAACCAACCAACCCGTTTAAGATTCGCTTGAACATCAAAACATGTAGTACCAGGCGATCAGAACCATTGAGGATTTAATGAAAGCCTTTCCATCCCACACTACAAACTCACACCACAGTTGCGCACTTCAATGCGCGCACAAGGCAAGGTTTTTTGCTCAGTCTATAGTCCGCTGTTTGCACTGACATGCGACTCAACAGCTGCGTTCCTTGATAAGAAAATTATATCACCTCATAAACAAAATTATAAAAGCTGTATACATTTTAATAAATTCAACCAAGACCATACTTCTGGAAGAGATTCCTACACCAGAATAAGCCCGCTTATTGAACTTTATGTTGTTCTTTTATCATTCTTATATTAATTTAAATTTGTGCAATAAAGAGATTACACACAAACCATTTTAAAGATATGCCCTCCAAAATATATTATCTATACTAATATTATAAAGAGTTAACAAATATAATTCTATTGTAACTTATTATTATTTTTGAAACAAAAAATGTACAAGTATATCTAAATATTTCTGAAAATAATTCTATTTCTTGAAATATCCAATATATCAAAGTTAATAGGTTAGTTAGTGTTAGTTACAGTTTTAATTAAAAGTAAAAATAATTTAATCAAATTGTTCATATAATCAATGTCTTAATTGAATATGACTTTTTGATTAATTACAATTTGCACCATATTAGGCTATATTTAAGTTTATCAAGAATGCATGTTAAAATTTATGAATCCTTTTCCATAATTACGATATAAAGTTTATAAAATCTTATTTTGAAAGAACGTAACTTTAATCAACCGTTAATTTAGTGTTAATTAGATTAATGCGGTCTTATTAAGAATTCTTTAGTCTCTGGTTTAACCCGCCATTTTATGTTATTTTTATGAACTCGTTGGCGTCACTAGTAGCATAAACTTTCAAGGAAGCAATAAAATATTATCAGTCTTACTTCAATTTTTAGTTTTATATTTACATAAAGTAATTTAAGATATTAAATATTCGTTATAAGATACTGTTAGCTACCTAAAATACAAAATATTTCAGAATAGAATGTTCTTTTCTTGAATAAGAAAATCCGATATTTGTAAGTTAACGTACGGGACGTGCAAGCATAGCGATACTACCAAGCTCGCCTGAGTGATCTGGTAAAAGCATATTGATGTAGTAAATGACCATAGAAAACGTGTGAGGTTTCTAAGATAGTGACTTGTGATAGTGAGTTTTGACTGGCCCGTTGGCTCGGTGGGTAGTGACCCTGCCTTCGGCTCCGCAGGTTACGGGTTCGAATCCCGTCGAGGGCCAATATTTTCTATAAAGCCTGGGTGTATATTTGTATTTAAGTATGTATTTAAAAATATATAAGTATATTCAAAATTCAAAAAAATTCAAAATATTCTTTATTCATATAAACTTGTAAACAAGTGCTTTTGAATCGTCAACTCTACCGCTGGTTCGGAAAGCTGTTCCTACCGAGAATAACCAGCAAGAAACTCGGCGGTTGCTCTTTTAAACATATAATTCTTAATACTATTTACATTCAATCGTTACTGTCTTGTACAGGTTCAAAGAGAGCTATATCCACACATTCTTATCTTCTAAATAATCTTCAATAGTATAGTAGGCTTTCTTATATATTCACCAGTTGTCTCAACCATAACACAAGTATAAAGTTACTTACTTTGGGGTCGGACGACCCTGTGTGTAAGTGTCCCATATATATTTATTTATTCATTTATAGTAACAAAAAATAATACTTACGATAATCAGGAAAATGATGACTATTCCAGGTGGATGCATTTTCCCTTGTTTTCGTATTAAACCACGAAGGTAATTTATTACAGATTACGAACACATTTCCATATGAACCTAACGGTAGTTTAATATTATTTTATATTTATTCATTATTCCTCTTTTGAATGGAAACGCAATTTTATTTATCACAATTTCCATAATTTTATTTGATTTTTGTTGTTTGATAATACAATTTATTTATTTCATTAGTATTGAAATTAAAATCACAATAATAAATAACTGTCTTTATGATGTTAGTCTTATTTATCGTTTGTTTAAATCTTTTTCAAAATTTAAGTTTTGATAATTTATAATTACTTTTGTAAAAGTAATAATAAAATTATTTTGCTATAATCCGCGAAGAAGTAAAATTGAATATATATATAATGCTAAATGTAAGTGGACAATCGGTTATCATACCTAATACATGCAGGATTCGTAAAAACACATGCACAAACCTCCACCACCGCCGCCACAATACACAAGCACTATATACGTTCACTATCACAAACTCAACAATCGTTTCGCCCCGCAACCCAAGCATCGTCAGGAGATAGACTCCACGACCAAAATCGCTTTGTGATTTATTATTATTACTTTTGTATTATGGATCTCCGCAAAGTAACGCCTAATTCTATAAATTAATTACTTTTGTTTTGATAATTTATAATTTTGATAATTACGATTATTTAAATAACTCTTAGAGACAATCGGCGACACACGTAATTAAAAAAACCGATAAAATTTAGGGAAAGCTGATAAATCCAATAATATTTTAAAGCTCAAAATGTTTATTAATATGTATACCCGCCGTGTGGTATCCGGCTGAGTAGAAAAGACCACCCTCATATCTTACAGAGGTGTCGTAAAAGGCGACTAAGCTAAGTTGACCCGTAAGTTGACTCAACGCGTGTGGTATTCGGTTAAGTAGAATAGACCACCCTCTTTCTTATCGAGGTGTCAAATAACGCTAAAGAGGTGTAAAATACGACTAAGATAAGTTGAGGACAGGCGGCCGGTCGTAAAATAAGTAGCCAAATCATGTGACAACATGTTTATAACATGTTGTGCCAGCCCCACTTAGAATGGGATAAGGGCAGGAGGATGATGATGATTATTAAAATATATACCTAATAAGACAATAATATTAAAGTAATTCTTTGTATTAATAAAATGATCTAACTATTACAAAAATATATCTGCTAAATTTAGTGTACCATATACTAAGACCCTAACTCATAGAAAACACTTTATTTGCGAGTAGTGATTCATAATTGCTACCGAGTACAAATATCGGCTTTGATCTTTGAATCGAAGCCAGTACCTAAATCCCGTTGATATCTTTATACTAGCCAGTCTTAGAGGCAATCACATTTAATATTTCGCATGGTTCGCATTCGCCATGGATTATAACATTAGCATTAATTTGTCATATTTCAATCTCTTTGATATCCACAAGGTATGCAATTACGCGTATTTCAAGATTATACTAAGCATCTTATTTGCAATCAGGTATCTTTATGTCTTGTAGCGGGTTTATGCAAATTATTTTGTACGTATCCGATAATCTTCGGATGTATTTTTACTAAACGCCAGATGCTAACTTCAAAGAAACGGCACAAATGCTTTTACCGCCTTTGCACCTTCTTCAATCTATTAACTTAAAAAAAAACTATAAAATTCGAGAATAATTTTTAGCATTATTATTTCAGGCTACCTAGATTATTGTATGCTCGTAAAATTCTATAAGCAGCTATAAAACAAATATTATTTTCGCATTATATATTTGAAGGTCACAAAGTCAGAAATATTATTGTCTTTATTAATGATATGATTTTATTATAACTATAAAAGTCTACATGCAATCACGCAATAAAATAAATAATATATTACCAATTTTTTTTAATTTGTACGTTTTTCGGACACGCATTTAAGGGAATCCTGATACCTATGATCGTATGTACTGTTGTATTGAATGATAATACGGACGATCGCTGTGATATCCCCTAGGTAAGACCGTGTGATTCCTTCTAGAAGGTTACGAGTTCAAACCCCGGACAGATCAAAACACCAATGAGTTTTCTATTAAAACTTAATTGTCTAATATGGGACGCAACATACGTCGATACGTAAGCCTCATCCCATATTAGCAAAACAGCGTCAAGACCTGGAGCTGCGGTGGAAATGGCCGAATCCGGCAAGCGGCGAAAGTATGCATCTCTCATCGAGAGTTATATATTTGTGCCGTTTGCAGTTGAGACCCTTGGGCCAAGGAATCAAAGTGCGAAAAAATTTATCCGTTTTAACACCCCGTTTAATTGCCTCTTCAGGTGACAAGAGAGCTGGCTCCTTAGAATCAGCTTAGTGATTGAACGCGGAAACGCTGTCTGCATTCTTGGGACCATTCCACGTGGGCATGATTTGTATAGTCCTAGCTTGTAAGTAATTTAAGATTGATATAAATTGTACATTTTTGGAGTATATTGTCTGTTATAATTGTCTAATTGGTTATTGAAATTTATCACACGCTTTTCGTTGAAAGTAAAAATCGTGAGTAAACCTGCATATCTCTAGAAAATGCTGGAGATAAGTGTAACCTACCCAATCCGCATGGGGGCAGCGTGGTAGGTCTTAGTTCTAATCCCTCTCTCCAAAAACGGAGAGAGGAGGCCTATGTCCAGCTATGGGGATACACAGGCTGCTACTTTAATTTTTTTTACGGATGATCGTGTGAACACCAACACAATGCTCGGGCCAATTATAGACGATCGTCGCCGATAATGAATTTTAGACCTAAGATAGTGTCTTCTTAACTCTTCTTTAACTTCTCACTCTTTAACACGTTGGACTTATCACTAAGCGTGATCCCTTTGTGTTTCCTGCCGACCCAAGTTTTAATGTCGGCGCGTGCGTACTGTGTAAAATGTCGGACGCCAACAAGCAAAAAAAAAACGCCAAAGTTTCGTTCCCATATAGAAACCGCTTCAAGCGTATAATTTTTCTACTCTATTCTATTTAGTCTATTCTACTCCGCCAGATACCATACCGGTTCCATTAAATTTGTTATCAAAATACAACTGAAAATCTTATTTCACTTGAACGAGAAAAGCGTAACCCATGTACGGATAACGTGATACGAAACGTATTAAAGGTACCTAAATTTATAGATGCCCTGGTTTTCTACAATCAAATCACTAATGCTGTATATTCCGTTATATTTAAGAAGCATGCCCTTGTTTCCTGTCAAAGTATGCATGTATTCACTCCGGTGTTAGCTCAGATCTTGTACTGAATACCGCGGTATATTTTAAATACTCGAAGTCCGCAAACCGTTGATGGCGATGAGCCAAAAGCCGTTAGACGAATTCATTGCATCTGAGGTATTGTAATCGAAGTCCTTAATGTACCAACGCATTGAGATGTTCTGTTAGAGCAATTTATATTACATTTAAAGTACATATCTTCTCTCGGTATAAACACTGTATCAGAGTTACATCATTAGAACATCATATCTTTCTATAGATTTACAATAAATGATATATCCTTATATATAAGTGATATATCCTTTTTTATGAAACGGTCATAAGAACTGTCGCATTGTAGGGATCAGAACGTTGGACAATGAAAAAAGAGTGCATTCAAATGAGATGAGTAGATGTGTGGTGTTACACGACCTAAAATACGAAATGAGAATATAAGGGGAGGTCTAAAAGTTGTGGCTTTTTTCCTAGCTGTGGGATTATACCGATACTTAGCTATACTTTATATGAATTAAATATTTTTATAACTTTCTAAGTGTAAGTTAAACATAACTCAATTTGCAGCAAATTTTAAATATTACCATAAGACCATTAAGCCATATTAAGCCGTCATGAATTCCCCTGTCATTGCAGACGCGGCCTAACAAATCATCCCATTATTAAACATAATCCAAGGAATTAACCAAATGTCAATAAATACAAACACTATTATTCTATCTGAGGATTTGTCATGTGATAGCATTAGTGATCTTCTTAATATTTATTATTTTAATATACTTCAAGTGAAAAGTATTTAATCTTAAAGAACAAAAACTACCGACAAAGAATTTACTGTCATATTATATCCACGATGTTTGAGAGATATCGCCTAATTTTTAGATAGCTATAAGATTCATAAAAAGGAGTTAAAATTGATTGGGATGAAATGACGTTTATATGTAGAGCTGAAGCTGTTATTTCAAAAGTGCTTTTTATTGTAGAAACCTACGATTTTAACCAGAGTTAAGTAAAGTCATCATCCTCCTGTGCTTATCCCACTCTAAGTGGGGTCAGCAAAAGTCAGCAACGCCTTTATTCATAGATTAAATATGAAAAAGTGTTGTGGAAAAAAATCTGCATCATCATCCTCATCATCCTGCCCTTACCCCACTCTAAGTAAGGTCGGCACAACATGTTATAAACATGTTGTCATATGATTTGGCTACGTATTTTACGACCGGCCGTCTGCCTGACGTCAACTTATCTTAGTCAGCTTTTACGACACCTCGGTAAGAAAGAGAGTGGTCTATTCTACTCAACCGGATACAAATCAGCGGGTTGACTTACCTTAGTCGCCTTTTACGATACATAGGTAAGAAATGAGGGACATATATTCTACTCAGCCGGATAAAACATGGCAAAGAGTGAAGTAGTGTGTCATGCGATAAGTACAGCTGTGACAAATATCACTATTTCTTTCTTTTAACCCGATATAGAAACCGCTTGAAGCCTATAATTTTTATTTATACATAAGTTTCATATCAATACAAATTACCTACACACGAATACAATTGGATAAGTCGCCATTTAATTATAAATAGTTTTATTACTAATAATATATTTCAGCAAGCAATCAGACGCATGGCTGATTCTTTTTCAGTTGGTTACAGCATTTCGAATTGATTATTTTATTATCTATTACTTAAAAACAAACAATCAAATATTAATTAAGCTCTATTTCTGACCAATGCATCTAATCACTTCTATAAAAAGTTTTAAAATATCTTACTTATTAAAGTTAAATAGATGGTAATTTACTATCTTAATATATGTATATAATCTTATATAACAAGCTTTATATAGATACGTAAATTAGACTGTATCAAAAGGCTTAATACTAGTCAATCTATTCCTCAATTCTAATTCAAATCAAATCAAAAAAAATCTTTATTCAAATAAGCTCTTTCAAGCACTTTTGAATCATCAAGTATCAATATGATTAATGAAGCTACAACTGGTTCGGGATGTTGCTCTTACCGAGAAGAACCAGAAAGAAACTCGGCGGTCAATCTTTCAAACATTTTTAATTGTAACAGATCTTAATTGACATTTCAAAAACCGCTTTGCAACATCACAAATTATTGTTGTAAATGATAAAAAAAATTATTGGAAAAAATCCAAAATCTAAAGGAAGTCGTGAGAAATGAGCTAATGGAATACCAAATAAACATATATCTTTCGAGTTGTAAAATCCAAACAATTGTATTATGTAAAGAATAGTTGGTTAAATGCAAACGCTACACAATGTATGGGATAAAAATTACATCCGTCGTGATGTAACGAGATGTCCGAATAACAAATAACAACGTCACGATAAGCTTAAATTGATAGACCCCATAACATCCAACGACGGACAAAATTTAATACTTACTTTTAATTGTTATATTGTGTACTAGAGAGACTTAAGTACTTTGTATCTTATTGTAATTAAGTTTACCTAAGAGCCCGTGAACCCCAGACCCTCGTCATTTTATAATATAATATTAGACTTAAAAAAAATGCCGTGTAGTACCACTCATTTCTTACCGAGGTGTGTAAAAAGTGACTAAGGTAAGTTGACCCGGTATCCGGCTGAGTAAAATAGACCACCCTCATTTTTAACAGAGGTTTCGGCGTCCCTAAATTCAAATTCAAATTCAAAATATTCTTTATTCAAATAAACTTGTAAACAAGTGCTTTTGAATCGTCAACTCTACTGCTGGTTCCGAAAGCTGTTCCTACCAAGAAGAGCCTGCAAGAAACTCGGTGGTTGCTCTTTAAAAATATAATTCTTATGACTAGTTACATTTAGTCATTACTGTCTTGTACAGGGTCTAAGCGAGCTATATCCACACATTCTTATCTTCCAAGTAATCCTCAACAGTAGGTTTTCTGGATTAGCCTTTTTTTAACAGTGTTTTCAAACTGATGTAATGGCAAAGCTAAAATTGATTGCGGAATTTTATTATAGAATCTTATACCCAGACCCACAAACGATTTACATACTTTTGCAAGGCGCAAAGCAGGAGCTGCAAGCTTATGTCGGTTCCTACTTTGCCTCTTATACACCTTACTCCTCCTTACAGGAGGCACCCTTGTAGGCAGGCGACCGGTCGTAAAACACCTAGTGAAACCATGTAGCATGTTGTGCGGATTCTAAGAAACGGATAAGGGCAGGAGAATGATGATGATAAACTTTATAAGTATTTTAATAACATCAATATTTAATAACGATACGAGTATGTCTTAAAATAAACGATTATCTCTATATTGTGCCGTATAACCAACTTTTATCTACTTCTAAGTTAATAAGCAAAAGGACCGTTAGTCGATGGAAATTATGTTGCAAACCAGTACCTATTCGCTTTATCGATAAATTACAGCAGTAATTTTAATGACAGGAACTAGGGAAATTGTACGGTTATTATAGAAAAAATTATGATCCTATAAAGCTTATCTGTTTGACAATAATTTTAATAAAGAGCATGTTAAGAGAAGTGTTATATAAAAGGTTATGGGTCTATTATGTGAAATATTAAAAGGTATGGGCTAGTAGTGCAATAAATCTCTTACGTTTTGAAATCGAAGTTGTAATAGCCAAGTGACGAGACCGTATACTCTATCCAGAGGGTCACGGATTCAAATACAGACAGACAGCAAGAGTTTTTCTGTGAGAATTTTGTGTCTTAAATTACAATTTATTATACGATTTTTGCCAAGAGAAAAAGTCGTGAGCTAAGCCTGGATATCTCTGGATAACTGGCGATATGAATAACCTATCCGCATTGGAGCAGCGAGGTGGGATTAAGTCCCAACTCTTCTGTTCAAAAAAACAGAGATACGAGGTCTGTAGTAACAGCCCGTTACGTTACCAAGACAAGCAGTACTTGTCTGTTTGCAAGTTTCCTCGCGATGTCTTCCTCCACCAAAAATCATATGATAAATAGAAAAATTAAAGATAAAAGGTTTAACAGCAAAACTCATTGGCATCTGCCCGGGTTTTAACTCGTTACCCTATCGAGAGAATCGCATGTTGTCACTGCTGGGCTAACTGCTTATCTTACAGAATATTTATTATTGCAATGGTAAATTGTCTGTAACGTGAACGTCCAATGTATATTTTTGGCGGTGACCCGTAAAACTAATACCAACTTTTATGATATAGTTAATGGCGGCTAACGCGTGACGAATGCTAGTTAAAACTTTTGCCATAGTCATTTGCGGCACGAGACTGCGTAGATTTTTTGACGAGACTCTATTAACGCGGCTATAAAAATACTGCAAGTAGTAATCAACAAATTGGGGTTATTACAAGGTTGATTAGTAATAGGTACTTGGTTTACAGGGCTTTGTCTCAGCGTAATACCGTAAAATAAATAAATAAAATAAATAAATATATGGGACACTTACACACACGGTCGTCCGTCCCCAAAGTAACTTAATACTTGTGTTATGGTAGACAGAAAACTGGTGAATATATACTAATATATATTTTTTAGATACCTCAATATATAGGCTCAAAGACCAACAAATTCATTTATAGAAAATGTTGGCCCGCGACCCGCGGAGCTGAAGGCAGGGTGACTACCCACTGCTCCAATGGGCCAGTCAATATTATAAAAATATTAACAATCCGATCATTAAAAATAAAGACAGTCAAGATTAGAATTAATCGTCATTCTCCTTCGCTGTTTCGCAAGTTACCAATAAACTGCTAGCTTATTCGGAACATATCTGACACATATATAGGCATTTTACGTTTCTCAGGTTTCTGATAGGCTTATTTAGTACTTAAAGAACCTAATAAGTTCACAGGTGATCATATGGCTGTTATTTTGTTTATCTGCTGTATAGCGAATACATATTTCAAAATGGCCGCGATTTTTAATTTTTCACGTTTTAGAGTTTCTTTTTAGGGACTCTAAAAATCTGATATGATTGATCTGCTACTTAGTTTATTTGTCGGTTAACTATCCGACACTTTATCAGTAACTTGTGCAACAGGCCCTTAGTGGGGTTTGCACAACATGTTATTCTCTTCCATTCTCTCTTATCATTGGTTATCTCTGGCGCTACTCCTTTTATATGCATGTCATACTTCACGGAATCTCACCATCTCTTTTTCAATCCCTCTCTAGTGACATAACCATCCACATTCATATTTAAAACTTCTTCGTTCACTACCTATATTTCTATCCTTCCTCATTATATATCCACACGTTTGTAAATGATAATCTTAGATCAAATTTTAAGATGATGAGAATTCATATGCATCCTGATTACTATTCAATACAAAAATTTGCAGTCATACATAGTTTTAACGTAACTTTCACGATCGTACAGAAAGACAAGATTACACTTTTTCGAAATTATTCTAGTCATCATTATGTACATATTTACATAATTATAAATAATCTTTTAGCGTGTTTCTTATATGTTAATTCAATTATACACGTTGTATGATAGCTTTCTACTGCCATGTGCGATTTTGGAACTTTGGTACTGCTTAATTACAATAATTATTGTTAAATTTCAGATACGATACTGTATTTACGAACGCATTTGGAGCAATAGACAAAACTTTAAAACAAATGTCAGCAACGCCATTTTTCATACGGTCAATATGAAAAAGTGTTGTGGAAAAAAATCTCCATTAACATTCTCATCCTCCTGCCCTTATCCCAATCTAAGTAGGATCGGCACAACATGTTATAAACATGTTGCAACATGATTTGGCTACGTATTATACGACCGGCCGCCTGAACTTACCTTTTTCGTATTTTACTACACCTCGGTAAGAAAGAGAGTGGTCTATTCTACTGAACCGGATACCACACGGCTAGTTGTGAAAAAAATTCCGCATATTTTATTAATAACATTTTTCTCATCATCATCATTCTCCTGCCCTTATCCCACTCTAATTGGGGTCGGCACAACATGTTTTAAACATGCTGTCACTTGATTCGGCTGCGTTTTTCGATCGGCCGCCTGCCTGACGTCAACTTACCTTAGTCGTATTTTACGACACCTCAGTAAGAAAGAGGGTGGTCTATTTTACTCAACCGGATACCACGCGGTGGGTCAACTTACCTTACTCGCCTTTTCGACACCCCGGTAAGAAAGAAGTTGGTCTATTCTACTCAACCGGACACCACACGGCGGAATAACATTTTTCTAATAATAGTAATTTATTTAATAATAAAAGTAACACACAATTTACCCCCTTTCAAGTATATAATAGTTTATAATTTAATATGTTACTTTTATTTATCTTCAACCCTAACTGGCAAAATTGTTAATTGGATTGGATTCATACAGACGTCTCTATTGTCAGTTTGTCATTAGTCATAGTTGCTTATTGTTTATTCGAAAAAGGAGGAAACAATATATCTCACAATGACATGGGTTTTTTAAAAGGGAAGAAAAATATTGCGTAAGTAAGTAAAGATATTGCGAAAAACGGCGATAACAGGAAGTTGTGATGAGGAAGGAAATGAGATGTTTGGGAAAAGACAGCTGGGTGGGTGAATTCAAATTCAAATTTAAAATTCTCTTTATTCAAGTAAACTTGTAAACAAGTGCCTTAGAATCGTCAACTCTGCTGTTTTGGAAAGCTGTTCCAACCGCGAAGAAACTCGACAGTTGCTTTTCAAAATAATACTCATAAGAAAATAACATTTAGTCATTACTATCTTGTAAAGGGTCGAATAGTAGCTATTTTTAATAATCCTCAACAGTATAGTAGGTTTTCTGTATCAGCCTCCTTTTAATAGGTGTTTTGACTGCTATAATGACAAAGCTAATATTAATTGCGGAATTTTTGAGCTTAATTTGAATTTCTTGAATCTTTGCATCTTAATTTCTTATAATAATTTCATTTTGAAAAGAGCAACCGCCGAGTTTCTTGCTGTTTCTTCTCGGTAGGAACAGCTTTTAAAACCAGTAAGTAAGTAAGTAAGTAAGTAAGTAAGTAAGTAAGTAAGTAAGCAACAATGGGCAAAAATTCTGAGGTTTTGGGCAGGTGTTAATAGATGGCAATAGGTAATTACAAATTTATTTTTTATTAGCTACAACAAACAAAACGCTTATTATTTAAAATTTCATACAAAACGGTCAACTAGTAATACATGATGAATTAAAAGTGCATTTATCTTACTTGTTAACAAGTTTACTTGAATAAAGAATGCTAAATTTTGAATTATTGGAAAAGTATTTATAATTACTATAAGATATTATGTTATTTTTATACGATGTATACGATGATTGCAAATTTTATAAGAACGCAAAATATCGAATGCCAATACGTAACGATTAATTATCTGGTACCCTGACTGTCAACATTGAATTGGATTTATGAGGACATCTTCGTTTCTACGTACAGCCCGTTTGTCATCATTGTCTATTCTCTGAAATTGGTATCGGTGTCAGCAGGACTTGGTCTATAATTATATATATCCTTAATAAAGTTAGTATAATATGTTAAAATATTCGTTTTGCGGTATACATTTTCTAGCTTTTAAATTTATGATGATTTGATTTGATATGATTATTTCTTTAGTATTTTAACGAAATTTATTTCAGCTTACCCAATCAAAGCTTATTTTTAACATTAATTTGTCTGTTGCCAATAAAATCTAAGATATTTACATTTTCATTAGAGTACAAATATTATGGACACTACATAAACAACATTATTTAGGTAGTGTATAAGCTTTTAGTGTTAAAGTGCTTGCAATTTTCAATAAACGAATTGATTATTCAAGTTAAAGGAAACTTACGTATGTAAAATTAAAACAACCATCATTCTCCTACCCTTATGCCACTCTTATTGGGGTCGCAACGACATGAAATAAATATTAAAACAACCCCAATTATTATTTAAATTTAACTAAAGTTAAAGGATTGGGTTTGTTTTTTATTATTTCTCCGACAGCAGCTACATCTTTTAACCGTTACTATCCATTTTTACAAAAAAACTGCACAACGGCTGCAAAAAAGATTATTTTACGCGAAACAAGTGTCCTTATAAAAATAGTACGTAATCTGAGATAAAATAAATATAGTAATTCAATAACTAAGGCAAAAAGGCACAAACGCAAACTAAATGTGAAGACGTCTCGTTAAAACGGTATCATATTACCGTAGGAGCTACGAAACTCGACTTGCACTGATAAAGGAGTTGGCAAACCTATTAAAGATTGGTACAAAATACCTGCTTCGCATACTAGCTCAATATTTCATGACATAATTGTTCAAGTATCAACCGCGTTGTTAGGGTCAATAATCTATCTCAGTAATGCACAATGTTGCATACTATGTTTAACATTTGTTCAATTCGAATTTTCTTTTTTTAAATTTCAAGTCATTCCAATAAGAATTAGTTCGTAGATTGTTCGTTGCTCTGTGGGCTTAGCGCGAGTTTTTTAACCTACTCGATCGCGATAGCGTAACGCCAATTTGTAAGGCGCTGGAACTGCGATCACTAGATGTCGCTGTAGGTTTTAGAGTAGGTTTAAAACCCCCACTAAGCACACAGATCGATAAAAAGAAAGGTGGAAAGCCCGAAACTAACAATAAAAGTCTATTTTCTAATTAGTGCTTCAACAAATACCACAATATCGGCTTTACGTGACACTTTTATAGCTAATCCAATAAAGGAATATTTATGTAATTTTCAACAATGAAGCCTCTATCTATATATATTATAAAACAAACTCATACTATAATCGATTTTCTCAACGAATTTTAACACTATTTTTGCCGTAAACTGTCAAGCCAGCGTAGCTTATTCGGGGAACGGGCCGTCTCGAGAAACGAAAATATCTAGGTTCGAGCCCCACCTATCCAATATTTTTTCTTTTTTTTGAAGTTTCTTTTTTTTATTTTGTAAAAAATTACCGAGCAAGGCTCGATCAACCAGATACTCTAAAAATAATGAGCTAAGTCACATCCATCGACTTTCTAACAAATCTACATCCCACCAACCCATGTATCTCAATCCTAACTGACAAGGAAGCACGACCTACATAAATAGGAACTCGCTAACACACTAATAAACAAACAAACATACAAAATGTTTTACTCAGTTCAAATCTAGATAAGTAATATAGGTTTAAATGTCTAACTATGGTGAAGCCTAAGGCGTAAAAGTAAAACCCGTCTGGCCCGTTGGCGCAGTGGATAATGACCCTGCCTTTAGATCCGCTGGTCGCGGGTTCGACTCCTGTGGGGGGCCAACATTTTCTATAAACAATTTATTGGTTTTGAATTTAAACTATCGTCAGTGGTATTCAAAATTAATGTATAGAAACCGGCTATACTCGTGCTCTTTACGCGGCGTTATCGCGCCGGGATAAAGAGCTCATGAATAAGAGCCTTATGGACTTCAAACTAGTCGGGCTTCGATAAAATAAGACAGAGTATAGCCGGTTTCTATACATTATTTTTTTAGTTCCTCGAGCCTGTGTGTGTATTTGTATTTAAGTATGTATTTAAAATTATATATGTATATATTCACCAGTTGTCTCTCATCCATAACACAAGTATTAAATTTCTCATTTTAGAGACGGATAGTCGTGTGTGTAAGTGTCCCATACATTTATCTTTAAAAAAAGCCTCGCCTTCCCTACTTAACTTATATGCTCACAGACTGAAGATCCCGTAAGAACTGACTGATGTATAAAATCTACAATAAATGCGTCTATGGCTATTTCACTGCTGGGCATAAACCTCCTCTCTCCTTTTAAAGTAAAGGGTTTAACCCACCGCACTTTGCCCTTGCAAATTTGTTACACATCCCCATAATTTTTTATACATATGCAGGCTTCCTCACGATTTTTCCTTAACTGAAAAACACTTATAATCATTCTACGCTTAGACACATCTTTTTACATAAAGTATGTTCTTTTCCGGGATTCGAACTTGTGACACTCGGGTAAAAGTCACATTGTCTCACCGTTAGGCTATCAAGGCTTATTACATAATTTTTAAGAATATAACACAAACATTATCGCTTCGTATTTAATGGTAAGGAGAAACGTTTATTTATTTTATTTATTTACTTCTTTTTATACATATAGTTAAAAAAAAGAAAAAAAAGGCGGTCTTATACCTAAAAGGATAAGACAACTTTTCCAGTCAACTTTTGAGTAACAGAAGGAAAAGGACAAGAATTGAAGAAGAAAAAGAATATGTGTATTATAGAGAAACAGAAAAAGTTTATATAAATTTAACGTCAACCCTAAAATCAAATTAGTATCAGACTTTATATCTATCAGATTTAGTGTAATCATTCATAGAACATCATTAAATAGTAGCCATATTCATCGAAATTACTATATAAACTATAGATCAAATCTAGAATTAACCTGCGCTTGCATATATCACTGCACTGGAGAGCTATAACAATCGCAAGTCAAATCTATGATTGACTTGTGTCTGCAAATATCACTGCATTGAAGAGGTCGGAATATTAAGATTATTATAAACGCAAGACGGATATCCTGATGAAATCACGGACATGTAATGGGAAAACGTATTTACGTAATGTAATCATTAGAAATCAATTTATGTTTTATGAGCTTTATATGTGCCAATGTTATTTAAGTTCTCAATCAGTTTCTTTAAACAAATCGAAGGAAACATGCAAAACAAAACATATTTAAACATGAGAGAAACAAAGAATTTAACGAAATTAATTTACAAAATATTATTCCATTAAAATTTTAAAATTAGAATATATAATTTATTATCTTGTGAGGTGGTTATTGTATATTATATTTTATTGCCACTACTATACAATAACCACATATTACTAAATTTATAAATTTAAATTCAAATGAAGAAAACATTCTGGAATAACTCATCGTAGCAGATTTTTAACACATATCGCTTCTTTTGTAAGATGTAAAAGGCCTAAAAATCGAGATAGAAAATATAAAATTAGACATTGACGACGAATAAACTTTAATAAACGAAATAAGATTCGATCGACAAATTTAAAGTAAAATGTCAAAGCTCCACATGTCGGTATTAAAAATATCCTATTTTCCAACTAGTCATGTACCAACAAAATATTATTAACACTATTGGCCTGTTTCGGAGTTAACTTGCAAAATCAAAATGAGTTGTGAAGATGATATACGAGTTTAGTTTTACACACTTTTTTTATTACAACTACATAATAATGTAGTCCAAAATATAATAGACTAACTGGAAAGAGTTATTATACCAATAACAATAAATTGTTTCTTATTATATTGCCATGACCGAAACGCCTTAAAAATAATGTTTAGACTGAGCACTTCGAACTTTAAATCGTTTAAAAACCTCTACAAAATTTGATCGAAACAAAAACTAATATTGAAAAGTACACAGATGTTAAAACAGCAAAACTTGTTTATTTTGCCTACTTCCATAGCATTATGTCACGAGAATCTGTAGGGGTGGCTCGGGGGATGGATTGTTGGCTTGTTGCTTCTTAATTAATAAAAAAACTTCTTGAATTAATCACCTTTATTGTTAACACGTCTTTTACCATCATCTTACACTTTCGCCATCTTACTTATTATCCCTCACTTCCTCTTTCGTCTCTCTCACTCAATACTACGTTCCGTTTACAACTTTTTTATCATTTTAAACTGAAATATTTTTAACCTACAACTCGGCCATCCTGCTAATCAGTCTGCCCTCGGACTGACTATAAAACTACATATGTTTTACTGAATTTTATAATCTTTAAACAACTTAACAAACATCAAATTTTATACATTAATTATAAAATAGAGTTTATGTTCTTACGAATTACTTCTTATTTTTATTTATTATAAGAACTAAATATTAAAAATGTCCTATGAAATATTGCTATGGGGTAAATGCGCGGATAGTGAAAAAAATTTTGTTTTACAAAAGAGAGCCATACGTGGCATTTATAATTTAAGACCGCGTGATTCCCTGCGAGAGAAGTTTAAGGAAACAGGTATTCTTACATTTGCTTCACAGTATATATTAAGCAATTTAATTTATGTACATAAAAATATAAAGAATTATAAAACGATAGGTGATGTGTACAATAGACAAAGCAGGAACCGACATAA
Organism: Morpho achilles; assembly: GCA_947086495.1. NCBI lineage: Eukaryota > Metazoa > Arthropoda > Insecta > Lepidoptera > Nymphalidae > Morpho > Morpho achilles. Next base: position 10,042,083 of record CAMTZB010000020.1, read on the forward strand.
GCTTGCGGTTCCTGCTTTGCGCCTTGCAAAAGTGCGTTACTCGTTTGTGGGTTTTGGTATAAGATTTTATAATAAAATTCCGCAATCAATTTCAGCACTGCCATACAGCAGTTTAAAACACTGTTAAAATGAGGCTGATACAGAAAGCCTACTATACTCTTGAAGATTTTTTAGAAGATAAGAATGTGTGGATATAGCTCTCTTTGAACCTGTACAAGACAGTAACGACATAATGTAAATAGTATTAAGAATTATATTTTTAAAAGCGCAACCGCCGAGTTTCTTGCTGGCTCTTCTCGGTAGGAACAGCTTTCCGAACCAGCAGTAAAGTTGACGATTCAAAAGCACTTATTTACAAGTTTATTTGAATAAAGAATATTTTGAATTTGAATTTGAATTTGAATTAACTACAATGAAAAGTGTTGCGTACTAATAATTTATAAATTTTAATGAATAAAAAGACACAAAAGTTCATCTCAAGAATGCAGTTCGTAGGAAATCGGCGTTTGACAGCCATCAAATTAACATCGGATTGTCATTGGATGTTACGTCACTTAACACGTCCCAGTAATTGCTACGATAAGAGATTCTTAACGGAAATTAAATTATTTGCTTTGGGTCGGAACACCTACATACAGCGAATAGCGTTTATTGACAGAGAAGCATTTTTCTTGGCGTTTTTTTTGTTAAAAAGTTAACTTCGAACTTTTCTACAAATGCAAATGTTATTTTGTTTATTATATCGGAAAATATTATAAACGACGTTGCGTGTTCTGTTTTTTTTTCTGAAAATATCATCTATTTTGATAATGAACTTTGTTTTTTATCAGTATATATGTTTTTATCAGTATATCAGTATATGTTTAGATTTGTTTATTTTTAAAATATTTTTTTACCGTTATTAATTTGAAATATAAATTTGCTTTTTTATTTGGTATAATGATGTAAAGGTTTACTTTCACAATTTAAATTTCAAAAAATTAGAAATATTAAAAAAATCAGATATTTATGTTTTTGCTTTTTTTAGGCAACTAATAAATAACTATCATGATTATGCTTATTTAAATATTACATATTTAAATTATCTTTGTTTAATCTTGGATTTAAAAAAATATTAATTAATTATTTATTTATGAATTTATTTCGTAGAATTGTAAAATAATATAATGGCATCTTTAACAATAGTGCTTATAGCAGGAAAGTTAAATTTTTTCGTTTTCATTTATAAATTAAAAAAATGATTTGCGGTTAAGTTATTTCCGTTCTATCCAAAATTTATTATTAACTATTATTTTTTACCACATCTGAAATATTTAATTTATTTTATATTTTTATAATAATTAATATTTTTTATTTGATTTTAGTTAATATTTGAAATTCCCAAACTTTTTTTAGAAAAATAGAGAATGAGGTTTTAGTTTTTAATACTTCACACTAATAACACATTTTACCCGTATTCACTGAACACAATATGGATTTTTTTTAATTTAATTTTTCCTTTTCAAATTTCGAACGCCGAATTTCACTTGCGTCGGTTTTTCCGATACGCGGCACCGTCGCAGCGTGGTCGTGCACTACTGGGTCGACTGCGCGCCAGCCGCTCATATGTGGAAACTCAGATCAGGCTACTCCATACCAACACTATATAGCCTATACTAATCAACTCTTAATGCATCTTTAGATTAGAGTGCGATACGATTACCGTTTAATATGATACTCTACAGCTGTTCTAAAACGAACTAATTATTAACTTGTGATTAGTATCGTATGACCATAAGTGGTATTAGTTTAAACGACCGTCGTGGCGCAGTAGTGTACCACCTCGGAGTCCCGTATGATATCCGTCTAGAAATACGAGTTGTGGTTTCCAAATTGTAATCTCTATTCTGAACTGGTGGAAGGCCACTTCCGCCGTGTCTAGTTACCTACTATTTATTTATTATATACCATTTATTACCTACTGTTGAATTCGCCAAGCGTTTTAAAGATCCTGTGCGAGAAATGTAAAGGTTTAATGTACTTCTTTACAGTACAAAGAAGAAACAAACAGGAATACCATTGAGCATAATTAATATCAAATAGCTACGAAAGCTCCTAAATGTTAGGCAAAATTTGACAGTATAAAGTTAAATTTGCCATATACTACTATTCCAGTAATACAAAACGGCCTCTCTTATTCTTATGTTACTCGGAGACATTCGAAATTATTGATACCGTCCTGAAGCGAAAATGATATTTATTTTTAATAATTTATCACAAGTTCAAATCGAGGCCACCAATTAGTTTTTCTTTTAAAATGTATCTGTCTAATTGAGAATTGCAATTTATCACACGCTTTGTTGTAAAAAAAAATCGTCATGTGGAAACCTGCATTTCTCTGCATATAACTTCTGGGGATATGAACAACGTGGTGAATTTTAGCTCCAACTCTTCTACTTTTCCAAACACAGAGAGAGGAGGCTTATACCCACAAGTGGGACAGTAACTTTACTTATTTTGTATGTAAGCAAAATAATAGATTAAATTAAAGTCTTTATAAACATAAGAGGAATGTTAAATTTTTCAGTGTCCCAAGAATTATAAATTTCATCGCAAATAATCCGTCTAAGTACCGGTTGTTATATAATTACTAGAAACGGGTTTCATATAAATTATACTGTAATTTCCAATTATTTGTCACTAGGAATATACGAGTCTGCGATTTATTAAACCATCCCATTTAATCCAAGGTAGGCATTTAAAATCTCTCTAAGCGTTTAAGGCATTAATATCATCTAAAAATTTATTGTTGGTGGAATTAAGTTATTTAAGCTGTAAATATTATGAATTGCGTCTATGACTGAGGAGAAGTTTGCTTTACTTTAAGTAAGGTTCTGTAGGAATGTAAGGAAAGGTTATCAACTTAATTAGTTACTTGCTCTTTCCTGTGTCATATGCCAAATGGCATTTAATGACTTTCATGTGGCAACACGTATTGTGCTGAAGTGGCAACTGAATGACTTTCGTTTGGTCCCATCTAAGTGGTAAAACGTATTGCTCTGAAATGGCGACCGAATGCCTTTCGTGTAGTCTCATCAAATGACAAGACGTATTGCGCTGAAGTGGCGACTGAATGAGTTTCGTTTAGACTCATCTAAGTGCCAAAACGTATGGCTTATTCTTTAATTGTTTTATTTTATTCAATTTAATTTTCTTTTTTTTTTTTTTTTTGTGTTACAGTTAAAATTATGTATTCTTTTTTTTTGTGATGTATTGTACTTAATTAGTGTAAGTGGACCATGTCCGTTCTAATTAAATAAATAATAAATAAATGGCGTTGAAGTGGTAACTGAATGATTTTCGTGTACTCATCTAAGTGGCAATACGTTTTCCGCTAAAATAGCGATATAATGAGTTTCGTTTAGTCTCATCTAAATGGCAAGACGTATTGCGCTGAAATGGCCATTGAATGCGTTTCGTTTAGTTTCAGCTAGGTGGCAAAACGTATTGCATTGAAGAGGAAACTGAACGATTTTCGTGTAGTTTCATCTGAGTGGCAATACATTATACGCTGAAACAGCGATAGAATGAGTTTCATTCAGTAAGATCTAAGTGGCAAAAATAATTACGTTGAAGTGGAGACTCAAAGATTGTCGTGTAGTCTCATCTCTAAGTAGCAAAACGTATTGCGTTAAAGTGGTAAACCCTCAACGGAAGTCTATTTACAAGCATCAGACAAAATGGACAGATAACATAAAAAAGAAGCTGGATTCAAATAACCCAAGGTTGTATGATGGGGTACGAGACCGGCCGTGGTCGCCCCATCGTATCTGGGGGGGCAACACATGCTTTGACGTCGGAGGGTGCCAGTGGAATTGAGACCGGCTCAGCTGGTGTTCCTGCTGGTACGTGCAGTGGTTTAACGCGCAAGAATGTGCGTCGACGAGGAGACAAGGTCACCCGGAGTGTTAGTGCAGGTTCAGGCAAGAGCCTGACCGAGAACTCTGGCATGGACATTTCCAGTGTGTCCCTTGAAGGACTGGACGGCACGCACAAGCGTGCTCATTCGAAAAAGAGAACACGGGCGGAGACGGGGAACCCCACAGAGTCGGATGAGGATTTGGACGCCAAAAAGGCGGATATCAGGCCCTACCTGCGGGGATCCAAAATGGGTCTTCGAAGGGCTCACGGCGCTCTAAGGCGCGGCGAGCCCTCCGAAGATCGCTACACGGATGATTCGTGCGAAGAAGTGAGGAGCAACCGGACGTCAAAATTGGCATCGACCACATCTGGTGAGCCGAAACTGACCCTGAAAGAGGTAAACTCGTCGAGGGTCTGCGACTTTCTGGTTAAGAATGCGGAGACGATGAGGGTGACCGTGGGGAAATCTCGTAACCTTAATGGTAAATGTAGAGGTACCCTGAACATGGTCGCCCAAACAATTGAAGAAGCCGCGAGAGCTCTTGCGGAGAGAACGGAGTCAGACGAGGTCCGGCTCCTCAGAGAGGACAATGCCCGGTTGACACAGGTCGTCAACAATCTCTCGGTGGAAATCTCAACCTTGAAAGAGATGATCACCCGTGTCAATAGGGAAACCATGAAGGAGGTAACTCCAGCTGGCAGCTCGCAAGCCGTGAAGGGTTTAACCATTCAGGAAGAAATGGCTAGACTCAAAAATATGTTCACGGCGCGCCTGGATAGTGTAGAGAGTCGCCTACCTCCAGAACCTAGGCTGAGACCGCCACTTGCTGCCGACAAAAAACGAGTGGCAATGGTCAATAAAACAAATATGGAGACGACCCAATTAGTACCTGCGGCTGCACCAAATCGGCTAAGTAAGCCAAAAGGGCGGCCTGAAACTCGGGTGGTTGAGCCCACCACAGCTGAGGTGGCCAGCCGTAATAAGGCCAAGAAAAAGAAGAAAAACAGAGTGGCCCAACCTGAAAAAGGACAAAAGCCCCGTTTGCTACCACCAGCCCCCACATCGATGAGCGAGGGTTGGAACGTGGTGGCTCGGAGGGGTGCAAAGGCAAAGTCTGCGTCTACAGCAAAGGCGCCTACAGTCACCACTACTAAAGCGCAGCGTGGGCTAAAATTAAAGGCCCCGCGCTCGGCTGCGGTCGTGGTGACCCTAGATAAGGAGGCTTTAGATAAGGGCCTCACCTATACGGAAGTACTGGCCCGAGCTCATCGTTGTATAAATATTGAGGACTTGGGCCTAGAAGGTGGTATGCGACTTAAAACGGCTGCCACCGGGGCCCGGATGTTTGAGATCTCTGGGCCCACTAAAGACGAGAAGGCGGGTGCTCTCGCTAACCGACTCCGCGATCTCTTTAGTGAGGAGCCGGCAGTGCGCGTCACAACGCCTACAAAATGCGCAGAATTGCGCGTTGTGGGCCTTGATGATGCCACCACTGAGGGGGATGTTGTCAACGCCGTCGCCCGGGTCGGGGAATGTTCTTATCAGGACATTCAGACCGGGGTGATGCGCAGGACAGAGAGAGGGCTAGGCTCCCTCTGGCTAAGAGTGCCTGTGATGGTTGCAAAAAAAGTAGCGACAGTGGGAAGAGTCTTGGTGGGTTGGGTATCGGCCCGGGTTCACCTGCTGGAGGCTCGCCCACGGCGCTGCTTCAGGTGCCTCGAAAAAGGGCATCTGCGAGCTGACTGCACGTCGTCAATTGACCGCAGCGATGAGTGCTATCGCTGCGGCCAAAACGGCCACAAGGCCCAGTCCTGCTCTGCAGCCCCACATTGTTGGAGTTGCCAACGAGCGGGACTGAAGGCCGACCATCGGGCGGGGAGCGGGCAGTGTAAGGCACCGCCCGTTCCTAAGAGAATCAGAAGGGGGGGTGAAGACTTGAGGGTCCCCTCACCACCCACCGCCGGCCCGGCTCAAGCTACGACGAGCCGGGTGATAGAGGATTCTATGGAGGTCACTGCGTAATGGCCTCCATGAGATTCCTCCAGGCGAACATCAACCACTGTGCCACGGCTCAGGACCTGCTTTTCCAAGCCTTGGCGGAGTGGTTGGTGCATGTGGCTGTGGTCTCCGAACCATACTTCGTACCGTCGAGCGAAGAGTGGGTCGGTGACCATGATGGGGTCGTGGCCATTGCGTCCAGGGCTGCAGTCGGCTCCCCAGCCCTGGAACGCGTAGAAAGAGGACACGGGTACGTCTCCGTTAAGGTTGGGGATGTATCCGTAATCGGGGTGTACTACTCACCAAACAAACCTTTCGCTGACTTCGAACTTTTTATGGCTGAAATCGGCGATTTGGTGAGTAGGTTACTCCCCGGCAAGGTACTCCTGGCTGGAGACCTCAACGCAAAATCCGCTGCGTGGGGGTCTCCTGTCACGGACGTGAGGGGGAGCTTTATGGACGGTTGGTTGGCCTCGACCGGGATGGTCGTCATGAACCGGGGGACGGCTGACACATGCGTGCGATGGAATGGCGGCTCCAAAGTCGACGTTACCTTTGTCGACGCCTCCATGTCACGCTGTGTTAGCAATTGGGAGGTAATTGTGGGTGTGGAGTCACTCTCGGACCACCGCTATATACGGTTCGAGGTCTCCACATGCCCCACTCCCGTTTCCCCCCAGTCAAGAAGAGGCGGCGGCCCTAGGTGGTCCATCAAAAAGATGGACCCCGAGCTCCTGGTCGAGGCCGCAATCGTCCAGGCATGGGTGGCAGGGCCCACGGGTGGGGTTGTTGCCGCAGAGGTAGAAAACCTCCAGCGGCGGATGTCGCTCGTCTGCGATGCCAGCATGCCGAGGGTGCGTAGCACAGGACCGGCATGCGGGGTGTACTGGTGGTCGAAGGAGCTGGCGCAGCTGCGTGAACAGTGCGTGGCCGTGCGCCGCCAGTACGCTCGGTACAGGCGTCGCAGAAGACGCGACATCGAGGAGGAGAGGCGCCGCTACGAGGCATATAAGGCTGTCCGCGTCTCCTTGCGGATGGCCATTCGCGAAGCTAAGGACAGGGCTCACAAGGAGCAGGCCGAAGAGCTCAACCGGGATTCGTGGGGGAGGCCGTACAGAGCGGTGCGCAAAAAACTTCGCGCCCGCGCCCCTCCCCTCACCGAGAGCCTTCGGCCGGAATTCCTTGACTCCGTAGTGGAAGCCCTGTTCCCGCAGGGAGCCGAGGTAGAGCCACCTCGTATGGCGCCTCTCGAGGAGGAGGAAGGCACTGTGTCAGGTGCGCCGGAGGTGTCGGAGTGGGAGTTAGCCGGGGCGGTGAGTCGCATGAAGGCGAAAAACACCGCCCCTGGTCCTGACGGCATCCCTGGGCGTGCCTGGGCGCTTGCTCTGGGTCCTTTGGAGTCGGGGCTCAGGGCGACTTACAGTGCCTGCCTCAAGCAGGGACTGTTTCCCCGTAGGTGGAAAACGGGGAAACTGGTTCTGCTTAAGAAGGAGGGAAAGCCGGCCGATAGACCCTCCGCGTATCGGCCGATTGTTTTGCTGGATGAGGCGGGAAAATTACTCGAGCGTATCGTAGCTTCCCGCATTGTCCAGCACCTCCAGGAGGTGGGGCCTGATCTGAGTCGCCTCCAGTGCGGATTCCGCCGGGGCATGTCCACCCTCGACTGTATTGAGGGCGTGAGAGTCCTGGCGGAGGAGGCGACAGCCAAGCGCGAGGTGGTGTTGGCGGTGTCATTAGACATCGCCAATGCGTTCAATACCTTGCCTTGGAGTGTGATCAAGGAGGCCCTACGCTTCCATCGTATCCCCTTGTATCTGCAGCGCGTTGTCGGCGACTATTTGGCCGACCGCGCTGTCAGGTACCCGACGGCTGGGGGTAGGTGGAAGGAGCGGAGGATGTCGTGCGGTGTTCCACAGGGGTCGGTCTTAGGCCCCCTCCTGTGGAACATCGGGTACGACTGGGTGCTACGCGGTCAGATGCTCCCGGGAGTGCGTCTGTTCTGTTATGCAGACGACACTCTCGTGACTGCCCGCGCGAGCGCTCACCGGGAGGCCCGTATACTGGCGACCGCGGCCACTGCTCACGTCGTGGCCCGGATTCGTCGGTTAGGTTTGGGGGTGGCCTTGGAGAAATCCGAGGCCATTTGCTTCCACAGGCCTCGGATGGCGCCCCCAGTGGGTTCCCGGTTGATGGTGGACGGGACGTCCATTGGAATCTCAGGTACTTTACAGTACCTGGGATTAACTCTCGACAGCCGATGGACGTTTGACGCCCACTTCCAGCGGCTCGCCCCAAGACTTAAGGCGACCGCTGGAGCCCTGAGCAGGCTCCTCCCAAATGTGGGGGGGCCAAATGCAGGCTGCCGGCGCCTTTACGCCGGGGTGGTCCGGTCAATGGCCTTGTACGGCGCTCCCATATGGGCGGAGCGACTGACCGCCAAGTCTCTGCGCCTTTTGCGCGGGGCGCAGAAGATTGTGGCGGTCAGGATAGTGCGGGGCTACCGGACCATCTCCGCCGAGGCGGCCTGCGCCTTGGCTGGGTCCCTTCCTTGGGATCTAGAGGCCAAGGTGCTTGCTCAGGCTTACCGCCGCAAAGTAGATTCCCGTTCATTGGGGGGAAACTCTGCGGTGGTGGAGACGGATTGGCGGAGGGTAGCTCAGATGGAGCTCCTCCGCCAATGGAGGCGGCGGCTGGAATCACCCAGCGCAGGGTTCTGGACGATTTCAGCCATCCAGCCCATTCTCCAGGGTTGGGTCGCCAGGAGGCATGGGGTCCTCACCTTCCGCCTGACGCAGGTACTTTCCGGTCATGGTTGTTTCGGGAGGTATCTGTGGCGGGTGGCCCAGCGCGAAGCGACTGGTGAGTGCCACGAGTGCGGCGCCGAGTTCGATACGGCGCTGCACACGCTTGCAGACTGCCCAGCTTGGGCGGTTCAGCGGGCGAAGCTCGTGGCAGAGGTGGGGCACGATCTCTCCCTGCCTACCGTGGTTAGTGCCATGGTGCACAGGGAGGAATCGTGGGCAGCGATGGCCTCCTTCTGCGAGGACGTTATCTCGCGGAAGGAGGCGGCGGGGCGGATCCGGGAAGTCGAGTCCTTGGATCCGATCCGCCGCAGGCGAGCGGGGCGCAGGCGACTCGCCGAAGTCCGTCGCATGCCGCCCTAACGGGGACCTCCGAGCGATCCGAACGGGGTTCATCGGACGCTCGCTGGAGTTAGATCCCCGAGGCGGTCGATGCATCTGGTGCTCCCGATGCATCGATTAGCGGAGGGAGGGGCCACTGTTTAGAGAGGCCCCGACCCGGAGGTGGCGCTCTCCGGGGTACAGAGCTGCTGCTGGTGGGGATGGGGGGCAATGTCTTCATAGGTACCCTGTCCCCGCCACCAGCAGCGTGGTGGAGCACTGTCAGGTTTTTAGTCGGTGAGAGTCCGACATACCCGCCGCTCGTCCCCGTCGGGTGGTGACGACCCATAATGGGTTTTCCTGACATTAAAAAAAAAAAAAAAAAAAAAAGGTTGTATGATGTGATAATGCTATCGGGACACCCGAGGCCAGTAATCATAGTAGAAGAAAAAGAAGAAATATATTGTTTGTATATATTACTCAGCTAAAATATGGGTAGCAATTAAAACTCCACGTTTTGTGTTTTAGCGTCGGCAAATTATTGATAGTAGTGCATATTATCTATGTATATTGTGAGCCACTACCGTAGACCTAGCTACATATGGGTGGAACCTTAATACTAATACCATAAGAGAGTGGGAAATATTGAATAATCTCTTCAAAAAGTCCCCTTGCCTTTATCCCACTCTCTTCAAAAAGTATAATCCGCTATTTAGATTCCCCAACAACAAAGGCCCTCAGATCCAAAATTCAAACTAGAAAAGAACAATTTCAAACGTTTTTTTCCATATGAATGGAATAAAAGCTTTCTAAATATCAATAACCTTAATGTAATGTAACTTCAAAGTTTTATAACTAGTTTTATAACTAAAGCTAATTCATGAATAAACATGAATGGTGGAAAACTAAGAAAATATAAACGGCCAAGCAATTCCATTAGTTAAATGGTTAATATCAATATGTGTTTACGTAAATTTACGACCGCCCTTGAATTACGGAATATATTACGCTTTGTATTAAAAGATTACCCTTTTGATATTTATATCTTAAAAGTTTTCACTACTAGAATATGTATGTCAATGGCTTCGTATTATATTTTATGTGCGGCTATAAATTATGAGTGGTATTCTGTTTGTAACATTGCTCTAAATATTTAAATTATGGATACGTCACTGCACACGACAGTATCTGTTCATTCATATTTCTAGACCAAAAATAATTAAGGTCAGATAAAGTATAATTGAATCATGATTCATTAAAGGCTTAGCGAAGGCTGGCATTCTTTATTCAGTTCAAAAGTAATAGTAAAATTATTTCGCTTGTTACACTTGTTCCTAAATAAGCTTAGTTATATACTAATCGGTTCCCACCATTTATTTTATTTTGCCTGCGAACAAGCTTGTTACACTTGTTCGCAGGTACGTATTGCTTCGTTTTGCGATTTTGGTCGTGGAGCCTATCTCCTGATGATGCTTCGGTTGCGGGGCGAAACGATTGTTGAGTTTGTGATAGTGAACGTATTTAGTGCTTGTGTATTGTGGTGGCGGTGATGGAGGTTTGTCCATGTGTTTTTACGAATCCTGCATGTATGATTACCATCGGTTATGATAACCGATTGTCCACTCTACAAAATAAGTTTATTATTACTTTTGTATTATGTATCTCCGCAAAGTTAACACCTAATTCTATAAATTATTTATTCAGTTCCTTTTTTTCGTTTTGCAATTTCAATATATGACAAATTAAAGTTAGGAACTTAATTTGGTGGTAACATTGTTTAGATGTTCAGTAATTAAAATTAGTTAATGTCTTGTCGTCATTTTTCTGCCTTACTCTAACTCAACATATTTTAAACATGTAGTTACACGTTTTGGATAGTTATTTTTCGACTCGTCGCCAGCCTGACGTCAACTTACCTTAGTCGCATATAACGGCACCTCGATAAGAAATGAGGATGATTCTACTCAGCCGGATACATGGCTGGTCAACTTATCTTAGTTGCCTTTGTGTACAACAATCACGGTTAGAAATGAGTGACTACGTACTAAAAAGTGACTTCGTATCTATTCTCAGTGGCTACATATAATTGAAGCTAGAGACGCGAAGCTCTTTAAAATCTTTAAAAATATTGCCTTACGTGTTTGATGTCTCCAAAATTTTGAATAATCACATGTATTGGCCGTCTAAAAGCATCAAATACTAGTAATAATATTGATTTTGCTATCAAAAGAATTGTTTTCGATGGAGCGAAAATACAAAGAATATTTTGCGGAAAATTAAGTTGGCAAAATCTTTGTCGGAACAATTTGCCGGACCAGTAGTAGGATGGACGATTCAAAGGCACTCGATAAAGTCCGGCTTGAATGAACAATAATTTGAATTCTATGTACATAAAATAGTTGTCTATGTGCAGATGAAACAGCGGTCTGTTTTAGCAATACTATACGAGTATATCTTGATACAAGCTGTAAACTGTAGGAATTAGTATTCAGAGCGAAGTAATCGCAAATTCTTGCGCATACTATTTTCGCCAAATATAGAAGGAATGCTGAATGCTTTTACACACTATCGCCTTTCGCCACTACCTTCACACTTAACGATTGTTTATATTTTTAACTAGTTATGCCAGCGGCTTCGTCCGCGTGGAAATTAGTCTGTCAAAAATTTTTCCCGAATTGAAATTTTAAACATAAAAGTAGTTATTGTGAGTTAAACATAAGATAGATATGCTGGGTTTACTTAAGTTGGGCTTACTGTAAGTCTGACTGGACATGTTTTCGGCCTCTGTCGGTCAATCCCGGAAACCCAGCAATGTGAACGGGGACCTTCGGGTTGCGAGGAGGAAAACCTCTATAAAACATTACCTGGCGGGGGCGGAAATACCGCGGAAATGGGATCAGAGCTGTCGGGGGAATGGGGGCAATGTGTACAACAATACTCTGTCCTTGCCCATCGGCAGTGTGCTGGAACACACAGGTCGTTTAAGTCGGGGCAAGTTTGACATAACCACCGCCTGTCCTCGTCGAGCGGCGGTACCCATGAGGGGTTTTTTCCTGTATAAAAAAAGCCTCAAACATGCACTGATCCGAGAAGTCGAGTCCCTGGATCCGATCCGCGCAGGCGAGCCGGGTGCAAGCGACTCGCTCAAGACCATCGCGTGCCTCCCTAACGAAGACCTCCTGGCCGTTCCGAATGGGGTTTAATCAGACGCCCACTCTTTAAGGTCCCCGCGGCGACCGATGCATTAGGTGCTCCCGATGCATCGTCCAGTGGAGGGAAGGGCCACTTTTTGAGAGGTCCCGACCCAGAGGTGGCGCACTCTGGGGTACAGAGTTGCTGTTGGCGGGGATGGAGGCAATGTTTACATAGGTACCCTATCCCTGATACCAGCAGCGTGGTGGAGCACACAGGTTGTTTTAGTCGGTGCGAGTCGGACATAACCGTCGTCTGTCCCTGTTGGACGGCGGTACCCATAAAGGGTTCTTTCCTGTTTAAAAAAAATGGCTCAAACACGCACTGACAAGTAACGACATGTTACTATACGTCCACTCTCACCATGGGCTCTCGTGTTACTGACTCGGTGAATTTTGAGACCGTGTATGTTTCCTTTGTACATTAGTATTACTTTGAAGACATGGAAGTGTTCTATTCAACTCAGATACCACAGCTACATAACGTAATAACAATTTAATAATTTCTAATGTTATACCAGATATACGACGTATCGTCGCTAGCTCAATAGGGCTCCGGGCTGTAATCACTGATGGGCGATAGCGAAGGCGCGGCGCCGGCGTCACTGCGCAATTATAATGGATCGTCTCACCTCAATCTCTGTACCCATCATAACTTGTTTGGTAAAATCTACCTCCGGATACTCAGCATCACTTCTAAACTATCAGCAAATGATGCAATATATCAATGTTTTTATCGCTAACGGTATTTCGCTTAAAATGATGCAGTCCACGGCCGATAGCACTCAGGAATTGTTATATCCCACATATGTAACAGGAATAACGCGAAAAAGATTACATAAAGTAATAAAAAGTATTACCAACCAGTACATTTATTTAGTAATTTTTTACCAAATAATAATAGTTTGGCAGGTGGGGCTCGATCGAGAATTTTTGTATTTTTCTAATACCCAAAAACAGAGAAAAAACTTTTACTATATAAAACCTAGCTACATAGCCGTTTCTGACAGTCCAAAATATACATATATATATATATACACACACACACACACACACACACATATATATATTCTCATTTACATATTAAAGATATTGCATTACAAATGACGTAAAATACATAGCCAAATCATGTGATAATATGTTTATAACATGTTGTGCTGAACTCACTGAAAGTTGGATAAGGGCAGGAGGATGATGATGTAATACTAAATATAGAGTGTACTATCCGTTGTCATACTATACACGAGTACACATTCACCACCACAATCTCAACAATTGTTTCGTCCCGTACCCGAAGTATTTCATTAATAAATCAAAACAATGGCACATTAACTAACGAACAGATAACCGTTGCCAGTTCTAGTTTGCTACAAGTGTTCAAAGGGATAATAAATGGTGGGGGTTTAACTTACTACCTCCAAACTCTGCTTTCTGGTAATGCGTCGCATTGCGATTTTGTCGTGGAGTCTATCTCCCGTCGATGTTTCGGATAATCGTTTTATCATTTTATGTGATAATAAGAAAATAGGGAAAGTGCGTCGTGAAGCTTTAAAATCGTTGAAATGGTGCCTCGTATAAGTCCAAACCACTCGATAGAGTGACAAGTTGTAGAGAGTTGATACAGTTGGATCACCAGTCACAATATCTTCGAGTATTTGGAAAGAAAAAGTGACCAACCAAAGTCGGAGATGATTTTGTATTCACCAGCGTAAACGAAATAAATAATGCTGATTCAAACTCTGGTCAATATCAAAGATTAAAAACAGAATTGTTCTTACTTATATATTAATGAGTTCATTATATATTGACTCAAAGCAGAAAGCAGATGTCTTTTGGATTTCAACGTTATTTATGTCTACTTATCACACACTTTACTGCGTAAAAGAAAATTGAGCAAACGCGTGAATTTCTGGTATATGTTAAAATAAGTAACGCGCTTACTCGCATCAATCGGATGTGTTTAAAGTATATCTGTTCGTGTACACGAGATTTTAAGCTTCATAAATTTAAATTGTCATAATTACGTAGTCAGTTCTGTAGCTAGGTCTATAAAAGCCCTGGGGCTAAAAGTAGTACCCTAAATTAATATTCCGAAACTAAACTGTCTAAAATTCGACGTAATCCAGCAATCCGATAGCTACGCCATCGTACGTAGGTAATAAGTAATAGTTATTACTAACTGATTAATTTAACACATTGAATGCCAAATACACGACGGCGTGGATACGTGCATGGCCGAGTAAACGGCACCGTCTGGTGGTCGGGGGTCGTATACACGGCGTCGTGTCTCATGACAACTGTTTCTATGCAATTTGCATCAGTAAAATTTCACCCATTGCGGCAGCGGTACGTAACGGTTGGTTTACACCTGACGTATCGTTCTATTTGGGGTGCCAAAGTGGTCGTCCTCCTCGTGGCGCACCCCGGGCAGGCCTTTGGAACACCTGCGAACGGTCTGGCGAACGGACCACTGTGGTGTGGTGCCAATCCAGTTGTCCCTCTGATTAGCAGAGGTCAATCTCGATGGGCCGGGGACTCCGGGGGGCTGGAGTAAAGTCCCTACTGAGCGACTGGTTCAGTTGGGTTTGCTTAAGTCTGGCTGCAGCGAGAACAGGGACCTTCGGGTAGCGAGGAAGAAAACGTCTATAAAAAATTACCCAGTGGGGGTGGAAACGCCCGCCAACGCGCTGGGGCGCCTACTTGGGGCGCGGCCACTTCCTGTCGACCGTGACGTAACAAACACGGTGGGCAAAGAGCGATCATGGGCAGCGATGACCTTCTTTTGCTCTGCAGAGGAAGGCGGCGGAGCGGCTCCGCGAACTATTGTTCTGGATCCAAACAACTGCTGGTGAGTTCAGCTGTTAGCGACTAGCCCAAGCCCATCGTCTGCCGCACTAACTGGGGACCTTCGGATGTTCCGAACGGGCTATATCGGGACGCCTGGCTTACAGATCCCCGAGGTGATTGGTGCATCTAGTGCTCCCGATGCGTCGGTTAGCGGAGAGGGACTTCTGTTTTGAGATGTCCCTACCCGGAGAAAGTGTCTCTCGGATCAGAGTGGCTGTCGGCGGGCATGTGTCGGGCGGGTGCAATGTGTACAACGATACCCTGATTGATGGCAAGGCCATCAGCAGCGTGATGCGAGTCTGACATAACCGCCACATGTCACCGTCGGGCGGCGGTACCCATAAGGGTAAGGGTTTTTCCTGTATTAAAAAAAAAATATTTCATAAACAAACAATATAGGTAATTAATTATATTATAATAATAATTGAAATAAATACTCAAATACATATGTATATACACAAAGACTCGAAAACTAATTAATTTCAAATAATGTTAACCTACTACCCCACAGAGCTGAAGACAGAGTCACTACTAACCGCGCCAATAAGCTATAAAATATACAGTTGTTATTGTATAGGTAAACGAAAACGAAAACTATAAAGATATACCGTGAACTCTACAATAAATTTAATAGTAAACAAATGGCACAGTATTGTTACATTTGCGTACAAAGGTAATAAACATCAAACACCTATCTACAAAGCCCTTTAAAGTGCCGCACAATTACCATAAACGCCATTCAGTAAATAACTTCAAATTGGCAGCCATTTGCAAATAAAAGCAATTTTGGCGCCAAATAAGGTATAGTTCATAGGTGGCGCCACCATGTTGAATTTATGAGGTGAGTCAATCATAATTATTATTCGAACGGAGCTTGTAACATTTAGGTAATAACAGGTGTTAATAGTGAATATAAGGCCTTCTTTGTTAGTACGCTGTTGCGTAAAGAATATAATTTTTGTTTTTATTATCAAAAAGTCTTACTTGTTTTTTAATCAAATCAGTACTTGATATGTTCCCTTTTATCTGTTACTTAGATATTGTCGTGATAAAGGTATTGTTTATACATATTTATACTGTATTGGCTTTTACCCGTAACTTCGATTTCGTTTGTTATGGCGTGATAATAAATAGCGCTTTTCAATGTCATCCTATTCCTGTTGAATTAACAAGATTTCTATAGCCTTTTATATATTTGAGTGCCCGAAAAAGAGATAAAACGACATTTTTTTTAAATGAAACCTTGCTAGATCAAATTCCTAAAACCCCCTAGATGGTGAATTTTAGGAAAATCGTTGGAGCCGTTTCCGAAATTCAGAAAATATATTTATATATGTATATATACAAGATTAACTCATTTAAATAAATAGTACCTGGTTGACCTAGCCTTGTTGGGTAATTTTTTACAAATAGTTCGGTTTTTCTCCCCTTAAACCTCCTGCATCCGAATTTCAGGAAAATTGTTGGACCTGTTTCCGAGATTCCGAAAATATTCATATGTATATACATACATAGATTAACTTATTTAAATATAAAGATATAAATAAAGATAACTTTAGAGTACTAAAATGCTACTCAAATACTATTGTTCATATTAAATAAATACTAGATAAAACAAGCGCAAATCTTAAAGCTATAAATACTTATGATCTAATGTCGAATAATGAACCAAGGAAACATTATCACATAGTAACCATCAATAACCATATTGTAAATAATTTACAGTTACGACCACTCTATCCTTGGATTTACTATGTTGCGGGGATTCAAAACTTTATAGAGCAAATGTTTTGTCTACCTAAAACTAAGTTAAAAAATTAAAATTGAAACAATCATTTATACAAAGCATATTTAATGTAATGTTTTTATTAAAAGGCCTAATATATTACAATAACGATAACAATAAAAATTAAAGGAACTAAATTGTTTCAATAAAAAAAATTTAAATATAAATAAAAATATTTATATTTTATATAAATAAATATTTATTTATATTTTATATAAATAAATATTTTATAGTTATAGGTGTAACTTTGCCAATTTATCTTGAAAAAATAATGATACATTTTTAAATTTATTTTATACCATAATCATATCATGTTTATACCATACCTATATCCTTACGAGATTTTTGGGGGCGATAAACCGATCCAGCTAGGTATTGCTTTAAAAAAAATGTTGTATTATCTCTGATATCTGACGCTGCTAAACTGCTAAAATATTATTTGATAATTACGCTGTCAATTATAAGGTCAAGATAGCTCAATTAGGTAACGGGCGGTCTCAATTCTGAATATCAGGATCGATTCCATATTTAAAAACAACCGAGGCTCGGTCACCCAGGTACTTCCTATGTATGAAAAATGTTATGTGATAGCTTCCTAAATAGTATAAAACATTTTAAGTGGCGCTTACGCTTCGCTAATAAACATCGGTCGTTGTAAATGCTAGACAATAAGACAATACAAATTCAAGTATCATAACTGTCAAAACGGTAGTAAATAACATATTTTATTATCTCCGCTCAATAGAATATGATCAAAGCTAACGATTGATTTCGCGGTAGAGGCTGACACAATGAGCCGCGTAAATTAATCGCAATTGCCTCAACACGATGTAATTCGCACGCATATATTGTGTTACTACAATATTTACTTTGTAATTGCTATTTATTTAATGTGAATTTTTAAATATATAAAACATGGTAAAGTAACGGTCTTCGCCGTGTGGTATCCGGCTGAATAGAATAGTACCACCCTCATTTCTTACCGAGGTGTCGTAAAAGGCGACTAAGGTTATTCGACCCGCCGTGTGGTATCCGACTGAGTAGAATAGACCAACCTCATTTCTTACCGAGGTGTCGTAAAAGGTGACTAAGGCAAGTTGACCCACCGTGTGGTATCCGGTTTAGTAGAATAGACCACCCTCTTTCTTATTGAGGTGTCGTTAAATACGACAGAGGTAAGTTGACGTCAGGCAGGCGGCCGGTCCTTAAAAAGCAGTCAAATAATGTGACAGCATGTTTATAACATTTGACCCCACTTAGAGTGGGATAAGGGCAGAAAAAAGAAAAGAGTAAAGTAACGGTCTATTACTATCCGACTCGATATAGGCCTCCTCTTTCCGTTTTTGAAGAGAAAGATTGGAGCTAAGACCTACCACGCTGCTCCAATGTGGATTGGTAGGTTACACATATCCTTGGAATTCCTTAGAATAGAAAAGTGTGACATAAATTGTAATTATTAATTAGACAAATAAGTCTTAAAAGAAAAACTCATCGGGGTTAGAATCCGTGACCTCCTCGAAAACTCACACAGCTTATGAAACATAACCGCAAAAAAGTAATTGAATTTTGAAACAAACCTCAATACTTTCTAAGGTATCATAAAAGGCGACTATATCAAATTGGCGTACGTTTAAACACTTAGCCAAATTATGAAAAATCATGTTTAAAACATTTTGTGCTGACCCGACTTGGAGTTGAATAAGGGCAGAAGAACACATATCCACAATCACGCACACACACACACATACTTACTTTGCTTACTTACTTTACTTACTTTTTTCTGTTAAATTTAAGTTGTTTTAGCGTAATCTTTTATTGGCCTTATTGTGAAATAGCAATGTTTATTGTTCATTACTAAAACTTGTGAAACGCTGTTTGATTACCAATAAAGAAATAAATAAATAAGAATGATGACTTCTTAAACACAAGTGTATATGCAAGTCTAAAATTAATTGAGGAATTTCATGATATGATCGTATAATTAATTTAGATGCCACGGTATTTTGGTACTTCCTTCATCTCTTTATCTGATTTTTACTCTATGAATACATGAACATATAACCACAACAAACGTGAATGGACAGTCATATCAGTAGGAGTCACGTATAAATAATAAGATCTTTATTATCAACTTTACGATCTAGATGAATTCAGTTAACGCATTACATCTCACATTACAGTAAAGTAACCAGAAGATGCAATCGTGAGTTGACTGTTATTAACCCTCTATATTTATGACAGGTTAGATACAATTTCCGCTCAATTCTCAAAGTAATTTACAACACTATTGTTTACATTTCTAAGAATAAGTTGTAGGTCATCGTGAATTGAACGAATATTAATTTTTATTGCTTCAAAACGTATTTAACAAATTAGTTTTTTTTTTTTAAATAATTATAAGCTAATTAATATTTAATTAAGAACACTAACTTGTATCGTCATTCTCCTGCCCTTATATATATAAGTGGGGTCGATACAACATGTTGTCACATGATTTGGCTACATATTTTACGACTTAACTTAGTCGTCTTTTACGAAACCTCGGTAAGAAAGAGGGTGGTGTATTGTACTCAGCCGGATACCACACGGCAGAAATAAGATATTTTTTATGGTACTTAATTTTAAGCAACAGTTCCAGATTTTGCACCAAATATCACGCAGATTTTCCTCAATAATAAAACTTTCTTGCATCCTAGTATTTTTTTTACTTATTTAAGTTTCCATACATTAATAATATTTACAATACACTTCTTGTCCTATTAGTATTAGTAACGACTAAGATATTCTTTATTTGGTATCTTGTTAAATAAGGTACTTATGCCATACTTTGTATATCTGTATCGTCTATCACTAACAGTATGTATGGTGAACTTATACTCAAGACGTAATATCAGTTTCATCGTTAGTCGATAGATGGCGCTGTTACTTGATTAGCAGCTCATTTTAGAAATGCATTTTGAGAAAACATGCAATGAAATCTATAAATCAGGATGTGAAAAAAATACTGGCCTTACAGCTCCCATGCACGCAGATGGCGCGATAGCCCGGCTTCGTACACGGTGTCCCATCCGCCACTAACGATAAAGATGCGTAAAACTGCTGGCCGAGAGGCCTACAATTCAACATGCACGGTGAATCGCCTGTCAAATAAACAAATACACTGAAAATTCTGCCGTTAGTTACTTGGTTAAGGCTATTTATTTGGAGACCACTGCAAATAAACAGTGAGGCTAAGGCTTCCAGTCTGAGTGGCCATCCGTTTTGGTCTTTCACACACACAGCTGTACTTGGTGTTTGTTACTTTAATTATTTAGTTTTATACTAAATATTACTTGTAAGTATAAATATTAATTTGTAATGTGTAATGTTCTCTTTAAGCTCTTTATGTAGCGTTATCCCCAATGGGCTTGACAAAAAACCGAGAGTGTAGCCGGTTTCTATAAATTAACTATGAATACCACTCACGATAGTCCAATTAAACAAATACGCTATACAAATATGGTCCATTTAATAAAAATTTATTATGGTTATGCTGAAAATACCAAAAACAATAAAAAGTAATAAGTGAACGGCCTGTTCCTATCCCACTCCATTTTTCCTCCCTCCTCTCTCCATTTTTGGGACGGATTGAAGCTAAGACATACCACGCTGCTTCTGCTTGATTGGTAGGTTACATCATCTTCGTGCCCTTATCCCACTCTAAGTGGGGTCGGCACAACATGTTATTAACATGCTGTCACATGATTTGGCTGCGTTTTTACGACCGGCCGCCTGCCTGACGTCAACTTATCTCTGTCGTATTTTACAACACCTCGGTAAGAAAGAGGGTGGTCTATTCTACTAAACCGGATACCACACGGTGGGTCAACTTACCTTAGTCGCCTTTTACGACACCTCGGTAAGAAATGAGGTTGGTCTATTCTACTCAGCCGGATACCACACGGCGGAGATTGGTAGGTTACATACTTCCTCAGAATTCTCTAGCTATTTGTAGGTTTCCTCACGATGTTTTCCTTTACCGAAAAGCAATTATTGCAATTATCAATTAGACACATAAGTTTTAATAAAACAACTTATTGGCGCCTGTCCGGGGTTTGATAACATTACATTACAAATTATGCAATTAAAAATTCCAGCGAACGTAAATAGACCAAAATGTCAAACTGTTCATACCATATAAACAATAAGTCATAATCTTAAATAGTCTTCGTTTACTGACCCACGGCGTGGTATCCAGTTGAGTAGAGAATAGACCACCTTCTTTTTAGCCGAGTGCTCGTAAGGTAAGTTCGCGTCAGGCAGAAAGTCGTAAAACACGTAGTCAAATCATTTGACAAGATGTTTATAACATTTTATTCTGATCCCACTTAGTGTAGGGAAAGGTCACAAGGATAATGAGTATTTGTTTAGGAAGAAAATGTTTATATGGAGTTCGACAGTTTTAATTATTTTTCTTACCGTCTATATAAGGAACCCATGTGTAAAACCTGCCTCGGAAAGGTCTTCGATCATATGTCGAGCACTGCTCTGCGCGCATGTCCCTCTCTTCACCGGAACAAGGCTGAACAAACGTGAAACATTATAATTTTCTTATCTTTATCCACCAACGACAATATATAAAAATGATACATTACACGCTGTTTCATATCTGGCTGAATAGAATAGTACCACCCTCATTTCTTACTGAGGTGTCGTAAAAGGCGACAAAGGTAAGTCGACCCGCCGTGTGGTATCCGGCTGAGTAGAATTGACCAACCTTATTTCTTACCGAGGTGTAGTAAAAGGCGACTAAGGTAAGTTGACCCACCGTGTGGTATCGGTTTAGTAAAATAGACCACCCTCTTTCTTACCGAGATGTCGTAAAATACGACTAAGGTTAGTTGACGTTAGGCAGGCGGCCGGTCGTAAAAACACAGCAAAATCATGTGACAACATGTTGTGCCGACCCCACTTAAAATGGGATAAGGGCAGAAGGATGATCTTTATCCACTAGTGAACGTTGAGTAATAGGTAAGGGTTTTATCTATGAATGTACATTCGCTTAAAATTTATACATAATTATTATAAAACAAAGTCCCGGTCTGCGTGTAAGTGATAGCTTTCCTAAAATCTACTGAACTGATTTTTGTTAGGTTTACAGTAGTGCAATTCTTCCGGACGGTTTAGGTCAATTGTGTTGAAGACATCGCACATTACTCAGCAAAAGCTTCGTTACACACTGATTACCACGCAGACGAAGCTGCAGGCACAGATATACATAAAGATAATCACCACAGTGAGCAGAGAATTGACCTAGTAGGTACCTGTAAATATCATAGAGATGTTGCCGATAAAGCGATATTTAAATTCATTCAAAGATTATATCTACTAACGAACAGTTTCATTATTTATTCGCCAGAATTTTAACAGCTTTCAGTGAATACAAAATGACTGTAATTTGAGGACTTCATTTTAACCACAATGCGTTTTTGTTAGTTGAATCCAGGTTGAGTTGAACTTTTTAAAGAGACGTAATTTGTTATAAAAATTATAAGTACAGACACATGTAGGGAAATTAAAACGTCTTCAATTAAACCAGCTTATTAAAAGAAATCTGCTGGTATGTGTGACTCTAGTTAAGCTCCTCATTAGTCACTTATTCGCATCGCGTGTCTAAGCTTCTATAATATAATATAATATAATAATAATAATATATTTATAAAATATGGCATAGAACCTTTTTTTGTAAGTGTTGGATTTATATTTGTTAACTAACATATATAGCTACTTACAAATATTGTGAGTCTATGTTACTTGATATAATAATAATAATAAATAAAAAATAAAATAATAAATATAATAATGTCTAACCGTGGACTAAGCTCGTAACATTTGCCGTTCGAAACTTGCAGCGGCATTTAGATGAAAGGAAATACAACGATATCTATTCAAACAAATTATAAAACAGTACGTAGTCCGGTGTAAATGAAACAAACATACCGGTAATAAATTAAAAATCTAACATTTATTACCCGTTAGGAGTGAACAATGCCAATCACGGAAACATTTACAAGGCATAAACTTTTAAATCATACGCGAAATTGCTTGCTTGGCTACATCGGATCACCACTGTATTACGTATTGATAGGTTTAAACGGAATTAACACACGGCTTGCTTTTGTGTTTACACACGCAACAGTTTCTTTACTATACTCAGTTTCACTCTGTCTTCCATTACAATCACTAAATGATTAATAAATATATGGGACACTTACACACACGTCCTCCGTCCCCAAAGTAAGTAACTTAATACTTGTGTTATGGTAGACAGACAACTGGTGAATATATACTTATATATTTCTTAAATACATACTTGAATACAAATATACACCCAGGCTCAAAGACCAACAAATTCATTTATAGAAAATGTGGGCCCCCGGCGGGAATCGAACCCACAACCCGCGGAGCTGAAGGTAGGGTCACTACTCACTGCTCCAACGGGTCAGTCGATTGAGTGATAGCAACCACTAAAGTTCATTTCAATACATAATAAAACTAGAATTTGATGACTATCCTTAGACTCTAAAGGATTTCGTACTCAGCAAATTGATTAAATTAGACATGTGCGCTTATAATAGCACTGTTAAAAAAGTTTAAAAACCAGCCTTTCCAGAAATTGGCACTCACGTAAAACTCAGACACAAAACCCTCAATGATAACGATCTAAACATACTTTTAATTTTAACCATGCAATTTTACTTAATTGACATGATTAACGTTTAAAACGATAATACATAATCATTTATGCATATATCAGCAACCGTAGCGCAAATATCGCAACGTATGTTTTACTTCATTAGGCTTCGATTGAACAATCGTTGTGGCTAATTAGCCGGATATGTAAGTTCAACAGAAATGGAGTTCCCATTAAACAACAATCGTTTTTTTGGACAATATCCTGTAAGGCTACAATACTTTATTCCTATGCCTTAAGATCATGAGACCAAAAAGTTTGTATAACAAGCGGGTACCATCGGCATAATATAGCAATTTTTCTTCATTTTATTATGTTCTCTTCAAGGGATTTTCGTAGTAAGTAAAAGTAAGTAGCGGCCTGTTACTTTCCCACTGCTGAGAATAGGTCTCTTCTCTCCGTATTTGGATAGAAGGTTTGGAGCTAAGACCTACCACGCTGCTCCAATGCGGATTGGTAGGTTACACTTATCTCCAGAATTCTCTAGAGATATGCAGGTTTCCTTACGATGTTTTCCTTCACCGAAAAGCGTGTGATATATTGCAACTATCAATTAGACACGTAAGTTTTAACAGAAAAACTCATTTTTGTCTGCCCGCGTTTGAACCTGTGACCTGCTCGAAAGAGTCGCACGGTGTTACCGCTGGTCTACCACAGCTTTTCAGTAGGGTTTTTTGTAACACAACCTTATTCTACTGCTATTGGCTACCTTGTATCATATGTCCATTTATTCTAGAGTTTGGAAACGTTGCGTTTTTCGGAGCAAAATCGTATTGTATAATTCGCCATGGCAATACCATATTTTTAATTCATCATCATCCTCCGGGGTCGGCACAACATGTTACATGTTACGTATTTAACGGTCACATTTTTAATTATTTTAAAATAGCAAAATGTAAACAGTTACATAATTTATAGAATTAGGCGTTACTTTGCGGAGATCCATAATACAAAATTATTTTGCTAAATTTAAATAAATTACAAATAAATTTATTATTACTTTTGTATACAATTACATTATTTATACTATAGCAGTAAAACTATGACATTTGCTCACTGGATTGCGCATAAATTTTTCAAGTCAAAACACTATGAACAGTCCCTGACAGAGTTTATTAGGTAAATAAATTTAGATTAGCATAAATAAGTGTACAAGTTCGTGATAATCACAACCGCAAACCGGCGCTCTAACACTTTACCTTATTAAGCAGGTACATGTTATCTTAACGTTTATGGTTAAGCTTTATGTTATTTCGTTTGTATCTTCGTATTATAGTTTAATTTGTATATTATAAACGTGAATATATTTGCAAGGTTTTATGAAGATATACAGGATGGTGTGGTATCCGGCTGAATAAAATAGATCACCCTCATTTCTTACCGAGATGTCGTAAAAGGCGACTAAGGTAAGTTGACCCACCGTGTGGTAACCGATTGAGTAAAATAAACCATCCTCTTTCTTACCGAAGAGTCATAAAATACGACAGGTAAGTTGACGTCAGGCAGGTGGCCGGTCGTAAAATATGTAGCCAAATCATATGTGAATATGTTTGTAACATGTTGTGCCGACCCCACTTAGAGTGGGATAAGTGCAGGAGGATGATGATTTTAAACGTGTATATATTGACAAGGTTTTATTAAGATATACAGGATGGTACCGACCGCTCGACATTAATTTTAATTCAGGTACACACTTTAGCAGCCTAAATTAAAAAAATCAGTTAATTTAGTGAAGTAATTTAGCTAAGGACGAATTTTACGTTTTGAAAAAAAGATGCATGATATAGAAGGGTAAATGACCGTACCTCATTCCATTCTATTTCAGATGTAATGCACAACCTTGACCGGGTTAAACTTTTTTTTTGCCCACGACCAAAAGTGCATAATGCCGCTAAAGAAATTTCCACTTCGAAATTCTTTATCCTACTCTAAGTGGGGTCGGCATAATATATTATAAACATGTTGTCACATGATTTTGATAGGCATTTTACGACCAGCTGTCTGTCTGATGTCGACTTACCTCAGTCGCCTTTTGCGACACCTCGATGACTAAGAGGGTGGTTTATTCTACTCAGCCGTACCGTAGAAGGGTAAATGACCGTACCTCATTCCATTCTATTTCAGATGTAATGCACAACCTTGACCGGGTTAAACTTTTTTTTTGCCCACGACCAAAAGTGCATAATGCCGCTAAAGAAATTTTCACTTCGAAATCCTTTATCCTACTCTAAGTGGGGTCGGCATAATGTATTATAAACATGTTGTCACATGATTTTGATAGGCATTTTACGATCAGCTGTCTGTCTGAAGTCAATTTACCTAAGTCGCCTTTTACGACACTTCGGTAAGAAATGAGTGTGGTCTAATCTACACCAACCGGATACCACACCAAATTATTTACAAATTACAAATGATGAAATATATTCATACACCCACTATCAAATAACTCGTTTAAAAACGAATATTATTTAGACATTTTTTCATTTATTAAATTAGGTTGGTTGCAAGAGATGTTTATGTATCGAGTGATAGAACCGAATTGATCCTGCCGCAGATTAAATTACGGGTGTTTTTGTCTTTTTAATTTTATTTTAGTATCCCAACCTCTCGTCTCCGCCCTTAGATAACTTACCGAGATACCTTTTTTGGGACAGACAATATACCGTTGGCCCTAACGGCTTATGCAAGGTCTAAAAGTGATAAGCGAGGGCGGAAGCATAGTTGTGATTACGAAATACGAACACAAGAGCATAAACACTCCCCTTGGTACTAACGTCTTGAAATGACATAGAGTAATTATACTAGAGTAGGGGAGCCAGCCTAAAATGTCCATCGACAATAAAGAGAAAATGAATGAGACTTATAATCTCTCTTATAGTCTCTTTTTTAAGTATGATTAGACAAAGATATGAGTTTCATCGTTCCTTTCATATATTTGTTGCGACACTCGCACTTACAGCCTTGCCTATGGCTCTCCTAGTCTAATATAATAACTCTACAGAGAATGCTGTGGTAGCCCAGCGGTAACACCGTGCGACTCTTACGAGGAGGTCACGGGCTTAAACCCGGGTAGACACCAATGAGTTTTTCTGTTGAAACTTATGTGTCTTATTGATAATTGTAATTTATCACACTTTTTTCGGAGAAGCAAAACATCGTGAGGAAACCTGCATAGCTCTAGAGAATTTTGGAGATATGTGTAACCTACCAATCAGCACTGGAGCAGCGTGGTAGGTCTTAGCTCCAAACCTTCTCTCCAAAAACGGAGAGAAGAGGCCTATTCTCAGCATTGGGACAGTAACAGGCTGCTACTTACTTTTACTTTTTATAGAGAATGACGTCACTAGGTGCCTCCTTTGAAGCTCTACCTCGGATTAGAGCGACGTGACGCGAGTTGACAGTCACTAATCAACACACTGTCAGATCTTTTACTACTTAAACAGCCAATCTATAATCTATATGACACTTCATCTACCCATTTACAAAAGTTGTCACACACCTGTTACTACCACAAATTACCTGACCTCTATAACTGAAATAGTTATTGTCACGGTTTCAAATACAAGAGTTATTTTATTGTTCAGTACCGAGACCTCGACCTAAACGAGTCCTTTGTTGCAAATAGTTTATGACTTAATCTCAAATGCATTCGACTTACGACAATCTATATGATTATGACAACACTGAATTAGTACATTTAAAACACACCTTTAGTAAATAATAATGTATTAGTAGTCAAAATAGAATTTTAATTTCCTATATTTTCTTGATCTTGAAAATATGAATACCAAACAAACATACAAATATATTATGATTTAAAACAAAGGACAGACTAATAAGCTTTAATATATGATGGTCTTCTTGCGATATATTCTCTGTAACACGACGCCGTATGCCAAGCCCGCCAGCCAGCCAAGCCAGAAAGCCAGTTTAGCCAGAAATCCAGCCAATCCAGAAAGCCAGCATATCGCCGTATTCTCTTTCTTCTTCAATTCTTGTACTTTGCCTTCTGTTACTCAACTGTTCTGTTGACTGGAAGAGATACCTTTTAGGAATAAGTCCGCCTTTTTACATGTGCTTTTTACCTTTTCTTTTTCTTTTCTAAATATATGTATAAAAAGAAATAAATAAATAAAATAATTCCATTAAGACTAATGTTGAATTCGGCCTGTTTAAAACTAAGCGTGCTATATGTTTCAAAAAGTTTATATTACTTACAGCCATATTGCATTCGTGATATCTTTTGGATATCCCTAGACAGTCTTGCGACGTCTGTCTGGTAATTCGGGAGCTCATTGTAGTCGTAGATGTCGTCGTATTAGCGACTACATTGCGCGATCTAAAACAAAATATTCCATTTAAATAAAATCAAAATAATCTTTATTCAAATAAGCTATTTCAAGCATTTTTGAATTGTCAAGGATCAATATGATTAAAGCTACAATTGGTTCGGAATGTCGCTCTTACTGAAAAGAAGCAGCAGGCTTAAAGAGCTCATAAATAAGAGCCCCGTATGGGCTTGAAACTAGTCGGGCTCATCCGATAAAGTAAACGTGAGTATAGCCGGTTTCTATAACATTAATTATCAATAAAACTCACGAAAGTTTAAATTGAAATAAAATTTAGTGTATGTTGCAACATAAATTTTCTCTGATGTACAAATATAAATTCATTTTCATTTTATTATAATGTTTAGGGGGGGTTACTATTTCAAACACCGAGCAAGAACCAAATTGAGATTTTTGATTAAAACCTATGTGCCTTAACTTACTTAAATTATTGATATTTATTATACGCTTTTCGGTGAAGGGAGAAGATCTGCAGATTGTGAGAAAAACTGCATATCTTTGGAGAATTCCTGGGATATGTATCCCAATCAACATCCTAACAAATCCACGTGAGAGAAGCATCTATGGTCTGACCTCCAACCCTTACCCCTAAAAAGGAAAGAGGAGGCCTATGCCCATCATTGAGATTTCATCAGGTATGACTACGGTAAAGCATAGACAATGGATAGCCAATTGATAAAATATAAATATTTTTCTATTCGTCTTCGTATTGATCATCACTATATACTTGCCACCTAATTAATTTTATTGTACTCTACATAATCACATAAATCATAACTCCTATTAATTACCATTTAGTTCCCAAACAGTTTGAAACATAGCATTAGTGCGGTAACATCAGAGAGTGCTAGTATTAACGAGCAAGTAACAAAAAAAACATAAACCCGTTAATCTAATTTAATGATACTGAGATATTATCGCTGTCGTATTTAAGCTCCCCAAGGGTAAAATGTATTTAACGTTGGCTCTTCGTCTGTGTTCACAAAAAACTTAGGTAAAACACTTGCACTCATTTATATAAGTACTCCTGGGTGACCGAGCCTTGCTCGGTAATTTTTAAAATGAAAAAAATATTGAAAAGATAAATTAAAAAATAATAGGGCAGGTGGGGCTTGATAGGTATTTTCACCTTTCTAGACCGCCCGTTCCCCAAATGAACTACCACGACTTTACGTTTGGAAACTTTAAATTTTGTGGTTTTCACAATATCTATTATTGCTGCTCCTTTCCTATTCATCTTAGCATGATGCTATTTACTCTATAGCCTTCCTCGATAAATGAATGGATTATAGATGGTCCCATAGTTCTTGAGATTAGCGCGTTCAAACAAACAAACTCCTCAGTTTCATATATTAGTATAGATATAGTTACTGCATTTGATCTTTCATTTGCATAGATTTCTATGCCGAGATAACAACACAAAAACGCATGAGAAACGCACAAAAAAAATTAAGGAATAGAATGTCTGTCGATGCCAAAATAGGGGGTAAACTTGATTTAACAGAAACGCCCTCTTTTTTCCAATGTTGGATATAAGCTCTCTCCGGTTTTGAAGAGAAGGGTTGGGGTTAAGAACCACTTTAACGTTCCAATACGGATTTGCCAATAACATATATTCCCAGAATTCTCTAAAAATGCCGATTGCCGATTTCCAGCGTAGATAAATTGAAAATATAAATTAAACACAAAAGTTATAACAAAAAACTAATAGGTATCTACTCGGTTTTTGAAACCGTAACCACTTGGTAAAAAAACCCCTCGTGTCATCGATGGGCTTTCGTAGCTTTAAAAGAAAGAGAACATAAATTATAATATCTCACATTTAACGTTATATATAGACACAAATACACACATCACGCGCATACATCCAATACAGAACCATATAGCAATTGTAATTCAAATGTAAGGATGGTAATATTTCATTTCTGTTATTACTCGGCCAATGAAATGTGCCTCCTGTCGTTATAGCGGCCATGACAAATGAGGCCGAAGTTAATTTGTCAGGTAACACCGGCACCCCGACCGTATCAGCAGGATACTGCTAGAATGTGCCTAATGAAGGAATTTATTCCCCTGAGGTGCTCTAAATAATTTATTTGGTGCGATAATGAATTGAAAGCAAAGCCGCTTATTACTAGCACTGAAGAAAATTAATTTATTGTTAATGACATTATTATTTTTTTATGATTTTACATTACGTTAATGTCTTCCTTGGAGCTTCTTTTTCCAGTAAGTACTGACTATTCTAAAGTATTTGGCTACCAGTTTTTATTCAAAGTGAGTTATTTTTCTTTTGGGTAATATAGAATATATTAACCGTATTACACTTCTTATCCTTTTTCTTCTTTTTCTTGTCTTACCATTTCTATGTACAATAAAAAAATATATAAATAAAGTTTGAGACCATAATTATTCTAAGCTAAGCTGTGATGGCCGAACAGTGAGGCAATGTGGCTCCTTCAGAGTATTGATATTTGTAATTTATCACAAACTTTCCAGTGCAGAAAACAATGTGAAAAAGCTTGCATATATTCAAAGAATTTCTGGAATATTTGTAATCTATCAAACCGCATTGGAGCAGCATGGTGCGTCTAAGGTTCAACCCTTCTCCCAAAAACGCCTATACCCAACAGTGGGATTGTAACAGGCTATTTCTTTACTTTTTTATTATTTGATGAAATGGGCGTGTTAATTCGAATACCAGTTTTCATTTTATGTGATAACCTGCGCTTTCTCACACGTTATAATATTTTTTAATAATATTTAATAATATTTTTTTTTTGCTATTATCAAGAACAGCCAAAGAGACTTTATTGACATCGAGATCTAGCCAAAAGGCTAATAAGTAACTTAGGAATAACATAACTTATAAATTAACTTATATTTAAGAATAGGTCGAGTGACTTATCTTAATCTTTCTTGCTATATGAGACACTTTGTTCTTGTGTTCTTTAAAGTAGCACTAGCACTACACTACACTATCACTATATAACACTAAGTAATTTATAGAATTAGGCGTTACTTTGCGAAGGTCTATACAAACTAATGAGAATATTATTTTGCTATAATTCGCATAAAAGAAAATATATGTAACGCTAAATGTAGAGTGTAGTATTCGTTCTCATACATGCATGCAGTGATACATGCAGAATTTGTAAAAACTGCACTACACGCCACCAATAACACAACAATACACAAGCACTGCACACATTCACCGCCACAATCTCAACAATTGTTTCGCTCCCTAACCGAAGCAACGTGAGGATATAGACTCCACGACAAAATCGCAAAGAACAACTCAAAAGGTTTTACCCTTTTCAGCCTTCTCACTAGTCCCGTGTTATTAAGAAGCTGGATGGCTTCGATGTTTACGTGACGAAGCCTTTGCTCGTGGGCTTCGGCATACTTTTTTATAACTTTAATTCTTTAGATGATTTTAAGTTTACGTCTGTTTCATTCTATATTCAATGTAACGGAGAACACATTCGTTTGAAAGCAAATGGCCTGGATCGTTAATGTAACGGTCCTTAGTGTTCTATTTACTTTAATGGGTTGATTTACTGACAAGATTGCATAGCACGTCCTTAAGCGCTTGGGAAGATATTAATTACAAATAATTGCCCATTCGGCGGATAAACTAATAAAATAAACTGGGACGTAAACTTTCCTTATGCTCTAAGTGTAATTTTGGAAAAACTAAAGTTAACATACGAGTATAATTTGTACAGGAATATAAACTATGTTTCCGTTGCTTTTTACCTGCCAACCAACTGGAAACCACGTGACAAAACGTTACGTGTGCTGAAAAAAGCTTAAGTTTCCTCAACCAAACGTAACGTTCAACTATAGTAGAGCTTCTGGTTTCAACTTTATGCATTTTCAATCAAGGACAGTGTGTATGCGATGAGCTAACAACGAAGATAACAGCTAATAGAACATTCATCGTCTTCCTGCTCTTATCCCACTCTAAGTGGGGCCGGCACAACATGTTATAAACATGCTGTCACATGAGTTGGCTACATTTTTACGACCGGCTGCCTGCCTGACGTCAATTTGCCCTAGTAATATTTTACGATACCTCGGTAAGAAATGAGGTTAGTCTATTCTACTCAGCCGGATACCACACGGTGGGTCAACTTACCTGAGTCGCCTTTTACACCTCGGTAAGAAATTAGGGTGGTACTATTCTATACAGCCGGATACCACACGGTGTTCATTTAATTAAATATATTAAAGATTAAAGATTAAACATTATCACGGTCCATCCTAAGTGCAAATACAGGTTAAGATCAACCTAAGAATCTAGTATTTAGATCTGATAAGCATTATGAAGGAGGCATCATGGCGTTTTTCATTTAACATACACATTTATTGCTGTCAAGTACGCTGGGAGTCTCGGTGAAATGCGATACGGCAGATGTAATGGACTTGCGATTATTTGTCAGACTGTACAGGTGATATTAATGTGAGTGGCTTATACAAAAGTCATTGAATCTTGAGATAAAAGCGTATTTATATTGATAAACTTGCTAATGACTTATGGTCTAATGGTTAAAAACTTATCACAGATGAATTTATATCTGTCGATCTATTGGTCACCTAGTTACTATAGATAAAAATTCCAAGAACGTACACCTACGTACCTATTAAAAGAAAAAAATTAATGATGGAAAGAAAGCAAAATATCCGGTTGAGTATAATAGACCAAACACTTTCTTACCGAGGTGTCACAAAAGGCGACTAAGGTAGTTTGATGTCAGGCAGTCGGCCGGACGTAAAATATTTAGCCACATCATGTGACAACATGTTAATACAGAATTTTTTCAAAAAATGTTGACCCTCGGCGGGAATCGAACCTGCGACCCGCGGAGCTGAAGGTAGGTTCACTGCCCACTGTGTCAACGGGCCAGTCAATTGAGTCAGTCAATAGATATGAATAAGAACGCCGTGTGGTATCCGCCTGAATAGAATAGTACCACCCTCATTTCTTACCGAGGTGTCGTAAAAGGCGACTAAGGTAAGTCGACCCGCCGTGTGGTATCCGGCTGAGTAGAATAGACCACCCTCATTGCTTACCGAGGTGTCGTAAAAGGCGACTAAGGTAAGTTGACCCACCGTGTGGTATCCGGTTGAGTAAAATAGACCACCCTCTTTCTTACCGAGGAGTCGTAAAATACGACTAAGGTATGTTGACGTCAGGCAGGCGGCCGGTCGTAAAATACGTAGCCAAATCATATGACAACATGTTTGTAACATGTTGTGCCGACCCCACTTAGAGTGGGATAAGGGCAGGAGGATGATGAATAGATATGAATAAGAGCAGGAAAATGATGAATGATGATGACGGAAAAAAAGCAAAAATAATTAACAATACTCTCGTAATGATTCTCGTGCCGTTATTCCACTCTAAGTGGGGTTGCACAACATTTTTTTTTCTTAATCTCCTATCATTCGTCAACTCTGGCGCTACTCCTTTTATATGCGTGTCCTTTTATAAACTTCCCACAAATGAACCATCATTTTTGGCCTCCCTCGAGTAACGTATCATTTGTTTGGTCACATGGAAATACAAATTGAAAAAAATTTTACATTAAAGAAAAATACAGGTTTAGTATCGAAACAAACTTCAAAAAAAAAAGAAATAATAATTGGGTAGGTCAGGCTGGATCCCAGGTATTTACATTTCTCGCGACCGCTCGTTCCCTAAGTAAGCTAAACTGACGACAATTTATGGCAAAAATAGCGTTTTACATTCAATGTAAATTTTAGTATATATACACATATATTCGGATATATAAACACACATACAAGATTAACTCATTTAAATATGAAAGATATGTGATGATTACTTTATGCATCTCTTAACAGTGTTTATACATAGATCAAGCTTATCTGGTTAAAATCGCTATTGAACTATAATAATAATTGCCTTATAATAAGTATAAGAATAATATATTCTTTCCATCTTCTTTTTTTTTTTTGGAAATAAATTCTAGTTTAGTAGTCTTCAAAAATTTCATATGCTATATTCATATTTCAATTTATAAATGCAATACAAAATAAATAAACAATTAAGGGGCTAACATCCTAGCTAAATTAATTGTTAAATAGCACACACACTAAACTCTTTGGCTCATCATTTCTCATGCCCACGGCCAAAATGTGGAATTCCCTCCCTGCATCTATCTTTCCGGACTCTTACGATCTACAAAATTTAAAAAAAAAATAATAGGCACTATAGTGGCAAGCGCAGTCCACCTTAAGCTGCATCTTTTGCTTACCATTAGGCGAGACCGCAGCCAAGCGCTAGCCTTCCTTTGTAAAATAAAAGAACAGTATCAGATCACAGGAAATATACTAAAACGTTAGTGTGAACAAGTCTTTAGACAGCGCCAAAGTTTAAAAGGTCTATCGTATTAAACAATTGCCGAACATAATCGACAGTAATTGCAATCTCATTAGCTACATAAGAGTCATGCGTGTCAATCACAATCACTACAATCAACGTTCAAACAACCTGTTACAAGGTTCACTAAGCACCTTTAAAAAGATAAAAAAGTAATCGCGAAATTATTTTCCTGTGCCAGTGCAAACACAGCTTTATACTTGATAAAATAAGTTCTACAGCGAAAGTTTTACTTATAGTTCAACGAACGATCAGGAGCTTAAAGTATACATATTTTCAATCTTATAACAATTGTCATAAGGTTTAAAATATTTTTGCTATCATGAGGTGTCGCGCACCGTTTTTAACCTTTCAACCCGTATAAGGCTTTATACTGAAAAACAACTTAAATTGCACCTAATAATTTCTTTATGACTCTTTTAGAATAATGGTGTATTGGAGGATGATATTTATAATAATTTGAACCTAAATAACATACAGTTCTGAATAATATATTATAATCGTTTTGAAAAAAAATGACTAAATGAAAATTTGACGCTAATCCTAAGTTCAAAAGTGCAGAACCAAATTATATTATATTAATCTTTTTCGTTCTGCCCTTTTATTGACGAATTTCCAATTATTTATGCATTTTGTGGCAAAAAAAAACGTAATGTATGAGGCACTCTTTTTTCATTAAAATATTTTCTTGACTTAACGAATTTCAGGATTCGAGATGATTTATTATTTTGTTTCGCTGAGTAATATAATCATATAGGTATGCTCGAAGCAGTATCGCCAACGCCAAATTATATTCTAACAATGTTAATTTATTTATCGAGCATAGCGCCATCTATTGTCACCTAACAAGTTCTACTTAAGTTATTATTTATAACATAAAATATAAACAGTAAACTTTTAAACTGTTATCTATTACTATATATATCGTACGCTTAGCATTAAAGTGACCTAAGTCAAAAAGTTATTTCGTATTAAATTGCTTTACAGTGTATCGTAGCGCCTTCAAAACTTTTGTAAAAAGTGTGTTAAAAAGATCGATAGTTATTGATAGAAGAGCAGGAAAGCACTAGTTTTTTAATAGTTCGTAACATGATGTCATAGATGGCATCAAATTAAGGATTGCATTGTATCTACTTCACTTAAGCTGAAGTACCTGGTTGACCGAGCCTTGCTCGGTAATTTACAAAATAAAAAAAGAAACTTCATAAAGGAATTATGTATTTACATTTCTTGAGACCACCCGTTCCCCAACTAAGCAACGCTGACTTGACATTTTACGGCAAAAATAGTGTTTTATATTCAATGTAAATTTTAGTATTTTTTTATGCCCAAAAACAGGGATAAAACGATTTTTTTTAAATAAAATCTAGCTTGATCGATTTTACTTCCCTAAACCACCTACATGCCAATTTCAGGAAAATCTTTGTAGCCGTTCCGAGATTCCGAAAATATATATATACCTATGCATACAAGATTAACTCATTTAAAGATTTTAAAGGAGGAAGAGAACAAACAGAACAAAGCGGGAAAAAACTATATCGAAACGGAACAGAATTGAAAACTGAATAAATAGAAAGAATAGAAAATTGCATGAAAGCTTTTATAGAATACTTACAAAAACTTCCAGTAATCAACGTTTTTACAAAAAAAATAACATAAGAGAAACATACTAAAAAAAATTTACACAAAGCCAGATTGATTAAATAATTAAAGAATCAACTCATACAACATTAAAAGTTTATCAAAAGAAAATTTGAAATTACTCAACAGGTATTTAGCATTTTAATTGATTATTGTACGTCTTCAATTATGTTAACAACTGTATGAACAGGCTTTAATACTTTGAACATTTAGATGGTTATCTTTGGATTGAAGGTGTAACCTGTTAAAGAGAATTACCGTAATGGGAACGTAAATGTATGGTGCTTAGATATTTTCTTCTACCCACCATATGCCTTGAGCGAATTAGCGCCCGCCTTCTTGTGTAATACACAATTTTGTTATAACACACTTCCCAAATCACATAGATAATTGAAGTTTACATCACACATATCTTAACATGTTTTGTTTTGCTTGTATTTGACTGGCCCGTTGGAGCAGTGGGTAGTGACCCTGCCTTCAACTCCGCGGGTCGCGGGTTCGATTCCCGCCAAGGGCTAACATTTTCTATAAATGAATTTGTTGGCCTTTGAGCCTGGGTGTATATTTGTATTTAAGTATGTATTTAAAAATATATAAGTATATATTCGCCAGTTGTCTGTCACCCATAACACAAGTATTAAGTTACTTACTTTGGGGACGGACGACCGTGTGTGTAAGTGTCCCATATATTTATTCATATATTTATATCATTTCCTATACTTTAATTTTGTTTTGGAGAAGGAGAATTTGTGAGAACCGTTTTCAGACTTACTTTCAGACTTCAGACTTAAGAAGTCTAAAAACAATGGATAACTTCTATATCTATACTTATTATTAAAAAAGTTCCCAATAGCTGTCTGTCTGTATTAACGTATTATTGCACAGTTTTTACTAAAATGTTGTGCAATTTTATTATGTCGAAGAGGTCGCGCAGTTGTAAAAAAAAATCGGCTTCTGATAACCGTTATTCGCATTTGCCGCGTAAACCAACAGAGATACACTAAAGTAATGTAGTGGAGAATTGTAGATCTACAAAAATACTAGAAAAAAGTCCGCGACAACATGTCTCTATCTCTTATGGCTGAGTCAGACTAACTTCTGTTTTGGTAAAAATGTCAATGCCCGCGTATCGTATCGTAATCGATGTAAATACATCGATTTCTACGGGGGCAAAGCCGCAACCACAGATAGTCAAATATATATTTATATTTGTACTTCTCTGACAGGTCTTGTTGAGATTGTGTTGGTGAATGTGTGCAGTGCTTGTGTATTGTTGTGTTATCGGTGTCGGGTAGTGCATGAGTTCTTACAAATTCTGCATGTATCAAGTATGAGAACGAATAGTACACCCAACATATAACATTAGATATATTTTCTTTTATCGCGGATTATAGCAAAATAATATTCTCATTAGTTTTGTATTATGGACCTCCGCAAAGTAACGTTTAATTCTATAAATTATTTAAATAATGGATCTTCTCTGCAATACTGGATTTAAATTAAGCCTTATTTTACTAGTTTCTACTAAGTTGTTCTCAGCCTCATTTTATATACCTAGGTAAACAATGCCTCTCCTGGACAGCCACGCCACCTCCACAAGTCCTGGAGCAAGCGCTCCAACTGCCCCAGGAACTCCAAGCGTATCCCTCTGCCATTGGGCTTTCAGTAACCTGAAATAAAGAAACAAGTATTCTTTAATTCTAGCCGAAAGTAGAAAATATGTATTAAAAAAATGGTACATTATTTGTTGCCGCAAACTAAACTACAACCTTTAAAACGCCAATCGTTAACTTCATAAGGAGTCAACTGCATTTTTAAAATACGAATACCTAACCTACACTTTTATTGGATTACAAATAGACGTTACTTTCCGGAGATCCATCATAAAAAAGTAATAATGAAATTATTTTGCTATAATCCGCGATTAAGTAAATAAAAATATACACAGAGTGGTACCGACGATACGACATTAATTTTAATCCTAGATAACTACGCACCTTAACAGCCTACATAAATTCAATGATGTACTTTAGCCACAGGATATTATTTTTCATTTAGAAATTAAATTTCATGATGTAAATGGATCATATGGATCAATGACCGATGGCAGTATGCCATACAAAAATAAACCCTATAAACAATATTATACTCCTCTGTATTTATAAATACAAAAATGTAAAAATGGCCTTGGCCTTGCGGTCACCGCGCCGCGACCTTTGTATTTCACCGCTCCGTTTGATCTTCGCGGCGATCGTCATATCTACACCGAGCGCCGTACGCGCGCACTACAAGGTGAGTTAACCCTAATGAATGAGCGTGTTTCGTTATTAATCGCAATTTAAACGTATTTAGTTTGTTAGAAAATATATTTGTTAAAACTAATTATCTACTAGACTTTTTTAACAAATAAATTCTTTTTTTCGTACCTGAGGCAAGTCGGTGGTCACATTTGTTGCTGCTGCAAAAATTGCTAGGTGCATGACAACAACCCTGTAAAGGAAACAATAAGGAGATTAAGTAAAATACAGCTTTAAAGATAATAATCATCTAGGCTATCTACGCCGTGTGGTATCCGGCTGAATAGAATACTACCACCCTCATTTCCTACCGAGGTGTCGTAAAAGGCGACTAAGGTAAGACGACCTGTCGCGTGGTATCCGGCTGAGTAGAATAGACCAACCTCATTTCTTACCGAGGCGTCGTAAAAGGCGACTAAGGTAAGACGACCCGTCGCGTGATATCCGGCTGAGTAGAATAGACCAACCTCATTTCTTACCGAGATATCGTAAAATGCTAAGGTAAGTTGACGTCAGGCAGACGGTCGGTCGTAAAAACGCGGCTAAATCATATAACAACATGTTTATAACATGTTGTGCCGACTCCATTTAGAGTGGGATAAGGGCAGGAGGATGATAAATCATCTAGGCTATCTACCGAAATGCTGACCTAATCAATACACGATGCATCGTTTCGATCAAAAAGTCATACGAGTATAACAGCGTGTTAGAGTATTGTGACGTTTAAGCTACCCTATCTAACTTTTTTTAATCCACAAAATTTGCAGAATTATAACACAATTCTTATAATTTTTATATTGAAAATACTCTTCTGTATCTTCTTCTGTGTTTTTTCTTTACTAATAAAACAAAGCCCCCAAAGCTGTTATATGTAGATTTTGATATGTAGAGTTTGTCTGTATGGGATCGATTTTTTCTAAATCTGCTAATCGGATTTGCTGTTTTTTGTAAATTGGTTAAAGAGATCGCGCGGTTAAAAAAACTCGCTTGCGGTGAGTTTTAGTAAGTTAGTACAGTTAGTAGTGGCCTGTTAATATCCCACTGCTGAGAATAGGTCTCTACCCTCCGTTTTTGGAGAGAAGGTTTGGAGCTAACACCTACCACGCTGCTCCAATGCGGATTGGTAGGTTACATATATCTCCACAATTCTTTAGGGATATGCAGGTTTTTATAACGATGTTTTCTTTCACCGAAAAGCGTGTGATAAATTGCAATTATCAACTCCGCTTTAACTTGAAATCGCGTAAATCATCACAGGTATACTAAAATATATCTCTAGTAGAGAATGGTAAATATTCAAAAATACTACAAAAAGTCTGCGATAACATCTCTATCTCGTATAGTTAACTCACAATAACAACTTTTATGTTAAAAATTTGAATTCGAGAAAAAATTTGTGACACTATCACGCGGGCGAAGCCGCTGACAAATCTAGTATTTACATAAATATTGTTGAGTGTAAATTTAGCAGTCAATACGTTTTCTTCAAGCCATTATTTATGTAAGTCAAATGACATTGGCTATAAAGCAAACGGATCAAAGTTATCAATAAATCTCAATCACTTTGATCGTTGCATCAGTATTGATAAACCAATCGTAGGGTTGCTATTCAATTATGGAATTAATTGCATCATAGTATGTAGCAGTTTTTCATACTGAAAACACTGATAAAACGACGTTATCTACTAATGAAACTTTGCTAGGAAGAGATCACAACAGGATGATAAGATCGCCCTTTGCACATTTAAGTGTAACTATTATTTATGTTAGAAGCTGTGGTAGCCCAGCGGTAACACCGCGCGACTATTTCGAGGAGGTCACGGGTTCAAACCAGGGCAGACATCAATGAGTTTTTCTGTTAAAACTTGTCTAATTGACAGTTGCAATTTATCACATGCCTGTCGTTGAAGGAAAACGTCGTGAGGAATACCTGCATATCTCTAGAGAATTCTGGAGATATGTGTAACCTACTAATCCGCATTTGAGCAACGTGGTAGGTATTAGCTCTAATCCATCTCTCTGAAAATGGAGAGAAGAGGCCTATTCTTAGTAGTGGGATAGTAACAGGCCACTACTACTACTACTACTACTACTACTATTATTTATGTTTCTACCTTCCTCTACCTGTCTCTGCCCGTATACTAAACTTCACGAAAATCTTAGGAGCTATTTCCTAATTACATATACAAGAATAACATTTAAAGGTATTAAATTAGAAGTCATCAACCTCCTACCCGTATCCCACTCCAAGTGGGGTCGGCACAACATGCAATAAACATGTTGTCACATGATTTGGCCACGAATTTTACGACCGCCTGACTGACGTCGACTTACCTTAGTCGAATTTTACACCTCGGTCACCAGATACCACACGGTGGGTCAACTTACCTTAGTCGCCTTTTACGACACCTCGGTAAAAAAATGTGGGTGATCTATTCTACTCAGCCGGATACCACACGGCTAAGTATGGATTTCAGAAGTATACAGAATTAAGTTACCCCTTAACCTCTTAAAATGTACCATAAAAAAGATTCTACGAGATTTCAAATAATACTGCATTCTGTACACATAGAACGATCTTAATAATATCAGATTTGGTCTATATATATATTCTATATTTGGCCATTAAGGCCAACCAGCTACGATATGGAAAAAAACAGCGAAGCCCACGTAAAACGTGATCCAATTTCGAATTATCTGCTTAGCGATAGAAAATGGCCACCATTTATCGTGTTCACAAACAATTTGTCAGTCTAACCATTGTACATACAATTTACGGCTCTCACGGAGTTTGTAATGAGCACTGACGTACAAAAGTCTACATATCACTAGAGTGTATATATTTTCAACTTACCACGGATAGTACCTGACATGAAACTTTTTCTATAAAAAGTCTGAATAATAAAGTAACATAAATTGATTATTTAAATTGTTATTTTTTATAATGTAAATTTTATTCATAACTACTGAATAATATTTATATCTGTCGACGTAACCCCTAGTGAGGCCACTGATAATCAGCGTAGGGCTTACCGACCTTATTAGTCTGAGCGGTTATCCTATTTTTAGTTCTTATCTCTTAACAGAGATCGTTATACTAAAAAATCAATATTTTAGTTCCTTTTGTATACTGTATATTTGGCGCTATCTCGCTCTATAAGTGATGTATTTTTTATTAGTATAATATTCCGATGTACTTATTAAAATATAAATTTTATTTATAAATAAACGAATAGAATATATCATTATATAATCCTTCTATTAAACGATGGTTTGGTGTTATTATAGTTTTCTACTATCATATCATAGAAAAAAATAATCAAATAAACAATAAAAAAATACATTGCTATATGACGTGTCTCATTTATTACAAAAAGTGTAGTAGACTGAGGTTTGTAGTAAGATAAACATGCTCAAAAGATGAGCCCGTGGGTGCTAGACTGTGACGTTACTTTATCTTTCCAATTTACGTACTTTCTGGGGTTGTCTGCGTTAATAGGGCTGTCTGCTAGCAGCTGATTAATGTGATGATACAACTGACATGTAGCTTTACTATTACGATAAAGAGATCATTCGTATACGGATTTAGACATTTTAAAAATTTTGCATTATAATGTGATTTTTTCATCCTTTTTTGAATGTTCATTTCTCAGGCTTATATCTTGTCCAATGCGTATAATATGGCTATTTTTAAAGAAAGAATTATAGCCATCTTCTAGGCAAAAACGTTCCAACTTAGACGGTATCGTCTCATATAATCATGATTGTTGACGTCTATCTTATACTTATAAAGCAAAATCCCCAAAGGCTGTCCGTATGTTTTTACTAAAAGGTAGTACAATTCTTTCGGAAGATTTAGAATAATAGTACATTACAGTTTTACGTAAATTGTGTAGAAGAGGTCGCGTTGTTGTAAAAACTCGTCTGCCTAAACCTTTCGTCGCGTGCGCCGCGTAAATAAGCAGATCTGCACTAATGTAATATACTGGAGAATTGTAGGTCTCAAAATACTACAAAAAGTCCGCGACAACATGTTTCTATCTCTTACGGATAACTTACAATAACTTTATTTATGTTCAAAATTAATTTAATAAGTTTTATACTAAATTAATGTCAACAACCTTAACTACTAAAATGTTTGGATCTTTAAATTTAAAAGGAGCTCTCAAACTCGTATGTATTTTAAAATATTCATCATCTCACTCTAACGCCACCTCGGCAAGAAAGAGGGTGGTCTATTCTACTAAACCGGATACCACACGGTGGGTCAACTTACCTTAGTCGCCTTTTACGACACCTCGGTAAGAAATGAGGTTGGTCTATTTTACTCAGCTGGATTCCACACGGCGGGTCGACTTACCTTAGCCGCCTTTTACGACACCTAGGTAAGAAATGAGGGTGGTACTAATATATTCAGACGGATACCACACGTAATTATTTTTTTTTTTTTAATAAATAAATAATCCGTGCCAGCCCTATATACTGAACCCACGCAGTTCACATCGACTTGCGCAATCTGACAACTCCATTAGGTGTTAAACTCCTAACGATACGTTTTCGACAAACACCAATGCTCCCGAAGCGTGCACATTAAAACGATCCAAACGATTCTGGAGCGACTAATGAACGTCTTAAGTGCTTTATTAAGTGCCGATCGACGTTATTTTTATGGTTCATGCCCTTGGTATACATTTGTGCACATATTCGGGCTATCTTTATTGCCTGATTAATTATATCTCGTGTGGTTCTGTATATTATCCATTTCTCAAATGCATTTTAATGTCATATGTTTGTTGTACTGTTCATATTTAAATTTTATTGCATACAAATACATATAAGAATAAGAATATGGCTCTTTTTTCGCACAAAGAATCAGCTTAGCGATGCAGCGCGGAAACGCTGCCAGCATTCTTCGGACCATTTCACGTGGGCATGATTTGTATAGTACTAACGTTTAAGTATTTAAGGTAGATATAACTTGTACATTTATGTTCTAAATAAAAAAAAAA
This sequence comes from Morpho achilles, assembly GCA_947086495.1. Taxonomy (NCBI): domain Eukaryota; kingdom Metazoa; phylum Arthropoda; class Insecta; order Lepidoptera; family Nymphalidae; genus Morpho; species Morpho achilles. The sequence goes on from CAMTZB010000020.1 coordinate 10,085,363, forward strand.
GAAAAAGAACGAATAATACAAAAAGAAAAATGCTTAAATGTACCATTGAATGCAAATAATATTTTAACTGTCAAACGTAATACTGTGATAGCTCAATGGGTAATGGGTGGATCAATAAAGTTCAAAAGCCGAGATCGAATCCTTTCTTTTAATTGCATTTTTTTATATCTTTAAAAAAATTACCGAGTAATTCTCGGTCACGCAGGTGCTTTGTATTGCGTATTAAGTTTCGCTTTAGAAAAGTTAAATATATCAAAGATACAAGTATACTTGGGCCACCTTTTTCACTGTGGACAGAGAAACGTAAATCCAATTACAGTGGACATGTTTAAGATCTCCATATCACAGATTCATACATGAATATTATGCTATTTGAAGATAACTATGGTAGACGACATTCCCTGACGTTGCAAATTCAATAATGGTTCTGCGTTCATTTGTTACTAATGGTCAGTCCATTTTAGCTAATGTCTACCAAAATTTAAATATGCAATCTTATCCTATCCTACTAATATTATAAATGCGAAAGTTTGTGATTATGGATGTATGTTTGTAACTCTTTCACGGCGAATCCGCTGAACCAATAACAATTGAAATTTGGCACAATTATTCCTTATACACCGGAATTACATATAGGCTATAGAAAACCTGGTAATTCTAGAGGAAGGAAAAAGCGCCATCTATTATCAACCTATCACGCGACAACAGTTTACGTGAACGAAGTCGCGAGTAAAAGCTTGTATGAAATATGTTTTAATTCATAATATCATTCCAACATATCCATTTTATCAATGTATCCTAACAACTAGCTGGTCTGTTGTAAACCCTTAATAAATATTTTTACACGTTCAAACGGTAAACTATTTGTGCCCACTCGTAACTCCTCGGAGAGTAAAAATAAACAGAATTAAACTCCCATTCATGAAGCACGTGCTTGTTCAGGATTAAAAAAATACTACCAATGTTATATACAGGCTATACTCAGCGTGTGAACAATGGTTATTCGAACTGGTTTTAGTATTTTGAACACGCCTTTGAAGTTCGAATCCGCAAATGCGCAGGACCTGTTAAACTCGCCGTGTATTAGTCTGTCAGGACAATAATATTTTACAAACACTTATTAATATATTAAGGGCCTGTTTCACAAGTTACTGATAAACTAAATAAATAAACTAAGTAACAGATAAATGTCTTTATAAAGAGACTCTAAAAAATGAAAAATTTAAAAAAATAATATCGCTTCCATTTTGAAAAGGTATTTGCTATCCAGCAGATAAACAAAATAACAGCCACATGATCTACCCTCTAACTTATTAGGGACTTAAGTGTTGAATAAGCCTATCAGAAACCTGAGAATCGCAAAATTCCGAGATATCTGCCAGATATGTTCCGTATAGGCTAACTGGCATTTTATTCGTAACTTGTGAAACAGGCCCGTACTTGGATTTAGCCTGGACTTCATCAAAGTTGAAGACTGTCCGTCATCTAATCCTGATCTTAATCAACTGGATTATGATTTATGGTCTATTTTTTCTCTACTACAAGTATGTTTTTAGCTCTAACGGCTTTAACAGCGTCACTGGGAGAGACGGGAGAGCGCGAAGCATCGTCGAGGTCTCAAAGTGCAAAGAGAGCTCAGAAGTTCTACTAGTGTCAGGGAACGTCGCCTAAGGGCGCCTCCTTTGAGACCGGACCACGCCTTAGGGCGACGTGTATTGAAGGGCTGGTAGTATGTCTGTGACTAGTCATCATGTCGTAGAGAGTGCGTCGAAACCACCGCCTACCGACGTTCAAAAACTGGGACCACGTCTTCGCTGGCAAAGACGCTATGTGTGTGTATAATATGTCTAAGTTTGCAATCGTTATTTGATCGTCAGAATCATTCAGAACGAACTGACACACTGTAATAGTAATAAATATTATATAAAATAAAAAATGTTATTTTTCTTCGTAACACAATAGCAACTAGTTTTTGTACAAAACGATTGCAGTTGGGTACTTCTAATCTATCTTTAATATTTAAATGAGTTAATCTTGTAAGTATTTATATATATTTTCGGAATCTCGGAAACGGCTCCAACGATTTTCCTTAAATTCAGCATGTAGGGGGGTTTTGGGGGAGAAAAATTGATCTAAATAAGTTGTATTTAAAAAATCATGGTAGTTAATTTGGGGAACGGGCGGTCTAGAGAGGTGAAATACCTAGGTTCGAGCCCCACCTGCCCTGTTAATTATTTTTTTTTTAATTTTAATTTTTTTTACATCATTTTAAAATTACCGAGCAAGGCTCGGTCACACAGGTACTTAGAAATTATAATCATAGACAGTATAAATTAACTACAGTAGTCGTATCAAAGAGTCGCTGCCTAGCGTGCCATAAAACATCTGTGCGCTAGGGAAAGGCGCGTGCGGTGCGTCATTTATCGATACCTGCTTATCGATTCAAAGAAGGAAGCAGAATAATATTCTGCGTGGTAGTAATAACTTGTTAAAAGTGCGGTTAATTTAAAAATATAGTCTATTAATGAGTGCTGGTAATTTAATAATTAGTTTGCAAGAGCTATTTTATAAAAAATAATTAAAATTTAAAAGGCAATAATACATGTACTATTTAACGTAACAGAAGTTATAATATAATTATTTTGCTATAATCCGCTTTTATTATCAAAAATTGTAATTCATTACGATTATTTCGTGGAGCCTATCCTCCTGCTGATGCTTCGGTTACGGGGCGAAACGGTCGTAGAGATTGTGGTAGTGAGTGTGTGTAGTGCTTGTATGGAGTGTTGCTGGTGGCTACTTGTGGTGTGATACTTGTCTTGCATGTACGAGTATAAGGTATGTGAACGGTGCTTCATACACTCTAGGACTATATAGATTCTCTTAACAAACGCGGATCATAGCAAAATAATTCTATTGTAACTTCTGTACTATGGATTTCCGCAAAGTAACGCCTGCTTTTAAAAATTATTTTAAAGGAAGTTAAAGAAGCTCCATAAAACATCGACACATCAATGGCGCATCGCGTAAGTATAGTTTGACATATATCTATCAAATAACCTACGCTATTATACATTTACGATTACAGTTATGACCTTAAAACTATCTAAAATCATAGTACTGGTACCCTCATGAACTAAAGTCGTAAATTTACAGTAAGAGCTAAATACGTTTACTCGATGACAATATAATATTATTACTACAAAAACACTTTCTCCCTATAAAACATGAAAAGGTAAACTTTCATTAGACAATGCACGCAAAATTGGAAACATCCATTTATATAACAAAGTAACGGGAAATATTCACGGCTTTTAAGTACATTTATGTTTATTGCAGTGTTATATCGTTAAAAATCTGTTATATAATTTAAGGGATAGTTGAGTGGACCTTATTAGAAACGAATACTACACTCTGAGTGGGATCAAATTAATTTGGACGAAGAAGAAATTGCAAATTATATAACTATGCCAATATTGACTTAAGTTTTAAATCAAAATAAAAAAAAAATATTTAAAAACGCATAAAAACACGTAGAAAAGTATAAAAAATGTGATGAATTTGTAAATTTTAATACTTACCACAGAGGTCGCTTCTCGCAAGCAAATAGTTTTCGCCTCTCCATTTCGCGTCAGCGATGAATTTTTAAACTGCTTAAAATTAAATTAATTTTATTCATTTTCAGTACTCAAAACTTTTATACTTTAGTATGTAAGTATTTTTAACACAATAAATCCAATCATGTTTATTTGTTACGTCACTCCACGGTTCACCATAGTCTTTCTTCATTAGTAGTAACAAATTACACCAAGTAATACATATTCGTCACCAATCTGTAACAAATAAAGGCGTTTTATTTTATTCTCAAAATTTTGCAGCCGTAATAGCCTAATGGGTATAGTGCGTTACCTTTACAGACTAAGAGGGTTCTAATCCCCTGAAAACCTATGAGTTTTTGTATATAAACTTTACGTAACTTATGATAGACATTATATATACAGCTTTACGGTAAAGGGAAACTTCCTGTGAGTTTTTTGCCAATCTGCATAAAGTACTCTGCAAGGAGAGAAGAGGTCCAGAATTGGTATAATATCAGCTGTTCCCATTATACTCTACGTTCCTTATACTTAAGTATTTACGCATACCGAAAAAGAAAGAAGGTTAAGTGGAAGAAAATGGTATTAATTGATTTTTGGGATTTTAATAGTCAAACATTTGTTAAACAATTGAATCTAGTAAGTTTATATAATACTAGCAATCGCCCCTAGCTCCGCCTGCGAGGAAAGATTAAAACCGTTATATAGTATTTTGATAACCATAAAAATGGTTGAAGTGGGTTGCCCTTAAAAGCCAGCAATATGCTGTCGCGGAATTTTAGAGGAAAACAATTTTGTACTAAATGATTTTTAAATAATATTCACCATTTACTTAGCGCACGCAAAGAAGGCTTTCAATTTTGCGGTTTCGCAATATTTTTTTATTGCCGCTCCTCTCCTATTCATCTTAGCGTGAAGTTATATAGTATATAGCCTTCCTCAATAAATGGACTATCTTACACTCAAAGAATTTTTCAAATCAGTCCAGTAGCTCTTGACATTAGCGCGTTCAAACAATCAAACAAACAAAAAAATTCTTCAGATTTATATATTAGTATAGACATTTAGTTTATTTTATTTGATAAAAAAAAATCCTGCCAAATGCCGGCTGCCTAAAACGTTTTTGAAATTTGTCTTGTTATCTTTCATGTGCAGGGTCTCAATCAACCAAATAACTTAGGACTCTAACACGGAAGAACAGTTTTAAATAAGGCAAGTTGGCACTTCGTGTAGTATCCGGCTGAGTAGAATAGACCACCCCCATTTCTCACTGAGGCACTGAGGCACTGTAAAAGGCAAATAAGGCAAGTTGACACGCCGTGTGGTATCCGGCTTAGTAGAATAGACTACCCGCATTTCTTACGGAGGTATCGTAAAAGGCAACTAAGGTAAGTTGATCTGGCAGGTGGCAGGTCGTAAAATAAGTAACCAAAACATGAAACAACATGTTTAATACATGTGTTGCTGACCACTAAGAGTGGGATAAAGGCAGAAGAATGATGGTGTTTTATTGTCATACTAGAAAATGGTCCAGTATTCAAAATTGTAATAAACCTGAGATGAGAGCTCAATGATCATACACATCGTGCCTACCGCATTATCTGCGAGTCAACAAACAAGGTAAATATTCTTAGAGCGTATTACCAAACTATTACGAAACGCGTTACTGTGTCAGTGTGTTGAACTGGATAACTTATCACAGGCATCATGACAGGTAAGAAGCGAAAGCGAGGAGCGGATACACTATATTAAATAACAATAAATATTAAATAACAATAAAAAAATTTCGCATTTACAGATACTGAAAATCAATTGTAAGTCAATTAAGTACTATATCTATTTTGGCGTCATATCAACCAATGTCTTGAAAAAAACTAAAAAAACATTGTAAATAATTGTAACATGTAGCGATTCAAAAGCGCTTTAATAAAGTATACGTTTTGACATTTAAAATTTCAAATTCAAAATATTCAAGTGGACTATTTACAGTACTTTTAAATCGTCAAATGTTTTAAAGAAGCTACCACTGATTCGGAAGTTTGCTCCTCTACCTAGAAGAACCAGCAAGAAACTCGGCGGCTAATCTTTCACTAATAATCGCAATTTCGCTAATAATCACAATTTGATGGTTACAAGATAATCTTTGCAGCTGGATGCGTAGCTGACTGCAGTTAAGATATGCTATCACTCAAATAATCCTCAATAGTATAGTAAGCTTTATGTAGCAACATCGTTTGGAGATAATTTCTAAACTTGTGTAAAGGCAAGTCTAAAAAAGTTTTGTATTACAAAAAAGAGCCGTACGTTGCATTTACAAGTTGAGTGATTCTCTGCGACAGAAGTTTAATGAAATAGGGTTTCTTACATTTGCTTCATAGTATATTTTTAGTATTTAAATTTTCGTGCATAATTATATTTTTTTATAAATTGATGGAGTATATAATATACAAAGTAGGAACCGATATAGCCTTGTGGCTCCTGCTGTGTGCCTTGCAACAGCACGTAAGTCGGGTAAAAGTAAGTTTGGGTAAAAGATTCTATAATAAAATACCGCATGTGAATATAAGTACTCTTCGACCCTGTATAAGCCAGTAATGACTTTATGTAACTAGTAGTAAGAATATTATTTTGAAAAGAGCAACCTCCGAGTTTCTTGCCTGCACTTTTCAGCAGTAGAGTTGACGATTCAAAAGCACTTGTTTACAAGATTACTTAAATAAAGAATATTTAGGAAACAATGACTGTTACTTGTAACTTAGGGATTCATTAATTAGCTGTATGAACGGAAACGGAATGATCACACTACATCTTTCATTAAAAAAATTATAAAAATTAAAATTGAATTGATTTTTTTTTAAATCCTACTGAGTGCTACGCGTTATTTTACATATCAATCTAACATGGTTTAATATCATAATTGGTTGCGTCTCAAAACCATCCGCCCGCATGATTTTACATAGTTAAAGATTTCATGAAGAGTCATTTTTCACATATTAAAAATAGCATATTAATCTGCTTATAAAATGTCCAAATTGACATCAAATTACCACCAGAACCAACAGAATTTTTAATAAAATATAATATTTGTATTGTGTCAACTTTATAATTTATAACTATTAGCGCTATTTTTCGGAGGTCCATAAAAACAAATTTTGCTATACATCAATTTATCGCAGATATGGAAGTCTCAGATTATAGCAAATTAATATTTTCATTACATATTTTTTTCATAAATATTAATCTCATTAATTTAGCGTGACTGATTTTTTTAAATACCTGCTATTATTATTTATTAATTTACGCGTGTTATTCGATACGTGATAAGAACTTACGAGTATATATACTTTAAATACTTGTAAAATATAGCTGTATAAAAGAGAGAAATAATATTCCACATCTAGTATGTAGAGCAAAAATAGTATTACTAATTTCTATTGTTATTAGTGATTTACTTAACTTAAATTTAATAACTTATAATGACACAAATGACGCTAGTAGCTTCCATACTTATACTTAACGCACTTATATATTTTTCAATTATCAATACAGCTCACGAAAGTTAATATGCTAAATAAATTTCGTTCTTACCTTTAACCACTTTCACATACAAATACGTGTGGATATCGTGCAACTTTAATTAAATTTCAATAATATTCATTGCGCATTTATAACAACGGTCGTATTCTATACGATTTGAAATTCCCGCTTTTATAAAGGGCCCGCGGTCTATGGTAAACGGCCGTATGGGAAAAGTGCCTTAACACGACTGGACATCGCTCCCATGGCAAGAGATTACTCTATACAATAACACAAATTAATTCCTGAGGATGGCGTGAATGTTGGAATTTCGCTCAATCTGTATTCCATATTATATATTACTAGCTATGCCATCGGCTTCGCCCGGCTTTCTGAATTAAAATTTGAACGTAAAACTAGTTATTGCAAGATATAGAGTAAAAGTAGTTAGTACCTGGGTAACCGAACCTTGCTCGGTATTTTTTTAAAGATAAAAAATTAAAAAAAACGCCGGATGTGGGCATCGAACTTAGGCTTTGAACGTTTTTAGGTCCCCGCGTTACCAGTAGGCTATCTAGCTTTGTATTTGACAGCTCAAATTATGAATTAGCATCTATTAGGAATAGATTTTTGTAGTTTTTTTAGTGCCCAAAAACGAGGTTTTCTTAAATAAAAATCTGGCTCGATCAATTTTTCTCCCTCAAAAACCCCTACATGCTGAATTTCAGAAAAATCTTTGGAGCCATTTCCAAAATATGTTTATATACATATATACATACAAGAATGACTCATTTAAATATTAAGATTATACTATTAAGATATGCGGGATGCAAGGGGGTAAAATTCCATCTTATTACTCTCAGTCAACCTCACCTGCCCGTGGTGCATCCTGCCGATTAACGAACGAGGCTCTGGCGACCGACTAATGGCGGTATAACCATTCAACTTTGGCGTAGTTAAATACCACAGACCGGCGACGGGCAGCAGCGTCACCGGTGCCAAGAACTACGCTCTGCGATCACCAACACGTCTGCCCAGCGTGGTGATTATGGGCAAAACCTCTAATGGCAAGTACCACAACACAATGGCCCCCAGTTCCCGGTCGCCCCGCTATTCCTGGCCACGGCGGCGGTCATGGTAACGGCGGGGCAGGGGGTGCTAAGAATCCCCGGGCGATGGTAGGCCGCCAACACCAACTGACTTTGGCTACTTATAACGGACGCACGCTACGGCTCGACGAAAATCTGGTGCAGCTCACTGAAGAACTGAAGAACATAAGATGGCATGTTCTAGGTTTATCGGAAATCCGAAGAGAGGGGGAGGACACCGTTACTTTGGAATCAGGTCATCTTATGTATTTCAGAGAGGGAGACAAACAGTCCCAAGGTGGCGTCGGGTTCTTGGTTAACAAGACTCTCATTGACAACGTCTTGGAAATCTCCAGTGTTTCGACAAGGGTAGCGTACCTTGTGATCAGACTAACCAAGAGGTATAACCTCAAGGTTATCCAAATGTACGCACCGACCTCGTCACACTCGGATGATGAAGTAGAGGAATTGTTTGAAGACATTTCCAGGGCCTTACACACCACCCAAAAGGCCCACTTCAACGTTGTCATGGGAGACTTCAACGCAAAAGTGGGAGTACATATTAGCGGCGAATCGGTAGTAGGACCACACGGTTTTGGAAGCAGAAATCATAGGGGGCAAATGCTCGTCAACTTCCTGGAGAAAGAGGGGTTGTTCTGTATGAACACTTTCTTTAAGAAACAACCTCAACGGAAGTGGACGTGGCGAAGCCCTGACGCTATGACAAAAAATGAGATAGACTTCATAATGACCGACAAGAAGCGTATTTTTAGAGATGTCTCTGTGATCACTAGGTTTAACACCGGAAGTGATCACCGACTCGTGCGAGGCACTCTAAATATTGATTGTAAGCTCGAACGCGCCCGTCTTATGAGGTCTACGCTCCGGCCAAACCTGCTTCAAGCTGTGGTAGGGTCTGAAACGTTCCAGTTAAAACTGGAGAACCGGTTTGCTGCCTTGGAAACCACGAGTGACGATGACATTGACCTGGAACTCGACCGAGCAGTGAAAATCTTACGGGACGAGGGGACGAAGCTATATCAGGTGCAAAGTACCGGTAAGGAGTCTAAACTTTCGCAAGAGACTTTGCAGTTAATGCAGAAGCGACGAGATAATCGTACAGTCGCTTCGTCAGATCTGAATAGAAAAATTTCTAGGCTTATAAGACGCGACCTCCGAAACTACAACGCAAATAAAATTAAACAAGCAATTGCGCAAAATCGGGGGTCGAAAGTCTTTTTCCAACATCTTGGCCGCAGCCATCTGACGAAGTTGACCACAGCAAACGGGAAAGTCGTCGCTTCCAAAGCAGAGATTCTTGCGGAGGTTCAGGACTTCTACGGGAAGCTATATACATCAGAAACGTCTCGTCCCCCACCTAATCCCGGAGATAAAAGAGCCACCTTAACCCGCCACTTCACAGAAGATCTGCCAGAAGTCTGTCAAGACGAAATCGTGCTAGCTCTGAAACAGCTTAAAAATGGAAAAGCCCCCGGAGAGGATGGAATTACGACGGAGTTGTTAAAAGCAGGTGGAAAACCGATACTCGAGCGGCTCCAGCGCATATTTAATTCTGCTCTCTTTTCGGGGAGAACTCCTAAGACGTGGAGCGAGAGTATTGTCGTGTTGTTCTTCAAAAAAGGAGACAAAACTCTCTTGAAGAACTACCGACCTATTTCCCTCTTGAGCCATATCTATAAGCTGTTTTCCAGAGTTATCACGAATCGCCTTGCGCGGAGACTCGATGATTTCCAGCCCCCCGAACAGGCTGGGTTTCGAGGAGGATACGGCACCATAGATCACATTTTCACAGTACGGCAGATTATACAGAAGACTCACGAGTATAATCAGCCTCTGTGCTTAGTATTTGTGGACTATGAGAAAGCCTTTGACTCTATCGAGACCTGGTCTGTTCTGGAGTCCCTGCAACGGTGCCAAATTGATTGGCGATACATCGAAGTGCTGAGAGGTCTGTATGACGCTGCAACTATGACCGTCCAAGTACAGAATCAGCAGTCTGGACCTATCCACCTGCATCGAGGAGTGAGACAAGGGGACGTAATTTCCCCCAAATTGTTCACTAATGCTTTGGAGGATATGTTTAAGACGCTGCACTGGAAAGGACGGGGCATAAACATAAACGGCGAGTACCTCTCACACTTAAGATTTGCAGATGATATCGTAATCGTGGCTGAGACCGTACAGGATTTGCAATACATGCTGACCAGTCTGGCTGAGTCTTCTGCTCGCATCGGTCTCCGGATGAACTTGGATAAAACCAAAGTAATGTTCAATGAACATGTCATTCCGGAACCGATTGCCCTCTACGGAGTTCCTCTCGATGTTGTTGAGGAGTATGTCTACCTTGGACAAGTCCTACAGCTAGGTAGAAACAACTTCGAGAAGGAGGCTCGCAGGAGAATACAGCTTGGCTGGTCGGCATATAGGAAACTTCATCGAGTCTTTTCGTCGCCCATACCACAAAGCCTTAAGACAAAAGTCTTTAACGAGTGCGTCCTACCTGTGATGACATACGGAGCCGAGACGTGGACACTGACAATGCGACTGGTCCACCAATTTAAGGTCGCTCAGCGAGCTATGGAGAGGGCTATGCTCGGAGTTTCTCTGAAGGATCGTATCCGGAACGAAGTGATACGACAGAGAACCAAAGTAATCGACGTAGCCCAAAGGATTAGTAAGCTTAAGTGGCAGTGGGCTGGTCACATTTGTCGCAGAACCGACAACCGCTGGGGTAAACGTGTTCTGGAGTGGAGACCGCGCCTTGGCAAACGTAGTGTAGGACGTCCTCCGGCTAGGTGGAGCGACGACATCCGCAAAGTGGCTGGTATTGGCTGGAAACAGAGAGCTGAAGACCGAGCTCAGTGGCATGCAAATGGAGAGACCTATGTCCAACAGTGGACAAACACAGGTTGATGATGATGATTAAGATATAGTTATAAGAGATAGTGACATGCTGTCGCGGACGTTTTTTGGAGTATTTTTGTAGACCTACAATTCTCTAGTACATTACTTTAGTGTATATCTGCTGATTTACGCGGCGCACGCGCCTAAGGCTCCCAGCAAGCAAGTTTTATTTACAATCGCGCGATCTCTTAATTAATACAATTTACATAAAACCGTAATGCACTATTAACGAAAAACCGTAAACCGAAAACGAACGAAACCGAAAACAACTTACCTTAGTCGCCTTTTACGACACGTCGGTTAGAAATGAGGGTAGTCTATTCTACTAAGCCGCATACCACACTGTAAACGATATAATTTCGATATAATTCAAAAAATCGTATCTTACTTAATATGCCTGACTAGCCCAAAAAAAGAGTAATAAGCTTTGTTATCCATAATCTAATCTTTAATATCAAATATCAGTCATTATTGAAATTGACCCACAAATTAAGATGGATTATTACGATTTTCATAATATGTTATTTGGCGAAACACTTGACTACTCTACTGACCTATGCAAGACATATATCAACGCTGAAGCAGAGTTACAGTTTATTTACCCGCGATTTTGTTAGCATGAACTGTTGCCGTGTGATAGGTTGATAATAAATGGCGCTTTTCAATGTCATCCTATTCCTGTAGACTTATCAGCATTTATATGTCCTATACTCCGGTATATTAGGAATTATTGTGCCAAATTAATCTATATTAGTTCAGCGGATTCGTCGTGAAAGATTAACAAACATATATTTTGCATATATAATATTAGTAGGGCTTAAAGATATATTATTCTATCCAAACTTCTCGAAGAAGTAATAAATATCTCTCTACAGTAAAATTAACATATTGTAGTAATAAATCAGAGGTTAAGACTTGATTCAATCATCGTGTAATCCAGTCACATTCTCTTGCTGGCATTAAATTCACTTGCTCTTATGCTAATTTATAAAATGATAATCTTTAATATTAAAATATATATTTTCCGAATCTCGGAAACGGCTCCAACGTTTTTAATGAAATTTTGCATTTAGAGCGTTTTGGGGGGGAATAATCGATCTACCTAGGTTTTCTTAACAAAAATGATAAAATAAATAGGAATAATAAACCACAAAATGGGAACAACTTGAGATTATAAATCATAACTATGGCACCCTCATTAACGATCAGGTAAATGATTCGATGTTCGAAATGCTTCGAAATGTTTGAGCTTGTTACACGTGTTCGCAGGCAAAATAAAAGAAATGGTGGGTTTGAACTGATTAGTGTATAACTAAGCTTATTTGGGTATTGCTTCGCTTTGCGATTTTCTCGTAGAGTCTATCTCCTGATGATGCTTCAGTTGCGGGGCGAAATGATTGTTGAGTTTGTGATAGTGAACGTATGTAGAGCTTGTGTATTATGGTGGCGGTGATGGAGGTTTGTGCATGTGTTTTTACGAATCCTGCATGCAGAGGTTCATATCAGCGTCTCATGTATATGTAGAAAATCTCTACGCAAACGTAAATTCCAATATTTTATCATTGTCACCGTGAAAACATAAATGCTAAATACCTAACATGTCGATAAAGAAATATCGATCTGTTTGATGTATCGATAGAATAAAACCCCGCAAATCACACACGGTGTTTATTATCGGGAATGAATCATTCGGAGCCGTAAAAATCGCATTCGTCATTCAATTGGTCACCAAACGATAAATGTCTATTGCAATCAAGTGCCATTACACTTTCAATACCGAATTCACTTTTTTTGATACGTGATACCCATTATAAATGACATGCAAATTAGAAAAAAAAGTTATAGTAAAAAAAATTAAAGATTCTTAATAATAAGTAATATTCTAATGAGTTAAACTTGTATATTTATATATATTATACTTATATATATATTTCTGAATCTCGACATCGGCTACAACGATTCTGATGAAATTCATGTGGCATGTGGGGCTTAGGGGGAAAAATCAATCTAACTAGGTTTCATTAAAAAAAAATATTTTTACCCCTGTTTACGGGCACTGTAAAATGTTAAAATGTAGAAAAGAATGCAAATTGTATTTTAGCTGTCAATTATAATGTTATAGCTCACTGGATAATCAGCAGACTGAAGAAGTGATAACCCCAGATCGAGCCCCACCTGCCCAGTTATTTTTAACTTTCATCTCTTTTATTAATTTTTTAAAAATTTACCGAGCAAGGTCACTCAAGTACTAGTTATTCAATCACAATGAATTCTTAGCTATTTTAAACTATAATATATGAACAGTCGGCAAGAAAAAGACAATCCTCGTGCCCCATTTCAACGAATGCTTCCTTAAACTAGTTCACTTTAACGATTTCCTTTTAAAAACACCATTAATTTCAAATTCAATCGGGTGCACGAAATTCCCGAATCGCGTTGCCGTGCCGTACTTTCACCAACACTCTAGGTGGTCTAATACGGTTTTATTACTTCGGCATAGTTGTTTGATAAAGTTTTTATAGTTCATTGATCGTTCTATTTCACTTCAATTATTGATAAAACAGAATTTACTTCGAATATTCTTTCTCTGTCTTCCTGAAATAATAAATATATGAGACACTTAATAAATATATGGGACGTGGGACGGACGACCGTGTGTGTACACATCAAAGTAAGTAACTTAATACTTGTGTTATGGGTGACAGACAACTGGTGAATATATACTGATATATTTTTTAAATACATGCTTAAATACAAATATAAACCCAGGCTCAAAGACCAACAAATTCATTTATAGTAAATGTTGGCCCTCAGTGGGATACGAACCCGCGACCCGCGGAGCTGAAGGCAGGGTCACTACCCACTGCTCCAACGGGCCAGTCAAGAAATCATAAACAGTTTCTTTAAAATATGAAACTAAAATAAACGTAGTTACTATATCATTTACAGAATTAGGCGTTACTTTGCGGCGATCCATAATACAAAAGTAATAATAAATTCATTTTTGTGAAGTTGAATAGAAAATATATATAATGCTAAATGTAGAGTGGACAATCCGTTTTCATACCTGATATATGCAGGATTCGTAAAAACACATGCACCAACCTCCACCACCGCCACCGCAATACACAAGCACTACATACGTTTCGCCCAGCAATCGAAGCATCATCAGGAGATAGACTCCACGACAAAATCGTAAAGCTTGTAGTAGTAATATAGTTACAATCTTTCTTTCCTCCTGCTCTTATCGCACTCTTAAGTGGGGTCGGTACAACATGCTAGAAACATGATGTCACATGATTCGGCTAGGTATTTTACGACCGGCTGCCTGTCTGATGTCAACTTAATTTAGTCTACTTTAAGACACCTCGATAAGAAAGGAGGGTGGTTTATTCTACTCAGCCGTATACCACACTGCGGGTCAAATTACCTTAGTTGCCTTTTACGACATATCGGCTTATGATATTGCAAGAGCTTACTTTACAGCAACCAATATTTACATTGTCAAATTTCTTTACCCAAACAAAGATGTCTGCCGATATTGCAAATACGAACTAAAAATACACATAAGTCCTCTAAAGAAAACTCGTTCAATCCTGCCTATTTTAATAAAGACATCATTTTGTCTGGCAAGCAACAGCGATTTCTTTTTAGTAATCGTTCTAATGAAGCAGAAACAAAGACACTTGTTAAAATCAAATACTGTGCCTTACCTTTTCAAAAGTACTTAAAAGTACTCCAGTCTTTAAACGTTTGAAATTTTTTTATTTATTAATAAAAGATTTAGCTGTCATAAGTCAAACCACGAGTGCGTACTCGACTCATAATTAGGACCACAAATATGTTTGGCTTTCCTTAAGGAGGACTTTCTCTTTAATTACAAACCCATCTACATGTACCACCTCGTTGGCTACGCTTAATTTGATCAATGGGGCAACGTATAATTGATTAACAATCGGTTATATATTTCATCAAATAATAAGAAGAACGAAGCAAACAACTTATTTTAAAAGCACACAAAAAATAATTGATATATTTTGCTATAAGTAAGGCAACATTCCGAACCAGTTGTAGCTTCATTAATCATATTGATCCTTGACGATTCAAAAGTGCTTGAAAGAGCTTATTTAAATAAAAATATTTTGATTTGATTTGATTTAAGTAATTCGCTATTCTATATGATTACATGATTGATAAAAAATGCTTGGATAAATAATGTACCTACATTACGTTTCTTCTAGTTATCCAACACCAAGGATCGCTGGTAGAGATCTTTTATAGTACATCTCTTTTTTTTGTACATAAATATATAAAGATTATTTTGATTTGGTTTGCTGTGTGCGCTATTTCAACACAAACCGTTCCGTTCATAACAAATATAATGACGGAACCTAAATTTCTTATAAAAGCTTGAATAAAACAAAATACACACTTGCAAATGGGTTAGCGTATCGAGACCCATATGGGGTCAAAGGTAAGTGCCCTAACAGTAGTCTGCTAAACATGATAATAGGGTCTAACTCGCCCTTCTACTAATTCAGAGTTTGTTTGAATATACAGTTACGTGCTATCATTGATGGTATATTGTTCTTTGCAAATAAAGTATCACATTTAAAAATATAATAAAGGTGGCTTCTGGTATCCGGCTGAATAAAATAAGTCACCCTAATTTCTTACCGAGGTGACGTAAAAGGTGACCAAGGTAAGTGTGGTATCCGGTTGAGTAGAATAGACCAGCCTCAATTCTGACCGAGGTGTCGTAAAATACGACAAAGGTACGTTAACGTCAGGCAGGCGGCCGGTCGTTAATTATGTATCCAAATCATATGACAACGTGTTTATTATATTAAGTAATCCTTAACAGTATAGTAAGTAAGCTTTCTGTATCATCCTCTTTTTAACAGTGTTTTCAAATTGCTGCAAAGCTAAAATTGACTGAGAAATTTTGTTATAGAACCTTATACCCAAACCTTACGTATTTTTTCAAGGTGCAAAGCAGGAGCCGCAACCTTATGTCGGTTCTTACAACACTGTACCTAACTTATTACCCTAAATTTAAAGTCTAAAGTTTAAAGTTTAAAGCCCAAAAGGTTGCCTGGAAGAAAACGCTAGATAGCGATAAGACCGCCTTATTGTATCTGCATTAAGATTATATCGTTTTTCTTACAGTGTATATTGTAATTTTATGTGGTGCAAAAGCAATGTTCTGTTCTATTCTATTCTGTACTGTACTATGAAGTTCTAGTCGAACATTATGCTGGTTCAGTTAAAAAAAAAATGATGTACTGAATTGCTAGAAGAGTTGCTTAAGAGAATGGCTGAAGAGAGTCATGAAGCTTTAGAAAATAGATCAATATATGGGCTTGTAAAATTATATTTTTTCAAAAATTTCCGCCGTGTGGTATCCGGCTGAATAGAATAGTACCATCATCATTTCTTACCGAGGTGTCGTAATAGGTGACTTAGGTAAGTTGACCCACCATGTGGTATCCGGTAAAGTAAAATAGACCACCCTCTTTCTTACCGAGGTGTCGTAAAATACGACCGAGGTAAGTTGACGTCAGGCAGGCGGCCGGTCGTAAAATACGTAGCCAATCATGTGACAACATGTTTGTAACATGTGCCGACCCCACTTAGAGTGGGATAAGGGCAGGAAAATGATTTTGATAAAAAAAATTGCAAATTCTTTGCGTAGTAAGATTGTTATGAAAGAGCTTAGAAACCACACATCAAACGCAAGTGTCCAAAGCAAGCGACACGTTCATACCGCGGCTTTGGTGAAATGCGACCGCAATTGTGCGTGAACCCGTGTAGCAATTTTGTCATGGACGTATCGGATTCCAAAGGGCAACTTTCTAAGTTAAATTACATTGCTAATTAGATATAATACGAAGTTATTTCAGATGCCGACGCAGCTCAATGGCTTGAACTCAAATGCTTAATCACTAAATTAAACATGTTCTTTGGTGGTAAAAAAACGTCTAAATATTATCTGGAGCGTGCACTAAAATGTAAAAGTGATAGTGTTTTCATTTTTTATGGTTTTCTATATTGAAAATTGGGTAACTAGATTGAAATAAATGGAAAAATTATCAAACCTGGACATATTAGAATTTACTGTTACATAAAGATAAGGTGCCTAAGTATATGAACCGACAAAATTTTCAGATATTAATTTAATTGGCCTCGTCCCATATCGGGGAAACAGCGTCAAGACCTGGAGCTGCGGCGGAAATTGCCGAATACGGCAAACGGCGGAAGTATGCATCTCATCGAGAGTTATATATTTATGCCGTTTGCAGTTGATACCCTAGCACCATGGAGTCAAAGTGCTTTAATTTTTTTATCCATTTTAACACCTCGGTTAATTGCGTCTTCAGGAGACAAGAGGCTGGCTCCTTTTTCGTACAAAGAATTAGCTTAGCGATTCAGCGCGGAAACGCTGCCAGCATTTTTGATGATGATGGCATGATTTGTATAGTCCTAGCGTGTAAGTAGTTTTAAATAGATATAATTTTTTTGCTGTAAATAAAAAAAAATTTAAAAAGGATCAGAAGAATATACGTATAAATAAAAATATATAATTTTTTATCATTATATGTGCACAATGTAATTATATTAAAATAGAATGTTTGTTAGACAAAACTCCCAAAAAAATATGCGTTCTAAAATGCGAAGCGCCTATCGATCTTAATTTTTTTTGACTGGGTGTAATCGATGGAGACATTCCAGTAATATACCGTACACGTTTATCATATGACATCATATTCAAATATATCAATAATGAATATGTCCCATAAAAACCAAATGCCATAGTAACTTTTAATATACTAGAGGACAAGAGGTCAACAATGTAGTGGCATACGTATTAAAAACAGGATCTGTAGGGTCGCCGCAATTACAATGTTTAATTACTAAGACCCATAAAACATCGTTTTTAGCTTCGTCTGCGACAGACCTGCGAGTTTTTTCTAAATCATGTTACATGTTAATTGCGTTCCGACTTCCGAAAAAATGAAAAGCTAAGCTAAAGCTAATTTAAAAAGTGACACTTTGGCTATTATCGCAATTTCCTTTATCTACAAATTTATAAAGGATAATATCCTCCTCGTTCTTCGATTCGTTAATTTCATGTGTGGTATCCGCCAGAGTAAAATGATCACCCTCATTTCTTACATAGGTGTCGTAAAAGGCGAATAAGGTAAGTTGACCCACCGTGTAGTATCCACACCCTCTTTCTTACCGAGGTGTCGTAAAAGATGACTAAGGTAAGTTGACCCACCGTGTGATATCCGGTTGAGTAGAATAGACCACACTCTTTCTTACCGAGATGTCGTAAAATAAGACTAAGGTACGTTGAAGTCAGGCAGGAGGCCTGCGTCTTAAAATACGTAGCCAAATCATGTGACAACATGTTTATAATATGTTGTACCAACCCCACTTAGAGTGGGATAAGGGCAGGAGAATGATGACAGCAAGCTCGAGAAGGTAAGTAGCAACACTCATAAATATTTGGCCACTTCACTCAAAGTTGTTCAATTGAAGAACACACTCTTTAATATACTTAACGCGCTATAATGTGTTGTGCCAACCCCACTTAGAGTGGGATAAGGGCAAGATGATATTTTAAATACCTCATAAGTTAATAACTATTTACTCAAGCTGCGGTAAACAAAATAAGTTAAGACGTTACGATAATTATATAAGCCTAAAGGAACTAAGTATTTCTAAACTATGCGGTTTGTGTTTGAGTGAGCTAACTAAGGAGCTATTGAAAACAAAGTATTACCTCATTAAGGCTATGGGTAATGAGTTTTAGTTTGTAATATTAGGTGTTAAATGACCAACACTCATTTCAGATAATAATTTTCAATTTTATGCCGACGGTGCGGAACGTTGGAAATATTCTTAAACAATGTCGTAAAGGACAACATAAAATATCGTGAGCAATTCATAGAAGTTTATAACATTATGCTTTAAAACGTGTACAAAAATTATAGACTAAAGTTAGTTGGTTTCAAGACCTGAATCTCGATTCTTTTGAATGCCGAGAATTTGTATGGTGTTGCCAATAACAGAATAACTACAAATATAGAGGATTAGGATAATTAATTGTCTGTATCCGATTCATAGTTTATAGTCGGAAAACAAAAATCATCGATGTTATAAAACAAGCACTTACATTATGGAATTGAGCCGGACACATCACGATACATGGATAAAAGATGAACATTAGAGACAACACGATGAAAAGGACCAGGGGAGAAAAAAAACGTTGGCAGCCCAAGTAAAAGGTGGGCTGATGACAAAACAGAAGTTGCATGTAAAAATTTACGAAACATAGGCAAAGAGAGATGCAAATGGAAAGAGCTGGAGGAGACCTTTACCCATAACGAGGTCCATATTTCAAACGAAATCGACTACTATGATACTAACATAAAATAAGAAAACTTACTAATTACCTACTAATAACATTTGAAATGTAACTTAGAAATATGGAATTAATGGCTTTATTATTATTTATTATCCGTTTCACAAAGCGTCAAATGAGGTATGACTCACAAGAGTTAAAGAATTTACATTTGGAAAAAATGCTATTTTAAGTCCCAAATTAATTAATCAAATGTGCGAAAGCAATAAAGCGCAAAGTAATGAATTCCAATTTAAAGTTTATTTAGTAGAAAGCAGTCTGAAAAAACTAAAAAAACCAGCACAGACTAAAACATATGTATATAGTACATTTAGCTATAAATTAATAAAACAAAGCTAACGATTTCATTTATTAATTTATAGATCATTCATTTATATCGGAAGAGAGAATGAATAATTTATTAATAATTTTGTAAAGTGATGTAAATCAGAATTATCAACCTTAAAATTACCAGTTGTTGTAAATAAAGTTTTTCTTTGTTTAATACAACTAAAATACAACTGGTTTTCTAGTTGTTCTCGACGTTCGTCGATTACCGAGCAATAAGTGATAAATAATCAACCAGATAAGTTATAAAAACAACTACAAATTGGACTATAAAATATCGACTTAACTCCATAAATATTTTCTCAATCAAAAAATTCCTAGATAAACTTTCATCCGATCATAATATCGAGCTTGAACAAGCTATTTTAAAAGGATCGCCATATAAAATATCAGATATAAGCAACAGCAAATGGGTGTTTCAGTAATACAACATTAATTATGGAATCTCCTTGAGGAAATTGCAAAGTACAACGCTAACGATATTGGATATGTCCGGATTGTAATAAGCTCTAAGATGCGCGGTTTCGTATCTTAATATATTAGACTTTATCGTATCATCCCTACACCTAATCAAATGTTTAAAAGAGGATGAATTTCAGAACATGCGTTTAAGATCGCAAAGCGTTTTTAAAAATAGGAGTTAGGTATTCTAAAAAAAGTATAAATTTATTTTACATAATACGAAGTAAGAGCAAATATTGGTTATGGTCAATGATAAAAATTAGTAGCAGTTTTCGCTTGCTCTTTAATAATATGACAGTTATAATATAAAACATACGCCGTGTGGTATCCGGCTGAATAGAATAGTACCACCCTAATTTCGTACCGAGGTGTCGTAAAAGGCGACTAAAGTAAGTTGACCCACAGTGTGGTAACCGGTTAAGTAGAATGGACCACCCTCTTTCTTACCAAGGTGTCGTAAAATACGACTAAGGTAAGTAAATGTCAGACACGCGGCCGGTCCACTTAGAGTGGGTTGAAGGCAGGAATATGACAATTGTAATAAACTCGTAAGTTTTGCTAATGAATTAAACTTGTCACTTGCAACTTTTCTTCCAAAAATTGGAAAAGCAAAAAATTACTCGTGAATTACTGTGAAAGAGATAATTGTAGCGTCATCCGGTATATAGTGCATCCGTTGTACCAGATATGTACTTTTGTATCTTCCTTACCTGCTTAAGGAATGTTGATTAATTTAAAAAATAAACAAACCACTGATTAAATTCTACTTCTAGCTTCATATAAACGTTGACAACCTGTCAATCTAGAAGTGACAATTAGTTCAATTATTATGAAAACCAGCGCGTGGATTGTAGCCATTCAAGATAAGGTAACCATGTAGCTTTTTAATTGCAGACATGATAGGTTTCCACATCTATAAAAAATTATACAAGAACATCTAAGTACATGGTAAAAAATTATCTTCAGTACAGCATCATGCAGTCATAAGCATATATAATAGACACATTAAATATTGAAGTTTTAACTTATGTAACGCGTGTAGTTAATTTCATAGTCACATTCTTTCTTTTCTTCATTTTAGAGTATTCATTTCAAAAGTAACGTTTACTTTTATTTTTACTTCTCAACATAATCTTCTCTTCTAAAATTCTCCTCCATTTGTAACAATCGTAAATGTGAAATCAATATAATTCTAATGCAAATAATCATAATATTATTTTGTATTTTATATATATTATAAATAGCTTGTTTTATTACTTACAGGCGAAATTAAGTTAGAAACAACTTCTAAATCGTTTTTCCGTTTTTACTTTCACTTATTACAGTTCTTCTTGTATTTTTTATATATTTTTTTTTACTTTCTTGATATAATGTCCAGTATCTCAAAATCACTTACAAAAGATCTCCTATTTAAAGTAAGACTCTTGTATTATCCACAAAAGCTTATCTTCCTTTTATTATTAAAAAAGTTTTGCCATTTAATTAATTGTCCATCGATGCAAATTGTAATGGCCACTCTACTTCAAGGACACAAACAGAAGAAAATAATTGAAGCGAATGTTAAATAGAAGAGGCTACTTGATAGTTGATAGGTCAAGCGTCGACGATCGACCACTATTGGACATAATAATATAACTGCGGACACCCATGTTCACAGGGTCAATGACACCAGGCAAGGCAATAGAAACTAGGCATAAAGTTCTACATTTAATTTTATATTACAGTGGAATTACTTAAAAGGGTTTATTACTGGTTAGTTTTTAGCGCACATTTTTTTCTGACTGATGACGAATAACCTTCTGTAACGGAGTAAGTTCTGTGTACCTTAAAACTACAAATGCATTTGCACATTTTTGATGCTTGGGAAAACTCACGAAATTTTATAGGCATTTTTTGTGATTTATCCAAGGCGTTCGATTGTGTTCAGCATAAAAATCTCTTGCTAAAATTAAGTTATTATGGTGTAAATGGCAATAGGTTGCAAAAGGTATAGATTAATGATGCTCGGTCATCTGGAGGATTTAACGTTATAGATGTCCCTCGGTAAGAAATGACGGTGATATATTCTACTCAGCCGGATACCACTCGCCAGCTTTCTGAGCTTGCTGTCATGATAAACACGGTCAAAAACTAACTAACGACATTGAAATATTAATGAACAAGAAGCAAATAAAATTGGAAAAGAGGACATTTTGATGAATATTGCGACAATCTCATTTGAGCCACTAACACAACACTAGTTTTGATATTAATTGGATAATTAATATTAAGGATTAGTTCAATGAATACAAACATATGCTAATTAATTTAATTTTCTTTAAAAGCTTACAAGTATTTTAAATAAATAAGCCGTGTGGTATCCGTGGTGAATAGAATAGTACCATCCTCATTTCTTACAGAGGTCTCATAAAAGATGACTAAGGTAGGTCGACCTGCCGTGTGGTATCCGGCTGAGTAGAATAAACCAACCTCATTTTTTACCGAGGTGTCGTAAAAGGCGACTAAAGTAAGTTTACCCACCGTGTGGTATCCGGTTTAGTAGAATAGACCACCCTCTGTCTTACCGAGGTGTCGTAAAATACGACAGAGGTAAGTTGACGTCAGGCAGCCGGCTGGTTGTAAAAATGCAGCCAAATCATGTGACAGCATATTTATAACATGTTGTGCCGACCCACTTAGAGTGGGATAAGGGTAGGAAGATGTTGAAGTATGTTAATTATAGCTCGTTTTTAATCATTCAATAATATTGTTCATACATCATACCGCAGAATTACGGAGAGACAGGTATTTAGCTTGTTTTTGCTTCTGTGTAACAAAAAAAAATCTTTACCACAGTGAAAAGATAATAAGCTATTAATTTAGTTAATTATACACACATGCCACCGAATCACGCCCACCGATTAAAGTAGAAAATATATATCATGCCCCTTTTACGCTGGCATAAAAAAGCATCGAGAGAAAAATGAAGGCCTCAAATTAGATGACGTCATTTCCTATCGCTTACCTTGATTCTTAGAATATCTAATGTAACCATCATAAATACTCTCCTTTGGTGGTATGTTGCGTATTTCTGGTATATATTTATTTAAACAAAAAGTATTTGTCGTTTGGACAAATGTGTTAGTAATACGGAGCATATTTGCTTGTACTTTTTTCAATATATTTTATTTGGTACACTCCTCCCAAATATTTCGTCGATGACATTTTTAAGAGATTACTAAAATGTTTACGTTATTTGGATCACAATGCGTCTGTAATACGGAACATAATCGCTTAAACTTAATATCGATTGGGTATGCCTATAATATAGTAATGTTCAGTAATGTACAATCGAATAATTTTTACTTATCGTTACTTATAGGAATGGATTCCTTTTGAGCTAAGTAGTTGGCTAATTTATGGAAGGCTTTCAAACAATAATATAATGCATCCATAAATTGCTTTTAAAGGTTTTCTCACGTACTAAATAGTTCTAACGACGCATTAAATCTCATGTAAGACTCTTTAAAATTCTAGAACAGTTGCTCGGCCAGTATTTGTGCCAAATGTACGACTTGAGAGAATAAATAATTCTAAATCATAATTCACAAGATTCGTGTGGTTTTTATATTTTTATGATACATATATAGTCGTTTTGTTTTACAGAATTTAGAAAGTACATGTCACGAGAAACTTATGCGCTTATAGAAAATGTATTTTACAAAAGTTTCCCAGGTTCAAACTTTGACAAACACCAACAAGTAGAAGAATAATAATAATAAATAAAGGACACGTATTGTGAGGAGGTTCCTCCCTCTGTATTCCTAACTACCGAGAGTTTGGGTCCTTTCTCCGCTCTTCGTGGATCCTGATTTTTTTATATTTTTAAATATTTTTGTTTATTCAAATTCAAAATATTAATTATTCAAATAAACTTTTAAACAAGGGCTTTTGAATCGGCAACTCTACTGCTGGTTCGGAAAGCTGTTCCTAACGAGAAGAGCCAGCAAGAAACTCGGCGGTTGCTCTTTTTGATTTGAAAAATACAATTCCTAATACTAGTTACATTTAATGGTTTCTATCTTGTACAGGGTCGAACAATATCCACGCATTCTTATCGTCTAAATATTCCTTAACAATATAGTAGTAGGCTTTCTGTAGCCTCTCCTTAATAGTGTTTTGAAACTGCTGTAAATTCAAAGCTAAAATTATTTGTGGAATTTTTTATAGACAATATAGAGACCTCATGAAATCACTTAATACCCTATATGACCTTATCGATTTACATTAGTAATTCGTGACGTCGGCCACATGGCATCTAACAGTCACATCGAATCTTAGTTCGATTATTATTTAACTAATTACCTACTAAAACCATAATATCAAACGGTAATATCAATGTTGACTTATTCACAATGTTGTAGACGTTACGAAATTAAAACTCAGAATTTTATACAAATTTCTATTTAAATTACTGGTTATAAAATAAAACTGAGGATTTTTATGACACAAAGCAAGTTCATGTTACGCTCCATATATTTATTTGGTAATGATCCAGACCATTTAACATCTTGTTATAACAAGGAAATTACACGCTTTCACCAAATAATGAGATGACCGTATGTTTGGTTGGCAATCAATATTAATACGTTGTTCCATCCGATCATAAAACTCAGCTATATTAAATATTTGGTCTTCATTATTTTTGTTTTCATATAAACAAAATTCATCTTCCTGTATCGTTGAATATTTTATTTATAACTAGCAATTTCCAGCGGCTCCGCTCGCGTGAGAAGATGAAAACCGTAATATAGTATTTTGATAACCATAAAACAGGTTACAGTAGGTTAACCTTAAAACCTAGACATATGCTGTTGCCGACTTTTATTTAGAACTTTTAGACGGAAACAATTTTGTGAAACATGATTTTTCAATAACTTTCACCGTTTACTCAGCGCACGCAAGGAAAGCTGTAAATTTTGCCATTTTCGTAACATTTTTTGTTGCTGCTCCTCTCTACTCATCTTAGGGTGATGTTATATAGCCTTTCTATATAAATGGACTATCTTACGCTGAAAGAATTTTTCAAATTAGTCCAGTAGCTTCTGAGATTAGCGCGTTCAAACGATCAAATAAACTCTTCAGCTTTATATATTAGTATGTATATATAGATTATAAACAGATTATATATATTAGTATTGATATATTTTTTTATTGCAAATTCATTTTCTGTCAAGGGTAAAAACATTGTTATGAAAATTCACAGACTGAAACTGTTAAGCCGCTGTTAAGCTGCAATTTTTAATTTATCACAATATAAGTGAATTTTATATCTCTAATTATGACATTATGACATGTATGACATTTAAAACTTACTTTATAAATCCTATCCTAATATTTTATAAACAAAAATCGCATTCTTTTTATCCTGATAACTTAGTGATATATTGGACATAACAAAGAGCAACAAAACCTAATAGCATCAATATTTTAATACACCTACTGATTAAAGAAACAAATGAATCTCCTATTTTAATTAAAAAGACCGCAAGAAATCCATTTCTAGACAGCTCATTAAATGCCGTTTTTATGTTTAAAATAAGAAATGGGACCAAAACCCACAATAGCTATTAACAAACTCTATTGACAAATAATTCAATTAAGGAGTACAAAGACGCGGTCGCGTTAAGATGTTATCGTTGATCTTTGCCGGTGGCCAAACGCCGTTTCTACTGTGATTTACACATCACAGGGCATTAGGTCATTAGAAAATGATCACATGAATGCTATGATGATCCGGCCTCACAGGAAGCAGCTTTTGGACCGTTTTTGTCAATGGTTGAAAACTCTTTGATTTTTAAACAATAATAGATAACGCTCTTTGATGCTATACAAGATTTAAGAACCTAATTCGATGAAAACAGAAAAACAATTTAGTTCTCTCACTACACGTAGGAAAAGTAGTTTAGTCATCATTTTCATATCACAGCTCGGCACAGCATGTTATAAACATGTTGTCACATGATTTATGATTACATGATGATGACATATATTCTAATTAACCGGATCATCAACGATGTTTATGAAACTTAGTTAAAGGTTTCGGTGGAGAAAAATTGATCTAGCTAGGTTTCAATAAAAAAAATCGGGCAACAAAATTACCGAACCCTACTTATTCGTCAAAAAGATTAAGCGACAAAGCTCGATATGTTTGAATTCAAAATAATATGAAACTGTATATTGTAACAAATCTATATTTATACATATTATAAAATGTCCCCAAAAGCTGTAATTGTTGTTGTTGGCTATGCAGTTGATTTCCTCAAAATCTACTTAAAGGAATTTTTGTACGGTTTTTAACAGTGTGCAATTCTTGAGGGTGTAGTTTAACCGTTCCGAAGAATGTACAATTAATAAATTGTACATTCTTCGGAACGGTTAAACTAATTTTGATAGAACTCTGGAAGATAGAGGATTTTGTTGAGCATTATATAGCCTACTTCTGATTATAAAACTCCCATGATCGGGAATTACGCGGGAAAAACCTTGTGACATACTGACGCAGCGAGCTTAACTAGTATAACATAAAACTAAAATAGGTGTTAAAACTAGTTAATGTTTAAATAAAGATTAATTACCACTTATATGTAATCTTCATTACTTCAACGTATACGAGGATTTTCTATTACGATCATAAAAACTTTACGGGCAACAAATAAGTTATTTCTTATTTAATTTTTATCTTGGTAACTGGACGCCGTAATGTCACTAATTAAATTATCTGTTACACACGAATTGTATGTGATAAATGTAATACCATTTTACAACTTAAGTCTTATGGTAATGATAAAGTAATGTACTAGAGAATTTAAGATATACAAAAATACTACAAAAAATCCACGACAGCATGTCTGTAACTCTTATGGTTAACTCACAATAACTACTGTTCTGTTATAATTACTG
The DNA here is from genome assembly GCA_947086495.1 of Morpho achilles. NCBI lineage: Eukaryota > Metazoa > Arthropoda > Insecta > Lepidoptera > Nymphalidae > Morpho > Morpho achilles. The sequence continues at coordinate 10,112,650 of CAMTZB010000020.1, forward strand.
CATATTCTAAATTTCAATTAAATACACTGATTTGCACGCGGTAGAAGCTGCAAGCACATCTAATTACTAATAACACTGTTGTAATATAAAAGAAAAACATAAAACATCTCCTCTTCAGCACTGTATTTACCAACTACACATACCTACTTAACTCGTAATAATTTTTTAAATTAATTTATTTAATAATCAGTTTCTCTAAGAAGTTGATCCTTTAGATGCCCTCCCATAAAAAAATCCTTGTTTTGTGGCTCCTTTATACCAAATTATGGACTTATTTTAAAGTAGTAATAAATATATAATAAATAAAGTAAGCCAAATTTGTGTGCAATTTTAAAAGTATTGTTAAACAATACTATTTCTCACTAACTGCTAAGTACGGTCGTCTTAACCCTGAATATTTTATGCATATATATTATCTAATTTATTCAATCTAATTATTATATTAAAGCTCCTAAGACCTAGATGTATGATATCCGATCTCTGTGCCATTACATAAATATTTATTTTGAATTATCAGTTAGATGGATTATTAAATTAATTTTGTTTAACATTAATTCATGAGAAATTATTTTCAGGCTATTATAGTCTTTACAATAAAAATTAAAAATGAATTGTGAGAAAACATACTGAGCAGACCTCACTTATAGTGAGATAAGGACAGGAGAATGATGACAATTAATCATCAAAAGATAATTTTTTTTATTCATTAAACTTAAATTGTTATGAAGCTTTACTGTCAATGTGCATTGTTAAAAAATAAATAACATTTTCACGTCTAACAGCCTCATTATGAAAACGTTTTATACTTTTTAACATCGGAACAGTTGAGATGGTTTTATATCCCGAAATCACTCAACGTTCATATCAGTATGTAAATAAATTAAATTTTACAGCGTGTCCAACATTAATCGCTTGACAGGGATAGTATAATCAAACTTATAGTGTATCTAATATGGAGATGTTATAACATTTTGGATGTTTAATTTTCTCATATAAATCCAAAAAATTTAACAATAAGTTATCGCATTTTTATTATCATGTTTTATGACAACGCTTTTATTTAAAAAAAATCCCAGATAAATAACAATCACGTTATTTTTCATATTCTTTGAAATTGGTCAAAGTTTAATACATTTGTTAAATCACTCGCATCGAGCGAACTAATATGAATTTCTCGCCCGAATTTATCCGATTTCTATCGGAAAAACAAACTCACATTTCCACTCATGTATGGGAGTTATGACTTTGTTCTTCGGATAGCGTGATATGATCCTTGATCATTCTCCTGACATTATCCAAATTCTGTATATTGAGTAAGTCTTAAAAACATCGCATAAACTTTTCTAAAGGTGATACTAGAGAAAATTAAAAATAAGCAACTAATATTACGGCAAAATCTTTTTTCGTAATTAATTATGATATTTTTGAATTTAAACTATCGTGAGAGTGGTTCATAATTAATGTATAGAAATCGGCTATACTCACGTGTTATTTTATCGGATGAGCCCGGCTAGTTTCAAGCGTTTACGGAGCTTTTATCTTATCTCATAACTAGTCGGAATCATCCGATAAAATAAGCTGTGAGTATAGGTTACTATAAATTAATTATGATATTTTATTACAAATATTTTTTTAATTCATCACCTTCCTGCCCTTATCCCACTCTAAGTGGGGTTGGCACAAAATGTTATAAACATGCTGTCACATGATGTGGCTGCGTTTTTACGACCGGCCGCCTGCCTCACGTCAACTTACCTCTGTCGTATTTTACGACAACTCGGTAAGAAAGAGGGTGGTCTATTCTATTAAACCGGATACCACATGGTGGGTCAACTTTCCTTAGTCGCCTTTTACGACACCTCGGCAAGAAATGAGGTTGGTCTATTCCATTCAGCCGGATACCACACGGCGTTACAATTTTTTTTTTTAAATAATTTCCCCAAAAATTTAGCTTCTATATTTTAAAGAATACGTAAAATTATTAGAAAAATAAATATAAATATAAATAAATATATATGGGACACTTACACACACGGTCGTCCGTCCCCAAAGTAAGTAACTTAATACTTGTGTTATGGGTAACAGACAACTGGTGAATATATACTTATATATTTTTTAAATACATACTTAAATACAAATATACACCCAGGCTCAAAGACCAACAAATTCATTTTAAAGAAAATGTTGGTCCTCGGCGGGAATCGAACCCGCGACCCGTGGAGTCGAAGGCAGGATCACTACCCACTGCTCCAACGAGCCAGTCGCACATTAGAAACAGTCGTAATGCATGAATTTGAAAATGTATTTTTTCTATAATAACAAAAGATACGAAAGTATAATGTAACATTCTTTAATATCATCTCTATAAAGTTACTTGTGTCAAACCACTCAAACGATCGTAATAATATGAAGTGGATTGTGCTCTCACACGATTGACCGCTTTGATTAAATGTTCCACCGAACACCGAGTAGGAGTGACTTCTAATGACTGACCTTTATAAGAAAAACTGGTAGTGGGTTTTGCAGACACTGCAACGTCACTATAATATATATCTTTTTCTTCTTCTTCTTTGTCAACTGATAGATATACACTGCTGCTAGGTCTCTTCCTAGAATCTCTATACCACACGAACTTGTGCCGCTTGAACCCAGCGGCTCCCCATGACCTTTTTGAGGTCAGTCCATCTCGTGGGGGGTCTACCGACACAGCGTTTTCCGGTGCGGGGGTCGCCATTCCAACACCCTGAGACCCCAACGCCCATCGGTTCTACGCACTATGTACCCCGCCCAACACCACTTCAGCCTCACGACACGCTGAGCTATCGGTAACTATGGTTCTTGTACTCTTCATATCTAATTTGATCACGTAGAGATTACTCCGAGCTCCATAGCCCACTGAGCGACTTTGAGCCTTCTTATGAGGCATTAATATATATGAGGCCACCAGCCACCGTATTCCCCAGATCTGGCCTCCTGTGACTTTTTCTCATTCCCGAAACTGAAGAGGCCCATGAAAAGACGACACTACGCCACGATTGACGAGATAAAGACGGCATCGAAGGAGGAGCTGAACAAGATACAAAAAAATGATTTTTTGAAGTGCTTCGAAGATTTGTAAAAACGTTGGCACAAGTGTATAATATCCCAGAGGGATTACTTTGAAGGGGACAAAATAGATATTTACGAATAAATAAATAATTTTTGAAAATACACAAAATTCGCGATACTTTTTGAACACACCTCGTATAGTAATATTCTATTCATACTGAAAATATCCATATATATATAAGACAAAATTTGATGTATATATCATAGACATACAAGAGGTCGATCTCGGTATTCGCAATAAAATTCCGCAATACATACTAGACCAATCTACAAAAAGGTTTAATCAAGTGTAAGAAATTAACTTATACGTAAAACATATTACAAAATTGAAGATTATTTTGATAACAGAAATACCTGGATTTGAAAATCCTTTCAGCTTAATACAAGACTGCGGTTTCATAATGTAGAATTGAAAATATTTAAAAGATTGACCGGCGAGTTTCAGTGCTAGTTCTTCCCGTCAAGAGCAAAATTCCGTACCAATTGTAGCTTCATTAAACATATTGACGATTCAATAGTGCTTGAAAGAGAATTTGATTTGGTTTAGTGATGGGAGGATTTTTTTAACTGTCAATGACAGTATTGTTTCGAGTGGAAATCGATACTAGATAGCCACAGCAACGCGTGGTCAGTTCGTTAGTATAGTTATAAAGGATAATATAAATCGATATTATTATTTTACGGTGCATAAGGTTTGGCTACTATATGACTAATAAAAAATGTTCCATCAAGCTTACTCAGTCGCTGTCGATTGACCGCCTATTAGATCGATCGATTGAACCTGATCGGTGCGGTAGCGATTTTACAGGTTATTATTAAAATGGCTGACATCATGTGATTATCGAGAACCCTTTTTATTTGAGGAGACCACCCGCTCTTCGGAAATTTATATAAACATATTTATAGTTAGCAAACTACATGTATCTTTGAACGAATAATAAGTATAAGAAGAAAATTATTGGGGTATTGTTTTTTTTAATTTAAATTTATATTTAATATAACTTAAATAGTTAAAATACTTTTTTTTAAATCCTATCTTAACTATTTAAGCTTGAGTTTTCTTAAATTTCCGCTAAACTTAGAAAGTCTTTTCTTTCATAAGAACCTTATTAACCGATAATATACAGTACCTAGGTGACCGGGCCTTGCTCGGTATTTTTTTTAATAATGTAAAAAAATTAAAACAAAAAAAATTGAAAAGAAAAATTAAAAATAATAGGGCAGGCAGGCTCTAGACCGCCCGTTCCCCAAATGAACTACCATGACTTTACATTTGAGAGCGAAAAATTATGATTGTATTCAACGTAAATCTAAAAAAAAATTTAGAGCCCAAAAAAAAAATAAGACGCATTTTTTTAAATATCGAATTTTCTCCCCCAACACCCTCCTGCATGCTGAATTTAAAGAAAATCGTTGGAGCCATTTCCGGGATTCCGGAAGATAGTCCGGAGTATAGAACTTACTTATTTTACTTACAGACTTGACTTGACGTTGATACATCGTGAACATAAAAACCTTATACTTATTCTGATACATATCAAAAACAAAAGTAATAATAAAATTATTTTGCTATACTCCGCGATGAAGTAAAATAGAAAATATATATACTGCTAAATGAGCTTTGCGATTTTTGTCGCGGAGTCTATCTCCTGATGATGCTTCGGTTGCGGGGCGAAACGATTGTTGAGTTTGTGATAGTGAACGTATATAGTGCTTGTGTATCGTGGTGGCGGTGGTGGAGGTTTGTGCATGTGTTTTTTACGACTCCTGCATGTATCAGGTATGATAACCGATAGTCCACTCTACATTTAGCATTATATATATTTTCTATTTTACTTCATCGCGGATTATAGCAAAATAATTTTATTATTACTTTTGTATTATGGATCTCCGCAAAATCTTCTAATTCTATAAATTACATATCGAAAAGTTATACAACTTAGAAATAAATTAGAGCCTTACTTGATTTAGAAATAAAATACTTTAAATTTGCAAAAGTAACAATAATCGAGATAAAACTATTCTTTCCTTTAAGTTGCACCAAAATATTGAAATTGAACCTACAAACTTTTTTTGCGTTGCGATGCGATCAAACTAAAAGGAAACTAAATGAGTAAATAAATGTACAGTGAGCTTATTCATTAGCCACTGTCCAGGCTAATGCGGTACAGTCAGGAAGAGAACCCGACACCAGCTAATGGCGGGCGCTGCGACATCGGCTCTAGTTACCTCGTCTTGATTTGTTTTTATCTTAAAAACAATTCAAAGATGATCGTGAGTTAGATTTAAATCAAAACAGGAAAAAAATACCTACGTTGTTTCACGTAGCTGGTTTGAAAAAAAACATATAAGTCATAGTAGTCGCCATATTGTCAGGAGCGGTCTTGCAAAAAAGAGTAACTTAACATATATTTAAATTCATATATATAAATAACCTGGGTCACAATGTGCGTTTACGCTAATCTTGAACACTACTGAATTGTTTTCAATGAAATATTCTAGAAACAAAAGTAATAATAAAATTATTTTGCTATAATCCGCGATGATGTAAAATAGAAAATATATATAATGCTAAATGTAGGGTGGACAATCCTTTACCTGATACACGTTTACTATCACAAACTCAACAATCGTTTCGCCCGCAACCGAAGCATCATCAGGAGATAGACTCCATGACAAAATCGCAAGACCAAACATTACTCAAACAAGTTATATACTAATCGGTTCAACTCCACCATTTATTTTATTTTACTTAAAAACACTTGTAACAAGCTTGAACTAGAAAACATTAATTTGATCGTTAATAAGCCATTGTAATGTTTAATGATATCAAGTTGTTCTAAAATGTTTAGTCGGAGACTTTTGTCACGGGTGTGTGTGTTATTACTTTTATATTATTTTTTATAAAACAGCATTTAAGATTTAATTTATTTTAATCATTTAGTACTCTGGGATTTAGCTCGCTTTCTTCAGTCTGCACTATCACTAGTCATCTCGGACTGGTTTTCCAAATCCGTTGGTTATGCAAATATTCGCTGCTCGAAAGTAAACTCGTGCGCTGCGATAGAGATCTTTATTGAACTAGAGGGTCTCCTATTTCTAGTGCACCGAGTAATTTTATTTCACTACTTTGAATGACTATTTATTAATTTGTATATGCACCTTTTATTTATTATACATACTTATATATTAAATAGCTATATGCATATTTATTTATATATTAAATAGGTATTTGTTTACATATTCGTGTATATTTGATGTAAGTTTGTATGTAGAGAAATATATATTGTTCAATTTAATAATTATGTTTATATGCTCTGTGGTACACTATCACCAGTTATTTTATTAATAGCTCCATGATGTTTAAGGTTGGCTGGAAGAAACAGCTGATCAGCGATAAGGCCGCCTTATTGTACCTATATTTGTTCTAGATTATTAATGCCTGTAATTTTTGTTTTGTATGTACAATAAAAAGTAGTCTTCTTCTTTTTCTATTTAAGCATATTAATTAATAAGAGAATGTTTTTGTATTAAATGAAAGATACACTTAATGAAAATGTTTTAAATCAGCGTTTTTTAAACTTTTTGATCACGGGAACACTTTTTAATCGGCACTTTTATTTTGGAACCTCTAGTTTGTTTCACTAGTATGCTTTTAATATAACATTCTGGAAAGGGATTATATGATAATTAATTTAGTAAGTAAACTAGGATCTTTAAAAAAATGCTATTTATTTTAAAGGAGTTTTAATTCCACTTTTCCTAATCCGTCTTTTAGAGTTTTTAGTTAAATGCTTAAGTTTTCATTTTCTACATATGAATAAAATTTCATTCTTGCCTGTCCGGAGTTTGAACTCGTGACCCGCTTAAAAGATTCGTACGTTCTCGCCGCTGGGCTATAACAGCTTCTTCTCTACAAATTATTGACAAATCATCATGCGCTTTACGGTGAAAGAAATCATAGCGATATAACCTACATATCCTTTGAGAATTAATGGTCTTACGGAGTCATTTTTGGTCCTTAAACAAATTTTAAGATATGGTTATTTGTAGAGATCTTTTTTTTATTCAACAACGCAAAAGCTAGCCATATGTCCGTGACTTTAGGCTGAATAACCTGTTATCGTGCACGTGGCGCATAGTATAAACAGAGTTGCAGCGATCGCGATGAAATGCCGGCGTGTAACCTAGAATACAATCGACCACTAAAATAGATCGAATGTTGTAAGCACGTGATAAAATTACAAGAACAATTTTTTTCTCATATAACTCAAATATTTAATGAGTTAATCTTGTATGTATAGGTATATGTATCTTAATTTTGGAAACGGCTACAAAGATTTTCAATTCAGCATGTTGGGGGTTTTGGGGCGGAAAAAACAATCTAGCTAGGTTTTATTACAAACAAAAAAATTTGTTTTATCCCTGTTTTCGAGCATTGAAAAAACTGCTTAAATAGAAATAAATTAAAGTTATAAAGCTTAAATTGGTTGTCATCAGTAAAATTGTAAGATCACAATGGAAAACGGGGGTATTAAATATGTGAAAATACCTGGACTCAAGTCCAAATTGTCACCGACTCTTTCATTCTTTGCTATTTTTTTTAAAGCATTATATTATATACGGTTGTTCGTTCGTGTAATAATAGTGTTATGGATGACACAACTGATAAATTTTATACATATATATATATATATATATATATATATATATATATATATATATATATATATATATATAATTTAAGTTAAGTTTTTATTATTATAATTTAAGGTTTTATTAAAATTATATATATATATATATATATATATATATATATATATATATATATATATATATATATATATATATATATATATATATATATATATATATATATATATATATATATATATATAATTTTAATAAAAACTTAAATTCATAAACAATTGGTAATGACTGCAGAATGATAATATCAACCTGACTCAAAAAATGAACAGATTGTTTAAAAAGTAAGCACTCAGCGGGATCAAATCCGCGATTTGCGGAGATAGAGTAACTACCACCCGCAAACGGACCAATATGAAATAATACCCAACAATTTTTTTAAATATTAGGGACGGACGACCGTGTGTGTAAATGTCCCATATAATTTAAAATATAACAGTAATTACTATACTGAATTGTATGAATTTGATAGTTCATCTTGTTTGAATTTTAACCATATAATTGACATGGACTGTACTGAATCAGTTGTATGCAGTACATACAACAAACATTCGTTGTCACTTTGTTTATTCATAACACAATTGATAAGCTAATTTTGTAATTGATGAAATTACATATCCCTCTTATATTACATTATATATAACTCAGTTTAGCTTCTTTCATACATATTAAGAAAGAATTTAATTTGATAATGAGGCGTTATTTTGCAGAGGTCCTTAATACAAAAGTAATAATAATATTTTAATATAAATTTATGGATAACCCTCTATTAAATGTACAATATGAGACAAAACTAAGCTTTTACACATGTACGTTTAAATGACTACCTAAATGGCTCAAATAAAAAAAAAATTAATGATATTGACAAATATTTACTAAAATAGTAAATATTATGTAAACTTTTGTATGTGCAATATTATTTTGTCTCAAATACATCAAAGAGGGAGGCACCAGAATAATATATTTTTATTATTCTATTTCCTGAATAATTATTGAACAAAAAATATAATAATAATAAATAATAATGAAACTATTTTTTCTATGGTCATTAAAAATTATTAGCATCCAGTAGCAAAATTAATTTATTTATTTTCCGCTTTCTACTATCATTACAGGGAACCCTAATACAACATTTCAGCAAAACTTAATTAATAATAACTTATTACTTTATTTTTCTTCACTTATTTACTCAAAGAACTATAAAAACATTTCTGTGGCATATATATTAATTGTACGTATAGCACATAGTAAATAAGTAAGTAAATATATAAGTATCTATATTTTTAATTTTGCTGGTTTATGAGGCAAAATTTACATTACTATCTGTTTATACATGTATATAAAGCAAGGTACCATTAAAAATAATAGTATGGAGCAAACTTACCTAAAATCACTTTCAGTAAAATTCTGAAATTTTCAGTTACACATTAATCACTATTTAAAATGATATTTTACTTTACTCATATTTAAAAAATTTACTCATATTTTTTTTAAATTTTGTTCGACTATTTTTACTAGTCCAAGACGAAAAATACCAGGCATCCAGTACTGTATAGGAGTTCGAACAAAGCTACAACTTTGCCATTAGCGTGAAAAAAGCGGCATTTTCTCTATGACAGACCGATATGAACTGACGCCGGCACGGCTTTCCGTTAAGGGCTTGGTACTTTTAGAAGTTATAACTAATGGAAAGTAAAAATGTTAGTAAAAGTCCGACCAATTTATTACCCGGTGAGTAAGCGCAGTTGCTAACTTATTAAATGTTCTGTAAGTGTGTAATTGAATAATATCAAGATATAGCTAGGGTTAATTCTATATCTCATAACCCTGACTTAACCTTATATTATTGTATTAGAGATTTTATAAAGGAAAATTTACTACATAGTTTGTATATTTATCAAATAAGATATTAACATCGGTGCGGTATTTGAAGCGATTCTGTGATGTTTGTTCAGCGATGTTTTGTAAATACTATGGATTGACTATTTTATTAAATACCTGTAAATAATAATAATTTACTATAAATATAAATATTTCATGAAATTCAGGACGTGCGGGGTTTTGGGGAAGAAAAATCGATCAAACTAGGTTTCAATTAAAAAAAAATATTTTTCACTGTTTTCGGGCACTAAAAAAATGATAAAATTTTAAATACATAGTAAATGAAATTTTATCTGCCAAATGTATTTTTTGTATATTAAAACAAAAATACCGAACAAGGCTCTGTCATCTAGGTACTACACACTTAAATACAAATATAGACCAACAAATTATTTATAGAAAATGTTGGTTCTCGGCGGAAATCGAACTCGCGACCCACGGAGCTGGATCGCGAAGGTTTTAGATTGTGTCGTAGAGTCTATCTCCTGACGTTGCTTTGGTTACGGGGCGAAACGATTGTTGAGATTGTGGTGGTGGATGTTTGCAGTGCATGAGTTTTTACAAATTCTGCATATATAAAGTATGAGAACGGATAGTATACTCTACATATCCCACATATAACTTCGTTTATCACGGATTATAGCAAAATAATATTTACATTACTTTTTGTTTTAACATTATAAATGTGCCGCACGGTGAAATTATAAACCATTTGTTTATTTGTGTATTAGCCATTTAACAGAAGGAAAATTACGTAATGCATACTGAAAAATTACCTTTAATGCCTACACCTATGTACATTATAAAACATTATTTCGACAGCGATAAAAGTATGAAACAAAAAACAACCACACTTTTAAATTGAAATTCGATCTTAGTTTGTTAAAATATCCTGTACCTGATGATGATATTTTAACATTTTTAAACAATTAATATTTTATCGAATTAATATTTATCGAAGGTAGTTTATCTCACTCTAAGTGGGGTTAGCACATGTTATAAACGTGTCGTCACATGATTTGGCTACGTATTTTACGACCGGCCGCCTACTGATCAACTTACGTTAGTCGTATTTTACCTCCGTAAGAAAAATAGTGGTCTTTTCTACTCAAACGGATACCACACGGCGGGTCAACTTACCTTAGTCCCCTTTAACGACACCTAGTTAAGAACTGAGGTTAGTCTATCCTACTCAGCCGGATACCACACGGTTACACAGGTTTTCACCTGTGAAACCCTGTGAAAAAAAAAAACAAATAACTCGCAAATCATCCTGTATAATACATATAATATCGATTATACTCTAGATGATTTATTGTGTCAATCTGCGAGCGATGACAGATGATGCCCGTCTAGACCGTTCCCTAGGGAGCCTGCGGCATGGTTATCAATTCGACACGGACGTACTTAGATTTGCCATTAGATAGATGTTCTAACGTATCTGTATTATTCGAGAAAGCCTTCTAGTGATGTGGTCATATTACTCACATCCTATCCTATCCTATTAATATAATAAATGCGAAAGTTTGTGACTATGGATGTATGCTTGTTACTCTTTCATGGCGAATCCGCTGAACTGAATACGCTGAAGGTAAATATCTTAAGTACTGAAAAACAACTATTATATATATTATATGGTCATAAAGACTTTATAATCTATTGAATATAATTTATAGACTAATCCGCTTCTAAGACCACACAGTAAGCTATTATAACCATAGAGTTATTATACTAGAGTAGGGTTGCCAGCCCAAAATGTGTCCATCGACAATAAAGAGAAAGAAAATGAGGCTTATAATCTCCCTCTTTTTTCTCGCATGCGTAGTGAACAAACGACATTTTATAAAATGTATAAGATCAAATTGGAGGAATATTATACATTTTTTTAATTTAAAATCCACAAATTTATTTCAGTTTTAGCTGTGTTTAAATAAATTCCATAGTCATTTTTAAAGTTTTGCTTTTCTTAAAGTTCTTAATTTAAATACTTGGACGTTACTACGTTCTTAGTATTTAAAGTAAGAACGCGCCATTAATATTTTATCTACGCATGTGTAGTTAGACAGAGAAAACAAGCCACAACTTCCCTCTCTTATTATTTGTTGCCACATTCCCACTAATAATACTGCCTATTGCTCCCCTACTGTAGTGAAATAACTCTATGATTACTACCCACGACGTACCTATAATCTTCCTTATTAAGATATAAACAGCACAAATGGGATATTAATGGTAGCGGGGCATCAGGGAATAAAACAATAAAGTTGTCTTTGGTTACGGTGTTTTATGTTGACCTACGCTCTATTATTACATTAGGCGCTATTAAAAGTATAGGAACATGTCTCAACTTTGCGAAACTCGAGTTCACATATGTAATAAAAAATAAACCAAATTATTTCGAATTTATACTGATATTATTAATGCTGAATTCTGCTGTCTAGGTATAATGGCTAATTCACAGGACCAATATTAATGAAATGTAGTACAATTAAAAATCATATACCGGAATACCATAGAGTAAAAAGTTCCCTTTTTTCTTTCGATAACAGGGAAATAACACCTAAACATTATTAAGGGGACTTAAACGCGAACGAACTTATAATAATTTAATTCGTTCAAGCACATGATTGAGTTGCATATTAAAAAATGTGTATAAATAAATATATAGTTTTGAATTCGTTTGATAATTCTCTTTATTCGTTATTTGACCATCTTAAGAGTAGGCAACGATCGAAAACATACAGCCATTGAATATTTTCAAATATCTAGTTATAAACTAGTCATCATCATGCCCTTATCCCACTCTAAGTGGGGTCACAACATGTTCCGAACATGTTGTCACATGATTTAGCTACGTATTTCACGACCGGCCGCCTGCCTGACGTCAACTTACCTTAATCGTATTTTGCGACACCTCGGCAAGAATGAGGGTGGTCTTTTTTACTCAACCGGTTACCACACGGTGGGTCAACTTACCTTAGTCGCCTTTTACGACACCTCGGTAAGAAATGAGGGTGGTCTATTCTACTCAGCTGGATACCACACGGCGGAAAAAATCTATATACTAGTATGATAAAAAATTCAAATAAGACTATACGATAACAAGCACAGTTATCAAAGCAATACTGTCTGTGAAACTATCAAAACCATATAATCGAGTTGTTTATCAGAAGCGATGTCTAACAATTACTTCTGATTTACCGAACCTATTATTTATATCCAAGTTTCTGTTTTTCTTATTTAATAAAATGCGCGTGACGATGGATGCCTATACGATGCTATAAATCAGAGTCAATAATCGGCTATAGTCGATCCACGATGGGGTTACCGACAAACGATTTATTTATAATCATCCCGCTTCGGAAACCCTTTCTAAATAACTATATCAGCTATCATCATTCTCCTGCCCTTATTCAACTCTAAGTGGGGTCAGCGCAACATGTTTTAAACATGTTGTTACATGATTTGGCTGCGTTTCTACGACCGCCTGACGTCACGTCTGACGCCTGACGTCAACTTACCTCTGTCGTATTTTACGACAACTCGGTAAGAAAGAGGTTGAGGATACCACACGGTGGGTCAACTTACCTTAGTCGCCTCTTACGACACCTAGGTAAGAAATGAGGGTGGTTTATTTTACTCAGCCGGATACCACACGGCGAGTTGAGTTACCTTAGTCGTCTTTTACGACACCTCAATAAGAAATGAGGGTAGTACTATTCTATTCAACCGGATACCACACGGCTAAGTTACAAATATCATTAACATTGACAAAAATCCTTCTGACAGACTTTATAAGGAATAATTGTCTATGATCTACCTGACCCCTAGTTATCAGTGTTATGTTGACAAATGTTCACGCCTCGGTAATGGCCGTTGGTAACAATTAATTAGATCCCTTATTAATTTGGAGACTGACCGCCACGCCTCGTCGGCGCTTTTTATCACGTATCTTAAGTTTTTTGTAATAATAGATGCGTGTAAATGGAATAGATTTATTATTTCAAATACCGATCTAATGGATGATCAAGATTTTTAATTACTGTCGATATCTTTTATCCTTTGAAGAAAAGCTTTGAGATTATATTGATTTAATATTTAATGTTCAAAGTAGTAATGCATCACAGAAGAGAAACAATGGATTACAACCCCAGTTTTTTATTATTCTAAAATTAGACTTTGATAGCCCAGTGGTGCGATCGTGTGACTCTCTAGAGACGATCATGGGTTCAAACCCCAGGCAAATAAGTTTTTCTGTTAAAACTTATGTGTCTAATTGACAATTGAAATTTAACTTTTTCGGTGAAGGAAAACATCGTGAGGAAATATCTGTAGAGAATTCTAGGGATATGTGTAACCTACCAATCCGCATTGGAGCAGCGTGGTAGATGTTAGTTCCAATCCTTTCTCTCCAAAACGAGAGAGGAGGCTTATGTGTCCAGCAGTGGGATAGGCCGTTTCTTTAGATTAGGCTGACTGGGTTTTTAACTACAATTTCCTTCCCGAAACCGTGAGTAAATTTTAGTATCGACGTAAAAAGCAAGAAAGTCTGAGATTGAGAAAAGGCTGAGATTATTCTACAGTCATATTAGGTAACTTTGAATTTTCGGGTAACATTGAATAAAACGACTAAACTAAGTGCATCGTTGCATCGTTTTATATCCATTGACAGGTGAATTTGTGGACCACCCCTATTTTTAGTTAAATATGTTTCTATTTTAAAATGATAAAATGTACATTGAAGATGACATCTCGTTCATGGAATGGGGTGAATTATTTTTCAAATTCTCTTGCCAACCATTAATGTTTTGATCTCATTTGAATGGTAATTGATTATAGAATTTGTTATTTAGGTTTTATTTTTAATTTATATTTACAATTACAAATAAATATGTATTCGTTACAAAAAAAAAATCTACCCATATGTTGCTAATATTTAGTAAATGGCAATTTTAAGTAAACGGTTGGCTGTTAAGTATGACAAGTTGACTTTATTTGACAGATCTATCTTTCATTCATTCAGAATATAATTTTCAGAACATTTTTTAAATTATGTCTCTTTAGTACATAATGTCTTATTATTAACTTTTTTTTTTTGTTGTACAATAAAGAATATTTTGATTTGATTTGATTTGATTTGAACATAAGTATAATTTTACCCATTATACGAAAATTCTGTGAATTTAATGATTTTTATTTTTCGAAATAATTCGGTTCAAAGTTACCCAAAACTCAAGGTAACTTTGAACACGCACAAAAGCATATTTTTTTTCCATTTCCTTTCTAGTTACTTAGTAATACAGTTAGTTATTCTAAAACTCGGTATAAAAGAACACTCATTATTCATCAAAAACTTAAATAAGGTCATCCTATTTTTTTATATTTTGAAAAATCTGAAAAAGTCATTCAAAGTTACCCAATTTGACTGTAAGTGTTTATCGTTTCCACGTTTTTTTGTCGGTTTTGTACGTTAATTACAACTCGAAGTTTACCTTTAAGCGACATCTAGTGTGGAGTAGCATAACTTATTCAATTATTATGCCATATGCCAAATAAATCTACATAAGTTAAGTTTTCCAAATCTTCTTCTTTCTCTTCGCTCGTTCCCACGTTAAGTAGGGTCGGCTCTCCTAATTATGTCGCGCCATGATGATTTATCATAGCTTGTTGGATCCTTTAAATCATTAAATTTTAATGTTTTGGCCATACTGGTCCACCATGTTAGTTTGGGCCTTCCTCTGCCTCTCTTGACCTCCGATAGGCTCAATGCTCTTTTCACTACATGATGTTCATCACGACGCATCACATGTCCGTACCACCTCAAACGGCTTTCCGTTAGTTTTTCGTGGATCGGGGCCACCTTAAAGCTACCACGAACGTATTCGTTTCGAACCTTATCAAGTTTGGTTACCCCTGCCGACCATCGAAGCATTTTCATCTCAGCTGTATGAAGTCTTTGTACATGCGTCTCTTTTACCGTCCAGCATTCCGACCCGTAGAGCATCGCGGGCCTCACTGCCATTCTATAGACTTTGCCTTTTGTTTGGATAGGCATCCTGGGATCACATAGCACCCCCGTTAAGGATCTCCATTTTTGCCATGCGACTCCTACTCTATGTTTCACATCTGCATCAACATCGGCACTGCTGGTAACTACTGATCCAAGATATTTAAAGTATGACACTTTCGGGACTGGTGTTTTATCTGGATAGCAAATGGTGTCCGTATTTGCTACAGTAATACCACTAAAGCGACATTCTAAATGTTCAGTTTTTGTTCTGCTTACTCTCATTCCCGAACTTTCTAAATAATTAACCCAGAGTGACAACATTGACTGCAGGTCCTTTGGTGTTTTAGCAATAAGTACGATATCATCAGCGTAAAGAAGATTCCACGGTAAGGGTGCTTGAATGTCTTTTGTAATAAAGTCTATGACTAGATTGAAAAGTAAGGGACTAAGTGCTGAACCTTGATGAACCCCCACATTGACCTCAAATTCCTGGCTAAGACCCGCTGTCGATTTAACTTTTGTACGGACGTTCTGATACATGTCTTGAATTAATTCAATGTAACATTCTGGCAAACGTTGTGCTCTCAGAGATAGCCATACAAGTTTTCTCGGTACCCTATCGAAAGCCTTTTCCAAATCTATAAACACAAAGTGTAGGTCATTTCTGTTCATGCGATGTTTTTCCATTAGTATTCTGACAGCCTGTATTGCGTCTGTTGTTGATTTAGAAGTAGTAAATCCAAATTGATTATTTGTTATTGAGACATGGCGCTGTACACGTCTATTTAATACACGTTCCCAGATTTTTAAAGTATGAGAGGTTAGCTTGATCCCTCTGTAGTTACCACACTGCGTTACGTCCCCTTTATTTTTATAAAAAGGTGTTATAAAACTTAATCGCCACGAATTTGGCATACACTTGGTTTTGAGTATGGTGTTAAACAGTCTTCTAAGCCATTCCCACCCGGTAGCGCCAAGTAATTTCCATATATCAGCTGGTATTTCATCAGGTCCAACAGCTTTACGTTTTTTCATTTTTCTAACTGCGTCCTTTACTTCACACAGCTCTATCATTTGGATTGGCCCTTCTACAGGTGGAATAGACTCTCTATCTCTACTTGGAAACTCTTCATTCATCAGTTCTTTATAGTATTCACCCCATCTATGGTTAATATCGTTATTACTAGTAAGCAAATGTTGATTTTTACTTTTAATGAATTTATTTATCTTAATGTCCAGTGTTGATCTATTTTTGAATTTAGCTATTTTAAAAATTTCACCATCAGACTTCGCCTTCTCAATCCGGTCATAGTACCCCTCCCGTGCCTTGGCTTTAGCTTGTGCAACAGTCCTTTTTGCTAAAGATTTTGCTTCTTTATATTTAATATAATCTTCTTCCTTGTTAGAAGCTTGCCACGCTTTGAATTTTTCCTTCTTTATCTTTATATTTAGATTTCCCTGACTTCCTCATTCCACCAGGTCGGGTCTTTGCCTGTGCTGATACCGCCTTTGGAAACTCCTAGTATGCTGCTATAAGTTAAGTTTTCCAAATGTCGTTATAATATTATTGTAAAGACATTTGGTTAAAATGTTGATAAAAGTTTAATGATTTTAAGATAATATTTAATCTTTGACATAAAAAAGCGTCGCAACAAACGACGATCAGACGATTTTAATAAAGCTTCTTTTTAGTAAAATTCTGATATAAACACAGGCACGATGCTTAATGAGCTTTTATTAAAATTGAATAATCAAGAAGGTACGATTTTTCATAGTAGATATAAGAAAGATTAAGATTTAGAATGGAAATTTTAATCCACTGAAAACTTTTTAAAAGTACTTTCCTAATTATAAACAATAACAATTTAATTTCTGAATTTACCAATTCCATTAATTTCTTGATAAGAACTTCACATTTTCGTATCCTAATCCAATAGTTAAGATAACTATAATCTACCTCATCTTAAATTATCACAGAATTACGCAAGATTGTAATCTCAAAATTGTCAAACCCGTGACGATAGCCGAACTAAAAAAATGAATTCTCTCTTGTTATCGACACATTTTTAGAGATATACTATCTTACGAGATTCCTATTACATTTTAGTATGTAGTTTGATAGGCCTCAGACATCTAGTGTGGAAGGAATTCTAGTATTCTATAGAATACTTGGGTTGGAGTTTTTGGTGGCACAAAAATGGATAAGCCAAGTGGAAGTAGACACTCTATTGAAAAGGTGGAAATGTTCGAAGTTCGCGAACATGTTCCTTACCAAGCTGAAGTAACAAGAGCACCCGCTGCTTACGATGAAGAAAGTAACGATTTGTATAGCTCCTCTTGGAGTTCTGCGTGGGCTGCCATCTGTCAATTAATTAACTTACTCCATCACATGCAAATCGCAATCGTAGTGTTTTGTTTGTGGCACTTCGCATTAACATCCCAGCCTAATGGAGCAATCACTAATTTGCAACTGCACATTGTTTTCGCGGGAACTGGCGTATGTATTTAATTAATGTTCATAACTAAACCTAAACCAAAGTTTTAGGCTTTTATTGCTTATGTAAAAGCTGCCGTATAATATCTGACTAATTAGAAAAGACCCCTCTCATTTCTGACCGAGTTTTCGTAGAAGGCAACTAGTTGCCTCGTCGGTAAGTTGACTCGTCGTGTGGTATCCAGCTAATTTTAAAAGACCACCCTCATTTGTTACCGAAGTATCGTAAAAGGTGACTAAGGTAAGTTTACGTCAGGCAGGAGACCAGTCGTAAAATAACTAGCCAAAATATGAAACATGTGATGTTTTAACTGTATGAAAAAATACTAAGATTGGTTTATCTATCGCTGTATAGTTTACTTATTTCATTATCTAAAAACTTTATTACTATAATTGAGCATATTAATGATGATGATTGATGACAAAATAACTCTTAATTCTCTAAGTACAATAATTTTTAGTAAAATCCCAGCGTCCTTTTAATCAAAACGGACCGAAGATTTAATACTCTAAATATATTTACCCGGCAACTTATGTAAAAGAAGTTACTATTACAAATATGGTTGCTGAATTTTAAAGTTCAATTTCTTTAATAAATAATTATATTTCAGTATCAACTATTCTTAGTAGAATCTATAATGACTTTACACAGACATAACTCTTGGTCATTCCAACTAAGCAGCGATAGCAAAAGGATCATACACGGATGTCTCCAACTGATTGGTTCTATGTTCGTCCTCGCTGGTACATTCCTTGCTTTAGCTGAAGTGAATATGCAGATCAATACAGCCCATGGAATTTGCGGTGAGACAATTGTAACTCTTATCAAAGCAATTGCTAAAGGCGACCGTGGGATATCGTGAGTGACAAGATAAATTTAGTATCAAAATTATTGAGTGCTCCACTTCTACCTAGAGATAAACATTGTTTATACCAAAAATTTCTTATACTTAGCCAACCATATTTCACTTATTACTCATATAAGATCAGTTATGAAATTGAAAAGTATGTGAAATTTTTCTTGGAATAACAAAGCTAAATAAACAGAATCCTACTGATTAGCAGCTTGTTTGTTTGTAAACTCTTTATTACATTAATTAATATAAAAATGATAAAAGAACAAAAATTAGCAAATGGCGGGCTGTCCGGCTGTTCCGGAATCAAAATCTCTGAACCAACCAGGATGAAATTAAAAAAAAAGTTGAAGTAGAATTCGTTGGGTTATTGGGTGAAATGGGAGAACTATAGCTATTAGCTATAGCTTATTAATGGGTATCAAAAAAAGGAAAGGTCTTAATTTTTTTTTATTAGTTTTTATTAGTAAATTTAAGGAAAATTCGTCAAATGTGTAATGTAGTTTAATCCTATCAACTTAAATTCTGTAGTAACTTTAAGCATTTCATGCTTAACATAGAATTAGTACGCGGGTCTTATTCTAGGCATAATATATTTGTGGCGAGCACAGAGCTATTATAGATAGAATAGCGAAACTATAGACAGGCCTGTATGTGACAAAGACAATAAATAACGAGAGGGAAGATGAAACTCGTAAACTTCACCTATTTTATTCAAATGTAAAAAAGCGACAAATAGATCACTCTCACTTGCTTTCTCTTTATTGTAATATGTCACATTTTAAGCTAACTTCTCTACTTACTCTCAGTATAATAACTTTATGATGGCTAGACGCTTTTAATTTTTATTACAATAGCAATTTTGTTTTCAGGTGTGATCGCACTAACTTTTACCCTCATAAGTTTCGTGTCGGGCATCATAGCATTGTTTTCTGCAAAGGTCCGTTTACTAGTCAAAAGCGGGCCGGTGAAAATATTACACATAGCCGTGGGCATGTTTGCGGTCTCCATGGGTCTTATTACAATGACGATTGGGTTCAATATGGATTACTACAGTGCTACGCAAGGAGGGTTATCAACTGCACTAATGTCATTTAGTGTAATTATTCTTATTTACATTCTCATTCAACCCATTGTTGATTTAATATCAACCACTCGGAATACACTGTGACTAGTCGATATAGCCGGTTCCACTGATGGAGACAGTAATGCCTAATCTAAATAATTTTTGTTTTGTAAAATCAATTCAGAGAAAATTAACTAAGCTATATATTTCAGGCGCTTTACAGAAATATAATTTATTTTTCGCACTCCTTAATACATAAGAAACAATAGAATTACTTTGTTAAAGTCCCTTAATCTATTACAAAAAGAAAATTTATATCTATGGTTTTGATCAAATCAATACTTAGTTTGTTTATGAAAATGTTTTATAGATGGCAAGATAGTGCTTCATTCTGTTTTACCATGTTTTTATTTGGGAATACAGTAAAATTAGAAAACCATAGATTATTTGCTCTGTAATATTATTCATTTATTCTGCAATAAAATGAATTAGAATGGTTACGGAGTTAGGCCTCTCATAAATTGTTTTTAGACAAACTTAAAAAGTAATTCCTTTCTCGTCAATTTCAACTTACCTTACAAATTTTATTTATTATTCCATTCCCTTCAAGAATATACTGTCAATTTGGCATCTAGTAAAAATTGTCCCTGGGAACTTTATGTTAGTTTAAAAGTGGTTTAATTTAATTAAGTATCCTAATTTTTTTATAGTTAAGACTTTTTGCATAAAAAACCGTGGAATAAAAAGTGGTTCAAAATTTTTTATGTGTAATATTTTTACGCATAATTAAGTTTCAAATTCTGTTTGGATGTATTTAGGTAACCTATCATTTTATGTATTTTTAACAGAATAATTTATTACAAGCTCCATCGAGAAAGCAAAACAACCGAATTAATAAAATTGCATGATTGTTAATTCCATAATTTATAGCAACTTGTTTTTTTATGTTTAAGAACTTTAAAATAGGTGCTTATAGTAAATTTATTCTTAATAAGTGAATGTTTTTGTATATAAAGGTGAGTAAGTACTTGTATTGTTATAGTAGAGTAATGATATTAAGTAGATTAGTCATAGGTAACCTAATACGTGTATGATTGGTTTCAATAAAAGAGTGTTAAAAAAACTATAAATTTGTAATTATTCGCTTGCGTAAATTCAACAAGTGGGAAATAAGTAAGAAATAATGTTTTTCGCAATAAATGATATCCATTATCCTTTACTAGACATAGGTCTTTTCAAAAACAAAAGTAATAATAAAATTATTTTGCTATAATCCACGATGAAGTCTTTTTAAGAACTTCGATTTTTATCCTATAACCCAGGTGGCAACTGTAAAAACCTATTAAATGTAAATTGTAATATAATATACAAGTTTAACAAATATAGAAACAAATTACTCTATGAATAATGCACAATAAAAATCAAAAATTTTATTATATTATACGGCATTGTTTTGTTAACATTATGGTTACTTTTGTTTTAATAAAATAAAGATTAAAACCTTTAAAGATTTTGAACGAAATCGTAAAACAAAAATTCTAATGTCATCACGACTATATTTCAATTAGGGATGTGATTTGGAGTACAAAAATCGATTATTGAATAATCGATTTATTTCCCTTTAAAAGAAATTGATTAAAAAAAAGATTAATTCGTATAAAAAATAAACTATTAATAATAATCGTTTTTAGGCTTTTTCATCAGTTGCATTTTTAATATTTATAATTAATAACAATTAAAGTGGACAACTACCAAGAAATAATAGCTGTTTGTAAAATTCGATTAAAATATATAGTTTGGCCACATTAGTGTCATCCGACAATGCTTATCTAATCTTAAAAAACAAGAAGATTAGTAAAAAAAAAGAAAAAGAATAATTATCGATTATTTTAAAAAATATTCGATTATTTTAAAATCAATTATTATTTTACATCCCTAATTTCAATGGCACATTATCTGTGGTCTATGTCATTTATCATTCCGGCGAAGCACTTTTACGAATCTAAATAAAAATTGTATATCTATTGAAGTGAATTCAATTATACTATTAAAATCTATCAAAAATGGTAAGTATGACTTGACCGTACTGTTTTTATTATTACAATTTAATGTGTACCACTTACACGAGATTAACAACTTCTTGCTTGGTCATTCAAAAATACCAAACATACTTTGTTATTTCACAGGCCCGGCGTTATGATACAAGAACAACTATCTTTTCTCCAGAAGGTACTTATATTGTTTTTAATTTAATACATCCGAAAGGCTATGAAGTTCTTTGAACATATTGTAATAATTGCAATTAAAGCATATATTTTATTCCTTAAAAAATCAAGTCAAAATACTCAAAGCGAAATGAATAAATACCTAAAATACATAATTATTTTTACACGATAGTTATAAAACATTCAAGGTGATCAGAGGATCTGATTATAGTTAATTAGAACACTTTAAATTTGATCACCTATGCAGATCTTATATATTGTTTATTTACTAGGGATCATTTCATACAGTGAATTTTGATATCATCCTCCTGCCTTTATCCCACTTTAACTGGGGTCGGTACAACATGTTACAAACATGTGTCATATGATTTGGCTACGTATTTTACGACCGGCCGCCTGCCTGACGTCAACTTACCTTAGTCGTATTTTACGACTCTATACGATATCTATGGTACTATTCTATTCAGCCAGATACCACACGGCGTATACATTGAATTTTGATATGACATTCTAAATTTAAACTATCTTATAGGAAGACTCTATCAAGTTGAATATGCTATGGAAGCTATAAGTCATGCTGGTACATCACTGGGAATACTAGCAACTGATGGTATCTTGCTGGCGGCAGAACGAAGAAATACTAACAAATTGCTTGATGAAGTGTTCTTCTCAGAAAAAATATACAAATTAAACGATGATATGGTTTGCTCTGTAGCTGGTATTACATCTGATGCTAATGTGTTGACTAATGAACTACGATTGATCGCCCAAAGATATTTACTGCAGTATGGAGAGTCAATACCTTGTGAACAGCTAGTGTCTTGGCTTTGTGATGTAAAACAGGCATATACACAGTATGGAGGTAAATTATAATTTAATGTAATGTTACACAAGTGGAAATTTTTTGTAAGGATTTTGGTGAAATTTTTTATTTAATCTGTGAAGTAGTTAACCCAAGCTAGTAGCACTTTGAATATTTTTCTTTATAATTTCTCTTTCACTCTATTCCTATTAATTAAATTATGTTATCATCATAATTTTTTTTCTTTTGTTTATATATCTGTACCTGTAGCTCTAAAGAGCAAAAATACATTTTTTTGGTTCACATTCAAGATTTTTATACACATACAACAAAGAAGAATGTGGTGGTTTTCAAATTTTCTATCAAATAAAAATAAATTTAGATAATTTATTTTTATTTGATAGAAAATTTGACTTTTGAGAATTTGACTAACCAAAATTTTTTTTGTATTTACTATAATTTTAGGTAAGAGGCCATTCGGTGTATCCATTCTTTATATGGGTTGGGACAAGCATTATGGATACCAACTATACCAGTCTGATCCTAGTGGCAACTATGGTGGTTGGAAGGCCACATGCATAGGAAACAATAGTGCTGTAAGTTATAAAAACTTTTATATAGTACTGGCTTTTACCTGCAACTTTTGTATGGACTGGTGTTGTGTGATAGTTCAATAATTGATGGTGCTTTACAATGTCATCCTATTTCTGTAGAATTAACAGGATTTCTATAGCCTATATGTTAGTCCAGTGTATAAGGAATAATTGTGCCAAATTTAATTGATATTGGTTCAGTGGATTCGCCATACATCCATACTCAGAAACTTTCACATTTATAATATTAATAGGATAGTAATTTAGAATGCCAGTACACTGGGAATAAATACATTTATGAGGACATAAGGCTATTTTTGTTTTGCCAACAATTACAATGTTCCATACATAATAAAACTAATATATATATATATATCCTCCTGCCCTTATCCCACTCTAAGTGTTGTAACATGATTTGGCTGCGTTTTTACGACACCTCCGTTACAAGGAGGGTGATCTATTCTACAAAACCGGATACCACACGGTGGGTCGACCGACTTACTGTAGTCTCCTTTAACGACACCTCGGTAAGAAATGAGGGTGGTACTATTCTACATAGCCGGATACCACACGGCTAAAATAAAACTAATTATATACTAAAAAAGTTGTTTTCACATTTCAGGCTGCAGTATCTAGTCTAAAACAAGAATACAAGGAAAATGAGACAACATTGGCTGAAGCTCAAGCATTGGCTATCAAAGTTCTCAGCAAAACTCTTGACATGACCAAACTTACCCCTGAGAAAGGTTAGAATCTTCCTCTCCTTATCCCACTCTAAGTGGGGTCAGCACAACAAGTTATAAACATATCACATGATTTGTCTACCTATTTTTCTTAAAATTAATTAGTTAAAAATTAGGTATATTATTTTTTTTTACATTCCAGTGGAAATGGCCACTCTTACACGCAAAGACAATAAGACTATTATCAGAGTGCTTACAAGTGGTGAGGTAGAAAAATTGATTGCAAACTTCGAAAAGAGTGAAGCTGAAGCTGAGGCTGCCAAGAAACAGCCACCCAAATCATAATTTTATTTTGGATTTAAGGTTCTATTTGGCACATTAAATATTTTACACTATGTGATTGTTTTATTTATGGTTCGTATAATTTCCTCTTTAGCTGTTTCAGAGGTCTGCTGGCTCATTACAAGTTCAAATTTCATTAAGAATTTTAAGTCTATGATAGTGTAGTAATATGTAGTTAGCGTGAAATAACTATAGTTTGAATCATTTCATTTAAAAAAAAATTAATAATAAATAAATAATGAGAGGAAAGATAAAATTCGCATACTTATCTCTGTCTAATCAAGCATTAAAAACAGACGGATTTATTTGCTTTTTTGCATTATTGTAATAGGCCACATTTTCGGCTGGCTAGATACTCTAGTATATAATAAGTGTATGCTAATTGGACTATTCATGTAACGGTGTTATAATTTGTTATATGGTTGTGTTGTATCTTAGAAATTAGACTCATAAGAATATGTGTTATTTCTAACTAGTCTGTGCAAAACTACTGACTAATGACTATAGTCTATTCTACAAACTAACGTCACCATAGACAACTATCTAAAATAAATGTCACTTTAAATCTGTGCAGACTGCTTAGAATTAGTAAATAATAATCTATGCTCTGAACTAGATGTGTCAACTGTCAATTTATAATGTCTTATGTCAATATTTTTGAATTTATTTTCAGTATATTTTACAGTTTCCTATATTTGATCGCATCAAGTTAAGAGATTGGTGACATGGCCGTGCATCACGGAATATTGAGTAAAGCAACTGTTCCAAAAAGAAATAGAGTAGAAGTTAATATACGTCAACTACTAAACAAATGTGAATTGATAGCTAAACAAGAACCAATAGATGGGAACTGTAGGTTTAAACAATATGTTGAAGGAATCAACTGTATGATAGCTGAACTTAAAAAGATGCCTGAGTAAGTATATTAATTAATTAATGTACAAACAATAAAGCGTTGAGAATATCATGTAAGTTTTATCTTTAATATTACAGTAAGCCATCGAAAGAGGTAATAGCTGAGTATACTAAGAGAGCAGCTTTTTTGAAGGGTTTGATTCAAACAGCTACACTCAACAGCCCTATAGAAAAGGTATTCAAATACTTGACACATCATAAATAACATTACCATAATGTTGTAATACTGTCTAACTTAAAACATATATTACGAAATTCTAAGCACAAAATAGTCTTCAAAAACAATATTAATTTAATTTATGTCGCAAGTCACTGTCTGACAAGCAGCACTAAATTTGCAATAACTAATGTTAGCAATTTTAAACATTTGCATAATAAGATAATAATTATTGCATTCAGTTTTGTGTACTAAGTAATTTCCACTTAAGGGGAGATTTAAAAATGGAAGAGGAATTCATTTAGGCGGCATTCTGTTCTGACGAAAAATAATTGTTTTTAAAGAATTAAGAATTAAAATTCTTAATTCTTTAATAAAGTGTATAGGAATTGTTTTGATATATTTTGGAAATCTTGTCTAAGTGTTTTAATACTATTAACGCAAGTCAAAAATGTGAGATAAACAAAAACAAATAGTTTGAAGTGCACTGTTGCTTAATTAAATGGTAATGTTCAATGTTACCTTTTCTAAGAATATTTAAGTACCATGATTAATATGATACAGTATCTGAGAATTTTTGTTTTGTAATATGTAAGTATTGTAATAATATTCTATACTTCAATACTTATAATATTTAAGTTATATTATTTCTAATATCCTATTCCCTATTAGAAATGCAAAAAATGCAAAAAAATTATAAATTTCTCGGTATAATTGTACAATTGTTATCATTCTTTTTAAAATTGATTGTAATAACTTTTTATACCAATAAAATAGACGAAATAGTCTTTAATATTATGAATTCAGCAACTTCTTTTATTGTTATTATGGAAATAATGTATTATCTTATTCAAATGATGTATTCTGAAAGGTCATTGATATCCAAACTGATATCATTAATGCAAATCTGTCTGTCTGTCTGTACACTGTTATGCAAATCTGCTGGACCAATATTTATGACATTTGGTACAATTAAACTTTATATTCAGGAGTAACAAACTGAGCTGTGGTAGCCCAGTGGTAACACCGTGCGCATCTTTGGAGGAGGTCTAGGGTTCAAACCCCGGGCAGACACCAATGAGTTTTCTAGTAAAACTTATGTGTCTAATTGATAATTGAAATTTATCACACGCTTTTCGGTGAAGGAAAACATCATGAGGAAGCCTGCATATCTCTAGACAATTCTGGGGATATGTGTAACCTACCAATCGGCATTGGAGCAGCGTGATAGGTCTTAGCTTCAATCCTTCTCTCCAAAAAAAAACGGAGAGAAGAAGCCTATGCCCAGCAGTGGGATAGTAACAGGCCGTTACTTACTAACAAACTGAACAAAAAAAACCATTATTTTCTGAGAATGATATAAGATATAATAATGATATAAGTTGACAAAAATAAAATCACAGGTATCCTATTTGTATATATAGACGTACAAGCTTTTCAATGAATTTAATTAATTATGTGTATAATATAATGTATTTTAGTTAGAAGCAGTCCAACAGTTGTCTCATGGTGCAGCTACAGTTTTTGCTGATGGTTCAGCTTTAGAGATACATCAAAAGACAGTTGCAAAGTATGGGGTGGAGTTGAGATCAGAGTTATTTGGCTTAGGTAAGATTCTTTACTTGTATTTAGTTCCAATTGTCTTGCTTATGCCTTAGTTGTACATTGGTACAAAGTAACAATTTTAACCTTTTTTAAAAAAATATAAATATATATATGGGACACACACACACGGTCGTCCGTCCCCAAAGTAAGTAACTTAATACTTATGTTATGGTTGACAGACAACTGGTGAATATATACTTATATATTTTTAAATACATACTTAAATACAAATATACACCCAGGCTCAAAGGCTCTACTCTTTAGTAAATATTATATATTATATATAGGATATGTGCCTAGAGGGAGGTCTAAAAAGAGATGGTTGGATTGTGTGAAGTATGACATTCATATAAAAGGAGAGACACCAGAGTTAACGAATGATAAGACAGAATGGAAGAGAAAAACATGTTGTGCTAACCCCACTTAGACTGGGATAAGGATAGGAAGATATAATCTATTCTTTAGTATATCATGTTATTTAGATGCTTGGGTGCGATATATAGGATTAAATTATGGAATGCAGTACATGCATTTTCCACGAGTTTATGCGTTCTTCTGTAATCATCTTTGCTAGCACCTTACATCACATTGCAGTAACTATTATTGTGGATTATAGTAAAATAATATAATTGTGTTTTGAATAATAAAATAAGTGACGAACGGAATAGTCGCGTGTGACCCACGTGGGTCACGCCGACCCACGATAAAGCCGTGCGTGACCTACCGATGGGTCACGCCACTACAAGGAACAGTAAAGCGTGACCCAGCGGTGGGTCACGTCGGTGTAACTATGATAATATAGTGGCAGCCTGCCACTTATTTATATTACTAACTAGTTTATATTACTAATAACAATATTTATATAACTGGAACTTGTAACCAACCTTGTAAGTTCTAGTTTGCTACACGTGTTCAAAGACAAAATCAACTAAATCGTGGGGGGTTTAACTCGTTACTATATAACTATGCTTGCATGGGTGATGCTTCACTTTGCGATTTTGTCGTGGAGTCTATCTCTTGACGATGCTTCGGTTACGGGGCGAAACAATTGTTGAGATTGTGGTGGTGAATGTGTGCAGTGCTTGTGTATTGTTGTGTCATCGGTGTCGGGTAGTGCATGAGTTCTTACAAATTCTGCATGTATTAGGTATGAGAACGGATAGTACACTCTACATTTAGCATTACATATATTTTCTTTTATTGCGGATTATATTAATATTCTCATTACTTTTGTATTATGGACCTCCGCAAAGTAACGCCTAATTCTATAAATTAACAAGTTCTTTCTTTATAAAAGATGACCGAGATGACGCACTCAGGCAACGTAATATAATTAAAGCAGCTAATTTTACTAGCACCAGCAGTAGCCAGGAGGATATTGATTCACTTCTGAAATACCATCAGAATATGCAGGAGAAAGTTGCAGAGAACATGGTTATGATGACAAAGAACTTGAAGGAGCAGTCGCAAATTGCAAGCACTATTATAAAGGGTGATACCGAGGTAATACTATATAGTAATATTTGAATTCCTTATCTATAGTCGTATCCGGCTGAATAGAATAGTACCATCCTCATTTATTACCGAGGTGTCGTAAAAGGCGACTAAGGTAAGTCGACCCGCCGTGTTGTATCCGGCTGAGTAGAATAGACCAACCTCTTTCTTACCGAGGAGTCGTAAAATACGACTAAGGTTGACTTCAGACGAGGAGTCGTAAAATACCTTGCCAATTATTTCAATCATTTTAATTGTACTTGTAATTTATAGGCGTTAAAGAAATCATCAGACTTGACGGATCGAAACCTCATATCATTAAAAGTCGAATCAGAAAGGTTACAGGAGCACAGTCGGGGTGCTTGGAAGTGCTGGCTTTGGCTTATGCTTGCTGTTGTTATGGCCATATTTATTAGTAAGTAATATTTGAATGTTAATTCAATAGCAATAGGTTAGTCGTGTATCCAGCTGAGTAGAATAGATAAGCCTCATTTCTTACCGAGGTGTCGTATAAGGCTGCTAAGGTAAGTCGACCCGCCATGTGTCCGGCTGAGTAGAATAGATCACCCTCATTTCTTACCGAGGTGTCGTTAAAGGCGGCTAAGATAATTCGACCCGCCATGAGGTAACCGATTGAGTAGAATAGACCACCCTCATTTCTTACCGAGGTATCGTTAAAGGCGACTAAGGTAAGTCGACCTGCCGTGTTTTATCCGGCTGAATAGAATAGACCAACCTCATTTCTTCATCTACTCTTTGAACCTGTACGAGATAGTAATGACTAAATGTAACCAGTTATGAGAATTGTATTTTGAAAAGAGCAACCGCCGAATTTATAATAAATAATTTAATAACAATAATATAATAAATAATAATATAACAATAATATGTATATAATAATAATATAATAAGTGAACTCTAATTTTACTTTGTTAAATAATTTGCATGTCAAACTTGACTAAACATGTTCTAAAATTAGTTATAACATCTATTTGTATCCATGTTTTAAGCAAATAAATGATTTGACTTTGATTTGACTTTGACTTGCTGGCTCTTCTGACTTCGTAGAGCTGACGTTTTAAGAATATCTTTAATTAGAATTTTAGATTAATAAAAAAAGGTTATTTTTTCAAAATTTTTGTTCTGCTTTTTCAGATATGGTGCTATTCATGAAAGTTACGAAAAAACGAAAATATGATACCTAAGTCAAGACATTAACTATAATTTCTGCAATTAAGTACATTTAAGTAATAATTCTGTATATTTTGTTGTTGTATTATAAAAGTGTAATCAAATAAATATATTTAAGTCTAATTTATGGTGTAACTATTACAAGTAAGAGTCTTAAGATAAAAGAATTGATTTCTTCAATTTATATGGTATTTTAATTTTAATCTAATCTTCCGCCGTGTGGTATCCGGCTGAATAGAATAGTATCACCCTCATTTCTTACCGAGGTGTCGTAAGAGGCGACTAAGGTAAGACGACCCGCCGTGTGGTATCCGGTTTAGTAGAATAGACCACCCTCTTTCTTACCGAGGTGTCGTAAAGTACGACATTGGTAAGTTGACGTCAGGCAGGTGGCCGGTCGTAAAAACGCAGCCAAATCATATGACAGCATGTTTATTACATGTTGTGCCGACCCCACTAGAGTGGGAAAAGGGCAGGAAGATGATGAATTTGAATCTAATCTTCTGTGCCAGATAGTTAGAAAGAAATTAGATAGATAACATTTTCAACATATTTTTATTAATCATCCCACTCTAAGTAAGCATGGGTATGATTGCTATATAAGAATCATATTCGTTCCACGATATGATCGATTGTAATCACGTGATCATACACGCTATTGCTAATGCTATTGGAATACAAACAAATGTATTCCTTATGTCGTATGCAGTGTATAGGACATAAAGACTACATTTGTTCGTATAAGAAATGCTAATGCTGCTAATGCTATTTGAATACAAACAAATGTATTCTTTATGTCGTATGCAGTGTATAGGACATAAGGACTAAATTTGTTCGTATAAGCAATCATTTAGTCCATTAACGTAAATAATAATATAGCGGATAGCGTTTTTGCTAATCAATGTTGCTAGGCAAAATTATTGTTATTTCAAACAAATGTAATTCTTTTATCTTTTATATAATACGGTCGATAATTCGGGAAGATGACGCACTTTTACGTTATTCCAACTGAAACTATATCCTAGAAATATCGACCGTATTGAATATGATTTAAGAATTACATTAGTTTGTAATAGCAATCGCTTTATCAAGTAATAATATTATAGCGAATAGCTGAATAATATAATAGCGGAAAGCGTTTTTGCTAATCAATATTACTGGGTGAAATTATTGTTATTACAAACAAATGTAATTCTTAACTCCTTTATAATACGGTCAATATTTCTAGCTTATAATTTAAGTTGGAATAGCGTCTTCTTTGGAACAAACAAATCTTGTCTTTATTTTTATTTATTTATTTATTTAACCCACGTTCCTTTGCATGTGTTTTTGATCAATATCAGTGAATTAGTCTCAGTATTAATTTATTATTTTACTTTTTCATAGAATATCCATAATTTTGTATAGCAGTATAGCAGTTACTCTAAAACTCATTAGCAGATGATGCTATATGAAAAGTTTTTCATATCATAATCATTAAGTGATTGATGATTCTGTCCATGCCTAACTCTAAGTGGGATCGACACAACATATTATAAACATGCTGTTACACGACTTGGCTGCGTTTTTACGACCTGCCACCTGCCTGACGTCAACTTACCTTAGTGTACTTTACGACACCTCGGCAAGAAAGTGGATGGTCTATTCTACTAAACCGGATACCACACGGTAGATCAACTTACCTTAGTCACCTTTTACGACACCTCGGTAAGAAATGAAATTGGTTTATTCTACTCAGACGTATACCACACGGCGGGACGACTTACCTTATGTCACCTTATGTCGCCATCTCGGTAAGAAATGAAATTGGTCTATTCTACTCAGCCGGATACCACATGGAAGGTCGACTTACCTTAGTCGCTTTTTACGACACTGCGGTAAGAAGTGAGGGTGGTCTATTCTACACAAATGGATACCACGCAGCTATTTCGACATATATTTATTAATTGTATGATTATACTAGAGATAGATAAAGATAGAGTAGGGATACCAGCCCAAAATGTGCCTAAAATTGAGCATTTCAATAAAATAAGTTATCTTATTGAAATTGGCAATTTTTCATTTATATGAAAATAGGTAATAAATACACACAATTAGTTTAAATTAATTTATTAACTAGCATTCAGATAAAAGTTGTTACATGGCTTAACTTAACCTACCTAGAAATTACCAAATCCTTTTTGGTCCTTAGTTTATATTATACCTCTATATCTTTGAAAATTTAACTGAAAAATCTGCAGCTATATAAAAACAAAATGACTTTAGCTCTATAAATTATAAAATTAACAAAAAAAAATGATATTCCGCAATTTATCAATCAAGTCAATATTATGTAATCGACTATATAATGTAATCGACAAATCAAATCAATATTATCTCATTTAAAATAATGTAATCAATTCAATATTATGTAATCAATCCAATATTAGGTATGTAATCAATTCAATACTATGTAATTAATTGAATATAATGTAATCAATTCAATATAATGTAATCAATGCAATATATTGCAACCAACTTAATATACTGAAATCAACTCAATATACTGTAATTAATTGATTATATTTGCCATCTTTGGAAAGTTACCCTAATAATCCTTTAAGTGATACTTAAGCAGGCAAATAGTAGTTAATTGCATTTAACAACTAACTTTCCAATAACCAACCTACTAGCATTTAATTTATCTAATCAATTATATTCGATAGATATAATGTGCGTGATTTATTGACCCTACTGATTTAATTTTAAAGCAATTTTAACTACTTTATTGCATTTAGGTAATCTGTGACTCTTATTGTAAAATATTTTATTATTTGCTATCAAAATCAACAGCTGTTACCTGGTTTTATACTGAACGTCATAGACAGATAGAATAAAATCGTCATTTAGTTCTCCCGAATATAATCCATATAATACTTTTAATGCAATTGAAATATTATGAGAATAGTATTAAAAATGCAATAGTACAATTTTAGTGTATCACGAAGTTTCATGACATTTTAGGCCGCGTTCAGACTACACGAGGCGTTCGTCGCGAATAGTTCGTCACGCATGCCTCAACCTGAGGCATACGACGGTACATTTATACATGTGTCCCGAATGACACATGCTGAGCACACAAACAACCACACATGACATTTATCAGCAAAGAAATGGCTCCGACAATGCGAGACGTGCTGCAGCACGTCTCGCCTTGATATTACATGAACCGATTACATTATGGGAATATCCCATATATTCCCATAATGTAATCGGTTCATAAAAAATATTATTTCCACCAGCGTCTTTTCTCCATGACTCACGAGAACGCAACGCAAACAAAACGTCTACATGGAGCGCACAGCTCGCACTGAGGCGGGCAGCGTTCGCAACGATCGTATGGCGCGAATGCTCACTGTAAGCTCACACATCTACACAGCTCGGGCATGCGAGACCAACGCACGCATTCGCAACGCACGCGTCGTGATGTCTGTACACACCTTTAGATGTTCGATAATACAATAATAATCTCTCTTGATGCTTATTATCTAACAAAGTGCCCCTCTAAAATTGCCTATAAAATTTATTCAACTTGTAATGAGTTTATACGTGCCCACTATCTTTCTCATTTTTGTGTGAAGTTTCTAATCGGTGTAAATAAGTCTAATTTACTTTTTCCAGTAAAGCATTATGACGTCAATACACTTAATTGATAACATAATAAATTTATTTGAAAAACATAAATTTTATAAAATTATATTTATCAATAAGTGCTTATACATATATTCTCTCTACAAAGTATATCGATACGTATAATATAATTTCGTTTGAATAATTTACGTATTTTAAATTTATTATTAAATAGATATAGATAATATTTTCGTATTAATTTTTATTGCGAATCATATTCGCGGCATTTAAAGCGATATATATTTTTCATTAAAGCCTACAGCAAAACAAAGAAATATATTTTCTACTTTTTATCATAGACATCAGTTAACTCGAATTTCCATATTTTGTTCGGTCCTATTTCAGTGACGTAAATATGAGAACCATTCCTTGTTACGGCCAAAGAATGCGGGTTTGTGAAGCCCTGAAAGAAAGAAATAAAATAAATAAATAAAATATGTACCTATTTATTTTAATTTAATTAAATTGATAAAACTTAATTTTAAAGCACTTGATGCGACCTATATTGCAGTATTACCACAACAAATATGTCGCTCATGGTATGCAATAGTGGCACAACTCAAAAAATCATGTTTTGTGATAAATGGGCTTAAAGTTTTCATCTCTAAGGAAATGAAAACTTAAGCCCATTAATGGATATGGATGGATAAAAATGCTTTTGTTTGCTTAAACGAACAGCCTTATTTAGAATTATGAGTGCTGCCTGTATTGCTGCTGAAAATAATGTATATTTTAACATTTACACGTATTCTCAGTCCAAAAAAGTGTTTTTTAAGTTGTGCCACTATTGCAGACCATAAGCGATGTAATTAATAGGCGACAAAAATCGGGTTTTTAAATTTCTAATGTTCCACTAAAGTTATAAAATGTATCTTTCATAATAGAAGTTTCCTGACAATAACTAACACATTAAAAAAATATACGCGTGATGCAATGATCAAAGGAAATAGATTTTTTTTATAAATATGGATTATGCTTTGGATAATAAACTAATAGTTTAGAAACTTAGGATTTATTATTAATTACTAATTTATGAATGACAACTTACAGTGCTTGGTTCCCAAGTATCCAAAATATTTCCATAAACAGCATTAACTGTGAAACCTCGTACTGCTATATTCTGAGATGTTGGACCATTAACAGCGTAAATCATATCACCGTGAGAAGCCACGGCGAAAACGCGTCCCAACGTTGGATCTTCTATTACAGTTGCTGGCTCCAGCATTTTTATGTAACTCTTCAACCCTGCTTTAGGACAAACGATCCTCATGTTCTCCCTATCTGCGACACAAACTATGTCTAGGTGTTCCAACAACGTCACACTGTGAGGTAGGTTGAGTGTGAGCGTGTCTGTAAAAGACGGGATAGCGAACAAAAGTGTACCAGCTGCGTTGAATTTCAGGATCTGGTTATTGCAGTAGCCATCAGCGACAAATATTTCGCCCGTAGTCGCCACTGCAACTGATGTTGGCATGCAGAGCAAAACTCGATGCCTGTAGGGGTATCCAGCTGTAAACGCCTCTCCAATTGTCAGGCTCGGATATTTGTGATTGTTAGGTATGTACTGAAAAGTTTGGAATAATAAAATTAAGTAAAATAGACATCGTGAGGCGAGCAAAATCTGCCGCCCATAAAAAATACTGAGTGTTAACCACGACAACTCTGTCAAGAGTGTCACGACTGAGAAGAAGAAAATAGTGTACTTAATATGATGGACTTATGACATAAAGAAAATAATAAAAAGAACCGATGAATATTATATGTATATTAGTGGACACACAATACTGATGAATATGTTTATTCAAATACAATAACGTATATTTTTCACTTTAACCGTTTAAATTTTAACTTTAAGAATAATTTAAGTTAATTCTAATTTAATTTACAAGCAATCATAACTCACGATATCTAGTAGCTTCAGGCAGCGAATTCGTCTGCATGGATTATATCGAGATAAAAGTGTGCATGCACATTTATTTTATTTATTTATTTACTGTACATGCATATCGTTAGAAAAGAGAAAGAAAAAATAGCACATGTACAAAGGTGGTGAAGGTTCCTGTTAACCTTTGATTAACAGAAGGAAAAGGACAAGAGGTACGTTATGAAGTATTGAAGTATATGAAACTTATGTACATTCCAATTCTTAACCAACTATTCCCTACCAAAAATCACATTGATTTTTAGGCGGGAGACCAAATAAGTAAAAAAAAATATTTCTTTTAAATTCAGTTAATTCGATTCAGCACCTGAGTCCAGACAATATGCTCCACAAATCTACAATGTTATGAATCGCTCGTCAATGAAACCTTACATGCATAAGTCAGAAAACAAGTATTAGCTTATTTACTTTGAAATTATTCAATATTGATCTTAATTGTATAGTATCTGGTTGACCGATCCTTGCTAGGTAATTTAAAAAAAAATCTTCAAAAAAAAAGAAAAAAATTATTGGGGTAGGTGGGGCTCGATCCTAGCTATTTTAATTTCTTAAGACCACCCGTTCTCCGAATAAGCCACGC
This sequence comes from Morpho achilles, assembly GCA_947086495.1. Lineage (NCBI taxonomy): Eukaryota > Metazoa > Arthropoda > Insecta > Lepidoptera > Nymphalidae > Morpho > Morpho achilles. The sequence goes on from CAMTZB010000020.1 coordinate 10,148,968, forward strand.
ATACTTGACAATTTATGGCAAAAATAGTGTTTTATATTAAATTTTAGTATTAATGATTTGTTTATGCCCAAGAACAGGGATAAAAGAACAGGGATATTTTTTTTAATAAAACGTAGCTAGACCGTTTTTTCTCCCCCAAAACCGTGCCGTTTCTGAGATTCCGAAAATATATATATACATACAAGATAAACTCATTTAAACATTAAAGATATGGTGATTACATATAAAAGCCTATGGATACATACTATGAAAACATACCTTAAAAACTTGATGTTTAGCCACATCAGTGACCCACACGTTGTCGTGATGGTCCACAGTTAATCCATGAGGCATATAAAAAGCATACGCTCCCCAACTGTGAAGCACCGATCCTGTTTGGGGATCAAGTACTAGTATGGTGTCTTCAATAATCGGTCCTTTGTCAAGGTTTTGGTAAACATTCGACTCATTAAAAGTACTGAAAATTTTAAAACAACGAATTGATGAGTCAGAGAAGTTAGGTAATTAATAATAAAAATTCGTGATGTGGCTTTAATAATTTTGTTAATTTTTTGTATGAATTATTTTTTTAAATTGTTCTTGTTTTTAATATTAAATTAAAAAGTTGTCGATGTTTGCAATGTGAATAAATCATCCCAACCTCATTCAATAAATTTATTTTAATTAATTTCAAGTTTAAATCTATTAAAACCGTAATCGCGTGCTATTCATCATTCTACTGCCCTTATCTAAGTGGGGCCGGCACAACATGTTATAAATATGTTGACAAATACGCAGCCAAATCATAATTTGGCTGCGTATTATAATACCGGCCGTCTGTCTTAGCTCAACCGTCAACTTAGCTTAGACATATTTTACGACACCTCGGTAAGAAAGAGGGTGGTATATTCTAACTAAGCCAGATACCACACAGCGAGTTACTTACGTAAGTCGCCTTTAAGACACCTCGATAAGAAATAGGGTGGTCTATTCTAACTAAGCCGGATACGACACGGCGGGTCGACTTACCTTTATCGCTTTTTTTTTGTAAGAAATGAGGGTGGTCTAAAATAGCCGTGTGATATACGGTTGAGTAAAATACTCAACCCACACGGCTTATCGTTTGCTATTTACCTACAGGTTATTTTTTAAATTTTAACTTAAAGTCAAACTATTGCGGAGTTGAATTACAAATCGGTATATGCTAATTTTTAGTAAAATTTATCATAATACCGTACCAAATGTCAAAGACTAAATAAATTATTTATTAGTCCTTTATACGTATTGTCAACCGCGAATAATATATTACCTTTCGTCCCACACTCTTTCCGCTCGATGGAAAATTACAGGCTGTCCCAAAGAATTTATTGATACACCAGTTATTTGGCCTACATTCAATGACTGCTGAGGCCAGTCCTTTACTTCCTGTGGTCGTAATACAATTTCATCTTTTGGCTGGAAATAAATTTCATCTATTCAATTTCGAAGAACTGAGAAAAATTATCAAATTGTCACAATCCGACTGAGACTGTATAGAATTACCAGGACTGATGACAAGGACTATAATTTCGGTGATAATATAAAAAGTTGCCCCTTTGAAAGCTAAATCATCCTCTTAAAAATACCTATAGGTTTCATTTGCGGACAATGTTACACCCAAAATCCAATATACGTTGATGATATCTATTTATCTATCTAATTTCATGGACGCCTGTCGGTGCAGGGCGGGTGTTCAGCTCCTATTTTGGACTATTCCACCCATTTCCCCAAGTTGGGACAAGGGTTTCACTGCTGTCCCGACAGTGTCACCTACGCTAATCTACCCGTAGCTTTTACGAACCTGATAATATCCCTGAAGGGGATATTTTTCAGGTCCTCAACTTTGATGAACGTTGATGATATACCAAGTTGGAATATTTTTTTATGGATCATGCTGATGTTCCGATATGACTGTAGCGACCGACGAAAACCCTTTAAAAAACGAGAACTAGAAAAAGACAAACGAAAAACGAGAAAGAAGTAAAAGAATCAGAAAGAAACACGAGGATTTTTTTATTTGTATAACCTGATTAACTGCAGGCTAAATCCCCCGATACGCGCGTTTATTATGAAAATCGATCATCAAAGATACAATATATAAGATACTTATAATATCCTAATGCAAGTCCTTCGGATTTGAAATGAATCGTACCACATATGGTGACATTTGCCTAAAGGCAAAAGACAATAAACTACATGGTGGCTTCCTTCGTTTGTATCAGACAATAATTAATACTGTATTTGTCCTATTTTTAAACATACCATGGCCTTATATCAGATAGTTGCCTTGTCAACAACAAAGTTCACAACTAATACAATGATCGATATTTGGTGGTCATCATACTTCATAACCATTATAATTTACCTTTTTTTTCGTATATTGGAAAGTTGTAAATTTTGTTCCATTTATTCGTCATTAGTAGTTATTGTTAAGAAAAGTGAATCAGCATGAGACTTAGGTACAATTTATTCCACTGTCTTTGCTTTTTTATAGCATTTTTTATAGCTGTCTCATATGCAATATTAAGCATACTCTGAATAAATCGGTTGATCTATTATCAAATAAAAATTACTTTTAGACAAAGAAATCTCAAGCTCTATCAAGATTCTAATTAACTCGAAAGTGTAATAAGTGTTAAGACTTGATTTTTATCATCATCAGATTTTAATGATAAAATATCGATTTCACAATTTATTAGGCTTCAGCAATGCAAGGAGATAAAACGAATTGTCAACTTTTGACCTGCTTGCAGGGTTAACCAAAGTTCCGCTAATTATTAAGTAAGGTACTAAAGATTATTCTAGATTAATGTACCAATAGTTAAAATCAGTAAAATTGGGCACAAGATCACTTACCATGTGAAGATCAAGATTCTTTAAAAGATTCTCCTCATTACCATAGCTGAAGTAATCGAAGTTATCTCTCACAGTTTCTGGTTCACAATTTATACCGTGCGAAATAAAAAGCAATAATATTACCGACCACATTTTTAATAAATCTGTGATTTGGAATTTGTATTCGTTTGATGGAAGCTTAGAGTGTATTGATTGTTAGCCCTTTGTTAGAGTGCTAGCAGGCAATACGCATGCGTGCTTCAGGAATAGATTTCCTACGAAGCCAAGTACATTTTATCAAGGCCAAAAAGGCTTAGATAAAATAAAACAAAACTTTTACAACATACGTTTATTCCAAGTAAATTCAACAATTTCCAACAAAATTGGTCATAAGAAATAAAATACACATATATCCTTTACCATTCCAAACGAGACATCTTAAGCTAAATAAGAAAATATAAGACGAAATTTAATTTCTTTTTCTACTAAATCAGTCTCAGGTATTCGATAGAAATGTGGCACATTCGGAATTTTTGGGTTCCTTAAGGCATTTTTGTCGGGAAAATATTTGTATACAAATGAAAGGTGGATTCTGGATTCTATAATCATTGGCCTCTCCATTTAGAGTTCGGTTGGTCCCATATGTAGCCTGTCTCGGTCATGGAGCATACTGCGTTGTAATATCTACCAGGACTTCGGCAATATGACCAGGAAGGACACTTGCATCGGAAAAGCATTTGGAACTCTTCCTTGCATACTTCGTTCCACCAACAGGTTCTCTAAAATAGAATTATAATATTCAAAAAGTCTTTATAAAATTTTATTATTTTTAAATCACTATTTACAAATTCTAATTGAGTTTTATCAAGCCAACAAATATGATTTTATTTTATATCTTTTAATCCTTTATTATTATAATTGGCAAATAAATATGTAATAGTCTGCGATTTATTAATATCACTAAAAAATAAATAAGATATATTAAGAAGCAATTTCTTTTTTAGAACATGATTGTTTGATTGAAGGAACCAAATTAAGCTGTTATTTGGTAATATTTTTGCCTGATTAATAAAATTATCTATTCCGATTAAAAATTGCAAAAGATAATTAATATTACTTATTATGTATTGGTGATATAAAAATGTAAAAAAAATCGTGTAATTTTTGTTATATTTCGCCTATCTCGGTAATACGAATAAAAATATATTGGGTAAATTGAACCTAACCTCTAAAATAATCTACGCATACTTTATTAATAAATAATTAATAATGTACTAATAATTATTAATAATTAACAACAATTCTTACCTCAGTAACGTATTCCTTAATAGATTGGTCGGAATAGCTCCGTTTTGTTACCGCAGCGGCATCAAATACGGCGTTAAGTAATAATACGAACGCGATTTTTAAGTGCATACTGCAGCAAAATCATCCATTAACAACACTGTACCTCAATCTTGCTCCTCACCTGTCATATCACCCTAAACATATCAAGAAAATTTAACTTAGGTTTTATTAGAGTTAGACATCTTTCCTCGCTCAGCGCTTTTAGCTTTCATGGATGTAGCGTGGATTGTGCTTATACAGGTGTTGAAAATCTAAGAGTAGGACGGAGATGTACACGCTAAATAGATGCCATCTCGTTTCGTTTTCACATTAAATTTACAGAATGTCGCGCAGAACGTTTTATAGTATTTTTGTTCCTACGAGGGTTCATTTTCAAGAAAATCGCAATCGCTGAAATATTAACTATGTCAGCGAAACTATGTCACGATGTTCTAGTAAAAAATTTAATGGGTTGGAATAAGACTCTTAAAGAATAATAGCATTAGTTGAGCCGCCGGCTTCGCCCGCTTAAAAATCAGTATGTCAAAAAGTTTTTGCCGCAGGAATCTAATGTTCTATTAACCTAAACTTTCCTCAAAAGCTGCACTATTTTAATAAAAACTGTATAAATATGTGATGAGTAGATTTTGAGAAAGTCTATCACATACAGACAGCTTTTGTCTTATAATATGTATAGATAATCAAAGGTATTAATTAGCTGATACAAATACCAATATATACAAATATATTGACATGTTGGTAATTAAATAAACTACTAATGTAACGTAAAATTATTTAATTAATATTATTAACAATAATAACATGCTTATCTACAACAAATAGCTTCACAATCGTTACGTTCTAATAGGATTTTCAGTAAACGAAAATTTTAAATAAAAATTGATAATATCTTACAAATTTTCCAATATACCTAATAATCAGGATTAATTAATTATTTGAAACTATAATTTACAACAAATTAACAATAGACTAAAATAAATATATGAGACAATTAAATACACAGTCGTCCATCCACAATGTAATTTAATACTTGTATTGTGGTTGACAGACAACTATTAAATATATACATATATAATTTTAAATAAACAATTACATAAATACACCCAGATTCAAAGAACCAGCAAATTGTTCATAGAAAGTGTTGGCCCTGGGCGGGAATCGAACTCGCAACCTGAGGAGCTGAAGGCAGGGTCATCTGCGCCAACGAGCTACCAAAAATAATAAATAACGATAACAAAAGGTGAAATAATAAAATAAGGTCTCGTTAAGGAAATAAGTGTAAAATAAATTTAATATTTAGACCCTGTTTATTATTTTTTACACATTTTAATATTGGGCAAAGCCATGTAAGCGATTTGTCTAAATATACTACATAATTTACTATTAATAAATAATAAAAAAAATATAAAGGGCCATGAAAGCGCTGTCATTTATTATATTTAGTCTTATCTTCATCGTAAATATATAAATAAATGTTACTAAAATATATACATCAACATTATTCGATTTTTCTAAGCATTATTCAATGGCACTTATATAAAATAAATATGGCATATAAATTCATAAAAGTTTTTGATAAATCTTAACTTATAAAACATAAAAAGTTTAGAATAACAGTTAAAACAATCAAATATTTATATTTGAATTTAAAAATGCATTTTGATATGAGCGGTTTACTTAAAAAAAGCCATATATGTATTTGTCTTAAGGCAATTATTGGGAGTTAGATTGCTTTAGAAACGATATAAGTAGAGAAAACCCTTTATTAAAATAATCGTTTTTTTCGATTCGTAGAGTTCTTCTTTGTACGTAGGGTTTAAGCGATGAGACAATAAAAGCTTCTTGCTAAATTTATAATTAAAAAAACGGTTTTTGTTTTAATTGGAAAAAAAATTATTTTACTAAAAATAAAGTATATAAAATAAAGGACAATATCACAAACTTTTATGAATTTAGTACATTCATTTTAGTAGACTAAATTTGTGTCAACTTTGGTTGCAAACTACCACTACATTTGGGATATCATATAGATTTGTTCACATAGCTTTAATTTCTATTTCGTTGTTATCAATTGTCTCTTGTTCTTGTCGCCTGTGTAGAGCTTCTGCTTCTTTTCTGAAAAATAGCAAAATAGTAATAAATATTAACGATTATTCGTAAACCCTTCAACAGAACTCCAACTTAACTGAATTTCTAAATTGGTATTTAGAAAAATGTACATTATGAATTTTACACTTCTGTGAGTTTTAACTAAATCGAGTTTGCCACTTAGTTATGGAACGAAGCTTCAAAAACATTTCCTATGACAAAATATTTCATAGTCGTAATGACGTAATAAGTTAACGATAAAAATATATATTAAAAACTAAGGAAGGTGTCCTTAGGCATATCTTACAGGTGCGTTGTTAAAAACCAGATAAATAAACATAAAACGTGAATATTTTTAGTCCTAATAATTATTCACAATGAAGAGAGTAAATTGAATTTCTCTCTTATGTAACTTTATAAACTACGATTCTAGTAAATAATGTTAAATAATAAGATCACAGTCTTATAATTTGACATGGGAACATAATTCATTTAAAATATCCTTGGTTAACTGTACTTAAACTATTGATCAGTTTATTGAAATAACTTTATTCTATTTCATTTACTTACGAATATTTATTTGTAGAAGGCATGAAGAAGCTTTTAGGGCATAGTCTATAGTAAGGCCAGCATTCCCCGCCAGATTCACCTGCGCGCTGGGCCTGAACGTATTCCTCTAACTGATCAGAGTATGGCGATTTATTAGGGCTAGATAAAGAGAAATAAACATTTATATAAATATATCACAACTAGCAAACCTTTTAACTATGTTTCTATTAATAATCAGAACAGATATTATTTATATTTAATGAAAGGTGAGCGCATTCATGCCTAATGTTAAAATATGATTTAGTTAAAGTTGGAGCGCTCTTTACTAGATGCTGCCACTTCACAATTCATCATTCTCCTGCCCTTATCCCACTCTATGTTACAACATGTTAAAAATATGTTGTAACATGATATAGCTAGGTATTTTACGACCTGCCGCCTAACTAACTTACCTTAATCGTTTACCCTACCTAAATCCCTTAACTTACCTTAGTCGCCTTTTACGACTACTCGGTAAGAAATGAGGGTAGTCTATTGTACTTACACGGTGGGTCAGTTTACCTTAGTCACGGTTTACGACACCTAGGTAAGAAATGAGAGTGGTCTATTCAGCCGGATACCACACGGCGGAAAAACACTATGAAACAATACGCATTTGAGCGAAACTACAGTTGATATTAAAGTGTCAATGAAGGAGAAAAATAGGAGGAAAATGACTTTAGAGAACATAAAATAAGCTATTTTCATCAAGTCAAGGAGAAAGAGAGAAGCCAAATAATATCTATGTATAAATTTTCGGAAGAGAATTATTGTTTCAAAAAATGTCGTCATTATATAATATATCTAGATTACCTTCATTTAAGATTGATAATCATGACAAAAAAATTCTGACTACTATCCTATTGGCAAAATTCTGTTTTGAGTAAAAATTGATGGAAAACCAAAGTATATTTTTTATTAAGATACAGACAATATTAAAACATGAATAAATAAATTACAAAAATTTTCTTACCTAAAGAAAAGTTTCATGATTTCACCAAGAAAACCAAAATTCGTCAACGGATGTGCGTGAATCTCGCAAATAGCTCTCAACAGACACTCTTTGCCGTTTAAGCCGAAGTTAGCCAACAGATCCTCAGCGATGCCATACATCAAAGCTCTACGAGTAAACAGGAAATTATATAATAGTTTTATTGCGATAACCAGTAATTGTAACGTGAAGCTATAAAAACTTTTAAAAAAAAATCTTATAATTAACACGCTATTTGTTATACAAATCATGTCCTATTTGTCTTAAGAAACGAATACTAATAGGCGTTAAATTGCGGAGGTCCATAATACAAAATATTAATGAAAATATCATATTATTTTGATCATCATCCTCCTGCCCTTATCCCACCCTAGGTGGGGTCGGCACAACATGTTATAAACATGCTGTAACATGATTTGGCTGCGTTTTTGCGACCGGCCGCCTGCCTGACGTCAACTTACCTAAGTCGTATTTTACGACCCCTCGGCTTACCGAGGGGTCTTTCTTAAAAGAGGGTGGTCTATTTTACTCAACCGGATACCACACGGTGGGTCAACTTACCTTAGTCGCCTTTTACGACACCTCGGTAAGAAATGAGGTTGGTCAATTCTACTCAGCCGGATACCACACGGCAGGTCGACTTACCTTAGTCGCCTTTTACGACACCTCGGTAAGAAAAGAGGGTGGTACTATTCTATTCAGCCGGATACCACACGGCGTATATTATATTATTTTGATATAGTCTGTAACACAAGAAAATATATGTAATACTAAATATGGAGTTTACGATACGTTCTCATATCTGATTACAGGATTCGTAAAAACTAATGCACTACCGCCAATAAACACGATAATACACGAGCACTGCACAAATTCACTACCACAATCTCAACAATCGTTTCGCTCCGTCACGGAAAAATTATCAGAGGCGACACGACAAAATATCCTTGCTTGATAGGCTTGTGTATATCAGGTATGAAAGCGGATAGTACACTCTACATTTAGCTATAAATATATTATTTTTAATATCGTGAATTGAAATCGTGTAATATTATTGCCAAATAATATTTTCATTAATTTTATAATGAAAATATACTAATTTAATACGAAGGGAATTCCTAATCTATAAAAACTCAAACTTATTGTAACTATTCGCGAATACTTTTATTTAGTAAGTTACGTGAACATGTTATACATTCTCATAGAGAATTCATATCAGGTACCTATTACTTCTTTAGTGGTCAAATAAAATTACGCAACAACTCCTAATAGTGTTGAAAGAATTTCAAATGGTTTCCCACTTATAAAGCGCTAGGACGCGTTCAGAATTCCTTATAAATTTATCGGAGGGAAAGTGACACGAAATTTTATGGTCACGTTATCCTCGAATAATGTCACGTGTGAGGTCTCACCTTGTGTGGTTTGATGGTTGGGATATTTTATTCAACTTTACAGATAGATAGATAGATAAAAACTTTATTGTACAAGCATACAATAAAAACATAAAATTACATGCGGACTTAAAGTAAACTTATGTATACGTACAAAGGGCGGCTTTATCACTTAGTAGTGATCTCTTCCAGGCAACCCTTTTTACTGGATTATCAGAAAAAAAAATTATATTTGGTTTACTTGAGAGTTTTAGTGGAAAATGATATTTTGTTTTACTAAGGATTGGTCAGGAAAATCGAGAATTTGAAGTTTGCTGATATAGATTTGTCGAAGATGTGATGACCTCATCGAAAATTCGTAAGATTGATGGAGAGTAGACCGTCGGCGCAGTGTAAGAGATAAAGTATCTCTCTCTTTCTAGCGCGTGGCGAAAATGTATGCTTGCGCCTGCTGTTTTTATTATGAATGTTAATTTTTCTGAGAGATAAACTTTTTAATGTAAAATAATTGTAATGGTCCCACCTTAACATTCTTTGATCGCTAGATGATGATTATAACTTAAGTAGTATTTTATCTTAATATTTTTAAAATTAATAAAATATTTTTTATTGTATTTACCTTTCTCCACCATGAAACCTGTCCAGCACCATTCTCTCAGTCTCAGGCGGTATCGCTTCCCGGACTGATCTCTTCCCACGTCTATTATCCAAGTATTGTCCCACGTAATCTGCCATCACCGACGCTGCTGCTTTCCCCATAGACCGTGCAAAAATGGGGGGTAAATCACCGTAGGGATTTTCGTTATCAGTCAAACCTAGCTTGTCAAAATCAACTGGAATGAAAAAAAACATTATGAGATCTAAAACAATTTTTTTACAAAGTATAAAAGTATTAATCTACCATTTTCTATCATTATCCTAACCTGTGCCTAGTCTAAATGAGATTACATTTATGAAAATACAATTTAAAATTATTCAAATTGCATTGCGATTTTGTTTTGTACCGTATCTCCTGATGCTTCGGTTACGGGGCGAAACGATCGTTGAGATTGTGATGGTGAATGTGTGCAGTGCTTTTGTATTGTTTGTTATTGGTGGTGGGTATGAGAACGGATAGTACACTGTAAATTTAGCATTACATATATTTTATTTATCCCGCCTTGTGGTATTCGGCTGAATAGAATAGAAACATCCTCATTTCTTACTAAGGTGTAGTAAAAGGCGACTAGGTAAGTTAATTCACCGTGTGGTACCTGGCTAAATAGAATAGAGCACCCTCATTTCTTACAGAGTTGTCGTAAACGGCAACTATTGTAAGTTGACATCACATACGCGGCCGGTCACTAAAATACCTACACAATATATTTAACAACATGTTTATAACATGTTATATCAGAAGATACACTCTCCTTTTTTTTCACCACAAAATTTGTGAATTTGCGATTTTGTAGAGTATTGTGGACCTCTATTATGGACCTCCGCAAAGTAACGCCCAGTTAAATAAATTATGAAATTTAACTATAAAGGACAGCTTATATAGGTTAGATAAGATTAAGCTCGTAACCTTTTTATTACTAATGCATACAATAAAAGTCACTAGCTCGTCTACTAGATATTAATTATGCGGTTTTAAAATATACTTAGCTCGGATAACCGCAACTCGCAGGAGGTCGTATAAACAGTAAAGCTGAGTAAATCACCCATAATGTTTAAATAATGGCTAAAGTGTTGTTATTATACATACTACTAATGCATTTATGTTACTAATAAGACTGTAATACTACGAACATCTTAAGCGTGTTTAAATATAAGTGATACTTTTTACCAGAAGATGAATATATTCTAATTTCGTCTATAAGAAAGAAAGAACAGTCTTTTCATATGATTTTATTGATATATTCAGTTATTGCACATAACTCATAACATAAGAGTAACTGGTTGACAGAGCCTTACTCGGTAATTTTCTACAAAATGAAAAAAGAAACTTAAAAAAAAAAAAAAAAAAATTAAATAAGGTGGGGCTCGATCCTAGGTATTTTCATTTCTCGAGACCAACCGTTCCCAGAATAAGCTACGCTGACGACAGTTTTTGGCAAAAATAGTTCAATGTAAATTTTTGTATTTTTTTAATGCCCAAAAACAGAAAAATAAAACCACTACCAATTTGATACAGATGCGTTACTGTAAAATGGAAGTAATTTAGAAGGATGATGGACTATTGACTATACTGGAATAAACAAAACAAGAGGTACAAGAAAGTCAAAGTAAATCAAAAATTTATACAACATACGTTCTTACACAAAATCTAAAAATACATACTAATTAATAGTTTTAAAAACAATTTCCTTTAACTTGTTTACGTAAAATCAATACGTTCTAATACCACCCTGTCTACCAATATATTAATACAATAACTATTTACTAGATGTAAGCATAAACATAATTTACGCCTTCTACATACAATGACTCAATTAAGTCTAATATGTTATTGGTTTTAGTATCTACCTAATTTCTACTTGACCACAAATCATCTACTTTAATTCTTGAACTTGAAAATACTGACTTTTGCATTCCAGCTCATAATTAATTGTACCTGTAAAATTATTAGGCTTTATTTATAAAATAACTATTTTTAATTAAAATTCTCTAAAAATAAAAAAAGGAATAAAGGTTATAGCGACATCTCAAATGATGTAAAGGCGTTTTCTTCAATGAGATAAAAAATAATTCAATAATTTCATGTGAATTGCTGTTAGCATTAGCTGTTGTTTATTGCACAGAACTCTTATAGGCCTTCATCTACTAAATTTCATTGAAATTTTATATTCTTGTATACGTAAGAGGTTATTAACAAATTATCCAAATTTATTGGTTTGCTTAATGTTACATTTAAAACTAAAATGAATAAGACTTAGTAATACTTACTGGTAAAGGGAAAACTAACAGTCATATTTGAAAGAAACCCTTTAGGTGGATGCCTGACAAAAGGCATCGATAATGATGGCGTGATGGCCATCGTAGTTCCTGGTGGTAGAGCAAGCCTTCCATCGTTTGTTATCCAAAGTATCCTTTTCTGCCGTGAGTGGGGAACATTCTCTTTGGCTAAATCCTCTTGATTGTCTGGTGATACTATTGGAAGAAGTACGGCAAATGCTATACTGATTATAACTCGGGGTATTCTCTCCATTGCCAACCTGTAAGAGAAAATACTATTGTTATGTTTATTAACACTATATTCTAAACTTGCCAAATAACATAGATTTCATATAATGACTTACATTAAAACTTCTTTGTTAGGGCGCAGAAAGTTTGGAATAAAAAAGTGCTAATAATATTTTGGTACATAAATCATAGTGTCATCTGCGTGTCACTTTTTGTTACTAATAGTTTTATATATTTATTTGAATTTTCTATAGTATTTACTATTTTTGTAAATAAAACAATAATATGGATATATTTCAATGCAAACATCTTCGAGTCCGAGATGGTAACGATTATAATATGGAAGTAGGGGAATTCATAAGTTCTTTAGAAGTTCAATTTAAAATCGATTTTAGAACACTGCCACAATGGAAAGAATTAATTGCAGTATTAAATATTGTACAGACGGAATATAAAGTTAAAATACAAAAGGCAGCATACCGTAAGAGTCAAATATTACAAAGTATATTAATACAAAACTCAAGACCGTCTCCTTTTGAGTTAACTGACAATTTAGCAAGAACTTCTAAATTATGGAACAGAATAAAACATCAACTCAAAGCAGAAAAAATTACAAAATTAGGTGAGAAACCTTTATCTGTTACTAGCGAAGATATAAATGTTATCCATGAGTTAATAGGTGAAATGAGTGATGATAAGTCTATAGCTCACCCTAACACAGAAATAATACCATCAAAAGAATTTTTAGACGATAAACATGACATAGATATGGAATTTAAATCTCTCAGTACTCCCCACTTACCACTATCAATTTGTACAAATCAACATAAAATTATATCGCCAATTACATCAAATGATACGCCTCTAAAGGATCAAGAATTTGAAGTCATTGATAACGAATTTAAACCTGACACCGTCAGAGAAGATACATTTATTTTGTGTAATACCAAATTAGTAAAATGTTTTCCTGACATATTAACGATAACAAATAACTCATCAAAAAAGCAATCCTTGAAATTATCTTTAACAAATTGTTGCAACGAATATTTGCATATAAGGTTTAAAAATATATCCGATCTTTCATACTTCAAAAACATTAAAATACTTCCTTGTAAGCCTATTAAATTATATCCAGGCTTGACATTAGTTTTTAAATTTATATTTTCACTTCAGAAGAATAATAAGGAAAATGTTATATCGTCACATCTAAATTTTAGGATTGGACGCAATGTATTATATAAAACAGCTGAAGAAGTTCTTAGCATCCCTATCACCAGCAAATTTATAAAAACAGGGAATATAACAGTCAGCGAAACAGTATTCATACCTCCAATATATAGATGGCAGGTAACAGGAAAGTATGGCTATCCAAAAACAGTAGTTCAGATACAGAATAATGATGATGTAAGTTACTATTTACATATTAGAAAAAAAAATGTCGACCTCAGTAAAGAACCGGATGATGATATTGAATCAGTTGAACTGGTTAGTCCTGACACAGAAAGTTTACTTCACAGGATCACAGAGTACAGTGAAATGGAAGCTCAAAGTAAATTTTTGTTAACGCCAAATGCTAGAAAAATAACGAATGAAAATTTTGACTATTTAAACGTTGAAGAATCAATCAAAATTAAAGACGTTGTTTTATTAGTCCTTAACGATTTAATAGATCTTGTTCTTGAAACTTTTATTTTTAAACAAACTTATTTGCGAATACCACCTCGAACAACTAAAATTATTTTTGTATACTTTATAAGAATTCATCATATAGGTTGTCATCAAAGTTATTATGATTTCGTATTTAGTGGTAGTAACAATGATGATACTGAAATTATAAGGACGGTTAAAGTGTTTGCAGAAGTTTGTCCTCATCCAATTATTATTAAACCAACTATTCTTGACATGACCAGATCATCCATAACGTTTGGATATTGGGAAAATTATTTTACAATCACCAACGGTCACAAAATCTATCCAGTTACCATAAAAATAAAAACAACTACCAAAATGAAAAAAATCATTAAAATAACTCCTATGGAAACTTTAGTTCAGGCCCAGTCAAGTGTTAATTTTCAGGTTAAAATGTGTATGAAGGAATCTAATGAAGTTAAACAACACGAGGATCTTGTATATTTTACGATAAAAATATTAATTGTCGGCCACAAAGCTATTTACCACAATGTCCCTCCCATATTCTATGAAATTATCGCGCCCTGTGTGGCAGAATTTAAAAAAGTTTATGGGAAAAAATATTTCTGTGATGAGGTTGACTCAAGCGAAATAAGCCCAAGTGATGTCATAAGTTCCTATGAACGTTTATTTGTGTAATATTTATTATTGTAGAACTATTATTATTACTAAACTAAATAAATAGTTATATGGTTCCATCAACATCTTTTAAATCTACCAACTTTATTAAACGAAAGAAGTGCATGGTCTCATCTTCATGCACGGTAAAAACAAGTCATAACTTACTTTCTCGTATCATAAAAATTGCATTAACAAGTGAAGTTCCAAGGAATGTCGTTGAGGACACCAAGGATTAAACCTGTTGACCAACTTATATGTGTTACGGGTCAAGTAAGATTGCTTGTACCCGCATAATATTCCAGTTTACAACTCTTATTCGCAGGTCATGGACCGGTTAGGAACAATCGATTGTAAATCGAAGTAATCGATGTCATATTGATCGCCTGTCGTTGAATGAGATGTATCTATAATGAAACGTGTAATAATGACATCATTTAGCGCTATGGTTGTTACGACTTGTACATTACATTGTATTCGTAATTTTACAATAGTAATACAAAAAATATTATTCACCAGAGTAAAAGTTTCACTCTCACATACTGTTTTTTGTTTTCATTCATTGATCGATTTTGCTTTCAAATTATGTTTCGAAGCAAAAAGAACAATAGATGTAAAAATTCAATATAGCACATTGTTTTCAATTAAGCTTTCGATTATCATTGCTGGTTATATGATAAAAAATTTCTCGCAGTTCAGCAGTTAATTAATTTTAGTTTTGCAATACTGTTTTAGATAAATATGAGTAATAGAGCAATAGAAGTTGTTTTTTGAATAAGATAAACATATTTACCGTTTGAAAGTTTATATTCGGAATCAGGAAAGTTGTGTATTTTAAATTAAACCGGTAATTTATTCGCAAATGCTTACTAAAATGCTTTATAGATAAATATAGAAGTAGTCTTAGATAAAGAGGCCCGCTTGGAAATAATATGAAAGAGCAGGCAGATGGGTTTTTCAGTTAGAACTTATGTGTTTAACAGAAAACCCTAAAATCAATCTAGTCAATCGATAATTCGAATCGATAATTAGTTTAGTAGTATAGTGTGTGTATATTTTATTTTGAAATTATTATTGTCTTATAGTTAGCTTTTATGAATTATTAAATAGTGGAAACTTTATTGGTCAAAGATCTATACATTTGTACTAGCTATTAAGTTTTACTATGTACTGTTTGTTTCCCTTGAAAATAAATAAATAAATAAATAAATAAATAATAAAGAGAAATCAACTGAGACTTATTATTTGTCTTTTTTTATGTGTGATTTTATGAGACAAAGATAAGCATGAGACTTGCATATTCCTTCTCATTATTTACTGCGACACTCCCTTACAGAACTATCTATGCTACTCTAGTAAGTATAATAACTTTGTTTTAAATACCTTTCGTTCAGTTTTAGATTACATTACTCTTACATATCACACTAGATAAATATATATTTAATTATGTAGGTTAACTACACTAAATTATATTTACCTAACTTAAGGTAAATTTTATCAATATTTTTGTATTGCATCTATGTTTTAAATTTTTATACTATCAGTATTGACAATATTCATCTTGCTTAAGCTTGAGAATCGAGTATGTTGCAAGGATTACCCATCTAGTAATAATTTGTTAGACTGCAAAATCGAAAAATTGTTTACATAGTATCTGCCAAAATTAGTAGTGCATACTCTCCATATAAGCTGTGATAGCCTAGCGGTGAAACCCTGCGACCCTTTCGAAGGATCACGGGTTATAAGTTTTAATAATAAAACTTGTGTCTAATTGATAATTGCAATTTATGACACACTTTTGGTGAAGGAAAACATCGTGAGGGAACCTGCATATCTCAAGATAGTTCTAGGAATATATGTAACCTACCAATCCACATTGGAGCAGCGTGGTAGGTCTTAGGTCCAATAAGTCCTCCAAAAACAGAGAGAGGAAGCCTGATACTGTTCCCCTGCTTTATGCCCAGCAGTGGGATAGTAACAGGCCTCTTCAGCCTCCTCCTTTCTGTCCAGTAACAAGCCGTTACTTTACTTTAATAATCCTTCTTTCCGCGATGGCCTTTATGAAGGATTTGCAAATCAAAAAGCTAACACTATCTAACACTCCTACTTCTATACTGCCCGTAAATTAAATTCAATGCTATTAATGATGGTAATAAACAAGTCGTACGCACAAACAATTAGAAATCATTTAATTTTAATGACAATGATCCGTACGTAAAGTGGATGACAAGGTAGGCTTTTCTAACAACCGTTATTATGCTAGTGCATTGTTTTGTTACCAACAATTGAGGAAACAGTCACGAACTTATGTTTTTAGTATTTTAAGCATAATTTACTTTTGAAAAGTAGGCGCGTGTCAAATGTTACTGCTGTTCCGCTTAATGTATGAATTTTCTTGTTAAATATGAACGCTTTTACGGACGTGGCCTTATTTACAAAATAAAGTGTTTTTAGTTGGCAAGAAAGTGATGCCGGCGGCCGTCGTGAAGTGTCGGCGTAAGTACAATAACGTCTAACTAAATCGAATACATGTCCAGTAATTTTGGTCTACGGCTGTACATGTATTGTTATAAATTTGTGACTTATTTTAATATTTAAATTATATCTAGGATATAGCCTATGATGATGAGAGCTGATCTTTAACAAAGCATCTGTCATTTACAACTACTTTAATTCGTATGATCTACAAAAGTAATAATAAAATTATTTTGCTATAATCCGCGAAGAAGTAAAATAGAGAATATATATAATGCTAAATGTAAGTGGACAATCGGTTATCATACCTGATACATGCAGGATTCGTAAAAACACATGCACAAACCTCCACCACCGCCACCACAATACACAAGCACTATATACGTTCACTATCACAAACTCAACAATCGTTTCGCCCCGCAACCGAAGCATCATCAGGAGATAGACTCCATGACCAAAATCGCAAATTTTTGCGATTTGTTTGCGATTTTGGTCGTGGTGTCTATCTCCTGTGGTGTAATTCTATAAATTATTCGTCTGATCTACTTTATGATGTTTCTCAGATATAATCTTTATGGTTATTGCTAATAATCACCAATTCTTAAAATGATCTTGTCCTACCCTGCTGCTTTTGGGAAGTTATGCGAGATTTTTTTTGTCCTTAATAGTGTCTGAAGACCAATGATAACATATGGATCCGAAACTTGGTTGCCAACGATGGGCTTAATAAACGTAAAGAGCTTGATGCCTCATATAAGAATAAGACATAATCATAATTCAAATTCAAATTTAAATTCAAATTCAAATTCAAATTCAAAATATTCTTTAGTCAAATAAACTTGTAAACAAGTGCTTTTGAATCGTCAACTCTACTGCTGGTTCGGAAAGCTGTTCCTACCGAGAAGAGCTAGCAAGAAACTCTTTTAAAAAAATACAATTCTTAATGCTAGTTACATTTAATGTTTCTATCTTGTGCAGGGTGGAACAATATTTATATCCACGCATTTTTATCGTCTAAATAATCCTCAACAGTATAGTAGGCTTTCTGTATCAGCCTCTCCTTAATAGTGTTTTTAAACTGCTGTAATGGCAAAGTTAAAATTGATTATGGAATTTTATTATAAAATCTTATACCCAAACCCACAAACCACTTACGTACTTTTTCAAGGTGCAAAGCAGGGGCCGCAAGCTTATGTCGGTTCCTACTTTGTCTATTATATACATTGCCTATTGTTTTATAATTCTTTATATTTTTATATACAAAGATTAAGTTACCTACTTAAAATATACTGTGAAGCAAATGTAAGAATACCTATTTCCTTAAACTTCTCTCGCAGGGAATCCCGCGGACTTAAATTGTATATGCCACGTACGGCTCTTTTTTGTAATACAAATATTTTTTCATTATCCACGCATTTACCCCATAGCAATATTCCATAGGACATAACACTATGGAAGTATGCAAAATAAACAAGTTTTGCCGTTTCGACGTCAGTAAACTGTCTAATCTTTCGAACGGCATAGGCCGCTGAACTGAGTTTCCCTGCAAGAGTTGTTATGTGTGTGCTCCATTGGAGTTTTGAGAGGTATAAGAGTATATACCTAACAATAACCTATAAATACCTAACAATGCATCGTCCCGTCCCGTTGATCTACAGGATACTTTGGTTACTCGATATGTTTAAAATTACTTCAAAAGCTGTCCACGGGCATAGCAAGCAACGGATAGAGACCGGCGGCTGCCCCTCCTTCTAGGAGGGCGGATGGTCGCCAGTAAACTAACAACTCGCAAAAAGTTAAACTTTTTATAAGCATTTCATAGGACATTATTTCCTCTACTAATTTGAGACATATTTAAAAAAAAAGATTTTCTGCCCCTCTCAGTGTAGTAATCTGGCTTTCCTTTTAGGTCTGTCTACGACTAGTTGAGTGCCTTTAAGTTTTCAAGGTATAGTCCCTCAAGCACTTCATGATTTAAACAGAAAAATTCTCACGTCTCTAACTGAAAATTATTTTTCTATTATATTTGTGAACCATGATTAATAAATAATGTTTATAATGTGACTTAAAAATCGTATTTCTTTTCCTACTTTTGTTAGTAGTATACTAATTGTTCAGTGATATTTTGGTTAGAAAAGGATGCTCGATGGGACCAAGGAAATCAAACCGAGACGAGCTACCTTCATACACCCCGCACATTTAGTAACAGGAAAATTTCTAATCAACATTCGTTTATACACACAGCGTTTGTTATTCTTATCATCATTCTGACACGCATACAAACACGTTATCGCAACGAGATTGAATCGATAAAACATCGATATTCAAGATTGGAATCACGAATTATTTCGTATGTATTCCGGATACCGCTTTCCCCGTGCAAATACATTTGCTGATTTCAGAATCATTATATGTTATTTATTTAGTTTTACTAACAAATTGCTTACACTAATTACATAAATTGTTACTTGCTTAGTATATAAGTTAAGTGTAACAATTCACTTAAAAGTAAACTCCCAGAGATAGAGACATGGTGTAGTCGAGTGTTTGTAGTATTTTTTTTATCTACAATTCCGTAGTACATTACTTTAGCACATTTACGCGGCGCACGCGACTATAGTAACCAGAAAGCGGTTTTTTTTTTAACAACTAAGCAACATCTTCAACACAATTTACATTAATTGGTAATACACTATTAACTTAAACCTTTCGAAAGAATTGCATTACCTTTTTATAAAAACCATGCAAAATTCTCTTCAGTAGATTTGAAAAAAATCAATCACATACAGATAGACATCTTTTTTTTTACTATATTTTATAATATGTATAAATTTTCAAAAAAGAAAATAACGTTATTTCTATACTTCAGATGTAATGGATTAAGAAGTTAAAAAGCTTAATATACGTTACATAACAACACCAAGTTACGCGATATACTTACAACCATAATGTATAAAAGTCAAGGTTATTAAAAGTTATGTAAAGGTTTTATGAGGTGCCCAAAATTAACTTAATTCACTTTTTAATGAATTTTTTTCGTTCTCGTTTCAACTTGTTAGTGTAGTGAAATGTTATGCACAAATATTTTTCACTGGTAATTTTTTTATATAGTTATTGTAAGTTATCTATATATAAAGCTGAAGAGTTTGTTTGTTTGTTTGAACGCGCTAATCTCAGGAACTACTGGAACGATTTGAAAAATTAGTAAGATAGTGCATTTGTCGAGGAAGGCTATAGGGATATATAACATCACGCTAAGATGAATAGGAGAGGAGCAGCAATAAAAAATAGTTAGAAAACGGCAAAATATAAACCTGTCCTTGCGTACGCTGAGTAAACGGTAATAGTTATTCACAAATAATGTATTACAAATTTGTTCCCATCTAAAAGTTCTAAATAAAACTCCGCGAAAGCATATGTCTAGCTTTTAAGGTTAACCATATTTATGGTTATCAAAAGACTATAATACGGTTTAAATCTTTCCACGCAGGCGGAGTCGCTGGCGATAGCTAGTATTAAATATAGGTAAATAAGACTTAGTTAACGTATAGAAACCGGCTATACTCACTTCTTATTATATCGGGTGAACTAATTTGGCTAATAAGTGATATTTCGCTTCTACAGATATAATGCTGATTTTAACTGCGACTCCGTTTGGGACAACTTTATTATTGAAACACCCTCAATCATAAACTCTGTGTTTCCAGTTTCTGAAGGAAAAACGGAAGATTAGCCGTAAAAGCGTAACAGACAGGTTTTCGCATTTAATATTGGTATGGATTTATAAATATATATTTTTTTAATTTATTTATTGTTATCATATCAAGTAACATGGACTCAAAGTAAGTTTTAGTAGCTCAAAATTGTAAGTACCTTAACCTACACTTAATTTTTAAATTATTATATATACTTATCAGAGCACATATGTACATACATATATATATAATATGCACACATACGCATACACACAAACCTATATATTTTATTCGACTCATTGCTGCTCTATTCCATTCGAAATAGCGCAGTAATGTCTTACATATCTGCAGTCCAGTCTGCTAGCTATAAAATATGAATGTAAAAAAACAATATGGAAATTTATATTGTTTAATACATTTCATTTGACTCAGTAACTACAAAGTCATGTTAGATCGTGACTATAGATAGCTATCATATCTAACACAGCTTTTGTCGATAAAACATTTTATTATTTTTGTAATCTACACAAT
The DNA here is from genome assembly GCA_947086495.1 of Morpho achilles. Lineage (NCBI taxonomy): Eukaryota > Metazoa > Arthropoda > Insecta > Lepidoptera > Nymphalidae > Morpho > Morpho achilles. Next base: position 10,170,396 of record CAMTZB010000020.1, read on the forward strand.
GTTTATCATGGAACCAAAAGAACAGTAGCCGATCCGCGAAGCGAGCAAATTAATATATTTGCTACTTACATTTAAATAAATAAATAAATATATGGGACACTTACACACACGGTCGTCTGTCCCCAAAGTAAGTAACTTAATACTTGTGTTATGGGTGACAGACAGCTGGTGAATATATACTTATATATTTTTTAAATACATACTTAAATACAAATATACACCCAGGCTCAAAGACCAAAAAATTCATTTATAGAAAATGTTGGCCCTCGGCGGGAATCGAGCCCGCGACCCGCGGAGTTGAAGGCAGGGTCACTACCCACTGCTCCAACGGGCCAGTCAAACGGGCCATTTGCTCTGCAGTCGCGTTTAATGTACACAACGTCAAATTTACCATTTCGTATTTAATAGAATAGTACATGGGTGACCGGGACATGCTCCGTATTTTTTTTAAAATTACCTATAGAAAAATTAAAAAATACAAAAACTGACTGATGCAGTGGGTAATGATCTTACCTTCAGTTCCATGGGTCGGGTTCGATTCCTGTTGAAGTCCAACATTTTCTAAAAATCTAGTTGGTGGCCTTCGAGTCTGGGTGTATATTTGTATTTATGCATTTAAAAATATATAAGCATATATTCACCAGTTGTCTGTCTATCATAACAATAGTATTTACTCACTTTGGAGACGGACGACTGTGTGTGTAAGTGTCCCATATATTTATTTATTTTATTTATTTAAAAAGCAAACAGATTGGTATTAACAGGAGCTTGATCCCAGGTATTTTCACTTCTTAAGTCCACCCGTTTACTATTGAGCTATCTCAGCTTTACAAATGACAGCTAAAATTTCATTTACTGTTTATTCAACAGTAACAAAACAAAACCCCCTACATCCTGCATTTAATGAAAATCGTTGAAGCCGAGATTCGTAAAACATGGGAGGCCCGGGGTTCAGACCGGTGATCCCCTGGAAGGAGTCGCGCCGTCGCAATATGTTAGTAACATTGTGCCGACCCCACTAAAGTGGGATAAGGGCAGGAGGATGATGATGGCTTTGAATTTGGATTAAAAAGATCCTTTTACGTTATTGCCCTTATTTAATCTATTAGTTACTGTTTTGTTATAAATACAATAAGACTAATTATATGTAAAACTGCACAACTTTTCTAGAACGGTCAAGTTAGCACATTTGCAAAAATATTTAATTATAATTCATAATTTCTAAAGTCGATTAAACTAAAATTTAAAAGTGGGTAACGCGATACGGTACTTTACATTATAACTGTGATTCATTAAAGAAATAGTGATGTTCCTGAATTAAGATAGGCCAATATTAAATTTAACACAAGACTTTAGTTTGTAAAAGTGACCCAACTTTTTCAATAATTCATCATAAAATTATATGATATGTTAATGTTACCATGGATTTCTCCTGATCAAAACTATACTAACAGGACAGGGTGAAACGATGGTGATCTAAATCTATAAATTAACAGGACTTTTTTTTTTAATAAAAATTTAACTTATAAATATTTACATCACGCGGTTAGTGGTGAGAAAAACAACATAAAAAACTTCCTAATGCCTAGAGTATTTTTAGAAATTTATTTGATAACATCAACAAGATTAGACCTACCTTATAATTTACCTTTTTTACCTTTAGCCCCACCTTCCTTATAATTTTTTCTTTTTTATTTGTAATTTTTATTTTGTAAAAAATTTCCGAGCAAGGCTCGGTCACCCAGAAATTGTTATTTATTAAACAACCTGTAAACCTTAATTCGAACAATTGATATCGTAATGTTTAAAACTTTTAATCGATTCTTGCTTGCGATTATTACTCTTAGGCCACTTCACTACGGGAGTCAGTTTACTTTCGGTAAAGTCTAATAAATCTTTTCTTTTATTAATCTCTTATCAATTATAATTTTAACGCTAATTCACTAAACAAATGTGATTTGAACGCTTAATGATTAATACCATGTCAAGTTATATAAGACCGATTAGTTAGTGAATTAACATTATTCAAAACATATTAAACAGTATACATATTCAACAGTAGAGTTAATTGCAATTACATATTTTTGGTCTTGAATCAAGTGACCGAAACGGGCCTCATATAAGTTTTTGTTCAGTATTTCGTCTTATAATTAGCCAATGTGAGTTAAATACAAAATAAATAACACCACTGTTTCTATTTCATCTCGTTAGTTTCATATTAGTTAGGGTGGTCTATTCTACTCAGCCGGATATCACGCGGCGGGTCGACTTACCTTAGTCGCCTTTTACGACACCCCGGTATTACTTATTATTATTTATTATATTATTATTTTTATATGCTACTGAAATTCCTCTGAAATAGTTCAAAAAAACGTTCACTTTTTAAATATATATTATTTACGAGTTAAGCCGTGTGGTATCTGGCTGAGTAGAATAGACCACCCCTAATTTCTTACCGAGGTGTCGTAAAAGGCGAACTAAGGTAAGTTACGGGTTACTTTGCGGAGAGATAATATAAAGGTAATGATAATATGATATTAGAATAATATTATCGTTATGTGTAACAAAGTGGAAGACTGTGATTTAGAACAAAGATTTAGATTTAGGAACAAAGTAGAAGACTGTTGGTATAGCTATGACCAGTCATCATGCCGTATGGTCTGTAGATCCATTGAGATTCTTGATATGTATGGTAGGTTTTACATATCCCATAAATGGATGCTTAGTTGTGTAGTTAAAACTACACGTCTGTTATCAAATAAATATCCTGGTCACCGAAAAAGAAGGTATCATAAATTTTAAATAGGCACATAATAATGTTTAACAGATAACAAAAATGTTGTGAAACCAGCCATGGCAAGACAATTAAGATAAAAAAATCTATTTCAATTTTAAAAAATTAATTAAATTTATTGGTATATATTATACGAAAAACTTTTACCTCAACACAGTCGGAATTCGACCATAACCTCGATTTTAGATGACCTAAGCAGAATCTAGATTCCGAGTAGTGCGTCGAGGCATTGTGACGGTGGTACAAAACGCAAATCGCATCATTTCATCTGCCAAATGTATTATTGTTTTAACTTGCGGTCTCCTTTATTGCAAAGCATCACCGCAACAACATTCAACGTTTACTAACCTGATTATATAGTTTTGCTTATAAAATATCACAAGTTCTTTCTAAAGAGAACCAGTATTTCAAAGATGAATTTAAAGGGACGCAACCTGCGTTGATACGTAAGCCTCGTCCTATATCAGGGAAACGGCGTCAAGACCTGGAGTTGCGGCGGAATTGGCCGAATCCGTCTAGCGGCAGAAATATGCATCTCTCATCGAGAGTTATATATTTGTGCCGATTGCAGTTGAGACTCCTAGGGCCGTGGAGTCAAAGTGCAAAAAAAAATTGTCGGTTTAAACTTCAGGTTAATTTCCTCATCAGATGACAAGAAGGCTGGCTGCTTTTTTGCACAACGAATCAGTTTAGCGATTCAACGCGTAAACGCTGCAAGCATTCTTGGGACCATTCCACGATTTGATTTGTATAGTCCTAGCATGTAAGTAATTTAGGATAGATATAACTTGTACATTTTTTGAATTATTACTTCAAATGAAAATCTTTTGCATCGTCAACTTTATAGCTGGTTCGGAAAGCTGTTCCTACTCCTAGCAATATTCCATAAGACATAATGCTATGGAAGTAAGCAAAATATATAAGTTTTTCTGTTACGACGTCTGTAAACTGTCATATCTTTAGGACCGCATAGGCCGCTTTTCTTAAGTTAAGCTTAAGTTTTCCTGCGAGAGTTATGTGTGTGCTCCATTTTAGTTTTGTATCTAAGGTCATTCATAAAAATATAGTAGTATTATCTTTTTTCAAAGGTACTTTATCTAATATTAAATTATATCCAACGATCGATATAATTGGCTTTGAAATTGAAAGATCTACAGGCTGCATTTTTATCTTTGTACGGAAGTCACTTCGATAAAGTTACGGGCGGAAGCTGGTTAAAGCAAAGAAGCAAGAAGCAAGCAAAAGATAGATGTTAAATGGCTGAAAAGTGACAAAGACCACTATTATTACTACTATATCTCGTTACTTGTCTATCCATAAGATTAGCATAAGTCCGCCTTTTATACATGTGCTTTTGAACTTTTTCTTTCTCTTGTCTAAATATATGTATCAAAATAAATAAATACATCTAGCTGGTTAATTTTTTTCATTTTGAATTGATTTAAATAACGGTACAAACGATCGATTTTAGTTTTGTTAGGATTAAAATAGTGGAAAGTGACGAATAACACGAGAATCATTTGAAATATATGACTTTGAATGTTTATCAAACTATCCCATATAATGATAAGCTATCAGTTTTTACCATCGATAAGTTTTTGCACGCAACGACAGGCGTCTGACCTCGACAACTTGTTTCGAGATAAACCAGTAGCACAGGTATATAGCAAATTGTTTCTAACGTTAATGATAATTATCGGATGTTTATGTTAATCATAGCTATTGTAAATAAAGATCTATCACAGTTAATATATATTTATTTCCCTGACGATGTTATCGGCAACAAACAATTCCATAATACCTAATTTAATATAAAGCTAAACTATTATTTTATAACTATTAATAAATATCATCATCCTCCTGCCCTTATCCCACCATAAGTGGGATCGGCACAACATGTTATAAACATGCTGTCACATGATATGGCTGCGTTTTTACGACCGGCCACCTGCCTGACGTCAACTTGCCTTAGTCATATTTTACGACACCTCGGAAAGAAAGAGGGTGGCCTATTTTACTAAACCGGATACCACACGGTGGGTCAACTTACTTTAGTCGCCTTTTACGACACCTCAGTAAGAAATGAGGGTGGTACTATTCTATTCAGCCGGATACCACACGGCGTATAACGATTAATAAATAATTGATATTATTTTGCTGTAAAGCAAATAAATTTAGTGCTAAAATGTTCTATCCATTTTTATGCCTAATCGTCATTATCCTGCCCTTATCCTATTCTAAGTGGGGTCGGCACAACATAGTTTTGGTGTCATTTCTCTCCTATTATTCGTTTACTCTGGCGCTATTCCTTTTATATGCATGTCATACTTCACACAATCCAACCATCTCTCTTTCGTCCTTCCTCTATCACATATCCATCCACATTCACATTTAACAGTCGTTTGGTTATATGATTTGATCAGTTTTTATACCTAATATGCAGGATTCATAAAAAAGCGTGCACTAAACGAACACCATATTTACACAAGCATTGCACACATTCTTTATCACATACTTGACAATAGTTTCGCTCCGCAACCGAAGCATCATCAGGACCCCACTAGAGTGGGAAAAGGGCAGGAAGATATATATAGATATATATTCTGAATAAGCAAAAGCTAGAATTATTTTCAATATTTACACTGTTGTCTTAATTTGAAAAAAGTGCTACTTGCTATGTCTATGTAAACTATGTCTAGTGTCGTAAAAAGCGACTAAGGTAAGTTGACCTTCCCCTGTGGTATCCGATTGAGTAGACAAGACCACCCTCTTTCTTACCGAGGTGTCGAAAAATACGACTAAGGTAAGTTGACGTCAGGCATGCGGCCGGTTGTAAAATATGCCAAATTATGTGACAACATGTTTAAACATGTTGTGCTGACCCCACTTAGAGTGGGATACGGGCAGGAGGATATTGTACTATCTCTACTCATTCTACAAGAATATGCCAAAAACTCTTTCACTTCTCGACATACGAGGTGTGTTCAAAAAGTATCGCGAATTTTGAATTTTCGCGAGTTACATATATTCCAATTTCGATTTTTTTGTGGCGTTATGTTGGTACATATGTCTCTCACTTATGCTGACAAGTTGGGCCATTTTGAATGTTCGGTTAATTGTTGACAGCTGCTTTGCTTGCACGTGTTTTGGTTCGTCTTCGATTTTTACCTATTCAAAAAATGGAACAAGGAACCTGTATCGATTTTTGTGTGAAAAACAAAATTAATTGCGCGGATGCATTCCGAGTGTGGACTGTGGCATATGGAGAAGCTACTTTGGACAAAAGCAACGTTTATCGGTGGTACAAAATGTTTTTAAAAGGCCGAGAAGATGTGAATGACGAAGAGCGTGCCGGACGACCGAGCACTTCAACAACAGACGAAAAAATTGATGAATTGAAGAAAATGGTATTGGCCAATCTTCGAATCATCGATAGAGAAATTGCCGAGGACCTAGGCATATTGATTGGCTCGTGCCATTCGATTTTAATCGATAATTTGTGGAAAAACAAAAATTGGCTTTTGCACCTCGATAACGCCCCTGTTCACACATCGCGGCTTGTACGCGACTTGTTGGACAAAAACAACAGACCAATGATACCGCAGCCACCGTATTCCCCAGATCTGGCCCCCTGTGACTTTTTCTTGTTCCCGAAACTGAAGAGGCCCATGAAAGGACGACACTACGCCACGATTGACGAGATAAAGACGGCATCGAAGGAGGAGCTGAACAAGATACAAATAATGATTTTTTGAAGTGCTTCGAAGATTTGTAAAAACGTTGGCACAAGTGTATAATATCCCAGAGGGATAACTTTGAAGGGGACAAAATAAATATTAACGAATAAATAAATAATTTTTGAAAATACACAAAATTCGCGATACTTTTTGAACACACCTCGTATGTCACTAGTAAGCTTGGATTAATAGTTACATTTAATTTTAGACATGTAAATCCAGGTTTAGACGCTTAACAATTATTTGTTACCTTAATTATATGAAGATAATGAGTAAATAAAAGTTGATTACTATGTAAACGATTTAATTTTGAGCATGGCTTGGTATGATTTCTCTTCCATATTTCTTGAATTTAAAAAAAACGGGCACTACAAATTTATAATTAACAGTTTATTAATTAAATCAATCACATTTAATTTTATTTATTTTATTAATTTAACTTACTTTATTTATTTATAGAGGCAGAAGTTGCGGGTGGTCATATGCACAATATTTATAATAAAAATGCTAATGTTTATGTATTAACAAACTTATTCATAATCTTAGGATATATCCGTATTAGAACGGCGTGGTGGGTATCTAAGCTCTTATTTCCAAAAAGAGTGAAGGCATTTTTTAAGGCTTTATATATGACAAAGTATAACCTATTTCTTTTTATGTTCCATTAATAAGATATTACTAGCTTTGTACCGATTCAGACTCAATATAAATACAATGAAAATATATAATTTATATATACAAAACGTATATTTTTTTAATAATTCAGCCATATAATTATATATCATCCAATTAACCATATACTGTGAACATTACTGTATCTCATTAACATACTTCTAATTAAAGTAATTTACGACGAAAACTCAATCAAAATTTTTATTTATAATATCAAAAACATACACTAAAAAGAGCGCGATTATAATTCAAATATTGATTTCATTTGGTAGGTAGATGGACTAAAGTCGTCATATCCCAACGAATTAACGCCTTTAATGAAGGAAAATAAAACGAAACATCTCATTGGCCTAATAAAGGCATGAGGTCAACATTAAAAATTATTGCCCCCGATGTGGCTTCGAAGAATCACTACTCGCAAATGAAAGTAGCTATCCTTATAATTGCAGGCCAGCATTAACTAGGCTGCGTTTTATCAACCTGTATAGATATCGCAAATTGCAATAAACATGGAAAACTTGTAGTAAATTGAAGCACTTACCCGTTATTAAGTACTGTCTCACTGTAAGCACAACACAAAAAAGGATGTTAAAGTCACTTGTTCACTATAAACGTCCCTGGCGCGCGGTCATCACGGTATGTATCCAATGTTTCGTCCCTAAACTTAAAAGTCGTTGCCAAAATTTCGCTAACTTTCGGGCACGCTCTCGCATAACAAACGCCTCGCCCTCCTTTAATAATCCAAGTTGAATTTCCCTCGGCAGTGTCAAATTTGCACACGCTATTCCCCGTGTCCTCCGACCGTCTGTATGTCGAACTGCGGTATTGACGACTTTGTATTCACTTGCCGCCGAAACTCTCTTCGCTAATTGGGATGCACGAGGTGTCCTGCGCTTTCCTCTGCACGGAACAATGCGGTGCGGCGCCCAGGGGTGATAGGTTGGTCGACATCGTATCGTTTCGTAAGGCTTAATTGTTCATAGCTTGTTACTATTACGAGCGTAGTGTCGGCGGTGCGGGTATGGAATGGTGGCTCGCGCGTAGTGGTCGCTTGACATCGCCTCGCACTTGGTTACTGGGTTAGCGGTGTTCCTTTTCCTGCTTAGCTTAATGAGCAGCATGCCTATTTGTAGGTAAAGAAAAAAATAATCAAATTCGAAATTCAAAAATCTGACACAAAACTCTACATTGTATTTAAACTAATATCAATAGAACCTACAAAAGTAATAATAAAATTATTTCGCTATAATCTGTAGGCAAGGTTGTTCAAAAAAAATAATGAAATTCGAAATTCAAAAATCTGACACTAAACTACATTATATTTAAACTAATATCAATAGTACCTACAAAAGTAATAATAAAATTATTTTGCTATAATCCGCGATGAAGTAAAATAGAAAATATATAATGCTAAATGTAGAGTGGACAATCCGTTTTCATACGTGATACATGCAGGATTCGTAAAAACACATGCACAAACCTCCACCACCGCCACCACAATACACAAGCACTACATACGTTATTATGGATCTCCGCAAAGTAACGCCTAATTGTATAAATTATTCAATAGTATCTAGAGGACCTAGCCTTGCTCGGTAATTTAATTAAAAAATATTTTAAAATTTGCAATAAAAAAAATAAAAAAGAAGTAAAAGGCTGTTGATATTTGGGACTCGATCCTGGATATTTTCGCTTCTTTTATCCACCGTTCCCCACTGAGCTATTACAACTTTGCGAATGACACAATTAACCTTTGTATTCTATTTCTATTTTAAGGATAAAACGACATTTGTCTAAATAAAACCTTAGCTAGGTTTTATTTAGACAAATGTTGATCGTGTTTCCAAAACCCACTACATTCTGAATTTCATGAAAATCGATTTTTAGACAAGATTCACTTTTTTTTTTTTTGAATAGCAAAAATGTACAAGTTATATCTATCTTAAATTACTTACACGCTAGGGATCATTCCTCGTTGGGCGTGATTTGTATAGTACAAATCACGCCCACGAGGAATGATCCCAAGAATGCTGGCAGCGTTTCTAATAAATTATTATATATAATTATTATAATAATTTTCTTATTTAAATATAGACGGAACATAGCAACTATGAAAAAAAAATCAATGAAACTTATCGATTACAGAACATTTAACACGTTTAAATATTAATGCCGTGTAACGTATCTGAATGGTGAGATTATGTAAATATTTAACAAATAAATCTTTTTCAGACACAATTGCATCTTATTGCTTATTCTTTAGGCGCTGTTGGTGTCTTTGAAATGCAGCAGTGCAATATAATGAAAGCGAAATCCTATAATGGGCTCCCATTTATACAGTTGAAAGCTCGTTTGCACTGTCAATTATACTGTGAGTTAAATAAAATAGGACGCAATTTGATTTAGTTGACTTGACTTTCTGAAAATAATCTTTATTTCTATCTATGTATATAACTTTTCTTATTTATCTTTTCTGTCTATTTATCTAGTCTTTATATCTTTTTTTTTATTAATTTGTATTAATTAACCTAGCCTAGTAATTAAATTAAATTAAAAGTAATTAAATTAGCCAAAAGCTAAAACTTAATTGTGTAAGTATGGGTGAACCGATTATTTTTAATATACCTATTATTAAAAATACATCATCATCAACATCATTCTCCAGCCCTTATCCCACTTTAAGTTGGCTCGTCACAACATGTTATAAACATGCTGTCACATGATGTGGCTACGTTTTTACGACCGGTCGCCTGCCTCACGTCAACTTATCTTAGACGCCTTTTACGACACCTCGGTAAGAAATGAGGTTGGTATATTCTAATCATCCAGATACCATATGGTTGGTCAACGTACTTTAGTCGCCTTTACAACACCTAGGTAAGAAATAAGGGTGGTCTATTCTACTCATCCGGATACCACACGGAGGGTCAACGTACCTTAGTCGCCTTTTACGACACCTCCGAATACCACACGGCAATCACACTTCCATCTAATATACTTAAACTTTTACTGAATTTTATATCCTAACGTTTCTTAAACCTCTATGTACATACATATTTGTCAGACTATACGATAAACATGAAGCTGTGGTAGCCCAGCGGTAACACCGTTCGACTCTTTCGAGGAGGTCACGGGTTCAAACCGGGCAGACACCAATGAGATTTTCTGTTAAAAATTTATGTGTCTAATTGATAATTGCAATTTATTACACGCTTTTCGGTGAAGGAAGTCATCGTGAGGAAACCTGCATATCTCTAGAGAATTCTGGAAATATGTGTAACCTACCAATCCGCACTAGAGCATCGAGGTAGGTCTTAACTCCAATCCTTCTCTCCAAAATCGGACAGAAGAGGTCTATTCTCAGCAGTGGGATAGTAACAGGCCGCTACTTACTTACTTACTTACTTTTTCACAATAAACATTTTAAATCTAACAGTCACAAAAATATACCACTTCAGCTAACAGTTTGTTTAGTTGACCTCAATAAATAAAAACACAGTTAACTTAGTGATTTAGCTATGTGGCAGTTAGAACCTATATTTTTAAAAATACAAAATAAAAATACATTTTTAAAAATAATAAAAATAGCTCATGTTTTTAAGCGTAATGTTAAGTTAATGAATAAAACAAAGTTTGAGTTCCATTGTGTCGATTTTCGATCACGGATTTTAGCAAAATAACTAGAATAGAATAGAATTCAGCAAAGTAATTTATAATTCCTTATCAAAAATCATAAGACTACAGAAATATATACATTATTTATTCGTCAACTTTTATGTATGGCGCAGGTTTGAAATTTCATTCCAAATTCAAATGTAAACAGAAATTTACAACACTCGTCACCCATGTTGGAACAACAATAAATAATTCATATAACGCCCCATTGTTGTGTTAATTACACGTTTAACCCCAATAGGATGAAAACAGATATTTGCAAGCATTTTGAGTTAAACTATAACACAACAAATGTTTACCAGTAATCTTGCTTTCCCGTAATACTCGTGTTTTCATAATGAAATGTCCCGTTAAATTGCTTTTTGAGACGTTAAAAAAGCCGTTCTTACTAGTTTATATGTAGCCTGTCGCCTAGACTTATGAATGGAGCTTTCTACGAAATCAATTAAACAAATGACATTCTCGATTAACATACGAGACCTTACAACGTGCTTGAGGTTTTATTATAAGCCTACGGTTGCACGTGAGTTTGCCTGCGTAATGTATATAATTAATTCTTACGACGAATATAATAATAAATAAATAAATATAAGGAACACTTAAAACCTCTGTAAGAAATGAGTGCCGTCTACTTAGCCGTATCCGGCTAAGTAGACGTGTGGTATCCCACACGGTGAGTCAACTAACCTTAGTCGCCTTTTACGACACCTCGCTAAGAATTGGGGTTGGTCTATTCTACTTAGCCGGATACCACCTGATAGCTCAACTTACCTTAGTCGCCTTTTACGAAACCTCACCATAAAATTGGGGGTGTTCTATTCTACTCAGCCGGATACAACATGGCGGATCAACTTACTTACGTCGCCATTTAGCACTACTCGGGAAGGGATTAGGGTGGTTTATTTTACTCAGCTGGATACTACACAGCGGAATATATAATTAAAGTAACTATATTACCTATATATATATATATATATATATATATATATATATATATATATATATATATATATATATATATATATATAATATATATAATTGTAGCTTCATTAAATATAAATGATCCTTGACCATTCAAAAGTGCTTTTAATATGTGATTGATTAAAGATTATTTTGATTTGATTTAATACAGATGTTTCTAAAATAAAAAGTGCAAATATCAACTAAATTTGTAGGATTGGTTATAATCTTATTGACTCTATTGTTTATGAATAAAAATTATTATTATCAGACCATGTTTAAATAATATGCTCAGATAAATAATATGCACAGATAAATTTGTAGGTTTGGTTATAATCTTATTGACTCTATTGTTTATGAATAAAAATTATTATTATCAGACCATGTTTAAATAATATGCTCAGATAAATAATATGCAAAGATAAATTTGTAGGTTTGGTTATAATCTTATTGACTCTATTGTTTATAAATAAAAATTATTATTATCCATGGACGTGTGTATTCTTTATCCAAGTTATTATCAGACCATGTTTAAATAATATGCTCAGATAAATAATATGCACAGATAAATTTGTAGGTTTGGTTATAATCTTATTGACTCTATTGTTTATGATAAAAATTATTATTATCAGAACATGTTTAAATAATATGCTCAGATATGTCAATGTCGGAATATATCTTACGATATCAAATTTACATATGTTTTAAAATAGTTCACTTAATGAATTGAAACTCTATACATTTATTTTAATAAACTGGTTTTTGTCGATGACTATTTTTTTATATTACGCTCATTCGTGTAATCCATCAGTCATATTTAGCTATTTTTTTTAATTGCTAGTATCCTGTTGGCCTTGACGACTTAATCACCGTCACCAGGAGTGAAATAACGAATACACTTCACCAAGTATATTAGGGATGTGAAAAATAATCGATTATTTTCATTTAAAATCGATTTTTAAAAAAACATTTATTTTAACTATCCTTTTTTTCCTCTTTTTACTAGTTTTTTATTTTTATATTAGATGTGCATTGTTGGATGAAACCAATGAAGCTAAATTACACATTTTAATCGAATTTCAAAAATAGCGCATCTGTTATTATTTATTGGTAGTTGTCCACTTTAATTGCCTTTATTATAATTAATTAATAATATTAAAAAATGCAACTTTTCCAAAGTCAGAAAAAATCGTATATTCCTACTCAAAGTTACATCCCTATAGTATATACAAGTTAAGTTAAAAAAGCTTTTAATAAAGTTTCATGTGCCAATTATTAACTATTGAGCACTTCCCTCGTCTACCCAATCCTGGATTGAACCAGTATATAAAATTAACTCAAAGTACATATAACCAATATACATCATAGTTGAAATAGTAAAATACAGAGTCACATCAAATTTAAGATGGTGGAAATATAAAATATTTGTTTACATTTTTATGTGGCTTCGATGTCTGCTTAAAATGTGGGTCTGTGCCAAATTAATTAATTGGATACATTTATTACAAAATTTTAAAAAGGAGGTCATATCGATTCGCTACAGTTGACCTAAACAAACATCTAATTTTAATATGTAAAAATCTTTATTATTCTAAATAAAATCTAAATTAACTTATACTATAAAATAAAAAACTCATATCACTCTAGAAAAAGTGAACTGCTATTATTTTTAATCTGTAATACTCTTAAAAAAAGTTTTTAGGTAAGAAAACAATGGAAAATTAGAAAATTTACAGCGCATTGTCTGAAAAGAAAGAACAAACGTATTAATAAAATTATATTTTATGCTTTTTATTTATATTTTATATTATTTTGCTAATTAATTTTATTGTTACTTTTATTTTATGGATTCCAGCAAAATAGCTTATAACACTATAAATATTTTAAACAATTTCCGAAAGTCGACAGAATCTTTTTCCTTTTAGCTTGCAAATAATATAACAAACATACATACGTCTGTTGAAATTTTATATATATCGGTAACTTAAGTGGTCTGCTTCTTTACTCGGACGTCTTAAATATAAATTAGTACTTTATATTCAGATCATGTAATTGTAAGTTCATAGGCAAGATGAAACTGCTTGATATGGACTACCGCCAATTTAAGTAACTCCTAGAAACTATTATGCGTAATAGAGATAGATAATTTAGCCGTGTGGTATCCGGTTGAGTAAAATAGATCACCCTTATTTCTTACCGAGGTGTTGTAAGAGGCGACTAAGTTAAGTCGACCCGCCGTGTGGTATCAAGCTGAGTAGAATAGACCACCCTCATTTCTTAACGAGGTGTCGTAAAAGGTGGCTAAGGTAAATTGACCCACCCTGTGGTATTCGGTTGAGTAAAATAGACTACCCTCTTTATTATCGAAGTGTCTCAAAAGCTGACTAAGGTAAGTTTACGTGAGGCAGGCGGCCGGTCGTAAAATACGTAGCCATGTGCCAACATGTTTAAAACATGTGCCGACCCACTTAGAGCGGTATAAGGGCAGGAGAATGATTGAGAGATTTATAATAATTCTGTATTTTCCGTATGAAATAGAATACTCATCAAGTGACATTTAAATTAATTTTTAAAGCGGAAGTAGCGAAATGGTTAGGGTAACGGACTTGCAATCGAGAGGTCGTGTTCGAATCCCGGCCATTATATTATTACAGATGGGAGCCCACTCCTAACACAGGCATTTAGCTGAGCTGTAAGGGTTAACAAGTTGACTAGTAATTTGTAACCGAAATTTCTAGTAACATTTAAAAAAATAGATAGATAGAGCGCAGATAATTTAGTAAATTAGGCGTTACTTTGCGGAGATCCATATCATAAAAGTTTAATAACGAAATTATTTTGCTATAAGTTACGATTATGTAAATAGAGAATATATATAATGCTAAATTTAGAGTAAACTATCACAAATGTAGAGTAGAAACACTATGCACTAACCTCTACCACCTCCACAACCACTATCGCAAAGCTGTTGCTATTTTATCTCCTGACGATGCTTTGGTTGCGCGGCGAAACGATTGTTGAGTTTGTGATAGTGAACGTGTGTAGTGCTTTTGTATTGTGGTGGCAGTGGTGGAGGTTTGTGCATGTTTTTTACGAATCCTAGATGTATCGGATATGAAAACGGATAGACTTCACATTAAACATTGTTTATTTTTTCTATTTACTTAACTTTATTATTACTTTTGTATTATAGATCTCCGCAATGTAACGGCTAATTATATAAATAGCACCTGCCTATATACTCTGGAAATTCTACGCAAGTATTGCAACTTATCTATCCACTTTTCTATCAGAGAAAAGCACAGGACTGCCGTCATGAATTAAGTTATATGCTTAGTTTAAAAGAAATCTCTTGGTCGCTTTTTCTACCGTTTCAACCACTAATTATTATAGTGAATGAAAAAATATAAATCGTTTTATCTTTAAATACTTAGTTATTTAAAGACGATGAAATAAAATATTTCAATTACTAAGTGTTAGGTATGTTTTACTGATTGTAGTCGTTATCGAGCGCGAGGCTCTCTAAGTGATTATTACCGTCTCCTTTGGAAATAAATATCCATTAAGTTTCCATGTCAAGAATTACAAGTATAGTGGAAATACCGCGTTACCGTCATTTGTAATATATATCTATCTATACTTATTATAAAACACAGCCCTTAAAAGATGTCTGTCTGATCGATTTTCTCAAGACCTAATAAACGGATTTTTGATCATTTTTTAATAAAAGATCCAGAAGTTCATAGTACATTAGGGCTAAATTGTGTTTAAAAGATCGAGCGGTTGTAAAAAAATTCGCCTGTTGGGAACTTTAGTCACGTGCGTTGAGCAAACCAGCGGAGACCACTAAAGTTATATACCAAAATAGTATAAAAAAGTCCACGCCAGCATGACTCCATCTCTTATGGATAACTCACAATAAATACTTTTGTGTCTTTAGTGAGACATTGATTTCCATTCGAAGGAAACACAGCTTATACACTTAAAAAAATTGCACACCCACCTAAAACATCTAAAACACACGAAAAAAATAATTAAGTTGTTGGGCATCCTAGGTATTTACATTTCTCGAGACTGCCCGTGCCCCGAATTAGCTACGTTAAAGATTTACTCATTTAAATATTAAACATAAAACCGTAATTTATTATTAATCTAAACCTTTCGGAAGAATTGCACTATATTTTAGTAAAACTCGTACAAAAATTAGTTTTTGAGGAAATTGATCACATACAGACATACAGCTTTTAGGGATTTTGTTTTATAATAAGTATGGATAATGATTAATTCTCCTCAGCGCCAGTGATTCAGCAGATGTAGAGCAGATAGATCGTAAATCAGTTTTTAAGACCTTTTTAGGCTTTGCCTGGTCCTGGACAATAACCTGTTGATAAAACAGGATGATATTTATCCTCAGCTACCAATTGTCTCGGCATACATAAATAAGCTAAAATAGAGTACGTTGCCATCTAATACCGGTTTAATTCTTAATCTTTATTTATTTTCGTTCGTTAACTGTGTATAATTAAGAAGTAGTAACTACAATGTCGATGACCTATCTTTTTATGTATTATCGCATTGTTTGAATCATCATATACATTTAATTTATTGTATGGAATTGTTAATTTGGAACCAAGGAACGTATATTCAACATTGTTTACGTTCGAATGCTTACGGCCAGGTTTAAGGATGATAATCATCGGACGCTATCGATTGGAGGGAGAGCTAAAAGCATTAGACCTTACGGAAGATCATCATGAGATATACGTATTAGGTACAAGCTGCAACGAAGGTGCTTTATATGTGTCTATCGACAAGGCAATGCTCAGAAAGGTGTGTTCAATTTTAAACAATTTAAAAATTGTTCTGTAACTTTTTAAAATAGCGACTTATATTTTTTGTTTTTTTAGAGCAGTCACAAGCAGCTCCATCTTTAGTTGACGGTTTATCCTTTGAATTTTGTGACACGTTTTATATTGGACAACAGTATTAGACACAGCCATGCGTATACCATGTAGATTTGCCGATAAATGTTGTTAGGGTCACACCACACCGACATAATGCGATGTCGTATTATAAATCGTAACGACGTCGTTGTTTCCGAAAAATCGAAGAGTGAGTTTTCGTTCTCCTATTTTTTACAATTATATTTTTACTCACGTAAACTTCTACTGGTTTGTTCCATAGCATGTTTCATTTATCCATTAATGAATATACTAATTTATATCACTGTCGTAAATTTTTTGCGTATATTTGATGCGGCACTGTTGCAGGGGTTAAGTTTATAAAATCTCGTTGTAAATTTCTGCGACATAAAATCGCATTAGGTCACGAATCGCGCTGTGGCGGTACATATAACACAATAGCGTCGTTTTTTATTACACATCGTGGATTTCTATGACATAAAATACCGCATCATGACATAAATGGCGCCGTGGTGGTACATCAAGTACGTCAGTTTTTTTAATCTTTTGCTAGATTTCTACGACATAAAATCGCATTAAAACACGAATAGCGTCTCGACGGTACATCTGGTGCAGTGTGCTCAGTTTTTAAAATCTTTTCTAGATTTCTACGACATAAAATCGCATTGCAACGCGAATTGCGTCACGACGGTACTTACGCTACAGTGCCGTTAGATTTTAAAATCTTGTACTAAAATTATTAAGACATAAAATCACATCAAGAGACGAATCGGGCCACGACGGTATACCTGCTACAGTGGCGCCAGTTTTTACAATTTTGTCGTTGCTTTCTATGACATAAAATCGCATCACGACTCGGATCGCGCTACGACGATGACGTATAATGTGTGTTGGCCCTTAGACATTGAAACTAGCATCCGTAGACGCGTCTGCGTTTATTCGCATCACTTTTTAATTGGCATCTTGAAATCTTGCTCAGCCTGATCCGGCGCGTGGTCTCTAACACGGTTAATCTGTTGACGATCTGTAGCTTAGTAGTGACATTACTCGGACTATAAACTTCAGGTCCAACTTTCGATTACCTATATGATTTTGAGGTATGGTAATAGGATATACCGTCATTAACTTTAAACAGAGCAACATTATAAGACGTTTATTAATAATTTGTAAGTGTAATATACCTTCATAGCTACAAAATCTTAAGTTATAAATTTTTTTTACGCAGAATATGGCATCATTGTCCTGCCTTTATCACGCTGTAAGTGGGGTCGGCGCTACATGTTATAAACATGTCACTTAATTTGGTTTCGTATTTTACGAGCGGCCACCTGCCTGCCTGAACTTACGTTAATCGTATTTTAAGACACCTCGGCAAGAAAGAGGGTTAATCTATTCTACTCAACCGGATACCACACGGCGGTAGACAGGCGCATTTATTTACTAGTGGTACTCGCACCTTCGTTCCCGTTAACATAAACATCCTCAGTAATGCTCGAAAGAAAAAAGGGAATATTATTCTACGTTACACCAGCGTATAAGGTGTATTTGTGCCAAATTTTATCAAAGCCAAAAAAAATACGTGCACATTTACATTAATATGGATTATAGCTAAAATAAAACAAAACAATCTTGACAGTTATGAATTTTATTCACAAGTTAGTACTTTAGGCATAAGTAGGCACGTTGTAACGCTCGTATAATATATGGCAACCCAAAAGCCTACATCTTTTTACTTTCTCGCTGTATTTCCATATTATCCTTGAGCGAATCGCTTAAGAAATCGATAAGTTACAACAATGTATTTTGGCTTCTTTTTGTTTAGGGAAAGTGCGGGGATTTTTTAAATGTCAAACAAGTCCTTGACTCAAGACATAGGCTTACAGAAACTCAATCAATTAGATCAATGCTAATATTACAAATGTGTTCCATGAATCTGTTGGTTACGTTCTTACGGCTTATTCGATAAAGTAAAAGATAAAATTTGGTATAATTGAAGAAGATACTGGGTCAATATACAGAATAAAAATATCCTGTTTTTTCTTAATGAATCATTTGTAGCCGAATGTCGAACACAGACTAAGCATAGAGGTCCAAAACGAAATTGTAGGTTACGTGTATCCCATAAACTCTTCATAAATATGTAACGTCAGTGCAAATGTTCCTAATTGATATTAACAATCTATTACCCACTTATCAGTGACGTAAAACTTTGAAGGAAACCTGTTTATGAATTGGTCCATCCAAATTTAAAGATAATCAGAGCAAATACACTGACAATGCTAGCTCTAATTTGATATTATCGAAATTAGTTTATATGAGATTTTAGTTTTAACAATGATGGAATTATTGAACTTGTATCTGCTTGCTATTATTAGTTTTTTATTTTAGTTTTTAAGGATTTTCTTTAATTATATTAAAAAGCCGTGTGGAATAAATCGGACACTGTATCCTCAACGGCCTAACGCTGTTCTAACGGATAAATTAGGTCGAATTTATTCCCGAGGAAGGAGGACGTCAATAGCGGTAATATAGACCCTTTAGGTCCAAACTTAGCTGGTAGTTTTAATATTAGTATATTTAATACAATGATATTGAAAGTAACATCTAATCTACCACGAAAACAGACGTAATCTTATCGAAATTAACTAATCATAATTTGAAATTGGCATAATCTGATAACTGTATTGCTATAACTGATATAGATTCAGTACTAATTTTACAGTGCATATAAACAGGTGTAAAAATGGCTGAAAAAGTTAAGAAAAAACCGTCTTTTTTTCTTAATTTCAAAAGACTTAATAGTCATAAAGATAATGACATAAAACTCCCTACAGAAACTCCTCAACCACAAACTGCTCCACCAACATATAAATCAACAAATCAAATTTTATTACGTCAAACAAATCCCACTGCATCGGATACGAAACCCAGAAAGTAAGTCGCAATATATTATTTAAGTCATTCATAAGGAAAACATTCAGCTATATACAGGTGTCCCAGAATATAACGATACACCAACAAAAGAAAAGGTCAAACAACTGTTTACATTTTAGAAGTACGAGCCATTTAAAATAATAATAAAACTTTTATTACCACATCATCATTTCAATTTAAAGCAATAGCGATCTACTGACGATATATAGGATCTTGTACATACTTTAAAAAACTTTAAAAAAGTGCTAAATAAATAAAAATAAATGACAACTTTTTAAGAAGTTGGGTCTTTGAGTTAACATTTCCAAATCTATTAACACCTACAATATAGAATTTTTAATGTAACACTTTTTCTGGCATTAGCAGTTTCTAGCTGAGGATTTTTATTAGTCTTTATTTTTTTCTGTGTCTGGTTTCCTTTGATAGGAAGAAGGCTAAAGTTAATATCTCACACAACTTCTAAAATTAACGTTTAATTGGAGATAAGGCGTAAATGTAAGCTTCAAAATTTCATCACATCTCCATTTCCGTAATTTCCGAAAGATTATCATTAGTGTATTTCTTTGTTTAGATTTGAAAAAAATAGAATTTTAGAGCAATTTGATAACACAGGACTTAATAATTATTCAGATCTTGGCACCTGATTAGTTGCCAATATAATATTTGATTATTCATTAATATTTCTGATAATTTAAACTAGGTCCCTAATACTTTGAAGCGCTCTTCTTTATTCTTGATTCTTAATACTACATTTGTTTAATCAACCTTTACAGATTCTATAGGTTATAATAGAGCAACGATAATACTTCTTTTGAAAATATATATTTTTTCTTAATATATTTTTCTGTAGGATTTTGCCAATGTTTCGACAATTACTGGTTTGCTGTTACCACTTAACTGGGAAACTTTTGTCAAGTGATTTAGTTTTCTAGAACCGTGAAAGTATAGGGCCAAACATTTTCTAAGTTAGCGTTTCAATCTTATACTTCATCCAGCTTAGAGACTAGTCAAGTTGACTGGTCTAGTGAACTACTCCGTCGGTAGAAGTTGGGATTCAATGGTAGCATCACATTTCCTGATAATATTCCATTAAAAAAAAGTCGCAACATGCTGGTAGGGTGAAATTTAGATCACAGTGGATAAGGTTGTTGAAATTTTATGCATTGATTTTTAGTTATTCGGATCAACCAGGCTAATTATACTAATTAAAGACAACTAATTCACGCTAATTTCTCACAGTAGATGAGACGAGCAAATTTTTTTGTGTGGATAAATTTATTGATGTAGCGGAATAAGATGGCTAAACTAATTTGAAAGTACAAACATTTTCAGTTGAAATCTTACATTAATTGGCATCGTACCGTTAATTGGCCTTCACAAGTATCTTTAAGAAAAATAAGCACTTATTTTTTGTAATGATTATTATGCTTCTAAATTATAAGTAAAATTGCACGACGCTAATTCGAAGCCGGGTAATGTATATACGTACTTTGCAAATAGATCTAAATATGTTTTTTTATTTATACCTTTACTTATAGGGTGGTAACCTGTTAAAATAAATAGACATTAATATTTAAACTTTTGAATCGACGCTTTCGCGACATAGAGCCGCCATGTGGTTTCCCGCCGAGTAGAATAGACTGCCCTAATTTCTTACCGAGATATCGTAAAAGACATTTAAGGTAACTAGACCCGCGTAGTGGTATCCAGCCGAGTAGAATAGACCACCCTCATTTCTTACCGAGGTGTCGTAAAAGGCCAGGTGGTAAGGCAGGCGGCCGGTTGTAAAATTATTTGCCAAATATGTTATGCCGTCCTCACTTAGATAAAGGCAGGAGAATGAATCATCGATGATGATAAGAGGCTGATACAGAAAGCCTACTAGTCTCTTGAAGATTATTTAGAAGATAAGAATGTGTGGATATAGCTCTCTTTGAACCTGTACAAGACAGTAACGACTTAATGTAAATAGTATTAAGAATTATATTTTTAAAAGAGCAACCGCCGAGTTTCTTGCTGGCTCTTCTAGCTAGGAACAGCTTTCCGAACCAGCAGTAGAGTTGACAATTCAAAAGCACTTGTTTACAAGTTTATTTGAATAAAGAATATTTTGAATTTGAGAATGAATTTGATGATTTCGCGACATATAGTCTAAATGTTTTTTCTCAGTCGACGAACTTACATTTTAGACATCTTTTAGAAATTTCTACTCGTCCGTTTTTTAACATTTATACCCAACTCCGGGACTTTTAGTGATGTCAACTTTCCACTCAGTGGAGTTTCAGCCAAAGCTCCTTTTGTCTGGCGAAATCACCATTCCAATATCTTCAAATATTAATGATCGTTTATTCTATAAAAAACGCGCTCTACGTCATTTTGGCTTTGCAACTCGTTTATCTGTATTATAAATCGTATTATTTCTGATATATTACATAGAGGTTACCAGGAGTTAATTCCATCTATTTCTGTTAGATTACTTATAATAATGGTAACAATAATTGTTCCAATTGTTGTAAGTTAATGGTTTTATCGCGAAGAGTTTCGCCCAACATCTCAAGAGACTCTCGCTTAGTTGCTGGATCAAGCGTAGGATACAGAAGTCAACATTGCTAAAGACGGCACGTATTGTGAGGAGGTTCCTCACTCCGTATTCCTAACTAATGTGAGCTTGGGATTTTTCTCCGCTCCCTGTTGATCCGGATTTTTTAGATGCTTTTATTTTTTTTATGAAAATATTTTAAAATGTTTTAAAATCTGTGAAATAAATATATGGGTGAAATAATAATATTCTCTTTCAAAAATCAGGTTATCTGGTGGTATCAAGGATTTGATTCAGTGCGCCCTATGCTTGGAGATTCTATCCAACCCAAAAATGCTGCCATGTCAGCACACTTTCTGTTGCGCTTGCCTCAAAATATACGTTGCAGGTTAGTAGTTACTCATATTCACTAATTTAAAATGATCCACGATTTTTTTTAACAAAGTGATTTTTTTTATTTTCCACTCTATTGTGCATAAAATTTGTTACAACCCTAGTTATGCAAGAACTAAGATTTGCAACAACGCAAGAATTCTTAACGTCTGTTAAATCTATACATGTAATCAATTAACGCAACGGATTTTTATTCGGTTTATTCTAAAAGATGTGTGCAATTCTTGAGAAATGTTTACGTCAGTCTTATCTTAATTAACTGAAATACATACTTGCGACACACCGATTTGCCTGCAGAGCTACGGACATAAATAGTATTTTATAAATCGTCTTAATGATTTAAACGGGTAAATAAATCCCACATACTTATCTCAAAACAGGAATTGCTACTGCAAGTCAAACAACTTGGAATCGAATGCATTAGTTTCCATAATTAATAATTTGCAATGTAAAAAGATATTTCTAACTAATATAAGAAATTTTAAAATTGCAGATAATCCAGTGATCGATTGTCCGATATGCCGTACGAGAATACAAGTGAAGAATGCAAATTTTGTTGAGGAACTCCCATCAAATTTGTACATAGATACATTACTGACTATGGTCGGTATAAATGATAAAATGACGCCCGAAACGCCACCAGTAACACCAATGAATAACATGCAAAGTGTGGATCTGTTTGCTGCCGGCATAAGATGCTCTCACTGCCGAACCATTTGCGATAATACGGATATTTCTAAATGCGAACATTGCAAGTCGGTATGTGATATCCTACTTATATTAAAAATCCGAAAGTTTGTAAGTATGGCTATATGTTTGTTACTCTTTCACGGCGAATCCGCTGAACCTATATCAATTAAACTTGGCACAATTATTGCTTATACACCGGATTAAGGATATAGGCTGTAGAAATCCTATTAATTCTACAGGAATAGGATAACATTGAAAAGCGCCATCTATTATCTACCTATCTTAAAAGCTAGTAAAATATAAATTATTTAACACCCGTGTCTATCAAATTTTCAAAAGCGAAAGTAATAAATTTCGATTTGGACGTTATTGGAAAATATATCGCCCTATCCGAAAATTAAAGTAACATTTCTTATGCTTCTTGGATCTTGGGACATGTAACTTTATTCTTTGAATAAGGACAATATGTATCTATGTAGGACGATAGGTTTCCCGAGGATGTCTTCGAAGTTTTTATTAAGTTGAGGGTTTCAAATAGCGACCTTTTGGAAAGAGAAACACGTTTCTGTGGTGGTGTGGGTTTCGTCCGAGAATTGTCAAAATTTTATTAAATCGTTCATCTCTGAATAACATCTCTTTATAATGAAGATCAGAAGCAGAAGTAAAATCAGTACGTTTGGAAAAATGAGAAAATATTGTTGATCGTAAATATTTTATACAGTTATGCGTTTGCGCAGGTCCATAATACTAACATTACATCTGATCGTAAATAGATAAACTTTTCTAGGATTACAGGAATGTGATGTCGACTAGTTGTAATAAAAGTAGCGACACTATCCATCTCATTGCGGGGACGCCATTAGTTGCAGGACGGGTGGTCAGCTCCTATTCTGGACTATTCCACCCATTTCCCCATGTTGGGACACGGGTTTCACTGCTGTCCCGATAGTGTCATCTGCTTTAATCTACCTGTGGCTTTTAAAAACCTAATAATATCCCTGAAGGGGATATTTGTTGGGTCCTCTACTTCAATTTCATCCCTATATTTAGTATCTCCCATCTTACCAACGAGTACATAGGGCACTCAGCCATAAAGTGAAGATTTGTTTCTTCCTCTCCACACTCTGGGTACGCTGCGTCCTCTTTTATTCTCATTTTTGACAGGTGTCTGTATAACAGGCAGTGCCCAGGAGTAATGCCTGTTAAAATGTAGGGCCTACGTAATAGTAATTCCTATTGTGATTTAACAATGAAGTAATGATATAATGTAATTGTACACAGCGATGTAACGAATATTTATATGTATGTTATGAGATAGTTTAAGACAATAGTATAAATTTCGCAAGGAATAAACGCAAAATGACAGGTTTCTGGTACATAATTTAAAGGGAAATAATTTTAAAATTGCATCATTTTGGTGCTAGATTTCCTTTCTTAACATTTACCGTTACGCATTCGTGCAACATGTAATAAAGAAAGTAAAGCCGTACAATGTACATAATTCAATGTCCGATCATATGTTTTCTGATACTTACTGATAGTATTTTTCCATATATCCATAGTTTTATACACAACATCAAAAATATAATGTCCATAGTTTAACAACGCTTTATTTAAGTAACCAGCATGTTCTTAAACTCCTTAATTCAGAAGAACATATGGGCGGCTAGTCATTTACATGATAAAATAAAAGTAAAGTAAATATGTTATAAATTATAAATATTATATGATAAATATTATTAATGTTTAAAATTAATTATAAGAATATATAATGATTTTTAACTATAATATTAATTTAAAAGTAGCTAAATCTATTGTGACGTAATAGGGGCAGTGGCGGGATTGTTGATTGCTTATTATTTAAGACCGCTTGCTCTAAGACCGTGATCACTTACGTTTGTGTTATTGTATAAGGTGTTACTCTGTTCGATTAA
Organism: Morpho achilles; assembly: GCA_947086495.1. Lineage (NCBI taxonomy): Eukaryota > Metazoa > Arthropoda > Insecta > Lepidoptera > Nymphalidae > Morpho > Morpho achilles. The sequence goes on from CAMTZB010000020.1 coordinate 10,195,646, forward strand.
ATAATTATGAATGCAAAAGAGTGTTTAGATGGAATAGCGCCGACAGCAGCGGTGGGATCAGAATCACCTATTTTAGGCGCCTCACAGTCTGAGAAAAGAGCCGAACCAACTTTCACTATGCAAGAAGTGATGAGTCTGATGTCCTCCATCACCAAACAAGCGGCGACAAGTGCTGTTACCGCCGCTTTATCTGCTAACGCTGCACCAGTGATAGTGAGGGACCGTGGCAATTTCTATCTGCCACCGTTTGACCCGGACGTTCGTTCACACGATATACGAGATTGGTGTGCTAATGTCGACGAGACTATTCAGGCTTTCCATGTACCACAACAAGAAGCACGGATGAAAGCCATTCTCCAATTGAAAGGAAGAGCGAAGATATGGGCTGACACGTGGTCTCTTCAGTCCACTACTTGGGAACAAGTGAAAGATGACCTCATTCGCACCTTCGGGAAAGAGTTCCGGTACGCTGATGATGTGCAGAAGTGGCGCAGCTACACCTCCGATCAAGCTAGTAGCTACGCGGAATATGCAACGACGGGCTGGACACTGTTCAAACGAGTGAGACCGGAAGCTACGGATTCCGAGGTTATTGACGCTTTGATCACAGGTATTTATCCTGATTATGTTAAATCTGACCTATTAAGAAATACACCCGATTCATTGCCAAGTTTAGTATCTGTGTTAAAAACTTACCGTAAACGAAAGATCGAGAGCGCTGATAGTGTTAATAATAGACAAAACAAAAAACCACGTGTCACCGAACTGTCTTATAGACCCAACACTTGCTACAAATGTAATAAGACCGGTCATTTGTCACGTCAGTGCAAAGTCAATACTGGTACTGACACCGGACCTGAAAATAACTGTTCTTTATCTAGTTCAAAATCCGTAGAATGTAACTATTGCCATAAAAAGGGACATATCGAGAAAAATTGTTATAAAAAGCAAAATGACGAGCAATTAAAGAAAACCAGTAACCAGTCTGTAAACTTTTGTGCTACTACTGACCGTAGTACGACCTCTGTTAAAATAGGTAACAAATATTATCATTGTTTATTTGATACGGGTGCGGACTGCTCTCTAATTCGAAACAAAATAGCTGGCTCGATTCCTGGTAAAAGAAAAACTGTTAACATTGCGTTTTTGGGTATCGGAGGCTGTCCCGTTGTTTCTACCCAGAGCATTACTACTAGGGTTGAGGTTGATAATGTTTGCATTGAAGTGGAATTTTATGTTGTCGGGGATACTCAAACTCAATTTGATATTCTCATTGGTTATGACGTTTTGAGGACTCCTGGTCTTAGTGTTACTTTTAGTAAGAGGGGTATATCAGTTACACGCGATTTAGTTATTAATGAATGTATTACCATATCCAATCATAATAAGTTTGATATAAACAGTGAACTTCAAGACCCCATTTTATTAGAAAAATTGCATAACATTCTCGATAATTATAAATCTAGTTTTACAATCGGCAACAGTGTCTCGGAAGTCAAGACTGGCGAACTGAGTATAAAACTTAAAAACCCAGATAGGATTGTTCAGCGCCGACCTTATCGATTGTCGTCCTTGGAACGTGAAAAAGTTAAGGCCATGATAACAGACTTGAAAGATAATAATATTATCCGCGATAGTTCCTCTCCTTTTAGTAGCCCTATTCTTTTAGTAAAAAAGAAGAATGGTTCTGACCGATTGTGCGTAGACTATAGGGAGCTAAATACTAATACTGTTAGGGACAACTATCCATTACCTCTCATTGCCGATCAAATAGATAAATTAGGTAAGGCTCGTTATTTTACTTGCTTAGATATGGCCGCCGGATTTCATGGCATACCGATAGCTAAAGATTCGATTGAAAAGACTGCTTTTGTGACCCCGGATGGTCAATATGAGTATTTGCGTATGCCTTTCGGCCTTTGCAATGCCCCTTCCGTCTACCAGCGTGCGATTAACAAAGCATTAGGAGATTATAAAGATAGGATAGCCCTTGTTTATATCGATGATGTCATGGTTATGTCTTCAACAATTGATGAAGGTATTAATAACCTTAATCTCGTTCTAAAAAGACTTACGGATGCGGGATTCTCTTTAAACATTTCTAAATGTTCCTTTCTCATGACAAGTGTTGAGTATCTAGGAAACATTATTCAAAACGGTACGGTGAAACCTAGTCCTCGGAAAATAGACGCTTTATCTAAAACTCAAATCCCGAAAAATGTTAAGGAACTCCGACAGTTTAACGGTCTTGCTGGGTACTTTAGGAAGTTTGTTCCCAATTTTTCAAAAATAATGGCTCCTCTTTATGAACTGACTAAAACTAATACACCCTGGAAATGGACAGACAGACAAGATAACGCTCGTAAAGCAATAATTGATCGGCTCACATCTTCTCCATTGCTTACAATCTATGACCCACAATTGCCTTGTGAATTACACACTGACGCTAGTTCCCTCGGTTATGGCGCTGTGTTAATACAAAAAAAGGATATGAACTCTCATGTTATCGGTTATTTTAGCATGCGAACGACTAGTGTTGAAAGCAAATATCATTCTTATGAGCTGGAAACACTGGCCGCCGTGAAAGCCATCAAACATTTTCGGCATTTCTTGCATGGCCGTCCTTTTAAATTGATAACGGACTGCAACTCTCTTAAGGCCTCCCGACATAAAAAAGAGCTTTCGCCTAGAGTGCACCGATGGTGGGCTTTTCTTCAGAACTTTCAGTTTGAAGTTGAGTACCGCAAAGGTGATCGATTGACTCATGCCGATTTTTTTAGCCGCAATCCTATAGACCAAACATTTGTCCAAAAAAATTATATTTGTAAACCTCTTCATTTGACCGTAAATTCATCAACTCTAGATCATAATTGGCTTTTAATAGAACAAAAACGAGATCCACTGTTAAAAAATATAGTTGACCAATTAAATTCAGACTCAATTCCACAGACATTGGCCGATACTTATGTTATTTTAAAAGACAAACTGTTAAGGCGCAAAGTCCAAATAGATAAAAAGACCCGAAAACTCATCATTGTACCGCGTAACTATCGTTGGAATCTCATTTGTCATTATCATGATACTCTGCAGCACTTCAGTTGGGAAAAGGTATTAGCAAAAATAAGAGAGCAGTATTGGTTCCCTGATATGTCAAAATTAGTGCGTAAATTCGTAGAAAACTGCGTTAGTTGTAGGGTCCGAAAAGGGACATCGGGAGCAAGACAAATCGCTCTCCACCCTATTGATAAAATCGCTGTCCCATTCCATACAATCCATGTCGACATAACCGGTTGCATGAACGGCAAGCGTAATCAGGCTGAATATGCTTTTGTTTTTATTGACAGTTTTACAAAATATGTCCATTTAGTATATACTAATGACCGAACTACGCAATCCGCAATTAAATCATTTCGTGAAGTTATCACTATATTCGGTACCCCATCTCGTCTCATTTCAGACCAAGATAAAAGTTTAACTTCTATAGAATTTAAGAAATTTTGTAATGAATATAATATTGAACATCATGTAATTGCTAAAGGTGCAAGTAGGGCAAACGGCCAGGTAGAACGGGTCATGAAAATTATTAAAGACAATATGTCCGTTATTGAAATTGATAAACCTTGGCATAGCGCTATTCAGGATCTTCAACTAGCCATAAATTGCACAATTTCTAAAAGTACCGGCAAAGCGCCTATGGAGTTGTTATTTGGCAAAAAATGTTCTCCGCCTCTGATTAAACTGTTACAAATCGATGATGATAAACCAACTGAAGACCTAGCATCGGTAAGGTCTCTCTGTAAAGATAGGATGGACGAGCGATCCCTTAATGATAAAGTTAGGTTTGATAAAGGTAAAGCCAAAATAAAACCATTTAAAGTTGGCGATTTTGTTCTCATGCGTCGTCACGAACGACACATTACTAAGCTTGGCAGCAAATTTGAAGGTCCTATGGAGATTTTAGAGGTCCTACCAAATGACCGCTATAAATTAAAAAATGTGAATTTACGGGGTTGTAGTGAGAAGATAGCTAGTCACGATTTTTTGCGATCGGCACCAGTCGCACAGACAGACCCGTTTTTTGACGATGAAACGACCGTATGGGCGGATCTGTAATGATTGGTATCAAATGTTTTCTTTTATTGTTACTACTGTGTTTACACTATCCTCACATCCTTCCTTAAACGCTGGCTGGCCACCATGCGTCTCCTTTATCCCGGTCTTGGTTGGCTAGATCCCGTGGTGGGTGATGCCGTGATTTTGGCTAGATCCCGTGTTGGGTGATGCCGTGTTTTTGGCTAGATCCCATGTGGGTGATGCCGGATGATGTAATGTTTGTTAGAACCCGTGATGGGTGACGCCATATGTTTATATGTTTGTTAGAACCCGTGATGGGTGACGCCATATGTTTATGTTTGTTAGATCCCGTGATGGGTGACGCCATATGTTTATATAATTGTTAGATCCCGTGATGGGTGAAACTATTGATTTATGCATAATTACATTAATTGATAAGCGCAGGGAGCGCGCTGAATCAGTATGGCCGTATGGGCGGCTAGTCATTTACATGATAAAATAAAAGTAAAGTAAATATGTTATAAATTATAAATATTATATGATAAATATTATTAATGTTTAAAATTAATTATAAGAATATATAATGATTTTTAACTATAATATTAATTTAAAAGTAGCTAAATCTATTGTGACGTAATAGGGGCAGTGGCGGGATTGTTGATTGCTTATTATTTAAGACCGCTTGCTCTAAGACCGTGATCACTTACGTTTGTGTTATTGTATAAGGTGTTACTCTGTTCGATTAAATAATTATGAATGCAAAAGAGTGTTTAGATGGAATAGCGCCGACAAACACTATTCTTCTATGTAAAAATAATAACTGGTCGCTTTGTAAACCAAAGAACTTGAATATAAAACATTAATTGCTTAACTTAACTTGCTTTAAGAGTAAGTTGGTCCCTGAAAACCTCAAAAGCGTCGTTTAGATTAGTGGTAGATTTTAAGTTGTAGCTATTATTGGGTTCATATGCTTTCAGAACTTTTGCAAAGTTTGCTGGTCACAACATTTAGAAGACATGCGAACACAAATCGGATCGATTTTGAGAGAACTGGACTCCGCCGCTCGTCGTCTGGACCACAAAGTAGAACATTTCAAGGTAATACTTCCAGTATTTTTAATAAAACCTGCCCTCATTTCTTACCGAGTTGTCTTAGAAATAGACTAAGTTAAGTCCACCTGCTATGTGGTATCCCGCTGAGTAGAATAGACCACCCAATTTCTTACCGAGGTGTCGTAAAAAACGACTATAGTAATTTCACTCACTGTGCGATATCCGCTTAAGTAGAATAGGCCACCCTCTTTCTTACCGAGGTGTCGTAAAATACAACTAAGGTAAGTTGATGTCAGAAAGCCGGCCGGTCGTAAAATACGTAGCCAAATCATGTGACAACATGTTTATAAGATTTAAGTAGATTTTATTTAAGTTTATATATACTCTAAGTGTGGGATAAGGGCAGGAAGATGAAGATGAGTTAGAGTCTTAGTTAAAAAAGGGAGATATTACAACGAAAACGACCGGCATAATAACAGTATCTAAGGAATTCTAGCATTCGACCACGATAAGTAAGGGAAACTCACATTTACGTTATTGTATGTATTTGCCTTTGATTTCAATATTCTCTTTTACATCTTTTTATATAGAATCAGTTCAAATTATAATCTGATCTTGTTCTAATCAACTACAAAACTCTTTTTTCCCTAATTCCTTGTCCCAAATTCTAATTATACCCCTTTTTCGCTATGTCATCCTGTATTTTACCCAATCTTTCAAGAGCTACTAAAATTTTTAACATTTCTTCTTAAATCAAACTTACGTAAGTGAATAAAGCATCAGAAGTATAGTTCGATCTTATTTAACGAATTTATAAAATTCATTACACCTAGTACAATACTTCATTTTTTTAATTTGAAATTATAACATCCATAACTTTCGCGTTTTTAGGATCGATGTGACCGTATCGCTGAACAAATAAACAACGCAGCGGAAGAGAAGATTAATAATATACTTCAAGCCAAAATAGAGTTAATGGGAGAAGCGTCTGAGTTACAGAGGTTGGGTGATATGTCAGCGTTGGCATTAAAATCCTCTTTGGCAGAGGCTCGAGAAGTTGCAGTGAAAATGATGGCTTGCAATCAGAACGATAATGATAATGATAAGGTAAGTTAGAGATTCACAAACGTAGACAGTTTTATAACACCAGCAGTGTATATACAGAACATACATATTTGTTTTTCCCGCAGCTTCATCACGGTGGTAATTAGGTGGCAATTAGTTGGTTAGTTACATAAAACCGGAATTTACTATTAAGCTAAACTTTCGTCAAGAGTTCTTTTAGTAAAAACAATCTATTTATCATCATCATTCTCTTACCCTTATTCTACTCTAAGTGGGGTCGGCACAATATATCTTCTTCTTCCATTCTCCTCTATCATTCGTCAACTCTGATGCCACTCCTTTAACATGCATATCATTTTTCACACAATCCATCTTTCTTTTTTTCGGCCTCCCCCTAGCCATACATCCATCCACATTCATATTTAAAACTCTTTTGGTCACATGATTTTCATCCCTCCTCATTACATGACTACACCAACTTAGTCTCGCACTTCTCATCTTTTCTGTAATGGGCGCAACTTTCAGACTTCCCCTAATTTACTCATTGCGTAACTCATAAAAACTATCCGTTCACTGGATATTGAAAATCTGTCATACTCAGACAGCTATTGTCTTTGCACTTTGTCTTAAAATATGTACAGATTGAGGACATCTAATTGCCGTGTGATACATTACTCAAGGCATACATACCAGTTTCAAGTTAAGGCTAATGGCAATTAGTTATGTAGGTTTAGCTAGTGTAGACAAATATGGACTGATCAAATGAGATGATTAAGCTATAAATCGCGACACTAAGATTATAAGGCCACTTACTTTAGTTGGTAAATATCTTCATAAATTAACAATCAAATTCAGATATCTATATACACTAGTAGCATTTGGACCTTATCTTAAATATAAACTTAGTAAATGACAAAAAATATTTGCATGTAATTACGTTCACGTCGATGCGAATCTGCGACGATCGCTTTTTTTGTTCTGAAAAAGATGAATTCTAGTTCACAACTCCTCGGTTGCTATATGTTACGCCTTTTTGCTGCAAGAAAAGTCTACTACAAATAAAATTATCCTTTTCTAGGTAATGACATTCATAAATTTACATACGAATACGTTACAACTTCTAACAGAAGTTTCCAAATGGGATACACAAAATTATGTTTTCGACAAAGAAAATTTTCGCATAGAATCTGACTCTTCTACACCATATGACGCTGAATCTGACGAACCATTGCCTGAGGCAGCTAAACAGTATGATCCTATGGAAAGTGAGGCCAGCTTAGCTTTACATTACAGGTAACAACTTTCACAGAAAACTGAAAATTTTGAATTGGATTTAATGAAAGTATATCATATCTAATTAATAGTGATTATTGCCTGCTTCATACACTTAGCATTACATGTATTCTCTGAAAAAGTGCGGATTACAGCAAAGTAATTTTATTGTAACTTCTGTACTATGGAGTTCCGAAAAGTAACGTCTGCTTCTAATCATCAAATCATTTAATAACGTCTGTATCAAGTCATTTAGACTTTATTATTGATACAACGTTTCAATGTTCCAGATCCCGCAACTTTATTCCACACTACCTATGGCGAAAGACGTCAAGACCCTCAGGCGTCGGCATCAGTCCATGGAACAACCACCTCTACATCTGTGGCATGGATAGCCATAGCGTGCTCGTAGTAGAACGTGCACAAGCTAAAATCGTCACGAGGCTGTCGTGCGACGAGATGTTATATCCTATACATATTGCGTTCATGAAGAGCTTGGGGGAGATTTACGTAACTGGTTAGAATTTATATTTTTAATTAATACTTGGTCCTTCGCTTTATGTCCTCATGTCCCAATTATCATCATGTCTTTATGATAGCAACGCGTCGGTCTTATCACAGAATTGCGCGTTTAAACCTAAAGCTTGGTATAGATTTCTTTAAAATATTTCTGTATGTATATCTTAATGTTCATTACATTGAAACAAGTATTCGCAAAGATGTGCATGGACTAATATCATTTACTTAAGTATTAAAAATTTAAGCCCTTATAGCCGGCCGAATGGTCGTTTCGTGATCATCAACCAAGAATGCCTATTAGCTTTTTATAAAAAAAAAACTAGTAATAACTCGCGGTTTCACCCGTGTACATACTGATCTCATGGTTCAGTAGTTTTTGTGTGAAAACTTTACGTTTGTAAAGTTACATACAAAATTTTCCTCTTAATAATATTAGTACAGAAAATTAGTTTACAATTCATTACGAATTAGTATACAGTGTAAGTTACCGTATAAATAATCGTTATAAATAATCGAAAGCTGCATATCAAGAAAATTCTTAATATATAACCTTAACATCCGCATTGGACTAGCTTGGTAAGTGTAAGCTCCAAGTAAGTTAAAATAAGACCTAGCAACGACTTTAACAAGCCCCTACTTATAAATGACAGAACAAGTTGGAATCAGAAGATAATCTGATAAAAAAATTGTTTCAGATAAATGGAAGCACTGCGTTCACGTATTCTCAAAAGAAGGTAGCTACCTCCGGTCTATCGGGCAAAAGGGGAGTAGAGTTGGTATGTTCCGGTCGCCTGAGGGTATTGCCATTGATAATATACAACAGCAAATTTACGTGGTTGATACTGGAAATGACAGAGTTCAGGTGACCATACTTTGACATATCTTTAATATCTATTTATTTTTTTATTTATCTTTAATTAGTTAATCTTGTATATATAATCTGAATTTCAAAAACGGCTCCAACGATTTTCATGGAACTTAGTATGTAGGGGTTTCGGGGCGATGAATCGATCTAGCTAGGTTTCATTAAAAATATGTCGTTTTATCCCTGTTTTTTGGGCACTGAAAAACTGCTAAAATATAAATTGAATACAAACGTTAAATTTTTCTGTCATTTGTAAACTTTTAAATCTCAATGGGAAAAGAGTGGACTTAAGAAGCAAGAAAATAACCCCAGATCGAATCCCCGATATCATCTGCCTTTTGTGTCTTTTTTATTGTTTTTTTTTATATTCTAAATATATTACCGAACAAGGCTCGCCGAACGAAGTCGCGATGGCTAAATGCTTTGTAGCTTCTAAGCTCAAGCACCAGGTTCTTTTAACTGCTACATACAATAAATATATACTTTAAAATATAAGCGTTTTACGGTTTAGAATAATATCTTCATAGATCTGCATATTGAGAAAACGCAATTTCTTAAATTTAAACCCATTGTACTCAAACGAAGTATTTCTATGAGAAGTTAAGTTACCTTTTTTCATTGAATTGACATATAATAATCTGCTTATAGGTTATCCAGCCGGATGGAAAGTTCGTTGATCAATATGGAGTAGTGACTAAGCAGCAAGCAGTACATACTGCTAGTGTTTGGGAGACAAAAGAAATGGTTTGTACTGAATTGAACGCGCCAACTGCAGTCGCCTTAACGAACGATCGTGTCATCATACTCGACAGTGGTAATCGACGTGTGAAAATATATAACAAGCAGGATAAAAGTAAAATCATCGAATTCGGTTCGCTTGGCCAAAGAAAGGGACAGTTTAGACAGCCCGAATGCTTGGCAGTAGATCCTATGGGGTTCATTCTCGTCGGAGATTCTGGCAATTGTAGAGTGCAAGTTTTTAAGCCTAATGGCCAATTAGTTCGAGCGTTTGGTCGCCTTGGCAGTGAGCCGGGAAAATTCGGCTGGATATCTGGAATATATGTAACAAAGCAGTTAGATATCATTGTTAGTGATACGAAGAATCATAGCGTCAATTTCTTTTAGTAATTTTGTTAGAATTGACCAAGATTTGGATTAAAATTAATTTAAACAGTGTATTGGGAAACTATATTGACTTCAGAAAATAGTATTGATACATATCGCAAAGAATAAAATAACATTTATTGTGCTTACATGGGACATGTGACTACTGTTCGGATAAGGCGATATATCCAATTAATGGTCTTCCAATCATTGTCTTAATGGACGAACTGTTGCACATAGATCTATTCTATGATAGTATTGCAATCATAAACATTTGTTGTCCACGCATTTATTGCCATTCACATTTGTTATTTACGGAATACTTTGTAAATCATATGTGTTAAGCTGTGGAATGATTTACCAGTACCAATCCGCAAATCCCTTTCCCTTTCGGTATGTAAGCTACAGACTAGAAAATATTTATTTTAAGTAATAATATATTAGTAGCATCTCTTCATTTTTTTATTTTACCAAAATTTATTAATAGATAAAATAGTTAAATTTATATAAACTTTTTCTTTTTCTCTATATTACCCGTATTCTCTTTCTTCTTCAATTCTTGTTCTTTTCCTTCTGTTACTTAAAGTTTGACTGGAAGAGATCCCTTTTAGGGATAAGTCCGCCTTTATACATGACATATTTAATCAGCTACAAATGGTTATTTTGCCAATAGGCAATCGCCAAAAACATGTCGGCAGATTTCACCTTCAGCCAATGAGGTTGAAATCATTAAAAAAAATCTTAAATCAGCTTACCTTTAAAGATAACGTTCGAATGCGCGTTTAACGTGTAGGTTGCATTTTAAATAAATAAAAAACAACATCAACAGAAACGTATTTATTTAAAAAACAAATCTATTAACATTATGTTAAATCATTTCATCTGTTTTATGTAAAATAAATCATATGACAAACCAGACGATTCTCAATACATTGTTTAAAAATAATAGAACCGTTTTCTATCGTTCTAGAGATTCTAAATCACATAATGCATAACATATATTAAACATTATTATATATTTGTGTCACAGATAATATAAAGATTATTTTAGTATTTCGTTTTAATAATTCAAAATAGAATAAACAGACTAATAAACAGAAGTTCATGTTTAGGCTAACACCAAGTTGTTATGGTCAATAATGTAGATAAACAGTTCTAGTTGCAATAAGACTTGATGCGTATTAAAGTTACCTTAGATTCAACTAGCTAATCTTATGTATCTAAATATCCATATCAGGCGAGAATAACTTGACAAGTCTAAAACGTACACTTTTCAGGGCAGCCATAAATAGATTTACGTTTAGTATACATTTAATAGAGATATTTAAATAGAACCTGGGTGACCGAGCAATGCACAGGTTTTTTTTTTAAATTATAAAATAAAAAAAGATTGGTAATAAAAGGGGCTGGATCCCAGGTATTTTCACTATTTTATTTCGCCCTTTACGCACTGAGCAAGCACAACTTGACAGCTAAAATATCATTTCCATTCAATTCTACCTCAAAATCCCCTACATGCTGAATTTCATGAAAATCGTTGAAGCCATTTTCAAAATTCAGAAAAGATATACATATTTACAAGTTTAACTTCAATATTAAAGATTAACAAGTATGTAGGTGCGATAAATAAAGGTTAAATTTCACTGACATTTTTTATATAAATTAGGCAATCCTAATGCATGTTTATCCATATAAACGGACGTAAGTCGACTTATCAACATATTCACGCCTATATATAATAGAAGTATGGAGTACAATTTTATTTACATTTCATTGTTATTTACCAGTTTTTATCAAAATACTATTTAAATTTGTAAATTATTCGAAATTAGTATCAATTTAAGCCCAATTGAGGTTTATATTTAATAAGCACTTTTTCGAAAGTATTAGTAGTTAAAATGCTTACTCAAGGGCAATGGTGCATAAATTATGCAAAGAATAAGCTACCTGACAGTTTATTGGTAACTTGTGAAACAGGACCAAGTCCAGAATGCGTTCATTGTTATTTAATGTATCGTTTAATTTAATTAAGAAATTTTGGGATAAAATAATCTATGTATTTGCATCGTATCGATGTATGATGATGCGTTGTAGGCCTTCAAATAAATGGCAAGAAGAAATAGAACTGCAAGAATTGAAATAGTTACACAAAAAAAATTGTATATTTTTTACAAATTCAATAACGTACATATGGCGTGTATCAGTCTCGAATAGGTGGTACGAAGATTATACTATTATTTACACTATCGAAACTGACTTTTGACGACCTTAAAAATTAAATTACACTTACAAATAATGAGTGTTACTATTAGCAATAAAATCGAAAATATAAAGTCATAAAAAAATAATCGAAAATCGCAATTGACTCTGACTTATCAATATTCTAAGTATAATACGAGATATATAAAATTATCGACAAAACAAACATTAAAATTAAAGCCCGAAAAGCGAAAAATGCCGGTATATGTAATAATTTTACAGAACTAGATTACAGTAGATAAAGTGCACAAAGCACTTATAAATTGATTCGCTATAAATCATTTTTAAGGTGCGTACAGACATCGCGAGGCGTGCGTTGTGAATATTTCATATGTGGACATGTATGCTCACAGTGAGCATTCGCGGCATACGATCGTTGCGAACGCTGCCTCAGAGCGAGCCGTGCGCTCCGTGTAGACGGATTTTTTTGTTTGCGTTGCACGCTAATGAGTCTGGAGCCTATGTATTCCCATAATATAATCGGTTCATAAAAATTACGTTTTGTCTCATAGCGTCGTTTTTTAAAAATATTTTATGAATTACTATATAGCAGCTGTAATCAGCACGTTACGCCTTGTCGGAGCCATTTTTCTAATGACGAATACCACCCGTGGTTGTTTGTGTGCTCAGCTTGAGCGTTTTATTCGAAACGCATGTACAAAATGTTGAGGCGTACGTGACGAACTATTCGCGACGCACGCCTCGCGATGTCTGTACGCGGTTTTAAACAACTTTCTTCACCATTACTTTTGTAACTATTCTAGTTAGTTATCCCAGACAGTGCCTTATACAAATTAAATTCATAGAGATATACTAGAGTAAGCAAGCCAACCTAAAACATACAATATTACTATAAAGATAAGGCAAATGAGAACGATCTATCTGTCTCTCTTTTTCATATGTGATTAGACAAAGATGAAGTATACGGGTTTCATCACATTATTTATGTTTATCACAAACAGGCCTGCCTATAGCTCCCTTACTTTAGTATTAATAAATCTGTTTAATTTCCCTGACTCAATAAAACGTTGTTAATAAAAGACATGTTTTGACTTATTGTCTCTCTTTATTCGGTCATTATATTTTTTCAAGGCACTACGGTCCCTTTATGCTGTGTTTTCTAAAAAGTTCAATTTATCCATGATTTACAAAGAAAGTTCAAATTCTTAATTCTATTGTCTACTAATAATAAGTAAAAATACTTATTTCACGATCGCAAAGTGATAATTTGAACCTATATTTTAAAGAAATTATGAGCAAATAGTTGCTGCAAAGTTTTTGTAATGTAACCAAGGTTAAATAGTCATAATTTATATAAAAACCACTTTGTTATAGTTGTTTTTTGTATATAACAGATTTATTTTCATTAATTGTTATTTGTTAATCATCGCGTTTACGAAATAGAGCATATATTGAACTAATGTTTGGCTCTTTAAGGCAAATACAGTTAAATACTTAATTATAAAGAAATAAAAATATCTGTATCATAATTATAAATTTTACAGTGAACTTAGACAAAATGCTATGACATATGTTATGATTAAACCTAATTAATAAACGTTAGCACCCTCAAGTAGAGTTTCTAGCGCAAATTGATCTTTTATATATTGTTTTAGTTTTCTTAATTATATGGAGATAATGTAATAATATTGAGTGATTTTCATATATATGTATCGATATATGAAATGTGTTTTTTGGACATAATAAATAATATAAATTGGGGTGTCACTTTATTTTCCAAAAGGTAAATGTATGGATTAATACATTGAGATTATGTATTTTGCAGTAGTTAGTAAGATTTAATGTTACAGTTCTTTAAAAAAGTGACTATTATTTGAGTGATTTTATTTATTTATACTTTAATTAGAAGTACATCGAATATGAATTATAAACGATAATATAACTTGATAGAAAAGTTACTTAAATTGTTATTGGAACAATAATAAAACTTAAAAAGCTCAAATATTTTCAATGAAGTTATAATATATTTTACGAATAAGTAACTCATATAAATGACTTTAAAATTTATATGAAATGAATAAAATTGCCTTTTTATTTTGATTTATCTAATATCAAATAGTAAATGATTTGAATCAATGCAAAATGATTTTACCGAACATCGGTAATATCATATTGCGGCAATATCATAATGGAATATTCGGTGCACCTCTAATAAATATACCATCCCATATTGGATATTTTACAGAAGCCATGTATCCTATTGTTTAATTTAATTATTTATCTACTCTGATACTATAATACAAAGATTATAAAACTGAAACCGAAATTCTTATGACAAACATTACGTAGAGGCCAAAAATTAAAAATTAAAAAGTTTTATTACGATACAGGTCTTGTATGCACACCTGTATCATAATATAACTATTTAATCATAACAATACATCTATACAACCTCCAGCTGTAACAAGGAGGTCGAACCTCTACCTTAAAAAAAAATGGTTCAATGAACGAGTACTCGGCGATGCAACACGCACGCGCAATCGATATTTGCGCTTTAGCGCTAATATTTGACATTTAAAAAATCTTTTCAATATTTAAACAAAGTTTGGTTTTTATTAATATTGTTTTACGTATTATAGTATGAGAGTAGATAAAGTAGTGTATGACACTGTACATAACTTGGTCTTATAACACTCGTGTGATTCTATAAAAAAACTGGTGTTATAAGAACCCTTATTATGCAACAGTATCATAATCTACTATTATTTTATAAACAAAAAATGTAATTATTGTTTAATATAGAGGTAGTATTAATTGCTCGAGTTATACAATATATTTAGATTATTGCCTAACAACTTTATGTAATAACTGATATTAGAAACTATATGATTAATATTAAGTGTACACATTTTTTTGGTTTAATACCAATATAAACTCTGATAGTGATTTCTCACGTCATTCAGGTCTATTTATCTATTATTTAGCGATGTGATGACATCACTATCATTGCCCGTGGAATTGATTTGTGTGTATATGTTTATAAGAAAAAAAAGTATCTAAATAAAAGTAGATAAGCAAAGATTTATAACGTTAAGTTAGCACCTTGTATCGATACAATGATAATAAAATCTATTGCATTGGTGATTTGTGACATATTTTTACTTATGTTGTGACAAAGAACTAAAAAATTAAATATGTATAAGCGACACTGGGGTAGGTCATCCTGCCTTAAATGAGACGAAATTATTATCTGTCTCTTTTTTATTTGTTGGCAATCCATGCTCCGCCCGCGTGGAAAGATTAAAACCGTAATATAGTATTTTGATAACCATAAAAATGATTAAAGTGCGTTAACCTTAAAAGCTAGACATATGCTGTGGCGGACATTTATTTAGACTTTTTAGAGGGGTACAATTTTGTAACACATGATTTTTTAATAACTTAAAAAAAAAAACTTTAAATACTCTGAAATCTATAGTAGACCAGTCTACAAAAAGGTTTAAATTAAGTATAAGAGATATAATTATACGTAAAACATACCTATAACTTATTAAAAATCCTTTCCGCTTCATACAAGACTGCGGTTTAATAATGTAAAATTGAAAATGTTTAAAATATTGACCGCCGATTTTTTTTCTGGATCTCTCGGTATGAACAACATTCCGAGTTGTAGCTTTATTAATATTGATACTTGGCGATTCAAAAGTGCTTGAAAGAGCTTATTTGAATGAAGATTATTTTGACTTCATTAATAGTTATTAATACAGTACACCGAAATTCGAGGATTAATTCGTATTTAGATTTCAAAGAGGTCTTAGAAAGCCGCTAAATAGAAATAAGATCCTAACATTAATACTAATGTCATACTCTTACTTAACATATCAAAAATGATTACTTAATAATAACTTTGTATTTTGAAGACAACATCAATTAGATTGTAAAATATATATCGCTCGCATATTTATAAGACCGTGTGAAAATGATAATACTTTGTTTCAATTGTTTTCAAACTTTCTACATCAGTTATGCACATTAATTATCTACTTGTATTGCATGTGATGGTAAGATTGAATCGGGTTTGCAGTCTATTTTCCAAAGAGTGGGGATCACTGGCGTTTTTATCTTTAGTACCTGGATGACCGAGCCTTGCTCGGTAATTTAAAAAAAAAAAAGTTTGTGTAGGTCGGGCTCGATCCCAAGTATTTTCATTTGTAGAGACAACCAGTGCCCTGAATAAGCTACGCTGACTTGGCAAGTTAATTTTAGTATTTTTTAATGCCCAAAAACACACAAACACACAAACAGGGATAAAACGATTTTTTTTAATAAAACCTAGCTAGATCGATTTTTCTCCCCAAAACCCCTGCATTCTGAATTTCAGGAAAATTGTTGGAGCCGTTTTCGAGATTGCGTATATATATATATATATATATATATATATATATATATATATATATATATATATATATATATATATATATATATATATATATATATATATATACGAGATTAACTCATTTCAATATCAAAAATAAATAAAGCGCGTAATTTTACGTCCAGCAAGATGGACTAAATCGAACTATTCTCACTCTTTCTGAGAGAACTCGACAGAAATCAGCATATCTTCAGTTATTACCAAAGTCAAGTTATGATAGTGAAATTATTATAGGCCGGGAAAGTTGAGGCCATTGCAAGAGTCTGTTTTGACCGAGTAAGTAAAATAGCGACATAAAGCTGAGATTCGTTGGATATGAACGGTCTAAAATAGTGTAATTCACTAACTTGGAAAGAATACTCCCATTGGATCAAATTAGATAACGCAATATCTAATATATACCTCTATTTAACTCTATTACCTCTTATAAACTCAAATAATGGTGTCCTATTGTCAAAGTATACTATTTTCGTTTCGCTTTTGTAATACAATAAAAAAGGAGTTATGGGCCGTGTGGTATCCGGCTGAGTAGAATAGACTACCCTCAATTTCTACCACGTATCGTAAAAAGCGACTAAGGTAAGTTGACATCAGGCAGGCGGTCGGTCGTAAAAAATTAGCTTACTTAGAACCGGATAAGGGCAGGAGAATGATGAATACAACAAAGAAGTATAACTATAAAAATATTTGGTTAACGTTAAGGCCATAAAAAATTATCAGTAAATGAAATGGCAGATTGTCTAAATATCTAAGATTCACCTAAGAAGATCTACATGGCTGACATTTATGTACAGGATGGCTGTCACCAAGCACCACTGAATCCGATTCGGCCGGCGGGCCTTCGCTGCTATCATGTTGCCTCTGGAATTTAAATACATCGTATTACATAGTGATAGCTCAGCAGTGAGACTGTGCCCACAAGTGGTCACAAGTTCAAACCGTGGTCACAACAAGTGCAAACCCCCTGCGAACCAATATATACTAATACATATATAAAGCAGAAGAATTTTTGTTTTAACGCGCTAATCTCAGGAACCACGATTTGAAAAATTCTTGGAGTGTAAGTTAGTCCATTTATTGAGAAAGACTATAGACCAGTGTTTCCCGACCTTTTTTGGTCCATGCCCCAGGTTAGAGATTATTTTGTGTCTAATCTATGTCTTAAGTGTCTAATTGATAATGCTATTTGTTACTTAATACTATACCGGATACCACACGTTGGGTCAACTTACCTTAGTCGCCTTTTACGACACCTCAGTAAGAAATGAGGTTGGTCAATTCTACTCAGCCGGATACCACAAGGCGGTTCGACTTACTTTAGTCGCCTTTTACGACACCTTGGTAAGAAATGAGGGTAGTATTCTATTCAGCCGGATACCACACGGCGTACAATTTTTATAATTATAACAATACAATTAGACTTGCATAATACGTCTTATATAGCTTTCAAAAGTATGCCATTCACAATTCTTATTACACAATTCAAGATTATACACGATAATACTGAATTAAGGCCATCTATGCATTACATTGCAATAACTTAAAACGTTTGCTTGAAAAAATAATAATAATTTAAAAAAAACTGCTCATTTTTTCGTCTGAGTAGACAGATAGCATTGGCCTTGACTTGGTTATATGAAGAATTAGCATTTTGTATTACTAGACTAATAAAATTCTAATAATATATAATTTTCTTTATAATTTAATATCTGGGTGACCGAGCCTTGCTTTTTAATTTTTTAAAAATTAAAAAAAAGGAACTTCAAAAAAAGAAAAAATAATAGGGTAGGTGGGGCTCGATCTTAGATATTTTCATTTCTTGCAACCACAGTTAATGGCAAAAATTCAATTCATTATAAATTTTAGTATTTTTTGATGCCCAAAAGCAGGGATAACATGATTTTTTTAATAAAACCTAGATCAATTTTCCTCCCCCAAATCCCCCTACTTGCTGAATTTTAGCAAAATCGTTGGAGCCATTTCTGAGATTTCAAAAATATATGTATATACATACAAGATTAACTCATTTAAACATTAAAGATATTATTATTCACTATTATCATGCACCCGATGATGGTTCATTAAAATCTAATTGATCCTTGATGATTCAAAAATGCAAAAGATTATTTAAGATAAAATTTTTTTAAATATTTTAATCTATATTTAATAAAGTGTGATAGCCCAGCGGTGAGACCAAGCTATATAGTATGTATGAGTAATGAGTCGACCACCACCAATGAGTTTGTTCTTTTAAACTTATATGACTATCAACTAATTAATAATTGCAATTTATCACATGTGTTTCAATGAACAAAAACATGGTGAGTAAACCCGCATTTCTCTAGACAATTCTGGAGACATATCCAATTTGCCGATTCAGTAGGACCTATGCTATTTTATATTATACTAGCGGCCTGCCCCTGCTTCGCACGGGTATAAAATATTATCCCATGTCAGTCAGTGTAAAAAAATGATTAAAATCGATCCAGTAGTTTTGATTTATTCATTACTGCCCGTGGCCCGCACGCGTTAAATTTGGAGAAAAACAATTTCCTTTCCCTATACCAAGAAGAGTTCCTGCTATCTTTGGAATATCTAAATTCATATAGTACGTTTTTACTTATTTACTTTTACATTTTCCCTATGTATTTTATTTTTACAATTAATTACAGAATGTCTTTAAACAAACTCTTGAAAGACGGACATAGCTGCTAAAGTCGAAGTGTTATAGGGCGAAGCGCGGCGTACTCGCGGCATTTTAAATCTGTAATATCTCCGAAAATGTTCACTTAAATTACATGCTGTAAACGGCCATATTGATTTATATTAAATCAACTATTTATTTAAGGTACTTAATTGGATAAGGATTAATGCTGTATTGTATAAAAATTGCTTCAAAAATATGGCATTATTTTTCGTAAGAAGTAAATGACAAAAAATGCTATGGTGGGTTATCCATAAGAGATAGACATATACCATCGCAAACTTTTCTGTAGACCTTTTCAAGATGTACAAATACTTAGTACATTATTTTGATAAATCTCGTAGGGTTTAGCCTGCGTTTGCAATGTAAGCAGAAAAAAATGTTATTATTTAAAAACCGCATCAAAATCTGTTGCGTAGTTTTAAGGTTTTATGCGTACATACGGATATAGGGACTTTGTTTTATAATATGTAGTGATAGTGATGATTAGCTTTTTAATATTTATGCAAAAGTTTTAACTTGGGATAAACTTGGACTCGAAATTGAATTGTTATATTTTATACTGTCAATAATTTATCATTTAAATATGTAGTGTTAAATGATAGTAATTAAAATTTAATAGCAAATCTATAAGAAAATTTATTCTTAGGATCTCTGATTTCTTTCAAATAATAAACAAATAATTATAAATTACTAACTGTAACTATAATTTACTGAAAATAAAAAATACTTTATAAAGGTTTCTTAACAAACATGTACTTATATACATTTTATATATATGAAGGAAGATACTTAAGTCTGAAATGAAAATATGTACACTTTTGTGGATGGATTTCATAAACGTTTCATAGTATGATATTATATCTACACTTGATTATGATTTAGAGGACCAATGACTCATTTTATGCATATGAAACACACATACGTAAGTTGATATGCTTACATACATCATATTATTAATAACAGTGTAATTTCATAATTTCATAACATCTGTTGTTTGCAAACATGTAGCAAATGACAATGATAATATGTCATTAACATTATCTATTTTCTTAAGATAAATATAAATATTCATACTAATATAATAAATGTGATAGTCTGTCTGTATGACTATCAGTTATGCTTTAATTGCTAAACCAATATTGATAAAATTAGTCACAATCAAAGTTTAAATATCCAGGTGGCATACAGCCAGAGGTAAAAAAAAAATATAATTTAAAGTGTATTTAAAAGCTCAAATTGGCACTAATGAATCAGCAGGTACTACTAGTGTTTAGTTACTTACTTCAAATAAATTTCAAGGTTTTTCACAATTGGTACATTATTCTAAATTTAAATTGCAAATTTTCATACCTTTAATTCTGTTGCTAAACTTCGGAATGTATCTTCAACGTTAGTATTATCTTTAGCTGAGGTCTCCATCACGAACATAATCTCAGGGACATAACGACAGAATGATTTTGGTTCATCTGGCTCCACCTCTCTTTGCTCGATGAGATCACACTTATTCCCTATTAACGATACTATCACATTTGATGATGTGTAACGTCTCACTTCTTCTATCCATTTTTGTAGAGAAAGGAATGTGGACCTTTTTGTTATATCATATACTGTAACAAAGTTTTGTTTGCAGTTAAGTCTGGTCCCCTTTATATCATGTCCTATACATAACAGCAACCTTCTATACACAAGTTTGCTGTATTTAACTATTATTCTGTATAAATAATGCTTTTTCATGTGAAGAATATACTCCATAATTGTAAAATTTTCTCTTTTGTGACAAGAAATTTTCTTTTTTGTGTTATTTTGGAGTTTAAAAATTTGAGATCTCTAAATAAAATTAAAAGTAGCATTGAAAGTATTTTAAAAAATATACACAATATCTAAAATAACTACATATACGCTGTATGGTATCTGGCTGAATAGTATTCTATTCACCAACCTCATTTCTTGCTGAGGTGTCGTAAAAGGCGACTAAGGTAAGTCGGGCTGCCGTGTGGTATCCGGCTCAGTAGAATAGACCACCCTCATTTGTTATCGAGGTGTCGTAAAGGCGACTAAGGTAAGTCGACCCGCCGTGTGGAATCCGGCTGAGTAGAATAGACCAATCTCATTTCTTACCGAGGTGTCGTAAAATACGACTAAGGTAAGTTGACGTCAGGCAGGCAGCCGGTCGTCAGCGCAAAACGCAGCCAAATCATGTGACAGTATGTTCATAACATGTTGTGCCGACCCCACTTAGAGTGGGATAAAGGCAGGAGGATGATGATGACTTGATAGTTTCTCTATGTCAATTTATATAAAGTAAAAATCTACATAGCAAAACGTACCTATAATTACTCCGTTCGCCGACCGATAATAACTTTGTGTTATTGTCCGGAATCTTTCCTGTCCAGCTGTGTCCCATATCTGAAGCTGATTATATTACAATGAAAATTTTATAAAAATATTTTGATATTTTCTCATTAATATTGCTACACACCTTGACCTTTTTACCGTCCACTATTAATGTTTTCATTGAAAAGTCTACGCCTATTGTATTACCGTGACGCTCTATAAAATTACCGGACTTCAAACGCTGCACAATACATGTTTTACCCGTTCCGCAGTCACCAATGAGCACAATTTTAAACAGATAATCAAATTGTTCGTCTGGAACACTCATTAACGTGTTAGGATTGCGGCTACTCATGACTATGAATTAATTAAATAGACAAAAAAATCTGTTTATGTTGTTCACTTAACAATCATTTCTGTAAATTTGACAGTCCTATACATAATACAAATTATAATAGTGAACTGTCAATTTTTGAAATATGACATTTGGGCTTTCATATCATTATTGCCATTGCATAAAACATGTTTTTAAATAAGTTAAGCGGTAAAAAATATATAAATTTCCCATGCAGTTACATGGCCCCATATCCACTTGAAACCTTTAATTCCACTGAGTGATAGTGCTAACCTGTTTTGAAACCACTGTTAATTGTCTTCAAGATTTGACTTTTGACAAAAGGACGAGGACGTTTTTCACACAAAGAATCAATTTAACTTCTCAGCATGGAAACATAGGCGGCAGTAATTTGAAATCATTCCACGTATCCAAAATTCGTATAGAAATTGTAATTCTTCTAAGCAAAATATACACAAAAGCATAAATTCAAATTCAAAATATTCTTTATTCAAATAAACTTGTAAACAAGTGCTTTTGAATCGTCAACTCTACTGCTGGTTCGGAAAGCTGTTCCTACTGAGAAGAGCCAGCAAGAAACTCTTTTTAAAAAATACAATTCTTAATGCTAGTTACATTTAATGTTTCTATCTTGTGCAGGGTCGAACAATATTTATATCCACGCATTTTTATCGTCTAAATAATCCTCAACAGTATAGTAGGCTTTCTGTATCAGCCTCTCCTTAATAGTGTTTTTAAACTGCTGTAATGGCAAAGTTAAAATTGATTATGGAATTTTATTATAAAATCTTATACCCAAACCCACAAACGACTTACGTACTTTTTCAAGGCGCAAAGCAGGGGCCGCAAGCTTATGTCGGTTCCTACTTTGTCTATTATATGCATTGCCTATTGTTTTATAATTCTTTATATTTTTATATACAAAGATTAAATTACCTACTTAAAATATACTGTGAAGCAAATGTAAGAATACCTATTTCCTTAAACTTCTCTCGCAGGGAATCCCGCGGACTTAAATTGTATATGCCACGTACGGCTCTTTTTTGTAATACAAATATTTTTTCATTATCCGCGCATTTACCCCATAGCAATATTCCATAGGACATAACACTATGGAAGTAAGCAAAATAAACAAGTTTTGCCGTTTTGACGTCAGTAAACTGTCTAATCTTTCGAACGGCATAGGCCGCTGAACTGAGTTTCCCTGCAAGAGTTGTTATGTGTGTGCTGAGTGAATTTATTAGTTTGTTTCTGACTATTTGAAAGTTGTCTTTTTTAATGTTAATAATTTAAATTAATTATAGTGAACAACTACCAATACATAATAACAGATGCACTGTTTGTAAAATTCAATTATAATGTGTAATGGCTAATTGGTATCATCTAACAATGCATATCTATTCTTGAAAAACAAGTAAAATAGTACAAAAGGAAAAGTGATACCTACCTAAAGTAATTGACTTTTAATGAAAAAATAATCGATTATCAAAAATCGATTATTTTGAAAAAAAAATCGATTATTATAAAAATCGATTATTTTTCACATCGCTAATTTTATATAGTTGAAACTTGAAAACATCGATAATATAAAAATAAAAAATTACATGCCTCAGTATAAATAGTTTGTGCTGTTATTAGTTCCTTTTAAATAATTTGTTCAATAACATTAATGATAAACAATTTATACAATGATTATTCATTTAGGAAAAGTTATTTTTACAGGCACAATTGTGTTTACCTTTCTTATGTGTAATGCGATAGAGGTACTTATTTAATTTTTTGAAAAACTTCATTGTTTTTGAAATAAAAAGACTGATAATAATTCTCGGTACAGATTCCAGAACAATTTCAAAACTCGAACCACACCAACAATTGGGCTGTTTTGGTAGATACGTCAAGGTTTTGGTTTAATTACCGTCATGTAGCGAACGTATTGTCGATATATAGGAGTGTGAAGCGTCTAGGTATTCCGGACAGTCAAATAATACTGATGATATCTGATGATATGGCTTGTAATCCTAGGAATCCACGTCCGGCGACGATTTTTAACAATGCTCATGAACAAATCAATGTGTATGGTGACGATGTTGAAGTAGATTACCGTGGCTATGAGGTAAATAGTAGTATTAGATTTTAGCTGTGTGGTATCCAGCTGAATAGAATAGTACCACCCTCATTTGTTACCGAGCTGTCGTAAAAGGCGACTAAGGTAAGTCGACCCAACGTGTGGTATCCGGTTAAGTAGAATAGTAACACCACCCAGTAGTAAGTCGATCTGCCGTGTGTTATCTGGCTGAGTAGAATAGACCACCCTCATTTCTTATCGAGGTGTCGTAAACGGCGACTAAAGTAAGTTGACCCACTGGTATCTGGTTAAGTAGAATAGACCACCCTCTTTCTTACTGAGGTGGCGTAAAATACGACTTAGGTAAGTTGATGTCAGGCACGCCGTGGGTTGTAAAATACTCTACTCTGTTACTCTTTCACGGTGACTGCTGAACAAATATATACATGAAATTTGGCACTGATATTCTGTATAAACCAGAGTAACATGTAGGCTATAGAAATCCTATTAATTCAACAGGAATAGGATGACATTGAAAAGCTCCATCTATTATCAACTTATCACTCCAAACCTAAAACTAAAGCCAACCACACTTCTTATTTTGATATAAAAATGTTGACTGGTGCTATGTCTTTACATAGCAGATTCTTTACATTCAGATTTTAGCACCAAAAACAACCACCCTAGTAACTGGTTTATAATAAATTAATTTATTATGCTAATTTCATTAAATGTTTAATAAATTTTATATCTTTAGAAAAAATATTTATGTTGCAAGAAATAGATTCTTCTTGAATTATAAATTCTTTAGGTTTCCGTTGAAAATTTTGTCCGTCTTCTAACTGGACGTGTGCCACCAGACACTCCAAGGTCTAAGCGTTTACTGACAGACGAGGGCAGCAATATCCTTATTTATCTCACCGGACATGGTGGGGATGGTTTTCTTAAATTTCAAGATTCAGAGGAAATAACTAGCCAGGAACTTGCTGATGCCCTGGAACAGATGTGGCAGAAGAGGAGGTAATTTGAAGATAGTTTCTATTATGTAACAATCAAAAATAACTTATATAACAAGACTCCCAAGTTTCTTGGTGGTTCTTAACAGTAAGTGCAAAAATTCCATACTCCTGCCCTTATCTCACTTTAAATGGGGTGTGCACAATATATTACAAACATGTTGTCACATGATTTGGTACTGGTCACGTATTTTACGACCAGCCGCCTGCCTGACGTCAACTTACGTTAGTCGTTTTTTTCGACACCTTGGTAAAAAGAGGGTGATCTATTCTAATCAGCGGGATAAAGAGCATTAATACAATTGCATTACAATGACTGGCTCGTTGGCGCAGTGGGTAGTGACCCTGCCTTCAGCTCCACGGGTCGCGGGTTCGATTCCCGCCGATGGCCAACATTTTCTTTAAATGAATTTGTTGGTCCTTGAGCCTGGGTGTATATTTGTATTTAAGTATGTATTTAAAAATATATAAGTATATATTCACCAGTTGTCTGTCACCCATAACACAAGTATTAAGTTACTTACTTTGGGGACGGACGACCATGTAAGTGTCTAAAAAAAAAAAAAATTTGGCAGATAGTGTATTCATTAATTAATTTAATTATTTCGCTATAAATTTATTTATTTATAATTAAATTATACTTTTGTATGATGGATTTCTGAAAAGCATTAATTCTATAAATTTGGTAAGAGCATCTTTCTGCAACCAGTGGTAGGTACGTCATAATTCATGAGTTTGGAAGTGCCAAATTAAGTAAAAAATAATTAGAATTTCAAAAGTAATAATAAAATTGCTATAATCCGCGATGAATGATTCATCGCTGATTATTGCAAAATAATTTTACTATTACTTTTGTATTATGGATCTCCGCAAAGTAACGCCTTATTCTATAAATAATTTGAATTTCAATAAGTTCTATTAAATAAGTTTTTTTTAAAGATTACTAGCAATTTGCATTATAAATTACTAGTAAACTTGTTAACCCCTGCAGTTAAGCTAAATACTAGTGTTAGGATTGGGTTCACGTCGGTAGTATAATGTCCGCGATTTGAAGCCCCGACCTCTCGATCGCAAGTCCAGTCTACCACACTAGTAATATACTTGAAAATGTTGCAAGCTATAAAAATGTTTTCCTTTTTTTTTTCGTTTTTCATTTTCATAATCTGTAACTGAAATTATGGTTTTCCAGATATAATGAGATTTTCTTCATAATTGATACATGTCAGGCATCGTCAATGTATGAAAAGTTTTATTCACCAAACATACTTGCAACTGCCAGTAGTTTAGTTGGTGAAGATTCACTATCTGTAAGTAGTTTTGATATAATTAATTTACTATTAATTTTTTCTTTTAGTTTTACTAAAAAGTGTATTGGTTTACATAACACAATAATATCAAATAAAGTAACAATAATGTAAAGTGTGCAAATATTTATCTAGATTTATAGTTTTTCTTTTTTTTTCTTTTTTTTCTATGTTACCAGTATTTCCACCAGGTTGACTGGAAGAGATCCCTTTTTGTGACAAAACTCACCCTTTGTACATCCATTATTTTTCCTTTTCTTTCTTTTTTTAACTATATACACAGATTATACAATAAAGAAAAAAATAAATAATATAATTTTATACATCATAGCATTAAGTCTAAAAGTAAAGTTAACTAAATGCTAATACAACTTCCAAATCTATCATGTAAATTTTGATATTATTAATATGGTCTAAAAATAAATTTGTAAAAAGTATTCATATTTTTTTTATGAAGGCAGGTTTTTAATGAAGTTTCACCATAAAGTACTTAAAGAATTTTAAATATTGAACAGTTATTTTTTTTATAGAAAACTCATCATAACCTGTCCAGTGAACCTGTCCTCTGGATGTTATTAATCACTAAAAATCACATGCTATGTTGTCATATTAATTAATATTTATAATTTAATAATATTTAGTAATTTAATAATACTTATTATTATCTAAGGTAATTTTTATATATATTTTTTCTTTTTTTTACAGCATCATGTTGATTCGGCAATTGGAGTTTATATAATAGACAGATACACTTACTATGTGTTGGAATTTTTGGAAAATGTTCATCCTAACAGTAAAAAGAGTATGTCAGAGTTTGTGAGTATTTTTTTGAAGCATTAATTATATTCATAATTATTATTAAAAAATGAATAACAAATGTATGGGCACAAAAATTACTATAGACTATACCTTCATTTCATAATACAAACATAACTGTTTTCTATTATGCCTTTATTTCATTCTGCTTTCATGTATTTTTAGAAGTTTTTTTAAGACTAGGTCAACATATATCATTCATGCATTCTCAGGAGATATAACTGACTGTTTTCCGTTATCAACTCGTGATTGTTATTATTTAAAAGTATATATCATTTCAAAATGTATAGTGATAGCTATAATAAATGGATTTATGTCAATTTTTTGAAGTTAGTTGATAAGTATACTACTAAAACTCAATAAAAATATTGCATAATATATTATGCCGGAATATTGCTAACATTTGATAATTTAATGGTAGAATTTCACAAAATTTTTAAGATTTTGGCAACACATATTAGGGACTTGTACAAATACTGGAACACCAATATCACTATCAATACATATTATAAAACAAAGTCGCATTTTCCCTATGTACGCATAAAACTTTATAACTACGCAACAGATTTTGATGCGGTTTTTTTAATAGATAGAGTGATTCCAGAGGAAGGTTTGTACGTATAATAACATTCAATACGAAGTAGAGAAATAATGTAATTTTTGAGGTTTCTGTAAATAATTACATTTTTTTCCACTTACATTGCAAACGCATGCTAAACCCTACGAGATTTATCAAAATGATGTACTAAGTATTTATACACCTTAAAAAGGTCTACAGAAAAGTCCGCGATGGTATATATTTATCTCTTATGGATAACCCACAATAGCAGTTTTTTTCATTTACTTTTTACGAAAAATGATGCCTTATATTCAAAGCAATTTTTATACAATACAGCATTAATCCTTATCCAATTGAGTACCTTAAATAAATTGTTGATTTAATATAGATCAATATTGCCGTTTACAGAATGTAATTTAAGTGAACATTTTCGGAGATATTACAGATTTAAAATGCCGTGAGGACGCCGCGCTTCGCCCTAACACTTCGACTTTAGCAGCGATGTCGCTCTTTCAAGAGTTTGTTTAAAGACATTCTGTAATTAATTGTAAAAATAAAATACATAGGGAAAAATGTTAAAATAAATACGCAAATATGTACTATATGAATTTAGATATTCAAAGATAGCAGGAAATCTTCTTGGAATAGGGGGAGGGAAATTGTTTTTCTCCAAATTTATCTCTTGCGGGTCACGGGCAGTAATGAATAAATCAAAACTACTGGATCGATTTTAATAATTTTTTTTCACTGAGTGACATGGGCTATATATTTTATACCCGTGCGATGCAGGGGCAGGCCGCTATTTCATGAATATTCTCAAATTTTAATTAAAAATTAACAGAAATAAATAGTAAAAATAAAAGTCTTTATTTGTTCTCAGTAGACATTTGAAGTATAGCTCACTGTAACTCTAAAACATATCTCTTTTTTCCGGCATATTATTGTATTTCACAGCATTTAATGTAACAAATATTCCTGTTATATATTTATTATTATTGGAAGCTTTTCTTTTTATTACAGCTCGCAGTGTGTCCAAAAAGCGCTTGTCTTTCAACGGTCGGTGTTCGTAGAGATTTGTTTAAACGAGATCCAAACAAAGTGCCCATAACAGATTTCTTTGGATCTGTTAGACCAGTTATAATAACGACTGATGCTATTGACATTCAGGAGATACCAAAGAGGAAGAAATCTGTTTCATTGTAAGTTATATCTACATATACTTAATCCATACTAATAATCTTTTATTATGTAATGTATCGGCTGGCCCATTGGCGTAGTGGGTAGCGACCCTGCCTTCAGCTCCAGGGGTCGCGGGTTTGATTCCCGCCGAGGGCTAACATTTTCTATAAATGAATTTTTATTCGTCTTTGGGCCTGGGTGTATTTAAGTATGTATTTAAAAAATATATAACTATATATTCACCAGTTGTCTGTCACCCAATAACATAAGTATTAAGTTATTTACTATGAGGACGGACGACCGTGTGTGTAAGTGTCCCATATATTTATTATTTATTATTATATTATTGATGAGAAAGTCTGGTCTCCGTGTTGGCTTCTACAATAAAATTCCACAATCCATACTAGACCAATATATAAAGGCTGAAGTTAAGTATAAGAGGTGTTCTTATACGTAAAGCATATAACAAAATTGAGGATTATTTGGATGATAAAAAAGCCTGGATTTGAAAATCCTTTCAGTTTCATACAGAACTGCGGTAATGTAACATTGAAAATGTTTAAAAGATTGACCCCTGAGTTTCTTTCCGGTTCTTCTCGGTAGGAGCAACACTCCGAATCACATGTAGTTTCATTAATCATATTGATCCTTGACGATTCAAAAGTGCTTGGAAGAGCTTATTTGAATAAAGATTATTTTGATTTTATTTGGTACTAATAAAGCTTATAATACCGGGTTAACATATAGGATGAAAAATTCTTCTTTTTATAATATAATACGAAAAAGTTATTATAGTAGTACATAATACAGGGTATTTTAATACATTGTAGGCGGGAGACGTACTGGTACGTTTTCTGACGATTGATATTTGAGTGCAGGACACGTACTAGTACGTTTTCTGACGATTGGTACGTTATTTAATGGTTGATATTTGATCGCGCGTCACGTACTAGTACGGGGTAGTATAAAGTAGGTATAGGTTAGTGTGTTGCCACTAAAATGGACGCGAGGGAAATCAAGGAAAAATATATATTATCTATGAAAATTTATTCTTATTGCAACGCAATATGTTAAATTAATCTCGCGATGTTTACACGTGCTTCGTAAGATTACCTGCTAAAGTTATTTTTCCTTGTTCGAATTGAAAGATATTAATTAATTGAAAAAACTACAAACCTCAAATAAATACCAATATACATCTAAGAAATATTGCATTCCTGTTATATCCGACAAAAAAATTACTCTCTAAGAAATTCTGTCTTTTAGGAAAGGAGATTTTGTCTTTCTTTTTATTTGGAATTGCAATGTCTATGTGCTTTCTATATATTTATAGCTATTATTTTGTTTACAGAAATAAAACCAAAGTATTAGAGAAAAGGGAATATCTACCACAATTTCCGATGCATCTAGTCAAATCTACAGTCTAGTATAATTAATATTTAATAAAGTATTAAAGGTTACTGTTTTTTATATGGGCGTTTTATTGTATCTTTTGCATTATTAATTGACATTATTGTCAGTTTTTGAATTTAAACTATCGTGAGTGGTACTCATAATTAATGTATAGAAACCGGTTATACTCACGTGTTTTTGTTTTAGGGTGTCCATAGTGTTTGAATCTTGCAATCATTATCGACATTTTATTGATTTTGTTTTTTGAAACCTTTAATGATACAACTAATTATTATATCTTTGAATATTGTAAGTATTCCAGTCAACCATACATATACTCAGTATAGCCTTTCGCTAGTTCAGTCGGTTAAAAATATGTAATTTTTCTATGTACTTTTCGGACAAGGGGATGATGCAATTGCTGCTGATGGTCATGCCTAGTGCTAAAAACCCGACATACACGTGTTTTGGCTTTCCACCGATTCTACCAGTGACATCGTAATTAGTAAAACAAAAAGCCAACTATACTGTTGAGGATCATTTGGACGATAAGAATGCGTGGATATAGCTACTGTCCGACCCTGTACAAGATAGTAATGACTTATTGTAACTAGTTATAAGTATTATGTTGAAAAGAGCAACCGCCGAGTTTCTTGCTGGCTTTTCTCGGTAGGAACAGCTTTCCGAACCAGCAGTAGAATTGACGATTCAAAAGTACTTGTTTACAAGTTTATTTGAATAAGGAAAATTTTTAATTTGAGTGAAATAAAACAAAACTCTGAATTAATCTCATTTATTCTCTATAAGTACTAAGAATAAAATTTCCATTAACATCACGTAACACAACCGATTCTATAGTTGGGATTCAACATAATAGCAACAACACGCACGCTCTCAAATTGATATGAGATCAAAATCTAAAGGACTATAGCACCATTTCAGTTACTGTCTAGGCCATTCTTTTTGGTCTAACATTCTTTCCGTATAACTATAAGTGCGCGACTACATTTATAACAAGGTAAATTTAAAAGCATACTTATAGGTGTAACAAAAAATTTATATAATTTATTTAATCGCGCAATCGATTAATTTAACATTAATTAATTTACCATATCTCTATAAGCAAATAATAGTTGATATTATTTTGGATTTGTAGCCTTCGATCTTTTTAGCTCTTTTTTCGATCTTAGTAGATCTTTGAAAATTTTGAAATTTCCTTTAATATACGGTTTAACATATTATCCAACATAAATTATGGAATAAAATTTGTACAATAAACTTATAACTTTAATAAAATCTAAATATTTACATATAAGGTGTTACATTTTAAGGCCACTGGACCGTAATAATACATATTTTTATATTAGGCTCATTTCCAGTTCCAGACAAGGAGTCTTTTGGTTGAATTTAAGGTGCTTAAAAGTGGTATTATCATAGAGTTATTATAATATAGGAGCCAGCCTAAAATGTAATAGACTTTAAAGAAAAGCAAATAATTGCAACTACATGCAACTTATTAATATATAAAATGGATGTCTGTATGTTTTTTATAGACTCCGAAACGTCTGGACCGATTTTAATGAAACTTTCGGACAGTTTAGAATGACCCAGCGGATGTAAAGTTTAGTATGTAGCGACCGGAGCATTTTTTTAACTGTGTTTCGAGGGAATTCGAAACCAGAGTGAACCACAGCAACGCGTGTCTGACGTGAAATGAGGGTGGTCTATTCTGCTCAGCCAGATACCACACGGTGGGTCAACTTACCTTAGTCGCCTTTTATGACACCTCGGCAAGATATGAGGGTTGTCTATTCTACTTAGCCGTTTACCACACGGCGGGTCAACTTAAATAATTAAAATATATTTACATAAATAGTTTTGTTTACAAGGAAATTTTCATAATAATTTAAATTGTACGGAAGATATTTAAAAAATTATGCGTAGCTTATATTTAACAAAAATTACCGTAACTACATACATAAAACTATTAAAAAATATGACAATTTAACATCAGGTTCGAGAACCTTTACGCGTTATTTGACTATTTTTTTTAATGAGAAACGTATTTATTCTTAGCAAGCTCAAATATTTTATAACTAACGACTAGTCATACATACTTTATTAACAGATTATATGGCGCATCATATTATGTTTATTCGAAACTCATAAAAATATTATTTAAAATGGAATCTAATGAAAATAATCTATATCTAAAAAAGATAAATTATGTTATATTCTTTATAGAATCCGAAGCTGCTGGAATGATTTTAATGTAACTCTAAGATAATCGCTAAATTGGCCAACGGATAATCCAGTGTGCTTAGTGCGTGTTTTTGTTATTCTACTCGATCGCGTTAGCGTAACGCAATTCGTATGGTGTCGCAACAGTGGTCACTAGATGTCGCTGTTGCTGCGTCATACTAATAGACGTTACGCTAACTTGATCGAGTTTCTTAATTATCCGTTAGTCAATTTAACTATTGTCGTAAAATTACATTAAAATCAGTCCAGCCGCTTCGAAGTCAATAAAGAACATACATACATAGTTAAGGTAAAGTTAATGTATGAGGATCGGGACATTTTTCTTTAACTGTTAAGTTTTTTTTTAAGACCGTTATTCATTTATTAGATTCGACATTTCGTTCTACAGTATTTCTTTCAATTCAAGTATCTGACATTATGAAAATGAGATATATTGCGAAATATTACACCTAATAAAAAGACGACAACAAAATTTGTACTGCTTAAACAAATAGTTTATAATTTATTTCAAAATAATAGTGCCATTAAGATTATCGTAATTATATTTAAATTTAATTGATCAATGATTTGCTATAATTTATAATATTATTTCTTTTTTATTCTGTAAATCACTGAATTATGGCAATTTGTCTAAATTATGGTGAATTACGATATAATAACTCTTAGCGAATATTTGATTATTCTGATTATTTCCAAAGTTTTAGAACAATACCAATGCTTCGGTTCTTCGATTTTTCTATTACTAATTGGAATTGCAAGTAGTCAGTGTCTGATTCTATGTGCAAAAGGTCCCATAGTTTTCTAATTTTACAATTAATAATAACTTTTAGTTCAAGTTAGCTAAAAGTAACTGAAGTTTTGTTTATAATAGAACTTGTAACTTTATTCTTCGGATGGGGTGACTTAATAAAATAAAGTTATTCCTATACTTTTCTTAAAATAACAGGAAAATATTCAAATTATGTTTTAACTAAATATTATGTTGCTATTCCAATACA
Organism: Morpho achilles; assembly: GCA_947086495.1. Lineage (NCBI taxonomy): Eukaryota > Metazoa > Arthropoda > Insecta > Lepidoptera > Nymphalidae > Morpho > Morpho achilles. The sequence continues at coordinate 10,229,239 of CAMTZB010000020.1, forward strand.
ATATTAATGTTAAAAATATATCATCAGTTCAACAAATATATCAACAACAGTAGGTACGGAACAAACGATTTTACGTAGTTTATTTGGGGCCCTTGTTTTATTTTTCCGCCTAGGGTCTTTGGTTATCTATCATCTGATCATCTTATCAATATTGTAATGGATATTGACTGATATATGGAATAGTAGATTATGATACTGTTGCATAATAAGGGGTTCTTATAACACGAATGTGTTTTAAACAAACGAGGCCGCAGGCGAGTTTTTTTATAGTATTACACGAGTGTTGTAAGACCAAGTTATGTACAGTGTTATACACTACTACATAATGATACATACTACATGATTATCTACTCTCATACTATAATACGTAAAACAATATTAATAAAAACCAAAGTTTGTTTAAATATTGAAAAGATTTTTTAAATGTCAAATGTTAGCGCCAAGGCGCAAACATCGATTGCGCATGGGTGTTACGTCGCCGCGGACTCGTTCATTGAAACTTTTTTTTTTAGGGTAGAGGTTCAACCTCCTTGGTCCAGTTGGAGGTTGTATAGGTGTATCGTTATGATTAAAAAGTTATATAATGATACAGGTGTTCATACAAGACCTGTATCGTAATAAAACTTTTAAATTTTTTATTTTTGGCCTGTACGTAATGTTTGTCATAAGAATTTTGTTTTCAGTTTTATAATCTTTGTATTATAGTATCAGAGTAGATAAATATCGTTATAATATCATTAGATAATTATTAATGATAAAAATAACACATATGGAATCATTTATAATTTATATCTTGTATACTAATTTTGTACTCATGTTTTGTGATTAGTGTGTTCTTATAATTTCATTGAACACTTAAATATATTATGGATTTTTACCGATCATTTGAACATATACCGGCCTCAATTCAAAACCTGCTATGAAATAGTGCTTTAGTAGTAATATTCAAACTCTCATCTTGCAAATTAAATATACTGTATGTTTGTAACTTTAATACTAATATTTGTTAAATCTTTTAATATATTTAAAATTTACATATCGCACGGTTAGTATTAAAGTGACCCATATCAAAATTACTTTTAATTGAGAAACATAGTTATATTTATTTCAATAACATCTATCTTTCTTGTTTTCTTGATCTTCCAAGTTATAGGTAGGTCTCTTTAGCACTCACGAGTTTTGTAAACGCTATGCTTTATTGCAATTTTCCACAAAACAACTTTGTGAATTAGGTCACTTTAATATTAAGCGTTAGATATTGAAGTGAACTATTTGTATGTAAAAATGTATCAAAGCTTCAGGAGTACTTAGCTTTATAGGTAAATCTGCGGTAACAGTGCGGGTTTTTTTTTTCTTCAAATACAGGTACATGGAATATACAATCTTTTTACACTATTTTAATGGATGATAGGTTAACTTACAAGGAATGTTCGGAAGCGTTTGCATAGGTAATACATAAAAATGCATTAAGGTATTTGAAAGAGATGACCATTCCTAATGGATCACATCTCTAGATCGTCCCCTATTAAAGATGAACCACTATAACATGGCGCGCCCCCGCAAAATTCAAAACCTTCGAAAGTATTTACAAAAGCCATTTGTAGCCATTTTACAATGGCTACATCGATTCCGCTCGGTAGGACCTGAATTAATTTTCTAGCACATATCATCGTTAAAGATTAGTTTAAAGGCTTTTTGTAGTACATTCATGAGTAATGCCATTCCTTCACATTTTTTGGTCGAACTATATAAATATGGCCAAATATAATTTATTGTAATTTTGAAAAGACTTCAATTGAACTTATTACTTTTTAATTTTTAGCAATGATGATTTTGAAAAATGTTGAAAAATTTATTCGCATACCACAAAGTTCATTCTCCCTTAAACTAGCAGGACTTTTATAATAACTATATTTTGAAAATATTTTTCCACATATACTTGTTCTATAGGTTTAATGTATTTATATCTAATTGTTATTTTTTTTATTATAGCAGTGGCAATAAATTTTTAATTATCTTTAGCATTGAACGATTATTATTTTTGAAATTGATTGATTGAAATTATTTTTTTGTTTTTTTTTTGTTTACTCGATTGTGATCATGGTAACAAATTTAAATTATTATTTTATAAAATATTAACTTACTTCTTTAGTGTATTACAAATTGTAAACCTACACGGAAGCACTAATAAACTTTGTATCATATTAAAATAGAATATATTGTAAAATATAGTATTTTCTAATACCCATATTTTTTAAATTACTATAATACTATATTACACATAACAATTCCAAATATTTACACAGAATTCAAAATATAAGCTTACATATTACGTCACTAAGGTATCAATAATTTAATGTAAAAGTTTGTAGTGTAATTAATGTTTTTATTTTATTTTATTAAACTAAAATATTTAATTAAGGTTAAGTTTGTAAGGGATAAATTTTATCGCTGGGCCTCAGATCAAAAAACAAGCACGATGGAGTAGTATCGAAAAACCGAGTGAATCATTTTTAAGTACATACTTTTAAACAGATAAGCAGCTTTATATACGTGAAATAAATCGAATAACACAGGCGTTTGGTTTATTATTTTGCATCCGTCCTAAGAACTTAACTAAGTATTTGATAATAAAATTAGTAATTAGATTGTTTTGCTCTGTCTTATTTTTTAAAATCCTATCCACGGTGTTTTACAAAATAACTAATTATTATTGAACTCTTAAGTTAATTATCTTAAGTTATTACAAAAAAAAAGGTCACTATTATTTAGCATTATTTCTTTGTTCATGTTTTTTCGCTATACGATAATAGATTTTTTAAAGTTAACACCCAGTTAATAGAAAAAAGGGTTTACTTTAAATATAACTTTTATGTGTGTACATTTAACCGGTCTATTAAAGTCGAATTTATCGATTACAATAATCGATTGAAGTAAACGAATAGTTAAAAATATAAAAAAGGCGTTGAGTACCTGACTATTTCAATATAAATAATGATTAAATATATATTAAATAATCTTTTACAATTTAAATGTTTAGTTTATTAATCAAAACGCTATTAAATGGTACCATTTTGATCTTTTTTCATTTTGAGTCCAAAATTGTATGAAACTATCAGTTTCCTTTAATGGATACAAATATAAGCCGGAGAAAGGTAGTAATTTTGGTATTCCCAGTGTTCGATTGCAAAGTTGCTGCTGGCGGTGAGATGCTTAGTGTACTGCGTATTTAGGACCCCATGAAAAGGAGTGTAAGGTAGCAAACTGGGATGTATTTGAAACCTCATGAGCAGCGGTTTAAGGTAGTACTGGGATTCAAGCTGATAGAAGTTCAATTTGCTGATATAGCACCTATATTGAATAAGACCGATTGCGTCCGTAAATGGCAAAATATAAATAATAAGCAAATTAATAGGACACTTACACAGACGGTTGTCTGTCTTTAAGGCCCTGTTTCACAAGTTACCAATAAACTGTCAGTTAGCCTATTCGAAACATATCTGACACATATCTCGGAATTTTGCGTTTCTCAGGTTTCTGATAGGCTTAAGCACTTAAAGTTTGTAATAAGTTAACAGGTAGATCACGTGGCTGTTATTTTGTTTATCTGTTGGATAGCAAATACCTATTTCAAAATGGCCGCCTTTTTTAATTTTTCAGTTTTTAGAGTCTCTTTTTGGAGATTTATCTGCTACTTAGTTTAGTTGTCGGTTAACTATACAACACTTTATCAGTAACTTGTGAAACAGACCCTAAAGTAACGTAATTCTTTTATTATGGGTGAAATACAACTGGTAAATATATACATATATAATTTTCAATGTAGACATACATATACAAATACATAACAGACTCGAATTACTATCAAATTGTTGTTAGAAAATATTGGCCCTCGTCGAGAATAGAATCCTGTACTGCCAACAGACGTCTTTTACTATTGTAGTAGTAGGCTAGTATTAAGTATATTATATGCAGTAAAATGTAGTTAATTACTAACAAATAGATTTCAAAGTACAATCTAAACATTGTAGTTATAAAATGACAGAATATTATGCTAAAATTATGAAAATTTACTATACTATACTTTTTTATATGGTATGTATAATACAAAATTATAGTAAAAGTTTAACGCTTAAAATAATTCATAAATAACGATAACGATGTAATAACAAAAAATGTATGCACTTAATTATCAATTAACACACAGTCCAAACAAATAAGATAAATTTCTCATGATTTGTCGTGTCATTTGTATTGCAAGCTATAAAAATATCCTTAGTCTAATAATGATTTAAAATAAAAATTGCACTAATAAATTTACAATGGCAACAATATACAATATACATTTTTTTTCTTTTACAGTTTTGAAAAGTTCTTACCATTTTTTCTAACAATATAGTTTTGCGTATTAAAAAATAAATAACTATTAACTCAAAATAATTTTATAGTTTCTATAATAACATTCCAACTACGAATTTGTTTTACGTATCTATGGTATTTTGTAATCTATGACCCAAGGGTATATACTATAAAATTCTAACATAAATGTTTAATAGGAGCAGGCGTTACTTTGTGGATTTCCATAGCACAGAAGTTACAATAGAATTATAATGCCATTCATTACAATTTTATCGTGGAGATTATCCTGATGATGATTCAGTTTCGGGGCGTAGCGATGGCGGAGATTGTGGTAGTGAGTATGTTTAGTGCTTGTATGGAATGTTGGTGTTGGCAGTATTTTGTGATACTTATGTCACTTGTCCTGCATGTATAAGGTACTAGCTTTTACGTGCGTGGACAGTTGTCGTGTGATAGTTCGATAAATGACGCTTTTTAATATCATCATAATTCTGTACAATTAACAAGATTTATATATATATAAGGAATAATTGTGCCAAACATCTATATTGGTCAGCGGATTTACCGTGAAAGAGTGACAAACATACATCCATACTCACAAACTTTCAGCATCATACAAGACTGCGGTTTAATAATGTATAATTGAAAATGTTTAAAAGATTGACCGCCGAGTTTCTTTCCGGTTCTTCTCAGTAAGAGCAACATTCCGAACCAGTTGTAGCTTCATTAATCATATTGATCCTTGACGATTCAAACGTGCTTGAAAGAGCTTATTTGAATAAAGATATTTTAATTTGATTTGATGTGGATGTGGCTGCTTTATATACTAAGCATTACATATATTCTTAACAAACGCGGAGTACAGTAAAATAATTCAAATGTAACTTCTGTCTCTTAATAACATAAGGCTAGTACTAATTGTATTATAATAAAATTTGATATTTTTAATCTGAAAACATTAACAAAATCCTAAGTATTCTTAAACATTACATTGCGGTACATTGCACAATTTTATACATGAATATACGCCATTTATGAAATCGGGAACTGTTATCTTCGTTTATTTATACTTCCTTCAGTTATAATAAAGCATAAACCTTACATAGCAACGGATCGATAAAATGGCCATTGTACAATCAGTCTTTCCGATATATTTATCATCAATCACCTTGTCGCGCTTTGTAGCGTTAAAATAAAGCATTCATGTTATAGATTTCACGCGTTCATCCGTGGTTGCTGTCATCCTTCTGAATTATTTCGTAATAGCTATCTACTGTATAGTTGAACAGCTGAAAGTCGTATCTGAAATAAATGATTTAACTTTACATTATTTCTGACTAAAATAATTTATACAATTAGGCGTTACTTTGCGGAGATCCATAATACAAAAGTAATAATAAAAGTATTTTGTTATAATCCGCGATGAAGTAAAATAGAAAATATATATAATGCTAAATGTAGAGTGGACAATCGATTATCATACCTGATACATGCAGGAGTCGTAAAAAACCCATGCACAAACCTCCACCACCGCCACCACCATACACAAGCACTATATACGTTCACTATCACAAACTCAACAATCGTTTCGCCCCGCAACCGAAGCATCGTCAGGAGATAGACTCCACGATCAAAATACTTCATCGCGGATTATAGCAGAATAATTTTATTATTACTTTTGTATTTCTGACTAAATTACATTATTTATTATTTTTAGAATTATATAATATATAGTAAATAAACTATTAACTAAACTAAACTATTTAGTAGTTTTTTACTACTTTACTGTATAATTATGACTAGCTTCTACCCAATATACCACTAATAAAATAGACCACCCCCATTTCTTATCGATGTGTCGTAAAAGGCGACTAAGGTAAGTTGACCCGCCTGTGTTATCCGGCTTAGTAAAATAGACCACCATCATTTCTTACCGCGGTGTCGTAAAAGGTGACTAAGGTAAGTTGACCCACCGTGTGTTATCCGGCTGAGTGGAATAGACCACCCTCATTTCTTATCGATATATCGTAAAATACAACTAAGGTAAGTTGACGTCAGGCAGGCCGCCGGTCGTAAAAACGCACCAAAATCATGTTACGACATGTTTATAACATGTTGTGCCGACCCCACTTAGAGTGGGATAAGGGCAGGAGCAATATACTGTATAACTATGATGGGTGCCTAGAGGAAGGCCTAAAAAGATATGGTTGGATTGTGTGAAGTATGCATACAAAAAGAGTAGCGCCAGAATTGACGAATGATAGGAGAGAATGGAAGAGAATAACATGTTGTGTCGACCCCAGTAGGATAAGGACGGGAAGTATACTGTATAATTAATACTCTACCCAATATTTCATAATACCACGAGAAAAATACACCACCCACATTTCTTACCGAGATGTTGTTAAAAGGCGACTAAGGTAAGTTGACATCTGGCAAGCGGCCGGTCGTAAAATAATTAGCCAAAACATCTAACAACATGTACAAAACATGTTGTGCCACTTAAAATGGGATAAGGGCAGGAGAATGATGATTCTTATAAAAAAAATATCTTGTTTACTGCGGATTTGAACTTACTTGTACAAATTGTAAAGTCCGTCAAGTTGAGATTTCTTAAGTCGCGAATATAAATGGTTGATGTTATGCAGAGTGTTGGTGCCTTTACCGCTGTTGCGCCACTCCGGCTTGATGACCTCCTGAAGCCGCGCCATTTGTATCAAGAACCTCTGATCTTCCTGTAAAGGTAGACATCATTGAATTATAACACTAGAGAACTAGAGAAGGAAAGCCAGCCTTAAATGTGGAAACCGAAAGAAAATAAGAAGCCTATAAATAAGGATAACGTGAAGGTAGACACCATAGAATTATTACACTAGAGTAGGATAGCCACCCTAAAATCTGCCTACCAAAAAAAATTAATAAGCCTATAGATAAGGATAACGTGAAGGTAGGCACCGTTGAATTATTACACTAGAGGAAAGTCAGCCTAAATGTCTTATGCTATGTATAATAACTCTATGTATAATACTGTTCAGGCCATGGACGTAGTATATACTGGACGGCGCCAAAAGACGTTGCCGATCTTGCGTCTGTGTGTAAGCGATTTATCGTTTGTCTCTGTTCTTATCGCGAACTATACATAAGAGTGAAAGAGATTGTGATGAAGTTTGGCAACGTCGCTAAAAATGTGTCCAGTTGGTGACACCAAATGAGGCCACAACATTGAGTTCGTTGAAGATTATTTCTTGAAATCTAAAGCAATTACGAGTGTTACTGATATATTTTTTCAAAAAAGGTAGAATATGTCGTGTGCTGCCTTAACGTGTCCATCAAGAACAACGAAAGGAGGAGTTAAAAACACGGAATTACCATTTCATAAGTAAATCTTTGACTCTCATTTGCGTGCTAAATTAAAGCGTTTTATTCAGTTAAAGCGTTTCAGATTATAATGTATCAGTACAGTTTGATATTCTCTAGCCGGCACGAGTGTGGGATACTGATAAAACATAGAAATTAATCATTAAATATTCGATTGAATTGTGTTACCTACGTAGTGATGTACACACTGACGAATTATTATGTATCGATAAATATCAGTCAAAGTTATATTTACTAGCCAAGTAAATGCGAATTCTCTAATTTTAGATTATTTTCTTAGGTTTCCTAAATGCCCACATATAAGAGAACAGTGGATAAAAGCTGTCACCGGTCTCACGGATATGTAAATGTTGGGAATAATGTGGATCTTGATATTGTTTAATTGGCCACTGAAGCACTAACATTTATGTTAACATTTCATCACTACATATTATAAAACAAAGTCCATATTTCCGTATGTACGCATAAAACTTTAAAACTACGCAACCGATTTTGATGCGGTTTTTTTCAATAGATAGAGTGATTCCAGAGGAAGGTTTGTACGTATAATAACATTCAATACGGAGTAGAGAAATACTGTAATTTTTGAGGTTTCTGTAAATAATTACATTTTTTTCCGCTTACATTGCAAACGCAGGTTAAACCCTACGAGATTTATCAAAATGATGTACTAAGTATTTGTACACCTTAAAAAGGTCTACAGAAAAATCCGCGATGGTATATATCTATCTCTTATGGATAACCCACAATAGCAGTTATTTTCATTTACTTTTTACGAAAACTGATGCCTTATATTCAAAGCAATTTTTATACAATACAGCATTAATCCTTATCCAATTGAGTATCTTAAATAAATTGTTGATTTAATATAGATCAATATTGCCGTTTACAGCATGCAATTTAAGTGAACATTTTCGGAGATATTACAGATTTAAAATGCCGTGAGGACGCCGCGCTTCACCCTATAGCACTTCGAATCTTTTAGAGTTTGTTTAAAGACATTCTGTAATTAATTGTAAAAATAAAATACATAGGTAAAATGTAAAAGTAAATAAGTAAAAATGTACTATATGAGTTTAGATATTCCAAAGATAGCAGGAAATCGTCTTGGTATAGGGAGAGGAAATTGTTTTTCTCCAAATTTAACGCTTGCAGGCCACGGGCAGTAATGAATAAATCAAAACTACTGTATCGATTTCAATCATTTTTTTTACACTGACTGACATGGGATATATATTTTATACCCGTGCGAAGCAAGGGCAGGCCGCTAGTCTATACATAAAGCACCGAGTACGGGCTGCACCTTCGACTTTATTTTTAACGCTTCAAAGGATTCTTTGGTAAATCTAGGCTCACAGTCAATTGACTGATACCATTTTTGAGAACCACCCATCACAGTAAGATATGCAGTAAAGATGTGCATCGGATAATTCATGACATTATACTGCAGACTGTACACTCAGGAAATTATGTCAATCTATTCAAATGTTTAAATCTATTCTGAACAGTAAACCAACTAGGTTGGTTACAACTGTATGATAACTTTACAGTACCTGAGCTAGGCTTCGATAATTATCGACGCCTAGTTTAGCTTATCGATAAGCTAAGTACTTCCCTAATCACGCACACTAATGCAGTTCTAAAAGTTCACACAAGCATAAAACGGACACACAAAAATAGCTAAGGCGGCATCCAGTGTATTCTTTATCCAAGGTTCAGGCGTTTTTATACCATAGACAATACATATAAAAAAGATCTACAGCAATGTATAATCTGCGATCTTATCAGTATAGGTAGCAATTTATTTTGTACAACCTCAGTGAAAGCAAAACCAGTTTTATAACAACGGGATTATACCACTATTACAAGATGACAATAAGGTATCGACCATAACGGTGCATAATATGTCGTAGTTTTATCTGTGAGTCTAGCCACTATATACATATACAATACTAGCAATCTTGGCGGCTCCTTCCGCGTGGAAAGAATAAAACCGTAATATAGTATCTTGATAACCATATAAATGATTTAAGTGGGTTAAGTCTTAAAAGCTAGACATATGCTGTCGCATAAATGTACTATTTTACACTGAAAGAATTTTCAAATCGGTCCAGTAGTTTCTGAAATTAGCGCATTCAAACAAACAAACAAACAAACAAACAAACAAACAATCAAACAAACAAACAATCAAACAAACAAACTCTCTCTAAAAGCTTTATAAATGAATATAGATGAAGCTTGATGATTTTGTTCCATCTATTTTAACTGTCTTTGATGCAACTGCACGTTATAATTGCAATTGCGTTGAATCTGCGTGCTTGTTAAAATAATTGAGAAGTAGACCGTATCACTTATAGTGCAAATTTTAACCTTAACATATGGATATTGCGACAGCGATGGATAATTGCAATATTTGGTATACAAAATATGATAAGTTCTTACAAATGCAACTCTATTAATGCAGAAATAAATAAATAATAAATAAATAAATAAATATATGGGACACTTATACACACAGTCGTCCGTCCCCAAAGTAAGTAATTTTAATACTTGTGTTATGGTAGACAGATAACTGGTGAATATATACTTATATATATTTTTTTTAAATGCTTACTTAAATACAAATATACACCCAGGCTCAAAGACCAACAAATTCATTTATAGAAAATGTTTGCCCTCGGCGGGAATCGAACCCGCGACCCGCGGAGCTGAAGGCAGGGTCACTACCCACTGCGCCAACGGGCCAGTTGAATAAATTTAATTTATAGAATTAGGCGTTACTTTGCGGTGGTGGAGGTTTGTGCTTGTTTTTTTTATGAATCCTGCTTGTATAAGGTATGAAAACGGATTGTCCACTCTACATTTAGCATTATATATATTTCCTATAAGCTGTGATGGCCCAGCGGTGCGACCGTGTGAATCCCTAGAGACGATCATGGGTTCAAACCCGGGCAGACACCAATGAGTTTTTCAATTAAAACTTATGTGTCTAATTGATAATTGCAATTTATCACACGCTTTTCGGTGAAGGAAAACATCGTGAGGAAACCTGCATTTCTCCAGAGAATTCTGGAGATATGTGTAACCTACCAATCCGCATTGGAGCAGCGTGGTAGGTCTTAGCTCCAATCCTTCTCTCCAATAACGGAGAGAAGAGGCCTATGCCCAGCAGTGGGATAGTAACAGGCTACTTACTATATTTCCTATTTTACTTCATCGCAGATTATAGCAAAATATTTTTACTATTACTTTTGTATCCATAACAATATTATAAATGCTAATTCTGTCTTTCTGTCTGCCGTCAGAAAAATATAATTATATTTAGCACAACCAAAGCTTAGAGACTAGATTAATATATAGGATAAAAGATCCCCTTTTACTTCAGGAATAGGAAAAAACATTGTCCGTTATTGAGGATATTTTATCACTAAAAATGACGCAAACGAAGTCGCAGGAACCACTATTATGATTATAAATATCCTATTAATATATTAAATGCGAAAGTTTGTGAGTATGGATGTATGTTCCTTTTTCATTAACGGCGAATTCGCTGAACCAATATCGATGAAATTTGTCACAATTATTTCTTATACACCGGGGTAGCATATAGGCTATAGAATTTCTATTAATTGTACAGGAATAGCATGACATTGAAAAGCGCCTATTATCAACCTATCACAAGACAACAGTCCATGCAAACGAAGTTGCGTATAAAAGATAGTTTTATAATAAATTGATATGATTGACTAACAAAAGACAATCTTTCGAATTAAAAAATACATATTTACAATGCCGATTAGGCGAATAAATTAAAAACGGATAAGAAATTAATAGTTACAATCTCATGAGAGAGTCGCGAATTCCACTGAACATCAAAGACCTACGATCTAGACCTCATAAAATGGAGGCCGTAAAATGTCAATACATTAAACGTGAGATGTACGTTGGCAACTCTTTAGAGTTATGGCGTCTTTATAGCTCTTGACTTAGAATTGTAACCATAAAGTTAACTTACCTTAGAAAACTATTATAATATTATAATAGTTTAATCATTTAAAAAGTTGTGGCTGCAAAATGTCATGAAGAAATAGTGAATCTATGATAATTTGATTTTAAGCCCGCGAAATTTCTAGAAGATATCATATTTCTGTTTTCCTGGAGCTAGACTAGCTTGTATATGTAAATAAAATTAACGTGAAAGACCAGACAAGGCTTTAGTTACATCTATGTTTTTTTTCTTGTGTTTATTATTTATATAGGTAGGTACAGTTATCATAACAGCTATGTGTGTTCAGTAATGTAATATTGTTATCTATGGCATTATTTATAAACTTGGATTAGCAGAGTGACCTAAACTGAGCTTAAATTGCTTGGGAATATCACTTTTACGTAGAAGAACTATATGATCCTGTATTTACAGGATCATAATCATCAATCATCATCTATTCCGATATTGTTTTTATTAAAGTATCTACTTTAGTAAAAACTATATCGGAAAGAATAATATAGGTACATATTCACGAATACATCCGAACTTATAGCAGTGTAACCGTCTTTTCTTAACATAGCGGTTCATTTAAAATCTTTAAAATCATTCTATGCCCCTAAGAATTTATGAAAAAAAATTTACCGGCAAAGACAAATTCTACACATATTTCATCTATGATTTCTCACCACAATCACACAATTTCTTCTTAGTTTAGTCTAGATAGTCCCATAGCTATTATCATCAGGAGAATGCAAGTAGACTATATACAACATTTCAAATTTTGAATCCTCAGAGGTTCGGGTAGTAAATTTATAGGTATATAGGCACCCAGACAGTAAACAAAATATCACAATATTAGTAAACTTGTACTAAGATGAGATAGTAATAATCATAATTATACTACTTACATCAAGTGTTTCGAACTTAAGAATGACGTCAAAGTTAAACTTGCATGGCGTGCAGAAGTCCGTGTAAGGTGTCCAGTGCATGTCCAGTGCACGCTTGACCTTCGCCTCGTCTAGCACGTAGGAGACAAACTCTTCGAACATGGGATACCTTTCCGTTGGAACAGGTTTGGTTCCGATCTGCTAAATATCACAAGGGGAACATTAATCTTTAATAAAGAATAAATTAAATGTGATGTTATTCATAGCTTGAGGCTTATATCGCAGGCGGAACAAGTGATAATAAGTGGTTGATTGCGGTTATTAATGCCATGGTAAGCTTCTCTCTTTTGAAAAAGGTTTCTTCTTTATTTAATAGACAAATCCCACGTATACTAAGAGTTATTCTCCACCAATAAAATATTAATATTAAATACAATTAAGACCAAGTTTTGGAGATCCCTTTGCAATAATAACACACATCTCACATCTCATGAATGCATGAGATGTTTCATTCTCATCAAGGGTTGAACTTAAGAATACTCGTACAATTTCACCTAAAATAAAGATATTAATAATCTGCTTGGCGCTAGTAAATGAGCCAAGAGTAAATGCTGCCGTTATAAATCAACTAATTGAACAACATATTATGGGTTGAGATCAGGTAGGTCCTGATTTGACCTGCACCTGTAGAGTGGAGTGGAGTCGAGTTTACTTGTTAAAACTTGTGTCTAATTGATATTTGCAATTTATCATACGCTTTTCGGTGATAGAAATCATCGTGATAAATCCTGCGGTATAACCTTGTATGTGTAACCTTCCAATCCGCTTTGGATTGGTAGGTCTAGGCTTCAACCCTTCTAACAAAAAAAGGAGAGTAGAGGTCTATGCACAACTGTGGGATAGTAACTCGCCGTTACTTTTTACTTACTTTTCTGTACTTCTTTATTATTCTCCGTCCCATCTGGTCGTGGAATGACTTCGGCCAAGCGTGGACGATTTTGTCGTTGTAAGCCGACGCTAACCTTTCCAAAGGATGTCTGACTATGAGAAACGTGATGGAGTCTCCTTGCGCCTTCCTGATCATTTCAACAGAAGGTCTTGCGTATTTCTTTCTGGCTAGTTCTAGAGGGACTTCCTTCGTTCTGTCCAGAAATGCTGCGGTATAGTTGGCCATTAAATTGAAGTTATACATCCATGATGTTGAAGCGGCTTTAAAGATGTTGCACCTGTTGATAAGAGAAAAGAACATATGATAATTAAAAATGTAACTTATCTGACAAAGGTGGGTAATGAGAAATATTTTTTTTTAATAGATTATACCTGATATATAAAATAGGTTCTGTATATTCTAACGTAAAATATTACTCCAGCCTATATTAGATATGGTTTTAACTAGGGTTTCTTACTAAGGTGTCGTAAAATACGACTTAGGTAAGTTGACGTCAGGCAGGCGGCCAGTCGTAAAATACGCAGCCAAAACATGTGGCAATATGTTGTGGCGATCCCGCTTGCAGTGGGATTCAGGCAGGGGGATGATGATGACTATCCGAAATAAATACGAAATAATCGATTTTCTCCCTTCAAAATAAATCAATTTGTAAACAATCAATTAACTCCAATCGAAAAAATCGACTATTTGAAATGATTTCTTTTTAATATTAATAATTAATGAGAATAAAGGGTACTATCTAGTATAACTAGTCGATTTTTAAAAATCGACTATAATAATTCTCTTTTTTCTTCCATTTTATAATGTCTTTTTTCTAGTAGACTAGCTTTAATTAATTTCTATTCTGGTTAATATCGTAATGATAATTTTATTATTACAAAAAAAATACAAAAAAGGAACAATTCGAATATATAAAAAAACTATTATTTCTTTGTTGATCCATTTATTTGAAGGGAGACAATCTATAATTTATGTATCGATTTTTTCCGCTCCAAGCCACATCCCTACTCAGGTCCGCATTTGTCCATTTAGTGGCTAATGGCTATTAGTTATTAATCATCATCTTCCTGCCCTTATCCCACTCTAAGTGGGGTCGGCACAAAATGTTATAAACATGCTGTCACATGATTTGGCTGCATTTTTACCACCGGCCGCCTGCCTGACGTCAACTTACCTCTGTCGTATTTTACGACCCCTCAATAACAAATGAGGTTGGTCTATTTTACTCAGCCGGATACCACGGGTGGGTTAACTTACCTTAGTCGCCTTTTACGACACCTCAGTAAGAAATGAGGGTGGAACTATTCTATTCAGTCGGATACCACACGGCACAAAAAAAGCGATTTGAATAAATAGCAAAAATGATTATTTCTTTGTTAATCGATTTATTTTGAAGGGAGATAATCTATAATTTAGTTATCGATTTATTGCGCTTCAAGTCACATCCCCACTCAGGTCCGCATTTGTCCATTTAGTGGCTAATGGCTATTAGTTATTGATAAGAATCGATTATGCAAAGTACTCACCATATAACATGATACTGTCTATTGATTAAATATTCCCACGCGTACGCCTTATGTGCAGTGCCGTCTAAGCCAAGTCTTGAACATTCACTTCGTAGATATTCCCGCCTTCCGTCCATCCTGGCACCGACTTCCAAAAACTTATCACGTGGTAGCAAACCTTCGTCATGTGTTCCATTTTCAAAAAGGTACTATAACAAAAGAGAAGAAATTATATTAGGCGTAGTCGATTTTTCATTTTACACAATTTATGTTACGGTTAATTTAAGTATTGTTTTCTTTTTCTGCTACTTAAAGGTTGACTGGAAGACATCCTTTTTAGGAATATATCCGCCTTTGGAATGTGCTATTATTTTTCTTTTCCTACATTTTTATTTCTTTACTAGCTTTTACCCGCTACTTCGTTCGCGTGGACTGTTGTCGCGTCATAGGTTGATAAAAGATGGCGCTTTTCAATGTCATCCTATTCCTGTAGAAATAACAGGATTTCTATAGCCTATGTGTTAACCCGGTGTATAAGAAATAATTGTGCCAAATTTCATCGATATTGGTTTAGCGGAATCACCGTGAAAGAATCGTACAATAAAGAATAAAATTAAATAGTGCAGTTTATAGTAATTTGTTGATTTAAAATATGGTAATAATATTGCGTAATTACGTTCATTTACATAACTGAATTAAATTTGATACCAATTTAGTTCTAGTTAGGTGGCCTGCATGCAATACAAGCAAATATTTGCTGTTTTCTCAAACAATGGACATTTGAGAACGACATAATATAATAGTTTGCTTTCTCAGCTTTAGAATGACAAAGCAAATTGCAAGTGTATACTTGTAAGTATAGACTTACATTGTAGGTATGTCAACTTATATTAATATTTTAAACGTGTAAGATATTTTAGATCCAAATATTTTAGGAATGACTATATAGAAAAATGTATACTATATTTCATATAGGTATTGAAGAATATTTTTATATAAGCTTTGCAATGTTTGCTTTGCAATGCTTTGGTTATGGAGCGAAATGATTGTTATAAATAAATAAATATATGGGACACTTACACACACGGCCGTCCGTCCCCAAAGTAAGTAACTTAATACCTGTGTTATTGTAGACAGACCACTAGGGAATATATACTTATATATTTTATAAATACATACTTAAATACTAATATACACCCAGACTCGAAGACCAACAAATTCATTTATAGAAAATGTTGGCTCTCGGCGGGAATCGAACCCGCAACTCGTGGGGCTGGAAGAAGGATCACTACCCACTACGCCAACGAGCCAGTCGAAGTTTGAAGTGTTGAGATTGTTGTAGTGAATGTGTACAGGGCTTATGTATTGCTTTGTTGTTGGTAGTGGATTGTGCATGAGTTTCTCTGAATTCTCCATGTTTTAGGTATGAGAACACAGTACACGTTTGTTAACAATTAACAAACGCGGATTACAGCAATATATTTTTTTTATAACTTCTGTACTTGTTCAATCAAAAAAATGAGTCTCAGCAATTTTTAAATCCAGAGATATAATTTAATTTTAACAAACAGATGTTATATCCTATAAATATTACATTTTAAAATGGTTGAATTTATTTGTTTAAACTATTTATTTATTCATAATATTAGTAGGATAGGAAAGACGCCGTGTGGTATCCGGTTGAATAGAATAGTACCGCCCTCATTTCTTACCGAGGTGTCGTAAAAGGCGAATAAGGTAAGTCAACCTGCCGTGTGGTATCCGGCTGAGTAGAATAGACCAACCTCATTTCTTACCGAGGTGTCCTAAAAGGCGACTAAGGTAAGTTGACCCACCGTGTGGTATCCGGATTAATGGAATAGACCACCCTCTTTCTTACCGAGGTGTCGTAAAATACGAAAGAGGTAAGTTGACGTCAGGCAGGTGGCTGGTAAAAACGCAGCCAAATCATGTGACAGCATGTTTATAACATGTTGTGCCGACCCCACTTAGAGTGGGATAAGGGGAGAAGATGATGATGAGTAGGATAGGAAAGTATCCCACACATGCTGATTACCCCTTACCTTCGCTTGATAAGTGAATTTAACATAATAGAAGAAAAATTGTTTTACCAAGAATTTGTAATAAACAATTCTGGGAACACGCCATTAAATTGTTTCGTGCTTTAGCGTTTCAGAAATATCCTAAACACGCTTAATTGCCAAATGAGTTATCGGGTTATTAGAATTCTATATTTACGATAGCAAAAGCTCACTAAATCTTTATAGTACTTTACTAAATAAGTGCGTGTGTGGTAGATATTTAGTACCTAGAGTGTTCGGTATTTTTTACAAAATAAAAAAAATATTGGGTAAGTGGGGCTCGAGCCTAGGTATCTTCATTTCTCGGGTGTGATTCAAATGTGACATCATCATCATTCTCCTGCCCTTATCCCATTCTAAATGGGGTCGGGACAACATGTTACAACCACCGGGAAGCCCGAGTGCTGGCGACCGCGGCCACGGCTCACGTTGTGGCCCGGATTCGCCGGCTGGGACTAGGGGTGGCCTTGGAGAAATCCGAGGCCATTTGCTTCCACAGGCCTCGGATGGCACCCCCAGTGGGCTCCCGGTTGGTGGTGGGCGGGACGTCCATCGAAATCTCGGGTACATTAAAGTACCTGGGATTACTTCTCGACAGCCGATGGACGTTCGAGGCCCACTTCCGGCGGCTCGCCCCTAAGTTAACGGCGACCGCCGGAGCCCTGAGCAGGCTCCTCCCGAATTTGGGAGGGCCTAATGCAGGCTGCCGGCGCCTATACGCCGGGGTGGTTCGGTCGATGGCCCTGTACGGCGCTCCCGTATGGGCGGGGCGGCTGACCGCCAGATCCTTGCCCCTGCTGCGCAGGGCGCAGAGGGTCATGGCGATCAGACTTGTGCGGGGCTACCGGACCATCTCCGGCGAGGCGGCCTGCACCTTGGCCGGGTCTCCTCCATGGGACCTAGAGGCCGAGGTGCTAGCTCAGGCCTACCGCCGTAGAGTCGAAGCCCGTTCACCGGGGGGAGATTCAGCGGTGGTAGAGGTGGATTGGCGGAGGGCAGCTCAGGAAGAGCTCCTCCGCCAATGGAGGCGGCGGCTTGAATCGCCCAGTGCAGGAGCCTGGACGATTTCGGCCATCCAGCCCATTCTCCAGGGCTGGGTCGCCAGGAGGCATGGGGTCCTCACCTTCCGCCTGACACAGGTGCTTTCCGGACATGGTTGTTTCGGGTGGTATCTGTGGAAGGTGGCCCAGCGCGAAGCGACTGGTGAGTGCCACGAGTGCGGCGTTGACTTTGACACGGCGCTGCATACGCTCGCAGACTGTCCAGCTTGGGCGGTTCAGCGGGCGGAACTCGTGGCACAGGTGGGGCACGATCTCTCCCTGCCCACTGTGGTTCGCGCCATGGTGGACAGGGAGCGATCGTGGGCAGCGATGGCCTCCTTCTGCGAGGACGTTATCTCGCGGAAGGAGGCGGCGGGGCGGATCCGGGAAGTCGAGTCCTTGGATCCGATCCGCCGCAGGCGAGCCGGGCGCAGGCGACTCGCTCAAGACCGTCGCGTGCCGCCCTAACGGGGACCTATGTGGGCGTTCCGAACGGGGTTCAATCGGACGCCCACCCTATAAGGTCCCCGAGGCGTTCGATGCATCTGGTGCTCCCGATGCATCGTCCAGCGGAGGGAGGGGCCACTTTTAGAGAGGCCCCGACCCAGAGGTGGCGCACTCTGGGGTACAGAGTTGCTGCTGGCGGGGATGGGGGTATTGTCTTCATAGGTACCCTATACCCGCCACCAGCAGCGTGGAGCACACAGGTTATTTTAGTCGGTGCGAGTCCGACATAACCGTCGCCTGTCCCCGTCGGGCGGCGGTACCCATAAGGGGTTTTTTCCTGTGAAAAAAAAAAAAAAAAAAAACATGTTACAAACATGTTGTCATATGTTTTGGCTACGTATTTTATAACCGGCCGGTTTATATATTATATAAACTTGGGGTTAGTTACGCGTTACAAGTTATCTATAACTTTAAACATATAATTTAGTACAGTCTAACAGTGCTCGGAGCATTTGGGTGCTATGCTATTTGTTGATATTTATTTGACTAGAAATTTTGGAATTATTCATATTAGAATGGAATGGATAAACGTTCTATGCCGAAAAAAGTCTCCTCTCTTTAAATTCTACATGTTGTTGAATTAGACCACGAAGGGTTCTACGGACATACCATAGTCATCCTGTTACTCTTATCCCACTCTAAGTGGGCTCATGTTATAAATATGTTGTCACATGATTTGGCTACGTATTTAACGACCGACCGCCTGCCTGACGTCAACTTACCTTAATCGTATTTTACGGTACCTCGGTAAGAAATGAGGGTGGTCTATTCTACTCAACCGGATACCACTCGGCGGGTCGACTTACCTTAGTCGCCTTTTACGACACCTCGGTAAGAAATGAGGGTGGTCTATTCTACTCAACCGGATACCAAACGGCGGGTCGACTTACCTTAGTCGCCTTTTACGACACCTCGGTAAAAAATGAGGGTGGTACTATTTCTATTCATCCGATTACTACACGGCGTTGCGATTTAAACGTAACAAGAAAGCGAATAAGTAAAAAAATCACAGCGGTCGACATTCTCACTCCATTAAGCGCTAATAGATGGCGCTAGTCGCTGCACTAACATGTATCTAAGGAGAAACAATTAACACCTATTAGAATTTTGCGAATTATAGGGATCCCAAAATTTATACGTTCTTTAAAATATATAATTTTTGCTAAAAGTTTCCCTTCGTGAAGATACTTCTCTTCATAATTTTTAGTATCCCTTAACACCCACACGGATCTAACACACGTATACTGAAAATGAGGTTAAAGTTGTCAATACAGTTATCTGATAAATGCATTCCACATAGGCTACAGTACCTCTTAAAGCGAGGTGATCCGTCATCTAAATTATTATGTTATCGCAAACAGCAAATGCGTTAGCAGTAATATGGGTAAGCGTGCCACACGTGTTTGACGTCAGATTAACAGATGCATACAGTTTTTTGACATCCAAGACATTTAAGATCAATCGCTAACAATATCTCAATTCGATAGTAAGATTGATCAATTCCATTATCACATTCGATGGTCGATGATGAAACTATTCACAAGTGCGTCACCAAATTTCACAACATATTTAGCTTCGAACTGAAGTACTGATGTGTTGTTTGTAAACGCAAATCCTCGTGTCTCATGATCATTTTCATTACTACATAAGATTAAAATTTAACTATACGAGAGTCCAAGTTTAATAGAGAAGTTTTTGTACCAATTTGTCTGAAGAAAACTTAATTAAAATAAACACAAATTCATGTCCAGTTTATTTAAGAACTCTTGGAAATCGTTGGAAGAAACCTACAATTATTCAAGCGAAGATTAATGAATGAGAATGCGTCGTTATGTGATGCATTGAAACAATTGTTTTATAGTAGAATAGACTAAATAGTAAAAGGCGAGTGAGGCAGAGGTCTCTGTCTTATATGATGCTCTTATATTTATCTGGAGACCGCTGAAAATCGGCAGTGAGGCTAAGGCTTCCAGCCTGAGTGGCCATCCTTTTCGACTTTTCACACAGCTGTACTTGGTGTTTACTTTAATTATTAGGTTTATACTCAAATTTACATTTATGTATAATTAATAACTTGTAATGTGTATTTATAAGGTGTATACTTGTATACTTGTAGGTGAAAGTCGAATAAAGATCTTCTTATTTTTATTCTTATAATAGGCTAACGCTTTGAAAACGTCTCTTTTACGTGTCATGCATCGTAGCTTACATAGCTCCATGCCATATACAGCATATACTCATGCTATCTTCCGTTCAGAGAGGGTTTCTTGACTCTTTTATACATAGTTGATTAATAGTTAGGTTAAGAAACACCTCTTGTGTCATGCACATTTGCACGTTTTACAGTACAATAGACTAGAGTGCAAAAGCATGGACTAAAGGATCGTGGCTTATATAGCCTAAACTCAAATAATTGGCGAGATCTTGGTGCTATATTCTCACGTTATCTTCTGTTCAGTAAAGGTTTCTTGACCGTTTAGTACAAAGTTGGTCAAGAATTTGATTAGGAAACTCTTGTGTATAGGCGTAACAATTTATTACATCTGTGCTATAATATGCTAATCTACGGATATCATATGCAATTCGCATAATCATAAAGACGCATTGTTTGTGATATTCATTATTCTAGTCACGGATTAAGACGCAATCCAATTCGCACAGAGTCGACACAGCGTTTTGTTATACCTTTGCTTTTTTGAAGTAGGCGTTACTTTGCGAAATTCCTTACTACAAAAGTTATGAATACAATTATTTTGCTATAATCCGCGTTTGTATGTAACGCAAAATTATTAGTATACAAAGATAAAACCGTTCTTATACCTTATACATGCATTGTGTGATTTGCTATCGCACGTATCAAAACACAACGCATCTAACAACACACTAACATATTCACTACGACAATCTCAAAGCATCATCAGGAGATAGGCTTTGCGACAAATTTTCACGACGATTTGTGTAAGATAGTTTTTCTTTCCCACACTTATATTACATAGAGTTTCTTTACAAACGCTGATTATAGCACATTAATTCTATCAGTACCAGGTTGACCGAGCCTTGCTCGGTAATAAAAAAAAGAAACTTCAAAAATAATAGGGTAGGTGGAGCTCGATCCTGGGTAGTTTCATTTCTCGCGACCACCCGTTCCCCGAATAAGCTACGCTGACTTGACAACTGTCAAATGGCAAAAATTCAATTCAATATAAATTTTAGTATTTTTTAATGCCCAAAAACAGGGATAAAACTATTTTTAAAAATAATAAAATCTAGCTACATCGATTTTTTTCCCCCAAAACATGCTACATGCTGAATTTCAGGAAAATCGTTGGAGCCGTTTCCGAGATTCCGAATATATATATACATACAAAATTAACTCATTTAAATATTAAATATATTATTATTCACTATTATCATGAACCCGATGATGGTTCATTAAAATCTAATTGATCCTTGACGATGCAAAAGTGCAAAAGATTATTTAAATTAAAAATTATTTCAATATTTTAAGCTTTATTTGATAAGTTGTGATAGCCCAGCGGTGAGACCGTATCAGACCGCTCGAGTTTTCACTATTTTTGTGTCCCTTTGTTTTCCGCCTTTAAGAAGATATTTATTATGTAACTTTTAAGTTTGTTGTTGTGTGAATGCACTATTCACTTTCTACACCGCTCTAGTCGGTTATGTTAGTTTGTGATTAGACTTTCACTGCACACGCTTTTACCATGCTCTTGCAAAATTTCCCATCAAAACAAATACATCTGTTAACATTTCTATTTTAACGTCAATGTGTATTTTAAGATATAAAAAATAGCTTTTCTACTGAAAGTATCATGTGTACCTCCCACTACCGGACCTACCTGAGCCCTTCATTTAGTTGTAGTATGTGTAGATTAACTATATATTGTGCTTATTTAAAATATTAATAGATTAGGCTATATATAGGGCTAATCTCTTCGGATAAAGTCCTTGTATAATTATTATAGAACTACACGTACAGATAAGTTTATTAAATCGTTTGGAAGGAAGCGTAAACAATTTGAAAAATTTGAAAAAACCCAAAATGTTTTCGAAAATTTGAACACACTACGCCACTATTACTACACTATTAGTATGCCCTGCGCGAATCTTGTAAAGAGATGTTCATAATTGTTTTGCTAATGAGATAAGCTAGCTAAATAACATCCTTCTGAATCATTCTCTAATCTTGCTGTTTACGTTATGTCGCATACTTACTTTATATCAAGATGTAATGTTTTCGTTCATGTGTATTTGCGTAATAATTATGATGGTACAAGATAAGACTGTCATCTGGTTTCCACTCAATGCCTAGCAGTATTTACTAAATGCGATTTTATTAAATATTGATTAAAGAACTAAAAAAACACGCTTTTTTAAATAAAAAAGTGAAAAAGAACTCGTAATATATGCATAGGTGTGTTGAAATAACCGAGTGCTTATGTCAACTTTTTGTATATAAATCGCACACGTATTTTCACATTAATACAAATTTATTCATTACTTTTATTCCACTTGTATTAAAAAATATTTTTCACATAATATCACAAAAGCTTATGAATTGTTATATATATATATATATATATATATATATATATATATATATATATATATATATATATATATATATATATATATATATATATATATATAACCTAGCTGAAGTATAAAGTTCTTGGTTTAAATTTACCGTTATAATGTTTTCCATGATGTTGGATTATTCATCATCATGAAATAAAAGTAATTGGTTATAAACCGGTAAAGTACCTTTACCGAGTTTTATCTTCGTACCGCAAGTTTAAAGCACTTATATTTTAGATCGCAAGACCGTTACAATTTTTAAAAGTAGCGATAGCAAATAAAATTAATTTTATGATATTTTGTTATATATAATGAAAAATAGTTAAATTACTTAAATAAAATAGTTAAAAAAGGCAAAGGTAGAGTTCAAAAACATAAAAGAGAGTAAACATAACAAATAGATTATGTAATATATTACAAAAATAATTTATTATTTACCTATAATCCGTTACTTACGAAACCTATGTAATTGTAAGTGTTGGAAGCATAATCCATTCTCATACCTCACACACACAATTAGAACTGATAGATAAGTATCACAAAACACCACCACCACCGACACACTACACAAGCACTACACACATTCACTACGACAAACCCAACAATCGTGCCCCGAAGCACCATTAGGACAAATGCTCTACGACAAAATCGCAAAGATTTGCGGATAACAAACGCGGAAAGTAACGCCTACTTATATAAATTATTTAGAATATTACAACTTTCTGAATTTCATCTACTCGTTTGTTTGTAATCTCTTTATTGTATTAATAATAATAAAAATAAAAAACAACATAATTTGCAATGGCGGGCTTATTCCGGAATCGGAATCTCTTCCAGCCAACCAGTCTAAAATTAAAAAAGAGGTGTATATTAAAAATTAACTTAAATTTAACCAATAATAACAAACAGAAAATGGACCTTTTAATAATATCAAATAATAGGTATTATAATATGTATATTAAATATTAAAATATAATAAATATACTAATATAATAGTCCTAGCGCGTAAGTAGTTTAAGATAGATATAACTTGTACATTTTTGCTGTAAATAAAAAAAAAATACAATAGAATATATTTATAAGAGTAATGTAATAAAGTGTAAATATCACTGAGTATCTGCGTATTTTTTTAACATTGTGTTTAAATGAAGATATTGGTTTAGATTTACGTTGGGAAACGGGAAGTTTATTTGTGCTAGTGACGTCACTTCGAAACGGTCACTACCGGTAACTTGAAACAGTTAAGTAAAACAACGTCAACGCAAGCATGCGCTGCCAATGCTTTCAATAAAATTGTCTTACAACTTGTTTTACATTTATGAAATTGTGGGCACTATATATCTTACCAGTTACTATACCTAAACAAGGTATGGTATAAATGATATTCAAAGCATAGGCTTTTGTATATTCGTCAAACGAACGGATATTGTAATGGTATGGTAAGCAATTTTATTATAGGCAACTACGAGTTCTCTCACGCTCTGTTTATTCAATGAACCGTATAACAAATATGGGTTAATAACAAGGTTTTATGTAGTCCAGCTATTGATATAATACATCAATGAGTTCTGCATAATTTGCTCTTTCCCCATCATTTATTACATCTGTTTTCCAGTTTTGTTGGAAAATGTAGCATGCAAGTAAGTGCGTTAAACTTGTCATATCAGTGTAAAGTGAAAATTGTATTCAAGTTAAGGATTATTTAGATTACGCCGTTTCAATAACCTAAAAGATGAAATGTACTGCTTTTTTTCGGAGTAATTTGAAATAATCATTCTTTTTTTAACTGGAGAAAACTCTAGAAAAGAAGTGACTTATTCTTTTGTTGTAGCTCTCAAAGGTTTCTCTACATACAATTCACTCTTCTCGACGACAAGAAATGGGGCTTGAATCTATTCCCTGATGATGCTTCGGTTGCGGGGCGAAACGATTGGTGGGTTTGTGATTATAGCAAAATAATTTTACTATTACTTTTGTATGGATCAACGCTAAGTAACGATTAATTCTATAAAGTGGTTTAACAAGTTAGGCTTATTCAGAAATTCCTTATGTTTTCTAATATTATTTAGTATAATAAATACTTAAGAAACACATTTTAATCAATAATTGCGTTTGCCTCCACAACGGATTGTCTCACGCCCCTATTGTTCTACGATCTATATCAACGATATGGGTTTGTGGTTAGCAACGGGTAGGGGTTGATGACATTTTACCATAAAGAACAAATATTTCTGTGACAAACATTAGCTGTATGAACGAATTACTATTACGTATAAATATAACGATGGCGTCCCAGTTGAGCTACTTTCCTTTCAATAATAGTGTTCGGTATCATTGTAAATTCGATAGGGTTTACTGACCAGGATCATAGAGAAAAGAAGGGCTTAAGTGTATAGTTTTATTTACACACAATGTTAATAAAAATATAATGATTATGAAGCTGTGATAGTCACATGGTAAGAGCTTATGACCTTACCAGGTCCAAGTACGAACAGGAATCAGTGTGCTTAGTGCGAGTTTTTGAAACTACTCGATCGCGTTACCGTACTCCAATTTGTATGGCGATGGAACAGCGGTCACTAGATGTCGCTTTTGCAGCGCCATCCAACTTGTCATTACGCTAACGCGATCGAGTAGATTAAAAAACTCTCACTAAGCACATAGCATATGTCGAGAGAATTCTAACTTGTGTAACTTGCTAAGATTCTTATTTCTGAAACGTTTTCTTATATCTTGTCTGAGAAATGTGGCCCTTTTTAGCTGTTGGATAGCAACAAGCCACTTATGATAATGGCCAATCTTATGATAATGACGGTGAAAGAAGGACCCATTGTAGAGAACATTAAAAATACATTGAAAACAGATTATCGGTAACTACGAATACAGTATAAAGAAAGCTGTGATGTGATGAATATCCTGTTAGCTGAAACGGCTTCTACGAGTAAAGTATCACTCCAAACGATGGGCGAGAACAAATCTTCTCCAATCTGGCGAAATGCGGACAGTAGAGGTTCCATTAGTGTTGGTCAATGTTGTCCTTTGAGGACTTATTATATGACTGTAACTAGTCATACGTTATGAGAATCTTGTTTAAAAGACGCACCAGAAGCACCCGCTTTTAGAAAACATGGCGGACAAAAATCTGTATTATTGTAAAAGTAAAATAAGTAACGGCTTGTACAATCCAATTGCTAGGCATAGGTTTTAACTCTCCGTTTTTGGAGAGAAGGATTGGAGCGAAGACCTACCACCACGCTGCTCCAATGCGGATTGGTAGGTTTCACATGTCCCTAAAAGGTTTCTCTCTTCGTTTTCAAAGAGAAGGATTGGAGCGAAGACTTACCACGCTGCTCCAATGCGGATTGGTAGGTTTCACATATCCCTATAATCCTCTAGAGATATGCAGATTTCTTCGCGATGATTTCCTTCACAGAAAAACGTGTCATAAATATTTCAAAATTATCGATTAGATTTCATTCAATCTGAGGATCATATAATGAGCGGTCTAAATAGCCCGTTAGAATCCAAACTATGATGCCTACATTTTTGGTGGGTTGTATATTGAATCTCGAACCTTACTCATAAATACCTAATACAGTTAAACGACCTACACCTTGCAGTTCTTTGCGCCATAACTATTAGAATTCAGCCAGCATCATTGACACAAATTATTTTCGAATGAAATTGTAGTCAGATGGAATGAATATTTCTAATAGTAAGTTGACAACAGCATTAATTATTAATAAAAATTTAATTATAAATAAGTACTGTTTTAAAAAGGGGGTAAATGGGAGAGGGCTGTATATCAATCATAAAATTTATCGAATACCTAGAACGATCGACATAGACTAACGCGCCGTATAGATAAACTGGCGAAGTATGTGCGTATAACTTAAAACCTTATGGATGTTGGCGTACTAAGCTGTTAAAATTGTTTTTAAAACTTATATCCTTAGAATCTTTAGATAGACTATATAGATTTAGTTAAAAAGAGGCTGAAACAGAAAGCCTACTATACTCTTGAAGATTATTTAGAAGATAAGAATGTGTGGATATAGCTCTCTTTGAACCTGTACAAGACAGTAACGACTTAATGTAAATAGTAATAAAGATTATATTTTTAAAAGAGCAACCGCCGAGTTTCTTGCTGGCTCTTCTCGGTAGGAACAGCTTTCCGAACCAGCAGTAGAGTTGACGATTCAAAAGCACTTGTTTACAAGTTTATTTGAATAAAGAATATTTTGAATTTAGAAATTTTGAAAAAGACACCTTGTGTTTATTAGATTTTTACTATCTAATAACTTTGAATAATCGTATAAACCTTAAACTTTAATTGAATCGAGTTTCCTTATAAGTTTAAGCTGATTGATTGAACTTGACCGCGGTTTTAGTTTAGTTGCATTATCATAAATTCCAGTTTTTCTAAAGGAAGGACGGCCCACTAAGTCGCCTAGTTCAAGTTTCCAAATAAGTCTACAATCGTGACCTAGCCTTACAGTTGATATCGTATATTCTGTATTGGTAAGCGCATAAATCAAAGCATTTAAGTCATACATTTATTTAGGAATGTAAAACATGATGGCTATATTAGTGGAAGTCTGAAAGTTGCGCCCATTACAGAAAAGATGAGAAGTGCGAGACTAAGTTGGTATGGTCATGTAATGAGGAGGGATGAAAATCATGTGACCAAAAGAGTTTTAAATATGAATGTGAATGGATGTATAATTAGGGGGAGACTGAAAAGAAGATGGATGGATTGTGTGAAAAATGATATGCATATTAAAGGAGTGGCACCAGAGTTGACGAATGATAGAAGAGAATGGAAGAAGAAGACATATTGTGCCAACCCCACTTAGATAAGGTTAAGAGAATGATGATGATGTAAAACATGATGGCTAGAGTAATACTTACCATTATATATTTATACATGTAGATTTCTTGACAAAAACTGGACATGTACTTATTAATTTTCCATGAAAAGTTATGTTTATTAATATTTACAATACACATAGAATTTACGGCAAAATACAACATCTTGATTAAATATGAATATGTCTTTATAATTTCTGGGATGTGTATTCAAATTCAAATTATTCTTTATTCAAGCAAACTTGTAAACAAGTGCTTTTAAATCGTCAATCTACATGGGGCAATATAAGTTCCTTCTAATATACTTACACTTGTACTTTTACTAACGTTTTATTCTATATAATTTTAAATTAATAAACATAATAAAAATTAATACTCATAATTTTTTTCAAGATCAAAAAGAAACGCTACGCTTCAAAGTAAATTTTATCGTTTTTTCAAGAACCGAAAACAGGTATAAAATGACATTTTTTTATGAAACCTAGGTAGATCGATCCCCTAAAACCCCCTACATGCTGAATTTCATGAAAATCGTTTGAGCTATTTTCGAGATTCGGAAAACATATATATACATACAAGATTAACTCATATAAATATTAAAGATAGGGCACATTTTAGGTTGAAATCCCTACTCTATTATAATAAATCTATGAACAAATCACACAAAGTGGCAATATTAGAACCTTTAAGTTAATTACATTTTTTTACGATAGCTTTTGTAGGTTATCTTGTCACTTCAAAGATTTCAGACACCGTTGTTTTATGTCTCCGGTAAATTTTTACGACTGTCATTAGCTTGCGGTGTGGTGAAGATTTTGCGGGCGTGAAGAAAATAATTTGCTCACTTGTGCCACTTTGTCGGTATACATTCCTAACAGTGCAGAGTTAAAATATTTGACTGACCCATTGGCGCAGTGGGTAGTGACCCTGCCTTTAGCTCCACGGTTCGCTGGTTCGATTCCCGCCGAGGGCCAACATTTTCTATAAATAAATTTGTTGGTCTTTGGACCTGGGTGTATATTTGTATTTAAGTATGTATTAAAAAAATATATAAGTATATATTCACCAGTTGTCTACCATAACACAAGTATTAAGTTACTTACTTTGGCGACAGACGACCGTGTGTGTAAGTGTCCCATATATTTATTATTTATTTATATTTATTCATTCACAAAAGTTATTTTTCTGTAATCCACATTTGTTAAGAGAATATATGCAATGCTACTGTATGAAGCAGGCAACAATCACATACCTTATACATGCCGGACAAGCCACCACACGTATCACACCTATCCATCATCTGCCCTATTCTATTCTGTTCCAGTGTAGTCTATTGTATTCTAGCCGTGTGGTATCCGGCTAAGTAGAATAGTACCACCCTCATTTCTTACCGATGTGTCGTAAAAGGCGACTAAGGTAAGTCGACCCGCCGTGTGGTATCCGGCTGAGTAGAATAGACCACCCTCATTTCTTACCGAGGTGTCGTAAAAGGCGACTAAGGTAACTTGACCCACCGTGTGGTATCCGGTTTAGTACAATAGACCACCCTCCTTCTTACCGAGGTGTCGTAAAATACGACTAAGGTAAGTGGACGTCAGGCAGGCGGCCGGTCGTAAAAACGCAGCCAAATCATGTGACAGCATGTTTATAACATGTTGTGCCGACCCCACTTAAAGTGGGATAAGGGCAGGAGGATATATATGTAGTCTATTGTATTCCGATTACCCCATGGCTAAATTTCTTAACATACGAGTATATTTCAATGAAATAAATAATTAAGAAGTTCTAATACAAAAGTAATACCAAAATAAATTTGCTATAATCCGCGATGAAGTAAAATAGAAAATATATATAATGCTAAAAATAGAGTGGACAATCCGTTTTCATCTGATACATGCAGGATTCTTAAATATACAAGCATTACACACGTTTACTATCACAAACTCAACAATCGTTCCGCCCCGCAACCGAAGCATCATCAGGAGATAGACTCCACGACAAAATTGCAAAAGCGTTCTAATACAGCTTCTTTACGTATGTTTATATAATAAAATTTACGTTTTCAATCTTAGTTCTTATAAGGGCTTAATTTAGTCTTATTTAAGTAAAACATTTCTAACTACAGTATTTAAATGAGTTAATCTTGTATATATATATATATATATATATATATATATATATATATATATATATATATATATATATATATATATATATATATTTTCGGAATCTCGGAAACGGCTCCAACGATTTTCCAGAAATTCAGCATGTATGAAACGGTTTTGGGGGAGGAAAATCGATCTAGATAAGTTTTATTTAAAAAAATGTCGTTTTATCACTGTTTTCGGGTTCTAAATTTTTTTTTTAATTTACGTTGAATACAATCACAATTTTTCGCTGTCAAATGTAAAGTCATCTTAGTTCATTTGGTGAACGGGCGGTCTAGAGAGGTGAAAATACCTAGGATCGAGCCCCACCTGCCCTATTACTTTTTCATTTCTCTTTAAGAATTTTTTTACATCATTTTAAAAATTATCTAGCAAGGCCACCCAGTTACTTTAGTGTTATGTAAGTAAAACATTTCAAACAACAAAACAGCATTGCGAGTGACAGTTCGTACGGAAGATACGTGCCAGATGTTCTCATTTCCTACATGTCACCGTGCACCGGTAAATTGCGTTTCCTGTGTGGATCCAATCTGCATATTCATCGCTTATAACGAATACGACTGTCTGTTATTGTACACGCTTCTGACCGCTACTTTGTCAACGTGGAATCGAGTAAAAGTAAAATAGCGGCCCCCTCCATCTACCATGCTGCGAGCTACCTACCATGCTGCGGATTAGTAGGTTACAAATATCTTCAGAATTCTCTAGAGATATGCCGAAACCGTGTGGTATCCGGCTGTAGAATAGATCACCCTCATTTCTTACCGAGGTGGCGTAAAAGGCGACTAAGGTAAGTTGACCCTGTGTGGTATCCGGTTGAGTAAAATAGACCATCCTGTTTCTTACCGAGGTGTCGCAAAAGGCAACTAAGGGAAGTTGACATTAGGCGGCCGGTCGTAAAATATATAGCTAAATCATGTGATAACATGTTTATAACATGTTGTGCCGATCCCAATTCGAGGTTCCCAAATTGATAAGGGCTGGAGAATGATAATCTCTAAAGATATGCAGGTTTCCTCACGATGTTTTCTTTCTCCGAAATTCATTTCATATGATAAGTTGTAAATACCAATTAACTGTCCAATAACTTAACTCATTCTAAGATCAATTAATAATATAACAAAAAATTAAACGTGTGTTTATACCAGTTTTCACGAATCCATGCATATTATAAAACAAAGTCTCAAAGAGCTTTCTGTTTGTATTTGACCGATTTTTTTAAAACTTGGAAAAAAAATACTTAACCGTATTTTGTAGGATTTTTACTAAAAGATTTATATAGGATAATTTTGGAGAAGGTTTGGGTTAACAGTACATTCTCAGATTGGTACAACCGATGTGGTTAAAACGAAAGGTCGCCAGTCCTAAAAGTAACTTAAATACTTGTGTTATGGGTAACAGACCGACAATACGAGCTTGTATATACATATATAATTTTAAATAAGAACTTAAAGAGATAAAGACATTTTGACTCAAAAAATCAAAAAATTGCCTTGGAAACAACGTTGGATCCTAGCGAGAATCGAATCCACGAACACCGAAACTAAAGGCAGGGCCACTGTCAAATATGCCAATGGATAAGTATTCTTTGAGTTTTGGGTTATGTAAAAACTTTCTACTTTTTCAAGGAGGTCACGGGTTCAAACCCGGGCAGACACAAATGAGTTTTTCTGTTAAAACTTATGTGTCTAATTAATAACAGCAATTTATCGCTTTTTGGTGAACGAAAACATCGTGAAGAAACCTGCATATTTGTAGAGAATTCTGGAGATATGTGTAACCTACCAATCCGCACTGGAGCAGCGTGGTAGGTCTTAGCTCCAAACCTTCTGTCCAAAAACAGAGAGAAGAGGCCTATTCTCAGCAGTGGAATAGTAAAAGGCCGCTACTTACTTACATTATAACGTACTAAACCGCTTTGTAATATCGTGGATCTTAGGTCGAAACTTTCTCTTCAAAGGAAAGTGAAAACCTTGGCTCGATAGTGAAATAGTAATTGAATAATAATACTCTCATCATCTTCCTGCCCTTATCCCACTCTATGTGGGGTCGGCACAACATGTTGCCTCTAAATGATAATGATATTGGAACTTGAATTAATATAAGAATATATTGTTAATGTATATATAATATATTGTTGGTGTATCTAATAAATAAATGTTATAAACATGCTGTGTCATGATTTGGCTGCGTTTTT
The DNA here is from genome assembly GCA_947086495.1 of Morpho achilles. NCBI lineage: Eukaryota > Metazoa > Arthropoda > Insecta > Lepidoptera > Nymphalidae > Morpho > Morpho achilles. Next base: position 10,261,763 of record CAMTZB010000020.1, read on the forward strand.
ACGACAGGCCGCCTGCCTGACGTCAACTTACCTCTGACGTATTTTACGACACCTCGGTAAGAAAGAGGGTTAGCGGTTAGAGGTCTATTCTACTAAGCCGGATAACACACGGTGGGTCAACTTACCATAGTCGCCTTTTACGACACCTCGGTAAGAAATGAGGGTGGTACTATTCTATTCAGCCGGATACCACACGGCTTAGAATAATAATACTTTAACTTATTCAAATACAGTAGAGTACAGTTACTTTAACCGAAAAAGTTACTCTCAATTTATCACGTTTACTTCCTATTTTATCTCTGGGAAGCGATATCATTGCTAAGCTAACATTATGACATGTGTAAATCTTTATCGCTTATCAATAAAACCAATAACACTAGCTGTAAATACTGCGTCGGCTTTTATTGAATGGAAATTCCAGCACTTGACTAGATATTGTAGGATAAAAACCCTGTTTTGTGCATTCTACATAGCATTTATAACATTACATACTATAGCATTTATAACATTGAAGGCCTGGGAATTCCATCAGTAATACGTCAAAAGGATACTTCATAGAGTTACTACATTAGACTGGGAGGTACAAAGCAAATGCGACTGTCTCTTTGGCAAAATAATATTTTCATTAGTTTTTGTTTGAGATAGAGGTCAGTAGCCAACTCGAATGGGCAGCGTTTGGGTAGTTACGCGAAAGCTTTTCATCTAGAAACTTTATAAAATCTATACACAAAATAAAACAAGTTCCCAAAATTTGTAAGTTTGTGTGATCGATTTTCTCAAAATCTACAGAAGAGATTTTTGTACTCATTTTACTAAAACATTGTGCAATGATAATGAGCATTCTTCGAAACCGCTAACCAGATTTTGATGGGATGATTTTCCACTTGAAAATAGAGAATTTTTCTGGAGCATATATACTTTTTATTTTCGAATTTCCGGAGGATCGGGATTTACGCGAGAAAAACTATGTGAAAAGCTGATTTTTACGCGAGCGATGATGCTATATAAAAAGGAGTTGTTTTAGAAAATCACCATAATCGTAGGTCCCTGCCCGGAGTTTGCATCGTCGAATCCAAAGAATCATACGCTCTCACCATACAGATATCACGGCCTATTTTATGATATTGCATGTATTCATGCAAATAGCTCGCGTGCAGTCATGGGAGGTCGGTTTTGAAATTACATTGTGGTTTGATGGTTAAATCAATATCTCTAGGGTAATTTCCGTAACTACGTATCATATTATCAGATTTATTTGTTATAAACAGACTTGTTGTTAGTTTAATTCAAAGATATGTACAGCATCATAAGTAAAGTAACGGCCTGTTGCTATCCCACTGCTGGGCATAGGCCTCTTCTCTCCGTTTTTTTTTTTGGAGAGAAGAATTGGATCTAAGACCTACCACATTGCTCCAATGCGGATTGGTAGGTTACACATATCCCCAGAATTCTCTAGAGATATGCAGGTTTCCTCACGATGTTTTCCTTCACCGAAAAGCGTGTAATAAATTGCAATTATCAATTAGACACATAAGTTTTACTAGAAAACTCATTGGTGCCTGCCCGGGGTTCGAACCCTAGATCTCCTCGAAAGAGGCGCACGGTGTTACCGCTGGGCTACCACAGCTTATGTAAAGTATCAGTATATCTTTCAATTATATATTTCCTTAACAAAACTAGCAACAATTTAATGTCTAAAAGAAATGACATGAACTTTGTTTTTAACAATTTTTGAAAACTAGAAGCGATAGAAGCAAAAAGCTAAAAAAACAAGTAATAACGTAATAAATCTACTAGCATTTAAATTTCGTAGATATAGACAAATGAAATGTCTAAAAATTTATGCCAATTACCTATTAATAAATTAAAGTTAGGTACGTATAATGTACCTAAATATGTCAATATCTAACTCTTTTGAAAGGTAGATTTGTTTAAATAAGAAGAAGAAGAAGAAGAAGAATAACTTTATTGCACAAATAAAATACAGAGTGAAAAGAACAAGAGACATTGATAATAGAAACAATTAAAAGTGCAAAGGGCGGTCTTATCACACTGTTGTGATCTCTTCCAGACAACCCTTTGAAAAAGAGGATCTTTTATATAATTATCCGTGGGTTAGCACGCAGATAAGTATGTAAAAGAAGAGAAAATAAATAGTAAAAAAAAAAATAAATGTAAATATAAGTATAAACAAAAACACATAAATAGAGAAAAATAAACCAAAAAGAGAAAAAGCAAAAAATAAAAAATAAAAATCGTAATAATGCCAGTGAGAATCATCATTAAAGTGACAAATAAAAATCCTTCACACGAACCTTAAATATGGTTAATGAAGGAGAATCCCGAACATCAGATGGAAGAGCATTCCACAGTCTTACAGCTTTAACTGTAAATGAGTCATTGTAGCAATTTGAGTTGCACTTAGGCGTTCTCAACTTGCTACCGTCTCGAGAGCGAAGGTGAAGATGAAAAGAGTAGTTGGTAAAGAAGGAGAAGCGTTCTTTCAGGTAAAGTGGTGCACAGGGAAGAAAAAGAGTGGTATAAAGAAGGGAAAGCATAAGTAGGTCACGTCGCTGCCGTATCGGAAGCCACCTGAGCTGAGCGCGAAATTGTGAAACATGGTCGAACTTCCGCAATCCAAATATAAATCGAATGCACAGGTTTTGTAGGCGCTCCAGTTTGTTTAAGAGTTCCTCTGACAAGTTGGAAAAACAGGTATCTGCGTAGTCTAAAAGTGGAAGGAGAAGACTATTAGTAACCAAGATTTTAGTTTTAAAAGGCAAAAAGTTTTTCCACTTTTTTAAATAGTGGAATGTGGCAAAAACCTTACGACTAACTTCAGCAACATATGGACGCCAAGTCAGGGCGCTGTCCATAAGCAAACCAAGGTTTTTGACAACATCGCTGTAACCAAGTATGGAGCCATCAAACATTACAGGAGGTAAGGTAGTTAGGTTACGATTTAGTTTTGTCAGTTGCTTAGAACTACCAAAGACACAAACTTGCGACTTACTGGCATTAACCGATAATCCAAATGATTTACTCCAGGCAGTGATGGTACTAAGCTCGGTGTTCAACTTAGATACTGCATTAGGGAAGTCTTCGGTGGGAGTACTTAAATATAGCTGCAGATCGTCAGCATAAAGGTGAAAAGGAAGAGAAAGTAGATCAGTAACAGTATTAATAAAAATAGAAAAGAGGAGTGGAGAAAGCACACCACCCTGCGGGACACCAGCACTGAGAGGGCAATAATCAGAGAATCTTTCATCAACACGTATACATTGCTGCCGCCCGTAGAGGTAAGAGTGAAACCAATTTACAGCGTTAGAGGAGATGTTAATTGATTCGAGTATAGCCAGTAAAATATCAAAATCAACGCAATTAAATGCATTACTGAAATCAAGTAACGCAATTAAGCTAATTTGCTGATTATCGATTGCAAATCTAATGTCATCGCATACCTTGGTAAGTGCCGTCACAGTGCTATGTCCGGGGCGAAAACCAGATTGGAAGGGACTGAGGATATTTTGTTGAGATAAATAAAAGGAAAGCTGTGAGTGAACTATGCGTTCAAGAATTTTAGACAAGTAGGGAAGAATAGATATAGGCCGATAATGAGATAAGCTTACAGGATTAGAAACTTTAGGAATAGGTATTACATATGCAGACCGCCAGATATTGGGAAAAGTACAAGTGGAAAGGGAAAAATTAAACATGTGACAAAGTATGGGTAAAACATTATTTAAAACAAGAGTAATCATTTTACGACTGATACCATCACTGCCCACAGCATCAGATGACACCGAAGCGATATGTTTTTTGATGTCTGATATAGAGACATAAAATAAGGGATAGTTTGGTCTTGGTCGGGATTTAAGAGATGAAAGTGTCTTAGTTTTCTCTGCACAAACTGTCGGAAGATTAGCGAACTGAGCATTTAAGGTATTTAAATTAATGCTGGTTGGGATAATTGATGTTTGTCGTCCAATACCTAATGTTTGCAAAAATTTCCACACAGTGGATGGCTTTTTATTTCCAACAGACGCGTGAATATAATTCCTTTGCGCATTCCTACATGCCTTATTACACTGATTACGCAGATACCTATACTTTAACAAACTGTCCTCCGTGGGCTTCAATTTATATTTGGACTTTGCAGCGTTTCGTTTTCGCATCAGTATCTTAATATTGTCAGACAGCCATGGCGCGGGAAGATGCTTTAATTTGATAGGTCTTAGGGGCGCGTGTACATCAAAAAGTTCTATCAAGAGAGAATTGAAAATATTTAGTTTCTCGTCAATGGTTGAAGCACTAAAAACAGCTTCCCACTCAATGTTACTCAGATCTTCGGAGAAACTTTCACTGTTGAACTTTTTAAAGCACCGTCGCATAACAATTGTAGGCTTTGCCTTCGGTGGGCGCACTTTGTATGACAAGTAAATCAAGTCATGGTAAGAAAACGCCTCAGCGGGAAATTGACCATGTTCACTAACGCATTCGCTAGAAGAAACAAGCATAAGATCAAGAAGTGACGGAGAGCATCCTGGGAAGAAATGAGTTGGATTAGTTTGTAGTAAGTGAAGGTTGGAGCTGTCTATTATATTTTTGAATTTTTTGGCTCTTGTGTCGGCTTTAATGAGACAAGTGTTAAAGTCGCCCATAATTATAGTATGATCGACACTAGGACAGAAATTTTCAAGCAAATGTTCAAAATTATTAAAGTAATTAAAGTGTAAGGAGGGACAGTAAAAGACACCAAGAAGAAGTTTGACATTACCGAACATAAGTTCGAGAAAAAGATGTTCTGATGATTCCGAATACGGCGCAGGGGATTTGTCAAGAATGGAAAAAGGAATATGGCTCCTCAGATAAATAGCTACTCCACCACCACCTTTGCCTGTTCGATCATTACGAATAAGATGGAATCCTGGTATTGAATACGAAGTAGAGGGTAAGGAGGGTTTTAAAAATGTCTCAGATACCAAAATCGCATGGATATTCTCAACGTCGAACGAAGCAAGAAGGTCTGGATAATGTGATGGAATACTCTGAGCGTTAATGTGCACAACATTAAAGTTCTTGGGAAAAGAGGCAAATTTGGAGTCCAGAAGTGAATTAAGAGGTAAGGTAGCACTGTGGGAGCTTCCATCTGATGCTGAGGAATCAGAATCAGTATAAATATCTGCACCGGAAGAATTCATACTGGAACTATTTAAATACTAAAAAATTAACCAATAATAAAAAATAAACAAAGTAAGGCAAACTTGTCCAAAAAAGAAAAAAACCTATTACAATAATAATTTAAAAGAAGAGGAACAAAAATTTACGATTTTTCTTTTTTCCAGTATAAAATTAACTTATCAGTTTAATACCTATATTGTATAATGTTAAAACACACAAATTAAAAGAAGAATAAGAGAAATTATATAATGTTTAAAGAAAATAAAAATAATGTTTAATAAAATGTTAACTAATAAATACAATTACGTGATCAAAGCAAAAATCACATTGACGACCAGCAGTATAAAATAAAATTAATGCAAATGACACTTTAATTGGGAATTATAATTCACTAAGCTAAATCATCAAACAAAATTTCATTATCATAGACAAAAATAAAAACCCACAGTTTTCTTACTTCACATACTTAAAATTAGATTGTTTATATGTCTGTGACCATAGCAAGCCAAAGTCTTAAAAGACTTGATTCCAAGCCGTTACTGTAAAAGGGAAAATGACACTGTCAGATGTCAACAAATAAATAAACAATACTAGTGGTTACTTTTACAATTAATAAATAAAGTAATTAGTAAAGTAAAGTAGGCGGTTAGTGGGTACATTTAAGATTAATAGTACGGTATTTTAAAAATAAAATGAAGCAAATAAAATTAAATAAACAATGTATACCTATAACAAAAAGAAAAGGACTAAGGGATACAAAATATGTATGAAATAGTTACTTTCTTATAAACCTCTTGGATCTACCTGCTTGGTTTACTCGGACCATTTTGGTAGCCTTAGGATCAGAACTTACAGTGGTCGGTTGCACCTGAACCTCAGCAACATCTGCGATGGAAGAGATTTCAGCCTTCGTAGTGACATGATGACGCTTACCATCCTGTCCAATTATTATTACGATGCCGTCCCTTGTCCAACAACTAGCCAATCCAAACCTTTGTCTTGCCAACATGAAAGCTTCATGGCGACTCTTTGTGAGAAATTCTGACAAGGTAATACCAGAGCTTTTCAAGGCTGTTTTTGAGAACCACACTTTATCACGCAGGGATCGTTCTTGGAACTTGACCAGAATAGCTCTAGGCTTCTCCCTTATTATACTGCCCATACGATGACATCTACTAATATCAGACGGAGAACAATCAGATATATTAAGATGTTCGGCTATGACGTTCAATACCACAGCAGATAAATTTTCCTTCTTGGTTTCTGGGACTCCATGGATAAGAAGTATTTTACGCCTGCTTCTTGTTTCAAAATTATCTAATTGCTTAGAGAGTAGCTCAACTTGTAGCTGAAGTCCCTCTAGAGATGATAAAACAAAGGTTCTGAACATACCAAACTGGGCAGACAGATTTGACGTTGGGCTAGTGGCCGGTATAGCAGTCTGGAGGTTTTGCTGGAACTCAGCCATTCTGGTATTAAAGTGCTGAGCCAACTCATCCATTGAGTGTTTAATAGCTTCCATTTTTGATAACAACTTTTAGTCACAGTGATTAGTGAAAAATAATTGAAGGGATATCTCAGAGTGATGGAAAAACTTTATGGAGATATACTACTGGTAGGTACAGTGAATATTAATGCATAACAATACCAATTATTTATGATTTCAAATTAAAATATTAAAATTAGGAGAGAGCTTGTTTAAAAAACGTGTCACTTTTATGCGCCTACCCGCCGAAAAAAAAAAAAAAAAAAAAAAAAAAAAAAAAAAAAAAAAAAAAAAAAAAAAAAAAAAAAAAAAAAAAAAAAAAAGAAAAAAAAAAAATTTTTTTAAATAAATATTTTTCTTTCTCTCTTCTTTCTATATATTAATGTACTATATGTATTGATAATCAAAAACAAATTATAACAATCAATCAATCAATATTTTATTGCATATAATCCGTTTACAGGATGTTACAATTATAATTAACAGTAATTACAGTTTATATTAGTTAACAACAATTTACAAATTTACAATCTTAATTTCTTATAAAACATCGAGAATTAAATTCATATATACTCTAAAATAATGAAGACAATAATACTACACAAGGCAATAATAAAACAAAGTGTATAATAAAAAGTAAGTTATAAAAGTGAAAGTCCAATAAGTAAAAAAAATTTAAAAATTTACAATATATATCTAATAGTATCACGTTTATCATATATTGTCACGCTGAAAAAAATCTTCCAGTGAGTAAAAATAACAATACTATATTATTTAATACTATAATATAATGCCCGCAACTTCTTTTGCGTAGCCTGTTGTTGCGTGATAGGTCGAAAATAGATGGCGCTTTTGATGTCATCCTATTCCTGTAGAATAAACAGGATTTATAGCCTATATGTTACCTCGGTGTATGAGGAAAAATTGTGCCAAATTTCATCGATATTGGTTCGGCGGATTCGCCGTGAAAAAGTTACAAACCTAAATCTATATTCAAAAACTTTTGCATTTATAATATGAGTAGGATGTAGTACGAAAAATAACTTATTATTTCATTTGATTCCCTTACTTATTAATAGCGAATTTTACAGCTTGTAAAAGTGAGTGTTAGTAAAAATTGTGCTTGCGAAAAATAGCCTGCCTGTTAAGTGTATAATTTGAAGTAGCGTTATTTGTTATAACTAATAAATTATTTGGTACTTTTTCTTCAACACTTTAGTACTCATATGTCCGCCGTGTGGTATCCGGCTGAGTAGAATAGACCAACCTCCTTTCTTACCGAGGTGTCGTAAAAGGCGACTAAGGTAAGTTGACCCACCGTGTGGTATCCGGTTTAGTAAAATAGACCACCCTCTTTCTTACCGAGGTGTCGTAAAATACGACTGAGGTAAGTGGACGTCAGGCAGGCGACCGGTCGTAAAAACGCAGCCAAATCATGTGACAGCATGTTTAGAACATGTTGTGCCGACCTCACTTAGAGTGGGATAAGGGCAGGAAGATGATGACTTTAGTACTCATATGTCAAAGTAGACATATAATTTAATACAATAATAAACGTTTAATATTATTTGAAATGTTTTAATATTATTTGAAATGTTTTAATATTATTTGAAATTTAGTAATGTTGTGCAAAAAGATTTAGTCCAATCAAAAAGTTATTTATTATTATGCAAAATACTCATTTTACTAAAGCAAATAAATCCAGTTGAATGAAAGGTTATACGAACCAAGATTAAAAGAGATGAAAAAGTATGGCGGAAGAGAATAAACGTTCGGAATTTAATTTGTATTTGCGGGCTCGATCATTTTTGCAGAACACGATTCAATTCAATATTGCTTGCAAAAGTTTATTTTAATCAAGTATTGAGTTTACGTTTATTTGTTGAGACGTGGAATGTAGTTTATTTTGAACAATGTCGTGGCACTTGTAATGCTATACCGATAATTGATGGTTCTAGTTTTTATAAATACAATAGAAGCGTGACATTAATACCTTACGATCATAATTCATTGTCAAATGCTCTGTTCTTGACACGAATTGTTTGAAAATATTTGTGTCTTAATATCGTGTACTTGAACGTTAAATAAAGACAGCGTAAATAGTTGAAAAAACTCACAGAACATCTACTATAGTAGCGCGTCACTATTCCTGCCCTAATGCCTGTAAGTGCGACAGAGGGAACAACAGAGGGCGTCTTGTTTCCACATATTATTACCCCGCGGGCTGCGACTTTTTGATACTAGTCATCATCTTGCTGCCCTTATCCCACTCTAAGTGGGGTCGGCACAACATGCTGTCATATGATTTAGGTGGGTTTTTCCGACCGGCCGCCTGCCTGACTTTTTGATACTAGTATAATATTATAATAGTGATATTTTAGTATTTTTCTTTGTTGAATAAAACAAGCTGTAAGAGCCGAATCAACTCTCATATTATAGCCCGCAAGAGCGGGTCGCCGATTCAAACCCAAGACCCCAATGAAATGTTCCATTACAACCTAGTACCTGGGTGACCGAGCCTTGGTCGGTAATTTTTTTAAAGATACAAAAAAAATGCAATAAAAAAAGCGCGCGTTACCATTAGTAAGTCAATTCTTACAGAAGACAATTAGTGAACGGAATTATAGCAAAAGAATGTGGGAAATTGCAGCTTATATCAAATAGATAAAAATAAATCAAATAAATATTTCGTTGATATACAACCATAATCATATTTTCAATTATTAATTTAAAAAAAGTTGTCTAGAGTTAAACACAATAAATATAAATTGATATCTCAAAGCTGTCTCCTCTGTTATGCTTAGCCGTAATAATCCGTTTTAATAACTTATAAGCCGTCAAATGAGTTTGCTAATACTATGTTTTTATTATGTAATTCATAATTATACATACAACTAGTAATCATACTGATTACTTTGAGTATTTTTTTTTTTAAATCTATACCTATATATATATATATATATATATATATATATATATATATATATATATATATTATAAAACAAAATCACCAAAAGCTGTCTGTCGGTATGTTATTTCTCAAAATCTACTTAATGGGTTTTTGTACGGTTTGTACTAAACGATAGTACAATGCTTAAGAAAAATTAAAGTGAATAGTACAATAACCCTTTTATTTAAACTGTTGAAGACGTCGCGCGGTAGTAAATAAGTCGCTTGCATTAAAGCCGATATACATTAAAGTAATGTTCTAGAGAATTGTAGATCTACAAAAATACTACAAAGTCCGCGAGAGAATGTCTCTATCTATTATTGTTAACTCGCAAAAACTACTTTTATGTGAAAATTTCAATTTGGGAACACTTTGAGACACTTATTTCCACGCGGGCAAAGCCGATGGCAAAGCTTGTGTGAATATAGTAAGACGTCTGTGTTGTATCACACGATCTTACATAATACTAGTTGTACCCGCGATTTCGTTCGTTTCGACTTCAATGCAATATTATCTTGAACCATGTACTGTTTATTATTCAATTTTCAAAGCGGTAATTATTTAAAGAGGTCAATCCAATATCCAATTCATAAAAGTGATGTATATTAGTAGCAAAAAAATAAAATTACGCTACACAAAAATGGCTGCAAAATATAATTGAGATTAGGTTCTTTTATATCTTTATCACGAATGTTTCGTATCGCACTTTACTCGTATATTTGACATTATCTTTTATGAATTCAATAAACAGCTTTAGATGCAATAACAATAAAAAAATCGCACTTTTGAAATTGGTGTTATCGTATTTGTTGATTTATTTTAGTGGCTATTTATTTAATTCGCTTATATTGCTCAATATTGCATTTTGAGATTAACCGTTCATCATCCTCCTGCCCTTATCCCACTCTAAGTGGGGTCGGCACAACATGTTATAAACATGTTGTCATATGATTTGGCTGCGTTTTTACGACCGGCCGCCTGCCTGACATCAGCTTACCTTAGTCATATTTTACGACACCTCGGTAAGAGAGGGTGGTCTATTCTACTAAACCGGATACCACACGGTGGGTTAACTTACCTTAGTCGCCTTTTACGACACCTCGGTAAGAAATGAGGTTGGTCTATTCTACTCAGCCGGATACCACACGGCGGGTCGTCTTACCTTAGTCGCCTTTTACGACACCTCGGTAAGAAAAGAGGGTGGTACTATTCTATTCAGCCGGATACCACACGGCATTTTGAGATTAACCGTTATGCTTAACCAAATAAATGGATCAGAATCAAATGATATTGTAATAGTATATAAGAAGTACATGCGACTTCGTTAGCATCGACTTTAGAGTTAAATATTCTTAATTAAGTACCATAGTCGAATAGACCACCCTCATTTCTTACCGAGGTGTCCTAAAAGGCGACTGCGGTAAGTTGACACACCGTGTGGTATCCGTTTGAGTAGAATTGACAACCCTCTTTCTTACCGAGGTGTCGTAAAAGTCAACTAAGGTAAGTTGACGTCAGGCAGGCGGCCGGTTGTAAAATGCGTAGCCAAATCATATGACAACGTCTATAACATGTGCCGACTTGGGATAAGGACAGGAGGATGATGAGTCATAATTATGTACCATATTGTTTTTATATAACGCCTGGCTCATAAGCGCTGTTGGTAGTGACACTGCTTTTTGAAACGGGTCTCGGGTTTGATACCCGTCGAAGGCCAATATTTTCTATAAAAATTGTGTTCTTCTGATTGAACAAACAACCGATTTTCTTGAATAACAACTTACCTTTACTCTTGCATTTGAATTACAATCAGTAGCTTAACAAAATAATATAAAAATCATTTTATTTGACACAAACAACTCGCTTAGTACAAATATCACAGAAGCAGAATAAACATTACTTTGATAATAACAACTCATGCATTTTGTTTTCCTATGTCTGTATACATTCCTACTTAAGCTCACTCTTGTACTTAAGTATTTATAGAATAAATATTTGTTCTGGATAATGCAGTTACTACAAGCTAAGTGTAAACGATATAAAGCAGATTTTATCCCATAGCAAATACTTAAGGTGATCGCAGATGATTTAATTTTGTTTTAATCATAATATATAAATTTTTTAAAGTTTAAAAGTAATTTTAAATTTAAAAACGAACATTCTTATAATAGTACGCTTGTTAACCAATTAAAACCACGGTTAAAAAACCTTTTTTGTCAAAAATCCCGCCAGAAACTATAATTTTTTGAACTAAGATTTGTTCGAAACAGTGAAATCATTTTCTAGTATGAACTAGTACTCGTTTAGACTTGAAAGAAAGAATAAATTAAAAAAAATGGATAGATGTATAAGTAATTTGCGAAACTATATTGTCTGTTGAAACGTGTCTCTATTTCAATCATAAGTATATAAAGATTAACATTCTGGAATATTTTGTACATTCCAACCCCATTCAGCTTGATAACCATATGCCCGTTAATTATTTTCATACCTTAAACAGAAACTACAAATTTAATTCATAATATTATAAACGTTATGGTTTTGTACGATAAAATTATATTCATAAGATTAAATATATCATTTATTAATTTTTACATGACGGTTACCTATCTCACATAAAACATCACCTTAAAACAGCAGATTGCAATATGCGTTTTAAAGATAAGATTATATTTTGGTATCATTTATGAAAAACAATTTGCTTTCCAGAAAAGTTTCGTATTCTTTTGACTTTTAAAGTTACGACTCAGTTTATTATTAAAATGGTCATACGAGTATACACTCGCCTTTAAGTTGATACACGTGCTTATAATCATATCACATCTAACAGTAAAATGTCTGAATTTGCAGGTAAAAACTGCAATATTACTGGATATATAATGAAGATTTGATTATGTAATAGAGCTTCTCTTTCTTGTATGTAAAAATATAGAACGATAAGGCACTTTTTAAAATTCGTAAGTTATGTACATGTTTAATCATCATCCTGCCCTTATCCCACTCTAAGTGGGGTCGGTACAACATGTTATAAACATGCTGTCACATGATTTGGCTGCGTTTTTACGACCGGCTGCCTACCTGACGTAAACTTACCTTAGTCGTATTTTACGACAGCTCGATAAGAAAGAGGGTGGTCTATTTTACTAAACCGGATACCAAACGGTGGGTCAACTTACCTTAGTCGCCTTTTACGCCTCAGTAAGCAATGAGGGTGGTACTATTCTATTCAGCCGGATACCACACGGCGTTATTAAAAAGCGTTTCTAGTTCTACAAGCGTTCTTTAAAAGTGACTAAGTACAGACATGTTTTACAGCTTTTTATAGCTTGCGGTTACAGCGTCTTTACCTAGAGTTACGGTTTATGCATATATTATCTTACATATTTATGTTCTATCAATTCGCAATAAAGCAGCGGAGTGGGCCATATTCCTAAAGAACTACTTTGTCCAGCTGTGGAATCGCAACAGGCCGCTGCAAGTATCGTTTTGAATTCTTTTTTCTTCCCCTTTTCAAAATTCCACTATAGATTTTGGAAAACAGTTTGCAACCAGGTCAAACATCTTGCTTAATATTTTTGGAATTTGTATTGCATTTTACTTCAATAACTTAAGTTATAGAAAAAGAACGATGTTAATAGAAGAAAGATAAAGAGACAATTAGATAATTTATAGAATTAGGCGTTACTTTGCGGAAATCCATAATACAAAAGTAATAATTAAATTATTTTGCTATAATCCGCAAAGAAGTAAAATAGAAAATATATATAATGCTAAATGTAAGTAAAAGTAGTAAAGAAGTAAAAGTAAAAGAGACAATTAGAATAAAATATTACATTATATCTATATTAGCGACAATGCCACAATATCAGCATCAATAAAATCGTTATTAATTATGTATTATTTAAGTTATGATCCTATTACTATTGCGTATAATAAAACTACAAACAGAATTATCATAAAGCATTTATAAGGTTTCCTCTATATAAAATAACTACCGCTTAGTATGACGTGGTTCTAAAAAGGAAACTTTGTGTCCATTAAAATTTATGCCTCGTAACAATAAGCGAGAACAGCGTCGTAACGTAATACTACCCTAGTTCAAAGTTATTGTTCTGAGCAAAAACAACCCGACACTAACGGTTGGTGCAACTAGTACGAAACTAGTTTATAACGTTAACAAATACACTCTTTATCTTAGAACATGTATGGGAAACCTTTTTATATTTTCATCAATAATTTCTTGCACTAGGAAGTTCTAGGGTCTTATATAAATGAAACCCTAGAACCAATAGAAAACCATAAGGTTTTAAAAACTTATCATTATCATTACATACTTCTGTCCTATTTTACGACACCTCGGTAAGAAAGAGGGTGGTCTATTCTACTAAACCAGATACCACACGGTGGGTCAACTTGCCTTAGTCGCCTTTTACGACTCCTCGGTAAGAAATGAGGTTGGTATATTCTACTAAACCGAATTCCACACGGTATGTCAACTTGCCTTAGTCGCCTTTTACGACACCTCGGTAAGAACTGAGGGTGGTACTATTCTATTCAGCCGGATACCACACGGCGTAAGATTTTAAAAACTTATACCAAAGTATATTAATTGGAATGTAAATATTAGATAATATTTTATTTTTATTTTTAAAACCCGTGACGCCCGAAAGTTGAGAAAGCGTTATCCTTAGTAAGAAGCTGCAAACTACATTTTCATAAAAAAATATATTTACACGTCAATTTTCATATTTACAATTCACCACAATTTTTTTATATAAGAAATCACTGTGATACAAACGTATTTCGAGAGATTGGTGAGTCTAAAATATCAAATCTTTTCTTTAAACGAAAGAGGCTTTTGTAAGCTAACAATGTGGACATAAGGAAAGGCGCTACAATTTATGAAAACTAACGAAGTAACTAACAGTGATCACAAAATTGTTATTAAAATTAATAACAATTTTGTTGCGTTATTACATATAGAATAGTTTTTGAAGAAATAATTTACGTAGTTTTTAAAAGGTTGAGTTGGATACCTTTTTCTGAAAGGAGACTTCCGTAAAGGTATAATAAAATAAGTATATTAGTATATATACTAAATCTGCATTAAGTAAATGTTTTCAAAATTTGTAATGGTTAGAAACATCGACAAAAATAAATAGAGTAATAGTAAAAATATTATTTCTTAACATTTTCGTGAAGCGTCACAGGTTGTCAATTCCTGATCATGTCTCGGTTATGCAAAAAAGATCTAATTAACTCCAAGAACACGTGCAATCAAAACTGTGTATGTTAAACAACGCGAGGTTGCAAAAAGTACGATGTTCGAACATAGTTTACCATAGGATATGATAGAAGTGACATTTTATTCGTGCTCACATCAATCAAATCTTTATTCAATCAAAAAATTTATTGTAATGTATGTATATCTAAACAAATTTTAATTTCTGAATTTTTACGATAGTAAAACAGTATATTATTCGTTTATATGTTTATTTGAATTTTTAAAATGAAGACTTCTTTAGCAGCGTTGTGTACTCTCTTGACGGAGGGAGAGTAGACCACTGGCGTGGCGTAGGAGACGAAGTATCCCCCTCTCTTTCTACTGTGCAGCGAATATGCCTGCGCCTGCTGTTTTGCTTAGACAGCGCAGGGCGCTTGTACGAATTGAATTGGATTGTAATAGTTCTGAGTTAAATTTTTAATGTAATATCAATTATTATGTTTGTGTGTACGATAGCACAATAAATGAATATTGTATTTTGATGATAAATGACAGTACTTTAATGTTAATATTAAAGCAATGCGTGCAAAACTATTTCCTAATCATTCCAAAATATCAAAAATGCACAACGTTATATTCAAGTTTTCACTTCTGCCTGCACTCACGGAGTGCAACCCGTGTTTTTTTAAGAAGATAATGCTATAGTGTATAAAATGAAATGTAAAGTTACCGCTTGCAATTATGTTATTAGTAGGTTTCACTTGAGACCTATTTCATTACGACATAAGCCTTCCCACGCTCCGCATAATGTGCAATTTAAACAGCCGGCATCTCATGAGAAACTAGGGTTGCCAATTTTTTTTTCTAATTCGACAAGATAGTCATTGTTTAAATAGGAATCTGAGAGGCTTAACTGATTTCATTTATAATTTTTACAATTAGATAAATCAGCCATAGGTTAATTTAGCCGTGTCGTATCCGGCTGAATAGAATAGTCATTTCTTACCGAGGTGTCGTAAAAGGCGACTAAGGTAAGTCGACGCGCCGTGCGGTATCAAATTCAAATTCAAAATATTCTTTATTCAAATAAACTTGTAAACAAGTGCTTTTGAATGTTCAACTCTACTGCGACTGGCGACTATCCTCATTCTTCACCGAGGTGTCGTAAAAGGCGACTAAGTTTAGTTATGGCGGTTAATCGTAAAGTGTTTCACCAGTAATAAATATTAATCAGATAAATATTTTAATAAATAAACTTATGCTTGCTTGTAGTACAATCCGCGAAACCCTTATACACAACTCGTTTGCTAAAAGTTAAAACTTCATGGATTTATTTGTGGTATATATCATTTGTTCGACCCTTTTTATAAGGTCAACATTTATTAAAAAAAACTAATTTATTTTTTTATATTCAAATTTTTCAAATTCAAATTCAAATTCAAAATATTCTTTATTCAAATAAACTTGTAAACAAGTGCTTTTGAATCGTCAACTCTACTGCTGGTTCGGAAAGCTGTTGCTACCAAGAAGAGCCAGCAACAAACTCGGCGGTTGCTCTTTTAAAAATATAATTCTTAATACTATTTACATTAAGTCGTTACTGTCTTGTACAGGTTCAAAGAGAGCTATATCCACACATTCTTGTCTGCCAAATAATCTTCAAGAGTATAGTAGGCTTTCTGTATCAGCCTCTTTTTAACAGTGTTTTTAAACTGATGTAATGGCAAAGCTGAAAGTGATTGCGGAATTTTATTATAGAATCTTATACCAAAACCCACAAACGAATTACGTACTTTTGCAAGGCGCAAAGCAGGAGCCGCAAGCTTATGTCGGTTCCTGCTTTGTCTATTGTATACATCACCTATCGTTTTATAATTCTTTATATTTTTATGTACATAAATAAGATTGCTTAAAATATACCGTGAAGCAAATGTAAGAATACCTGTTTCCTTAAACTTCTCTCGCAGGGAATCACGCGGTCAATTCATTTACGTAAAACCCAAGTTTTTTTTTAACTTAGTGCCAACCCTCGTTAAAAGCGATGCATCTGCAAGGCCAAAGTCTGCCGCAATGCGACATTTTCCGACACCAAAAGCCCTTGTCAGCAAAACAATGGCCAAATTAAGTCATTCATTGCATAGCTTCACGTTTTTGCAAAGGTCACATAAAGTTCTTGGACATATTTTAGTATTAGCTTGTAATTTAAGATTTACGTTTGCGTTTACGTTTTTATATATCTGTTAACATAACTTATTTATAAAAAGTTTAAATGAATAATTTCAGTCGTCTGATTTTATAATTAATTAATAGTTCTTTGTGGAAGCAGTTTTACTTATATTTAATGATGCTTTTCTGTGTTCTGATGACGTCGCATCTAACCATTACAGTCTCTACCGCGTGATGAATTAGTCACAATTATACAAAAATCCTCTACTATACGTTGACCACGGGATATATATAGGGATATATATATATATATATATATATATATATATATATATATATATATATATATATATATATATATATATATATATATATATATATATATATATATATATATATATATATATATATATATATATATATATATATATATATATATATATATATATATATATATATATATATATATATATATATATATATATATATATATATATATATAAATAGGATTGTATACAAGGATTACAAGATTTATACAGGAAAAAACCCGTTCTTGAAAACGCCGCCTAACGGGGACAGGCGACGGTTAGATCGGATTCGCACCGACTTAGATGACCTGTGTCTTCCATCTCGCTGTTGATGGCAAGGGCAGGGTGTCGTTACACACGTGGCCTCCCGCGAGTAGGAACCTCTCAAAAGAGAAGCTCCCCTTCGCTAACCGATGCATCAAGAGCACCAGATGCACAGATTGCCTTGGGGACCTGTAAGTCAGGCGTCCGATATACCCCGTTCGGAACGCTAGAAGATCCCCTGTCATGGCCGCAGACGATGGTCTTGGTCGGTAACACCTTACCAAGAGATATTTTGTGATGTCACCAAGAGATATCTTGTGATGACGTATATTTGGATCATTTAAACGACCATTAGTGGAGCCTTACTGCTTTAGTCCCAAAATGTGACGCTAATACAATCAGAAAATAAGCAAACGTTGTTGTTGTAAAATCAGAAAATAAGGAGATATCTAATGGGCTTAGGCAAGTCGCTAACACCGGATATCTTATGATAACGAAAAGCGACATTTAAACGTCGTTTAGTGGAGCTTTTGCGCCTTAATCCCAAATTGTGGTCATAATGTGACACCAATACAATCAGAAAATAAGCAATCTTTGTTGCTGTAAAATCGGAAAAGAAGGAGATATCTAAACAACCAAACAAATTATTGAATAAAACAATTAGAAACATAATTCCCATCTTGAACAGTAGTTTTGACCTTTTTATATTTTCGATCTATACTAATGAGCCTTATAAAACTTTTCTTTATACATCAATAATAAGGCTACTTTGTTAAGTTTAATGTGGTATAAATACCTTTACTTACCTTTTTCCTATACTTTAACTGACTTATATAGACACTCTGTACTTCGCTTTTAATGTTAGCCATTAAGGGTTGAGCACACTGCCGCATTACCGCGACAATACCTGGTAATGATGCCATTACAGCAAATTGCTCAAAATTCAGAGCGGAGAAAGTCTTGAAAGTGTTTACGAGTTAAGTTTATTTTATGTTGATACCAATTAATGCGTTAGGGTACCGTAATGTCCAACTCACTTACCCGATTATAGTAAGTAAGTAAGTAAGTAACGGCCTGTTACTATCCCACTGCTGGGCATAGGCCTCCTCTCTCCATTTTTGGAGAGAAGGGTTGGAGCTAAGACCTACCACGCTGCTCCAATGCGGATTGGTAGGTTACACATATCCCTAGAATTTTCTAAAGATATGCAGGTTTCCTCACGATGTTTTCCTTCACCGAAAAGCGTGTGATAAATTGCAATTATCAATTAGACACATAAGTTTTAATAGAAAAACTCATTGGTGTCTGCCCGGGTTTGAACCCATGATCGTCTCTAGAGATTCACACGGTCGCACCGCTAGGCCATCACAGCCCGATTATATTGGGTTCATATTGTTTTAATTTTACTAGCGGCTAGGCCACGTATTCATATAGTCCAGTTAACATTCTCCTACCCTTATCCCACTCTAAGCAGCCTAACTGTTTTAAACATGATGTTAGATGATTTGGCTAGTGATTTTACAACCGGCTGCCTGTTTGACGTCAACTTACCTTAGTTGCCTTTTACGACACCGATAAGATATGAGTGAGGTATATTCTAGTTAGCAGGATACCACACACCGGGTCGACTTACCTAATCTCCTTTTACGACACCTTGGTAAGAAATAAGGATGGTCTATTCTAGTCAGCCGGATACCACACGCCGGGTCGACTTACCTAGTCTCCTTTTGCGACACCTCGGTAAGAAATAAGGATGGTCTATTCTACTCAGCCGGATACCACTCGGCGGGTCAACTTACCTAGTTTCCTTTTACTACACCTCGGTAAGAAAGGAGGGTAGTCTATTTTTCTCAGCCGGATACCACACACCGGTTGGGAAGAAAACTTTCTGACATTAATTTCCACATGGCGAAGCCAAAGGCCCAGCTTATTTAATAAAAATAAATTATTTTACGTTGGTAAGCCGTTGGTCGGTAAACGCATTGTCGCTGGAATGAAGTAAACGGAAAATAATACATATAAAACGTATATAATACATATTTTTGATTAAAATATAGACTTTATTCCTGGCACCTTAGAATCAAAATAGTTTTGTATCATTTGGCTTCGTGTAGTGAACGTCGCAGTTTTACCCGCCTATCCTTGCTAAGGTCATGAGAGTCTCTCACGTTTTATGTTAGATTTGTCCTTATGTTTACATAAATGAAATGTTATAAAACGACACATTATTTATAAATAAGAACCGGCTCTACTCAAGTATATCTGGTTTGATCGACTTATTTTGGAATAAATCCGGGAATCTTAATGAAAACGGCCGTCGGACGCGAAAGTTTTGCTCGTGATCAAAGATAATAGAGTATAATATGAGATATGATATATCGTGATGTTTTACTTCACCGAAAAGCGCATTTTAAATTCTTGACATCTGTTTGCGTTTAGTATAGACGGCGCCTAATTATATGAAGTAGTCTATGGACTTTTGCAAATTTTAAATTACGGCAAAAAACGGATACTTTTTTGACAACCGATATCAGCAACTTGCTGCTAATAATTTAAACTTATTGTATTATAAAACGTGCAATCTTTCAAATAAAGTTATTAGAAGACCAGTCTTTTTTTTTACCTACGAATTTGTTTGAAATATCCAACCAGAACAATAACAATTAAGAAAGAGCAAGGTCATATATTTAGATTCTTTTTCTCTTGAATTTTGTCTTTGGTAAGATACATTAGGCACGTGTATTTTAACAATCCTAATAGTTTTCAGATGTGTTGTTACCAGGATCTATAATACAATGGCTTTACAATTTGCGGTCAAGTTTAAACCAGTCAAAATCAATATAAAAAAGGAAGGTACCTAATTGAGGAATTCAGCTAATGAAACCGGATCAATTGATGATTCGTCATGTGCGGCCGGAAATTAAATAATGTTTACGCGAGATGATCATTTGCGGCAACTTTATATTGTCATACTTGCTGCCTCATTAAAAAATATTGTTGTTATTTACGTAAATACGTAATACGTAAAAGATATTTCTATGTAGATATTATATGACGATATAAAAGCAGTTTTTATGTCGCGGAATTCAATAATAGATTAATAGAATTAT
Organism: Morpho achilles; assembly: GCA_947086495.1. NCBI lineage: Eukaryota > Metazoa > Arthropoda > Insecta > Lepidoptera > Nymphalidae > Morpho > Morpho achilles. The sequence goes on from CAMTZB010000020.1 coordinate 10,282,452, forward strand.
TATGTTATAAAATAGTATGTCGGTAATCAAAATATTTTTCTCAATTCACGGTATCAAAATTACCACCATCGCCGTATGGTATCCGGCTGATTAGTATAGACCCTCATTTCTTACCGAGGTGTCGTAAAATTCGATAAAGGTAAATTGACCCGCCGTTTGGTATTCGGCGGAGTAGAATTGACCACCTTCATTTCGAGGTGTAAAAAGCGACTAAGTCAGGTAGACAACAGGTCGTAAAATACCTAGCCAAATCACCTAATAACATGTTTAAAACATGTTGTGCCCACTTAGAGTGGCATAAGAGCAGGAGAAAAATAAAGATCTCGGTCAAGTAATTGTATAAATTATTTAAATTAAATAAAAATTTCTAATTTTTTTTTGCTTTTGCACTCTAAAGCAACCCATTCATTAGATAGCAAAAAATCTGATTGATATAACGCGTAAGTAAAAAGTGTACCACAAATTACGTTGTAAAATTCTTTAGAAGACGATCGGCAAAAGCTTTTTTTTATTTAAAATGACTTTAAGTTGAACGCACCTTCGAGCACTCAAAATAACTTAAATAATCACCCTGACATTATCGTATAGATTCGTTCACACATGCTATAATATTAGTATTTAATTTAACGTTATATTACCGATTTTCCGAGCTTGATAGATTTAGAAGAATTAGGTGTTTAAAAACAAAGAACTTTCTAAATAATAAATATTTTTTTACAATATTATTTTTATCATAGGCTAATATCACAAATATTTAATATAGTTCGCTTCACATTTAATACTAAATAGCATCTATTTATCTATCGATCGAGAAAAATCGATCTAGCTAGGTTTTATGGAAGAAAAATGTTTTATCCCTGTTTTTGGGCATTAAAAAATACTAAAATTTGTATTGAATATAAAACACTATTTTTGCCATAAACTGTCAAGTCAACGTTCATCAAGCTTGTTCGGAGAACGGATAGTCTCGAGAAGTGTCAACGTCTAGGCGCGATCGCAACTACCTAATTATTTTTTTATTTCTTATTTTATAAAAAATAACCCGTCAACTAGGTACAATGATTTCTATGATCTAGCCTAGAATATGTAGTCTTTATCTGAAGTTCGAAGTTTAGACACACCGTCGTGAGATGTCGCTACTTGAAATATTAGCAAGCCAATTAGACGCAACCGTGAATCATTTCCTACCAATCACCACTTATCGGATTAGGAGATGGGACTGACGCCGCAAAAGCTACCCACTATAGTGGATCTCATTTTTGTATTTGGTGTTTTGTAGTTCGAAAGCTATATACCGTAATCTTCCTTAACTAATTCTAAATTTGAAATAAATGTCGTGTCATTTAGATGTAGAACGAAAAATACTGCGTTAATTTTTGTACTAATTATGTGTGAAAATAGGTAACGATTTAAATATATTTATTGTTTGGATACAAAACAACAAACAATTCAAAACTTATGTTTTAACACTAGCATTTTGTCTCTCACTCGCTTACCGTTAGTCACTGACCTAAGGTTTGGACCTGAATACAAATCTGTTTCTTTTATATGCTTTGATAAAGTATTGATATTTTGAGATGCTTTAAATATTTTAAGATTCTGTAAATGTAAATATGTCAATTAGTTGCTTCTGTTTTTGGATAGAAAAACTAGTTTTTTACTATTTTATATGAAGTTTCCAAGCTTAACAGAATATGATAGGATTAATCCCTAAAAAACAAAATTTATGTGCTCAATTGATAACACAGTTTATATTAAAGTAACTTATTTTTACTTTAGCGGCCTGTTACTATCCCACTGCTGGGAATAGGCTTCTTCTCTCCGTTTTTGGAGAGCAGGATTGGAGTTAAGATCTACTACGCTGCTCCAATGCGAATTGGCAGTTACACATATCTCCAGAATTCTCTAGAGATATGCAGGTTTCCTCACGATGTTTACTTTCACCGAAAAGCGTGTCATAAAGTGTAGTTATCAATCAGATACATAAGTTTATATTGCGCTTAGGAAAATATCATGTAAACCTGCATATATCTAGAAAATTCTTGAGATAATATTGGGGTAACCTGCCCATTCCAATTGAAGCAACGTTGTTTGTGAATCTAAGCTACAAGCCTTATATCCAAAAGAAAGGAGGCCACTGACCAGCAGTGGGATAATGAATGCTGATACTCTACTTGGTTAAAACTGCTTTATTAAATTAGATTTCATATATGGTTGCCTTACAAATATTCACATTGAAAGTAACTACTCGTTGACCTATTGATCTGAAATTTTCACCTTTTGTTCGTAAGACAACGTTGGTGTATTTAATATTTATATAAATTTGGCAATGCTGTGTGGTATCCAGCTGAGTAGAATAGGCCACCCACATTCCTTACCGAAAAGTCGTAAAAGGCGATTTAGCTAAGTTGACCTATCATGTGGTATCCGGTTGAGTAGAATAGACCATCAAATTCAAATTCAAAATATTCTTTATTCAAATAAACTTGTAAACAAGTGCTTTTGAATCGTCAACTCTACTGCTGGTTCGGAAAGCTGTTCCTACCGAGAAGAGCCAGCAAGAAACTCGGCGGTTGCTCTTTTAAAAATATAATTCTTAATACTATTTACATTATGTAGTTACTGTCATGTACAGGTTCAGAGAGCTATATCCACACATTCGTATCTTCTAAATAATCTTCAAGAGTATAGTAGGCTTTCTGTATCAGCCTCTTTTTAACAGTGTTTTTAAACTGCTGTAATGGCAAAGCTGAAAAGCATCCTATTTTTAACCGAGGTGTCGTAAAAGGCGAATAAGGTAAGTGACGCCCGGTGGGCGGCCGGCCGTAAAATACGTAGCCAAAATCATGTCACATGTTTATAGCATGCTGTGCCGGTCCCCACTTAGAGTGGGATATGGGCTGGAGGATGACGAGTAAATTTAAAATGGTAATCGAACCACACAAAAAATAACTGACTAAATATTTTTTTATATCTCTTTGTTAAATCTAATGAAACAGCCACTACTATAGAAACGTATGTACTTTTTTGTTTTTTTTTAAGTATCATCAGTATTTCGTAAGAGAGAAATAACATATATCGCATTTTAAACACATCGCCGCAATACATCCTTCATCGGCATACTTGTTTAAAACTCGTTTTAATAAAACCAAGCCAAAGCAAGAAAGTTAAGTAATCTGATGTAGACACAATGATGCGCTTGTTATTGCGTAATATTCACGGAAAATATTTTTCATACATAAACTTGTATTTATGAATAGATAGATCAACAAAAAGAAAGTTAGAATATGTCTACCCAAAATCGGATAGCACAATTTTTAAATATTAATTTTATATTATAATAGCCGTGTGGTATCCGGATGAGTAGAATAGACCACCTTCATTTCTTCCCAAGATGTAGTTAAAGGCGACTAAGGTAAGTCGACCCGCCGTGTAGTATCCGGCTGACTAGAATTGGCCAATCTCTTTCTTTCCCAGGTGTCGTAAAAAGGCGACTAAGGTAAGTTGACTACTCACCGATTATAAAGAGGAGACTTTACACTTACATTTAACACGTTACAAGCGAAAGGGGATAATTGTCGCGTGTATAAGTTACGGAGACTACGGCGTTAACGCTATCTACGAAGTCTTTCTTAAATACCTACAACAACAAACATATAACCAACCAGCTGCAAGAAGCCCTCTTCGAAGTCTTCGATGGTATGGTCACATAGCACGTAAGCCACAAAATTACGTCGGACGGAGATGTCTCAGTTAGGTGGTCTAAGTATTTAGACCTCGCGGCCGTCCAAAAAAGCGGCTTCAAATTGTGGATGCTGACATGAGAGCCAACGAATTACACAGGTCGGGCGTTCAAGATCGGGAAAAGTGGGGGTAACTAAGTACGAAAGCGGTCCCCGAGAAGTTAATCAGGATAATGCTAAGTTGAAGAAGAACAAGCAAACAACTAACAGTGGAAATTTCTCTTTTGAGACAACGTACATACCAGTTTAATAATAGCAATATACTCGTATTTCCAGAAAAGCTCTTACAATATAGTGGTCCATTTAACTGTAAACCAAACATTATTTCAGTAAAGAGATTGTTATCACGTCCAAGAAACAGAACCTTAAAACGAAAAGGCTGTGTTTCCCGTTGTTACTTTATGCAAAGATCTAAAAAACTCTTTGAAGATTAAAAACTGCCTTTGAAGCTTCATTTCGGTATAGACCAAATGTCTTTTTATCTTTGGTACTATTTTGTAAAGTTCGAATTTTTTAATCTCATGGGGTTTTTGATGGCATCGTCTAAGCGATTTATTATTATAAATATCTCACCTCGTTAGTAATTTTCATCCGTTTCCGTAGACGAATCAACAAAATCAGTATCATGTTCTTGTTTTTTTTTAATAAGCAGCCATAATAAATCATTAGACATTTGTAACTTAAAAATTAACGAACTTATTCATCTTATAAAACTCATAACATCCATAAAACGTTGGTCTTCTATAAAAACCTAGAATCTACTTTTGGGTCCTATTATCTCTGAAGGTCTTTATACTTTTTACATTCGGATGCTTCTGTCGCCACCTTTACAAACTTATCCTGAACTCAGCTTGATTATTTTAAAATATGTTAATTGTCCTTTCCAGTTAATTTGTCTCTCATTTATACTCCGCACTGTCATTTATTATATGTTTAAACCATGGCTGTATAAGTAAAAGACATCGATGGATTAATAAAATATAAAAAGTAACTGATACTATACTAATAATGGGCTTAGGCCTTTTCTCTCCTTTTTGGAAAGAAGGAGCTAAGACTTACCACGCTGCTCCAATGAGAATTGTTAGGTTACACATACAGATTTCTCTAGAGATATGCAGATTTCCTTACGATGTTTTCCTTCACCTAAATGCGCTTTATAAATTGCAAATATCAATTAGAATAAAATATGAACCATAACCTGCTATAAAGTAAAATATAAACTACTGTAATTAACAGCGCTGGTGTCAATCTGTATTGATTTGACTGAAATTGCTGTACCCTCGCGATACCACCACTCATACTTAACTAACATTAGAGTTAGTAGTAGTAGTAGAGACATATAGACCATATGAATTGCTATTTTAGCAGCAGAGATGAGATGGCAAGTTTGGCAAGATGGCGAAAGGATATTTCGTTGTAACAAATCCGAAGTTAACTACGACGTAGTGATGTTGACATAGAACGCTGTAAAATCTCTATTTCCAGTCTAAATCACAGAATAGTGGCAGAAAGTCATCGCAAAATTGTGGAAAATGCATCCTAGAATAAAGATCATTTAAAAAAAATAGGCCTTCTTAATAGGCCACATTTTTACCTTGCGAAGCCCAGAAGTTATTATCTAGCGAAAAAATTGTAATATTATTCTGATAATAGAATATTAAAATGTTAATACCAATATTAAATTGACTAATGTTTAAACTAACACATAGAAATATACGTTAATAACCTATGGGCTTGTCACCATCACCATCTATCCGAGTCATAACGTAGGCAATGTTTGCTTTTTTAATAATGGCAGTTATTACAAATTGGCGAAAAATGACCGCTGCAAAATAAATATTATAATAGATTGACCGCAAAATTCTTATACTATTTATCATATTTGTGTTAAAAATAAGTGTTAATATTTTTGCGAAAATTGTTAGTATTTAGCAATATACAGACAAGTGGTTCGTGCAGAGTCGTCTTTAGACCTTTGATATTTGAAAGCATTTTGTGCAATTTTAGCTTAGGCTGAGGCTACATATACGCATATTATTTGATTTCTTCGAGTTTGTTGTTACCGTTATGGAATGACGTCATAGCTACCAGACACAAATGATAATTATTTTTTTATTACATAAAAATAATAATCTTATAAAAACAAAAACTCAGGGTCGTCTATGGGATTTGTTTGAGTGAAATATGTACTGATATACATTTCTGAGAAAACGAAGAAATTCGAAGATTTATTCTGGTTTGCAATGGAATAAGAAAGTATTTATTCATATAATTGCACTACCTTTTTACATAGATATACTTATAAAATCCTAAAAAGTTTAAGTTTACAGATAATAGAGTCATTGCTAGTTGCTACACCGCCGTGTGGTTTCCGGCTGAGTAGAATAGACATAAAAACATGAAAATAATGTCGGAAATATTATTTTTTTGCCAACCGTGATTCACTACTTTAGAAAATTTAACATTCACTAGCTAACGTTAAGTCGAAGGAGATGGATAATATTATCACTTACATACAAATATAGATATTGCAATACCAATTCACACTACTAGCATAAATAACATTTATCAATATTTGACGCATGCGAGATGTATGAGGTATTACTGTTATTGAACGGGATAATATTTAAAATTCAGATGTTCTTAGAAAAGGTTGCAATATATTACAGTAAGCGGAGTTTTCAACATAATCACTTAGAGCAGTCACAATAAGGTGCGAAGATTTCTCTATGCACGGCTTTTAAGGGTCAAATCCGGATCTAAAAGTAGATTAGTCTCAATATAACTATCTAATCCTTTAAGATTATTAAGATTAAGATAATTACACACTATTAACTGTTGGATATAACGAGATATAATTAGGAATTAGATGAGAGCTATGACACCTTCGTCACATTTACGTTAAACATCAGTAATATACTATAAAGTTCCTAGAAAGAATTAATACGAAACTAAGTGTTGTATGTTACTACGAGTGAGTTATTTGTACCCATTATCTTATTATTTATTATATTATATATTTCATAGGACCTTTACATGATCCAAGTAAAAATAAAATTATTTTTCTGTTAAATTGGAAACTGTCTTTTAACCTTCCATTTTAATCGAATTAAACTAAAGTTTAATCTACGTTTCTGTTCAGATTACTAATTCTTCATTCTAGATTTGTATAATATGAATATATAGGTATGTTATGATATGATGAAAAAATGATTAATTTACGAATGTAATGTAGTCTCAGCCTTAGTGTTGCGAAATATTCCTTGTTTATTACCTGTGTCCGTAAAAATGTTGGCGGTAAATATGTTCCATTTATTTTATAGAAGTCACTCTGCAAAGAAAGAAATCCAAATTCAATGTGGCAGCTGTTTTCGAATTGTACTAAGACGACACGACACGAAAATATACATTTTTATTATTTTTATTTATGTATTAAGTTTAAGTAGTTAGTTGTACATTTTTTGTATTTGTACTTAATTTTTTTTTTAATATCGAAATACGTCTTGTCTGTGGTCTGTTGTAAAACTTTATCTTTACAACCGTCTGTAGACAATAAAGTTTCTATAAAATAAGTACAATTTTTTGTCTGTTGTGTGAACATAATAGGATTACGTGTATGCATAATGTAATATTATGAATTATATAAGTAAATTACATATAATTTCATAATTTAACGATAATCAAAATGAAGTACCGTGATTAACCGTTGCTTGAAGCCTCCAAAGGGCAAGGCTATAAACCGGAATGAAGTTTTATTCAATAAAATTCTGGAATGTCTAGAAATACAGCGTGAGCGCTTGCCTTTATCCAAATATTATTTGTCAGAGTTATATCCAGTTATTTGCTGTTTATTTGGATATATTACTATTTATATTTTTCCTGTTTTGCATATAAGCACCAGTTAACCTTTAAAGATTAATGATTCACTATATTTCTTGTCATATACTATAGTAGTATTAAAGACTCGCTGCCCTAGGGATAATTAAATGTGGTAACAGGATAGCCTCTGTTGCGCTCTCTGTCGCGCTTATGGGTCTTATGGCAGCCATAGTTTCGCACAACTGACGTGTCGATGTTTATCTTATGAAAAGTTAAGTTAAAATTATTTATCGATAAGTGACGTTTTGCACGCGACTGTTCCTAGCGCACTGATGATTTATGGCACCGCGGGCAGCGAGTGTTTAACAGTAGTATAATAATACTTTTTCTTATTAATTTGAAGTAGCGGCCTTTTACTATCCCACTGCTGGGAATAGGCCTCTTCTCTCCGTTATAAGGGAGAAGGATTGGAGCTAAGATCTACCACGCTGCTCCAATGCGGATTGGTAGGTTACACATATCTCCAGAATTCTCTAGAGATATGCAGGTTTCCTCACGATGTTTTCCTTCACCGAAAAGCGTGTGATAAATTGCAATTATCAATTAGACACATAAGTTTTAATAGAAAAACTCATTGGTGTCTGCCCAGGTTTGAACCCATGATCGTCTTTAGAGATTCACAAGGTCGCACCACTAGGCCATCACAGCTTAATTAATTTACGACTATACAATGTCACTATTCAATTGATTCAGCTGCCCCAATAACGCGCTATGATATCTTTCTACAACATAAACAAATATTTATAAATAGTTTATTCTTACCTCTTGATAGAAGACGCGCTTGGAGTTATACGTCAGATTGTACTGCTGATCAGCGACCATCAGCAGTATTGTGAAAGGGAGGAGGAAGGTTGCAGCAGCAAGAAATGCCACGCACCTTCCCAATCGCATTGCACTTAAATTTCTTCTGCCCATTATCACGTTTTTCATTTAGTTCACCATCACTGTGTGTACTAAGCTTTACACCAAATTACATTGCACTAAAAAGTTTGTTTCACATATTTGCTTTAATTAATTAATATATTCTTAGTCATATCCACTGATGCTGTTAATAAATTACGTACACAATAAGGTTAATAAATTTTTCACTTGAGAACGGTCATTTAAAATTCCGAGTCAATATGAAAAGGGTGAACTTGAAGATTGAAATTGAAATTATAGTAAAGAATATTGAATAGGGAACTATATATCATAACATCATATGTGAATGTTATTTACGAAGGGTTAAATGCCCTACAAAAGTAATATAAAATTATTTTGCGATTCTAGTAAAATTATATTATCATAACATTTATATATTATGAATTTACGCAAAGTTACGGCTAATTTCATATAAAATCTAATTAAGATTAAATGCTTGTTTAAAATTTTTAGTAAACATAACTAGTCTAGGGAAATATTAAGCCACGTACAAATGTATTAATTTTTTTTACAGAAATGAGACACGAACGAGTTACTGAAGCATGGAAGTTTATTTATTAGAGACAAAATTCAACAATCATTTGTTTGAATTCATCAATCATTTGAGATGTTTCTAAAAACAACTGGCAGAAAATTCCATAAAGAATTAGTTTGTGTAAAGCTTATGTAAACGCTTTACTGTCTAAAAAACATAGGCCAGTGATTCCCATTTTTTTTTGTTAAATACCTTAAATTATTTTGCCCCCCTATGTAAATTGCGAGTACAAGGAATTCAATTGTTCACTTAAGAAACTTAATTAATACGCATTAGGAAGGAGAGTTTTCTTTTTTCGTTAAATTTGGCACCGAAATCTAGCATTACATTTAAATGGTCGGGAGCGAAGGGGTTAAACTTATGTAGAGTTTATTGTCAAATTCTACAATTTGATTGTTAAAGTGGAGGGGGTCTTAACAATCAAATTACCCCAATGTAGAGCGTGGGCCCCACGTTGGTAAATACTGACAGGCTATAAAAAATCTAAAATTTTAAAAAGAGGATTTTTGAAGACATAATAGACTCGTGAAGGATATCAGCAAGAAAATATATAAGTATGCAAAATTATGGTTTAAAAGTATTTGTAATGTGTATCAAAATTGTGTGCCAAGTAAAGGCGATTAATCTTTAAGTTAATCGAATTTTCAAGACGTTGCTCAGGTAGATTCTTATTTGGAAAAATTTAATTAAGTTGCAGAAAAACCGAGTTCATTTGTACGAAGGAGAGGTCGAATTGCTTTAATATCGAAAAGCAATTTTCCGAGAACTCAAGAGGCAATCTCTGAAAAATTAAACGAGGTTTCACGAAGAAATTCTTTTTGCATTCAAATTTTTTATACTATAATTTAAATGTGGTTTCGCTTGTGGAATATGGTTTTTTCACAGTTTATCATCAGTTGTAGTATATTATTATGATAAATAAAATATAATTGTTTGACTTTGCTCAAACTTTTGATGTTGAGATTAATTTCTGTTGGTTAATTACCATTGTTTTCTATTAATCATCATTATTCGCCTGTCCTTATCCTACTCTAAGTGGGGTCGGCACAAAATATTATAACCATGTTACGGTGTAATTTGGCTACGTATTTTAAGACTGGCCGCCTGCTTGAAGTTAACTTGCCTTAGTTACCTTTTACACCTCCGTGAGAAATGAAGGTAGTCTATTCTACTCAGCCGGATACCACAAGGAATTATTTTTTATTAATATATTCACTCATAATTTTACAGAGCAGAAAGCTGTTAAACTGTGGCGATGCTATGTGTTTTACATATTTCGAATTATTTTCTGAGCTTTTAGAACTCTAAAAACATGTCAAAAAGGTCCGTGTATATACCTAATGAGTATATGTAATTTATTTATTTATAGATCACCAACAAAATACACACTTCACATTAAAATAATACATTGAACAACTTAAAATAAGTAGTGTTTTAATTAAAGGTAATAACAACTTTCAAATTAAGTTACGACAACTTAGAGATATAATTATATTAAACGAATAAAAACCACAAATTTTCTAAACTTGATGATATGCTGTTATCTAACGACTTTTAATAAGCGAGACGGGCGAGCGCAGTGGCATTGGCGAGGTTGCGAAATGTAGAGTAGAGCGCATAAACTCTACTAGTGTGGGTTAAGTTTTACGGGCAAGCTTTAGTAGGGGATTGGTGGTATGACTTTGATTAGACATCACGCTTACGGGAAGTTGGCGAAAAGCCACGGTTGATCGACATCAGTGTGCTTAGTGCGAGTTTCTTTAAGCTACTCGATCGCGTTAGCGTAACGCTAATTTGTATGTCGCTGGAAGAGCGCTCACTAGATGTCGCTGTTGTCATAAGTTTATATATAATACGTATAAAAGTTTGTTTATTTGTTTTATTGTTTGAACGCGCTAATCTCAGGAACTACAAAGCCGATTTGATGAATTCTTTGAGTGTAAGACATTCCTTTTATTAAAGAAGGCCATAAGCTATATAACATTACGCGCAGCAATAAAAAATATTACGAAAACGGCAAAATTCAAAGCTTTCCTTGCGTGCGCTGAGTAAACGGTAATAGTTTTTCAAAAATCATGTATAACAAAATTGTTCCCTGCTAACTAAAAGTCCGCGACAACATACATCTAGTTTTGAAGGTTAACACAATTTAATCATTTTTATAGATATCAAAAGACTATATTACGGTTCTAATCTTTCCACACGGGCGGAGCCGCTGGCGATTGCGAGTCTAACATATTAAAACTAGTCCAACAATATGTCGCTTTAAACTCTTCTAAATTATGCTTTATTAATGATGTAATCCTCTAATTGTAATTACATAATTAGCTCATACATAACGACATGGGCCAACAAATTTGTTTCAATAGGTCAGTTATATATTGGCACTAATCGTGGGCAGTAAGTATCATTTACCTGCCAAATATTTCTGAAACGTTGATAGATGAGTCAGTTTTGAATAGCAACTAATGCCAACTACTTTTTTTTATAATTAGTAAGGTAAGTTGACCTGCTGCGTGATATTCGGCTAAATAGAAAAGACCACCCTCATTTCTTACCGAGGTGTTGTGAAAGGTGACTAGGGTAAGTCAACCCGCCGTGTGGTATCCGGCTGAGTAGAATAGACAAACCTCATTTCTTACCAAGGTGTCATAAAAGGCGAATAATGTAAGTTGACCCATGGTGTGGTATCCGGTTTAGTAGAATAGACCACCCACTTTCTTACCGAGGTGTCGTTAAATACGACTAAGGTAAGTTGACGTCAGCCAGGCGGCCGGTCATAAAATATGTAGCCAAATCACGTGTAAACATGGTTTATAACATGTTATAAGGCGACTAAAGTAAAATAAAAATATTTTATTCAGCCCCGATCACTACGGTAAAAGGTGCAAGACGCAAAGCCAAGCTTTGCGATTTTGTCCTGGAGTCTATCTCCTGACGATGCTCTACATTTAGCATTACATATATTTTCTTTTATCGGGGTTATAGCAAAACAAATTTCTCATTAGTTTTGTATTTTCAACCTCCGCAAAGTAACGCCTAATTCTATCAATAAACAAATAGACATTGTTTGCCCGGAATTGAACCCGTGAACCCCGAAGCAAAAGGCAGGGTCACTGCCACCTGCGACGGGCCAGTCATACATATGTTGCAAATATAATTGTTGTAGATTACGTCATTGAAAATTTTTAAGGCTTTTATTAAAGTTATTCAATATATACTTGCCTTTATGTCAAGCATATATCTGCCTACGCTTTAAAGTGTAAGTGTTACATGAAACGTAAATTAAAATTCCTATGTCATTACGTAACGAATACAACGCGAACCTAACAGAAGTAGAGGCAATGCAGACTAAAATAACGACACATATAATTATGAAAAAATCACTTAAGTAATGTTTTAACTGCCGAAATAAATGCCGGGTAGCGAAAATGGGTGTAACAAAATGCGTAGGTTATAAATCAATGTAAATTATTATTGGCAAAACTGCTACTACAATACGAATCGCATAAAAGTATCTAAACTTGATATTTTTCAATTAAAAGCACGTTTGTCGGTTAAAAGAAACATCAGACGTGCACATGGGGACTCCTTTTTTTAATCCAGGAATAAAGCTTTTTATGGGTCCGCCTTATAGGGAAAGGCAGCGAGTATGTCGGATGCTCAGCGAATAAAACGACCTGAGTGCTCCACCACGCTTCTGGTTAAGTAGAATAGACCACCCTCTTTCTAACCGAGGTGTCGTAAAATACTACTAAGGTAAATTGATGTCAGGCAGGCGGCCGGTCGTAAAAAACGTATCCAAATCATGTGATAACATTTTTATAACATGTTGTGCCGACCACACTTAGAAAGGGGTAAGGGCAGGAAGATGATGTTTAAATATACACGCAATTTATATGTTTTAAGTTTATTTTTATTAGGTAATGGTTGTCTTTTTAAAATAGTTTAGTTAGTAAATAGTACGTAGTATATATAATATAGTCTTACATTGAAATATGACTCTTTAGACGCAATTATAATTATTTTTTCCCACAATTTACATACATACCTATTTTTAAATAAATATTTATCATTCGGTATATCAAATTAGGCCTCTTCTCTCTGTTTTTTTTTTGGAGAGAAGGATTGGAGCCACCACGCTGCTCCAATGCGGATGGGTAGGTTACACATATCTCCAGAATTCTCTAGAGATATGCAGGTTTTCTCACGATGTTTTCCTTCACCGAAAAGCGTGTGATAAATTGCAATTATCAATTAGACACATAAGTTTTACTAGAAAACTCATTGGTGCCTGCCCGGGGTTTGAACCCTAGACCTTCTCGAAAGAGGCGCACGGTGATACCGCTGGGCTACACTTTTTTACATGTTTACTTACTATATCAAATTATCTCTTCATCGTATTCTATAAGTGTAAATCAGTTTGCGGTGAAATGTTACGACAGTCTAAACATAAAATCTAGGGCAAACTAGGTTAGTCAGGTCTTTCTAGGTAGTGCTAATTGTTCGAGAAATTATTGCTCTAAGTCTAAGCCGACGAATGCAAATTCGCTGCAACTCTATAGCGATTGAAAATCGTAACGTACTTCTAAGTTACCTTTGCATAAATACAATTAATCGTACTTGAGAATACTAAGTAAAATCCTGCGACGAAGTCAATGTTTTCATAGCTTGTTTTAAAATTAAATAAACTTATTTCAATTCATCCAGTATATAGCCTCCAGCCATGATCCCACTCTAAGTGGGGTCGGCACAACATTTAATAAACAGGTTGTAACATGTGTTAGATAGTGACATATAAAGTATTCAAAATATTGTAAAATATATATATTTAATAGAATGAATAAAATTATTTAGTAACAGTAATAGCTATGAAGCATAATAAATAGGATTAATTTAATAATTTAATAGTCGGATACGGAAATAGTCAAATGTCGATAGTTGCTTTGCAAGTCAGTAAGAGCGGAAACACTGTGCATAAAAGTAACAATGTTTTAAATAAGCGGGGCAAGCCTATTCGAGGCAGTCTGGTGTGAACATTCAACGGCAATACAGTGAGTGAAGATAAGTACAAACCGTTTCTATTGTAAAGCATCGTCATCATTAAAGGAAACTTAAAATAAATACGCAAGTAATAAATTATTGGTATTTTCAAGCTAATTATCATAATTATTAAAATTAAATAAAAGTTGAAGTACGAAGTTGTTGTATTCAATAACTTATTATGCTAGTATTCCTTATATACAATCATTTATATACATTCTTTATTCTTATCTTATAACTATTAAATGGTTATAATATGAACTAATGTTTATTTAACAATTTTCAGAAGTGGGATATCGTCGAAATGCCCAATAACGTGCGAAGATCACGTAAGCACCGCCACGACGTACCTGACAGCCCTACCAGAAAACGATGGCGACCTTGGAAACCGGAAACGTCTTCTGAAGAAGAACTAAATGAACCTGATCATGGTGCTGACCAAAAACATGTGGCATCCAGAGAGTCAGTTGCGATTTCTTATGGTAATGTAACAGCGAAGGCTGAAGTAATTCCACTATATGATCCAGAGGAGAATTATATGGAATCATCACAGTGGCTAAATAAAATCGAACAACTTGCTGTAATTCACAACTGGACTAATGAAATGAAGGTTTATTTTATGCAATCCAGATTATCTGGAATGGCAAAGGTATGGCATTCATCATTAGGTAACTATGACCTGAATTGGAACGAGTGGAAGTCTCAATTTTTGGAGGCTTTCCCACAAAAAACAGATTTCGTTGAATTGCTTCGTGAAATGTTAAATAAACGAAAGTTGCCAACTGAAAGTATGATTCAATACTACTATGGCAAACAAGCTATGCTGAATAGATTAGAAATAACGGGACACAAGGCAGTGGCATGTATAATTGACGGACTGCCTGCTCATTTGAAGGCTCCAGCCAGAGCGGGAAACTATACCACTCCGAGTGATTTATACTCAAAGTTTTTATCCGTAATGACGGATGTTAAACCAATACAAAATCGAGCATATTTATCGAAGCTTACTGATGAGACCGCATCAACAAGCACTAATCATGCGGGTAGTTCGAAGGAGTTAAGGAAATCTTTTGTGTGTTTTTTATGCAAAGAAACAGGTCACTCCGTTAGGAAGTGTCCTAAAAATACTTTCAACAACAGGCCTACGTGTTTACACTGCGGAAAGGCAGGTCATGCCTCTGATAGATGTTGGTTTAAACCGCAAACCGCCGAGTCGACAAACGCAAATGTTAAAAACGAAGCCGTAAACATGATTACCGAGGTAAACGATATTTACTATAAAAATTTAACAATTAATAATGTTCAATTGAAGGGTTATTTTGATTCGGGAGCTAGGGTTAATGTAATGCATCTTAATTCGTATTCGAAACTTAACATTCCTATGGAAAGTTGTGACTTGTGCATAGGGGGTTTTAATGGTAGTCCTGTGCCAGCTAAGGGTGTCATACAAGCAACAGCACTGGTAGATGAATACGCATTTGATACAAAGTTTATAGTAACAGATTGCAAAATGGAGAAAATGGATGTTATATTAGGACAACCGATCATGAACAATCCTGATTATGTGTTTTCTATTTCTGGAAATGAATTTTCAATTCTGAAGAAAGAACAACCTTACAGTGAAATTTTAGCCGTGGAAGAGAATATAAAGGTTAAAATTGAGTGCAAGAAGGATTATGTCATACCACCCAGTCACGTAATGATTGTTAGCGTAGATTCAAATTCTGAATTTCAAGAGCCCATCTTGGTGGAACCATGCAAACGAAACTACGGGGATAAAAACTATTTTTTACCTGCAACCGTTATTTGCGGGCGCGAATGTTATCTTCAAGTATATAACAAATCTGGATCTCCATTATTATTGTCTAAAGGTGAAACTTTGGCAAGAGGATTAAAATGTTGTGAAATTGATATGGAGATGTCGGAGTTACCACAAAGTAATACAAGTATCCTAAAAATAGACATTAACAAAGTGAAATGTGGTACGTCAGATCCCAGAATAAAAGAAACCCTAATGAATATTCTTAAAGAGTATAGCGACTGCTTTTCGATGAATACTACTGAGCTTGGTTGCACAAATAAAATTGATATGCGTATAGAGCTGAGTACAACAAAACCGGTCTGCTACCGTCCATACCGATTATCAATACATGAAAAGGAAATAGTAAGAGACAAAATAAACGATCTTTGTAAAAACAAAATTATACAAGAATCTACATCAGAATTTGCAAGCCCTATCATTCTGGTCAAAAAGAAAACTGGCGACTATAGACTGTGCGTTGATTTTCGAAAATTAAATAGCCAAACCATAAAGGACAAATATCCTCTTCCAATTATTGAAGATCAAGTCGAAAAACTTTCCGGCAAAACGTTTTTTACCAGTCTAGATCTTTCTCAAGGATTTTACCAGATACCAATGGCTAAGGACTCAATATCTAGAACTGGATTTGTTACCCCCGAGGGGCACTACGAGTTCCTTCGTATGCCTTTTGGGCTAGCAAATTCTCCATGCGTCTTCCAACGACTGATGGACAAAATTTTAGGTCCTCTGCGATTTGAAAAGGTATTGCCTTATATTGACGATCTATTAATTCCTAGTGCAACCGAAGACGAAGGACTAATTATTTTACAACAAGTACTCATAATATTGCGAGAGGCCAAACTGACACTAAATATAGATAAATGCTCATTTTTGCAGACACAAATAGAATACCTTGGGTACGATATTAGCGCGGAAGGTATCAGACCTGGTGAAAGAAAGATTGCGGCTGTGACAAAATATAAGGAGCCTACTAACGTTCATGAACTTCGAATGTTTTTAGGGTTAACCAGTTATTTTAGGAAATTTGTCCATAATTATGCGTTAATCACTTACGATCTTTATATTTTATTAAAAAAGAATCATCCGTGGATCTGGGAAACGGCACAGCAGAAGGCTTTCGATAAATTAAAACAAATTCTCACTGATAGACCAGTATTGGCTGTATATAACCCAAAGGCCAATACAGAAGTCCATACGGATGCTTCGAGCAAAGGGATCGCTGGAATACTCCTACAAATGCACGAAGATGTCTTTAGGCCTGTGGCATATTTCAGCAGGAAAACCAGCAAGGAAGAAGCATTATATCACTCCTTTGAGCTCGAAACATTGGCAGTAGTCGAGACGTTGCGAAGATTTAGAATGTATTTGGCAGGTATAAATTTTATTGTGGTTACAGATTGCGCAGCCGTCAGACAAACTTTCGAGAAAAGGGACCTTCTACCAAGAGTGGCTCGATGGTGGCTTAGTATCCAGGAATATGATTTTAATGTTGTGCATAAACCCGGAGTGTGCCATAAGCATGTAGACGCATTAAGCAGATCCCCAATAGAGACTGCGCAGATACTTGTTCTTGATTTATTAGATTGGGTGTGTTGCCTGCAAGCACAAGATGAGTCAATACGAATTATTATAGAAAAATTGAAAAACAACAGTACCGATCCCGATGTTATTAATAACTACATTTTGCAGGACAATAGACTATATAGAAAACTAACTAATGGGGCCTTGAGACTAGTAGTACCTAAGGCTGCAAGATGGAACATTATGCGTAAGTACCATGATGACATCGGTCACCCTGGTCTTAACCGATGTGATACTTTAATAAAAGGAAACTGCTGGTTTCCTAGCATGACCAGATTCATAAGAAAATATGTAAACGCATGTATGGATTGTCTATACAAACGAGGGCAGTACGGAAAAAGAGAAGGAGAACTTCATCCTATAGAGAAAGTGCCAGAACCTCTACACACGTTACACATTGATCATTTAGGACCATTTTGCAAAAGTGGAAAAGGTATGTCATACCTATTTGTTATCGTTGATTCCTATACAAAATTTATATGGGCTAAGCCTACCAGAACTACCAAATCAGTGGAAGTTGAACAAAAACTTGAAGAGATCTTTGGCTCTTTTGGATTCCCGAAAAGAATTATTTCCGATAGTGGTGCTGCTTTTACTAGTAAAAGATTCAAACTTTTCTGTACAAATAATCAAATTAAGCACGTAACAAATTCAGTGGCTTCGCCAAGATCAAATGGGCAAGTTGAACGATATAACAGAACCTTATTAGAATCAATTAATAAAAGTACAACGGACGAACGGGATTGGGATAACTGTATTAACAAAGTTGTGTGGGGAATAAATAACACTGTTAATTCTACAACGGGCTATCCGGCATTTAGATTAATGTTTCATGGGACCAGAACATTACTTCAAGATATGTCGCACAATAATTATGATGATGAGCAAACTATACAACGTGTGCAACAAAAAGCCTCTAAGAATATCGAAAAAACGTCACACTCAATGAAAAAGAGATTCGATGGTACAAGGAAAAAGCCTACTCTGTATACAGAGGGAGATCTAGTGTTATGGAAGGGCGCTCAAAGCAAAAATAAGGATTCTGTGCGAAAGCTCAAAGAAAAGTATAGCGGTCCTTATAAAATAGTTAAAGTCCTTGGGAATGACCGATATATTATTTCATCGATTAAGGGAGTAAAGGGCTATAAAAAGTTCAAGGCAACCGTGGCTATAGACGCCTTACGAAAAATTACTAGTCAAGATGAAAGTGACTCACAAGCAGATGAATCACAAGTAGACAGCACTGAGGAACTTATAGATCTTTTAGAAGGATAAGGTAACATAGTGGTTATAAAAATAAATTAATTAATTAAACAATAGGTATAGTATAAAATATTATAATATAAATATCATTAATATATATGTGTGTGTATGTATATATATATTAATGAAAAAGGAGGAAAAAGGGACCACCAACCATTGGTGATGAAGGACCATATAAGAAAAGTAAAACTTTGGGCCACTGTGATGAAATAGTCACTAGTGATGAAGGACCGTCAACTGGACGATGAAAAAACAGTACAGGGTTAACGAAAATAATAAAATATAGGAGTATATATGATAATGAGTATATGTTATTATAAGTGTATACGAGTATGAGTCAAAAGGGTTAAAGTAATAATAAAACAGTTATAATTTGATTGAACATTACTAATGTTTAATCAACAATAAAAATAACTATAATATATTTATGGATATCAAAAGTTAACACATAGTCTGACTGGTATTTTGCTAGTTCAATGTACATTATATTATGTCATTATATACGTTTTACAGATAGTGACAAAGGAGGATCGAGTAGAAAATTAAGATTGTGTCCAGTACGTTGGAGTCGAAGAAATTATGTGAATAATCAAAAATTATTGTTATATAGTGTAATTAAGATGTATTAGTATATTCAATTTGCGTGGTATCAAATTTTGTCAGGATGGACGAACTGTTAGATAGTGACATATAAAGTATTCAAAATATTGTAAAATATATATATTTAATAGAATGAATAAAATTATTTAGTAACAGTAATAGCTATGAAGCATAATAAATAGGATTAATTTAATAATTTAATAGTCGGATACGGAAATAGTCAAATGTCGATAGTTGCTTTGCAAGTCAGTAAGAGCGGAAACACTGTGCATAAAAGTAACAATGTTTTAAATAAGCGGGGCAAGCCTATTCGAGGCAGTCTGGTGTGAACATTCAACGGCAATACAGTGAGTGAAGATAAGTACAAACCGTTTCTATTGTAAAGCATCGTCATCATTAAAGGAAACTTAAAATAAATACGCAAGTAATAAATTATTGGTATTTTCAAGCTAATTATCATAATTATTAAAATTAAATAAAAGTTGAAGTACGAAGTTGTTGTATTCAATAACTTATTATGCTAGTATTCCTTATATACAATCATTTATATACATTCTTTATTCTTATCTTATAACTATTAAATGGTTATAATATGAACTAATGTTTATTTAACACATGATTTGCCTGCGTTTTTACGTCCGGCCGCCTACCTGGCGTCAACTTACCTTAGTCGCTTTTTACGACACCTCGGTAAGAAATGAGGGTGGTACTATTCTACTTAACCGGATACCATTCGGCTATATTTCAATTCATCCAATATTAGACTACATATATAAATTTAATTAATTTAATTATATACTAAAGAATATTTAACAATAATACAATTTAAATTTAGGTATCTATAGTTCTTTTCTTGATCAGGATAATATCAAATCGCCCATCTAATTTTGACGAAATTTTTCAATGGCAGATTCAAATATTTTCAGATAGTAATTTGAATCAACTTTATCTAAAAAATAAAGTAAAGTAAGGGCCTGTTACTATCCCACTGCTGGGCATAGGCCTCTTTCTCCGTTTTTGGAGAGAAGAGTTGGAGCTAAGCCCTATCACGCTGCTTCCACGCGAATTGATTCTAGTAGTTTACATAATCTAGGGATTGTGTAAACTACGAGTATTTCGAGTGGAATTCTTTAGAGATATGCAGGTTTCCTCAGGTTCCTCAGGTATGCAGGTTTATTTCCAAGAAGCTGTGATGGCCCAGCGGTGCGACCGTGTGAATCTCTAGAGACGATCACGGGTTCGAACCCGGGCAGACACCAATGAGTTTTTCTCTTAAAAAAACTTATGTGTCTAATTGATAATTGCAATTTATCACACGCTTTTCGGTGAAGGAAAACATCGTGAGGAAACCTGCATATCTCTAGAGAATTCTGTGGAGGTATGTGTAACCTACCAATCCGCATTGGAGCAGCGTGGTAGGTCTTAGCTCCAATCCTTCTCTCCCAATACGGAGAGTAGAGGCCTATTCTCAGCAGTGGGATAGTAACAGGCCGTTACTTATGCAGGTTTCCTCATGATGTTTTTGTTCACCGCAAAGCATGTGATAAATTCAATCATTAATTAGACAAATAAGTTTAAGCGGAAAACTTATTGGCGCCTGCCCTGCATAGCTTAAACTTGATTACAACTTTCTATCGTATCTGATACACATTTTCAGATAAGCATTGTAAAACGTTTAGACGGCAATGTCAAGTAAATATAAGAGACCATTGTCTGGGTAAATAAAGGCTAATATAGATAATAGTCCCCAAATTTTACGTAAATATGATTTTGAGATGAGTGCAATATTGCTTATTTGCGAAAGCATATAACTTAATGGCCGCGTTGATTGAACATTATAAAACCATGTCGGTAATCTAATACTAGACATAATTTACAATTTCCCAATCCACTTTCCTATAAGGAAACATCAAAAGGCATGTTATAAATCAAGTCCACAAAAGCTATCTGTCTGTACGCGATCGATTATTTCAAAATCTACTGAACCAATTATTGAACGGTTTTGAATTATAAAAATAACAATTATTCTGGAAGTTTTGTTAATAGTAAGTATATTACGATTTTATATTAATTTAATTGTGCGCCGCGTAAACCAGCAGAAATACACTTAATGTACTAGCTAAATACTACATAAAAGTCCGCGATAGCATGTCTCTATCTCTTATGGCTACCTAACAAAAAGTATTTTTATGTTCAAAACTTCAAAGGCAAAATGTAACTCAGAAGAACATAAAGCCATTTACGCGGTGAATTTTTGATTGCACGCGGGCGGATTCTCGAAAATAAATTACATCTAAATTATCATTTATTTTACATAATATATTTTTACTGGTTTGTTCGTCATAATATGACCCGACATGTGCAAAAATAGATACCAGTTTTTGGGTTGAAATAACAAGCTCGTTAAAAAACCAAATATACGCTCCATTGTATGGAAGATATGATTCGTAACGTCTGCAAAAAGAACGATATATTTCTTTTATAATGACATACGAATGTCAATGAAAAAATATTTGCCAACAGTTATAGAATTTACTGGATTAATGTTTCACCGTGATGTGGAATGATAGTTTGTAAATGACATGGGAGTAACATTCTTTCATTATTTTGGAAGTGTTCCAAGATTTACGAATGTCACTGAAAATGATAATACACTGAGAAAGCTCATTCCCCCCCGTGTCATGATATGCGTTTACGTTAATCTTCAAGACTATTGAACCGAAAATTTTCTAGATGGTTTGTTTATTTATTTATTTATTTATTCCATAGAACTACCAACATGTGTAACTAAAGTAACATGGTTACATTTCCTAGGGTTGCTAATAACATATAAATCTAATTAAAGGTAGTCACAGCGTGCCTAAAAGGTAACAAACGTACAATAACTATTAGGTATAACTCGTATTAGAACAAAGAAAATAGAAAATATTAAGTCTAACAAACTTAGGGAAAATATGGAAAATAGCTTTGCATTGAGAATGGATGTATAAATTACGTCCATCCTCAATGCAAAGCTTTGTGTTTCTCGAATAAATTTAATTTATCACTAATATCTATTGAGGTATTCTTACTGACATATTCGTTAAAGGATAAGATAAAGGTAAAGGATAGGATAATTTTATCTCGATTAATAATGTAACTTATGCGAATTTACAGTTTTTAATGCTGAAAGGCTCTATGTTCTATAAGTTTTTGATAGGTGTCAGTATAAGTTATAGTGTTTTTTATACACGATGTATGAAATAGCTTCTTTTTCGAACAAAGATTCAGCTTAGCGATCCAACGCGGCAACGCTGTCAGCATTCTTAAGACCATTCCATGTGGGCATGATTTGTATAGTTCTAGCATCTAAGTCCTATTATTATTAAAAATGCGAAAGTTTGTGAGTATGGATATATGTTTTTTACTCTTACACGGCGAATCCGCTGAACCAATGTCGATGAAATTTGGCACAATTATTCCTTATACACCGGAATAACATATAGGCTTTAGAAATCCTGTTAATTCTGCAGGAATAGAATGACATAAAAAAACGCCATCTATTGCGGAAGGAAGTAAAATCTAGTAAATTTAAGATAAACGTGTACATTTTTGTATCAAAAACAGTTAAGTCTGTTAATCAAAGCAGTAGGTTCTCACGATACGCAATATGTTTGTATAAAAGGTTCTTATGAACGAAAAAATATTGTAAGTTTTAAGTAGCAAGTAACTTTATAAGTACCTACGTAGTAAAAAAATTAGGAAAAATCTTACTTAAATAATTAAGATACAACATCTGTCGGTTCAGCTAGTATGTGTGTTTGTAAAATGACTACATTTTTATTACTACATTTATATTTTCTACGTTAAATCGTAAATCTGATTCTGTGTGTAACAAATAATCCTTTTATGTTTATTTAAGGTAATTTACTGAAGTATTTTATCTCAAAGATTCTTTTTTAAGAGAAAAGAGAGTTTTGACACTTTTATTTCATTTCCTCATTTTGTCAATAGTAAAAGTTATTTTTTTTTGTTTTTAAATAATTCGTAAGCGGATTTTTAACGTTTATTTCATGAAATATATTATGAACTTTGTCTTTATTTTAAAACATAGGTTTACGTACATTTTGTATATAGGCAATAAATATTTATCTGGAATAGTAAAATATTATAACCTTATAAAACCGCAGACTTTAATTACACAATAAATAATATAGGCCAATGTTTCCAACCGCAGCTGGCAATTAATTATTATATTCATATGAAAATTTATTCCCATTGCAACTAATAATAACCTTCACCGCACTATTGTAACCAATTATTATATATCGAAAGAGCGAAGTATGATATTCTCAATTATAACTCTGCTAGTGGCTATTTGAAATTCATTTCTATTCTGATCGGTCATTTCAAAATGCTTTTTCATTCGTATTATAAGGAATACCCAATTTTTATGACGTAATTAGTGGGAACCGCGGCTTTGATCTTGCCAAATTAAGCGATTAAGTAAGTAAGTAAGTAACGGCCTGTTACTATCCCACTGCTGGGCATAGGCCTCCTCTCTCCATTTTTGGAGAGAAGGGTTGGAGGTAAGACCTACCACGCTGCTCCAATGCGGATTGGTAGGTTACACATATCTCCAGAATTCTCTAGAGATATTCAGGTTTCCTCATGATATTTTCCTTCACCGAAAAGCGTAAATTGCAATTATCAATTAGACATATAAGTTTTAACAGAAAAAACTCATTGATGTCTGCCAAGGTTTGAACCCGTGACCTTCTTGAAAGAGTCGCACGATGCTACCGCTGGGCTATCACAGCGATTAAGTACCGTCAATGAAATAATACATATTTTTCCCTATTACCGAAAAAAAAACGAGATTGTACGTCATATGATACACTGGTGTGTAAGCTTTAATTTTGCCAAATTTCATCAATATTGGTCAAGCGGGTTAGCCCAGAAAGCATAATAGACAGACCGCCGTGTGGTATTCGGTTGAGTAGTATATACCACCCTCATTTTTTACCGAAGTGTCGTAAAAAGAAATTCAAGTTAGATGACGTCAGGCAGGCGGCCGGTCGTAAATTATACTTCTTATTCGAATTATTATACTTCTTAGGTATTAGAACTCTTTAAATGCGTATAGATTCAAAACATTGATATTCTGTATTTGTATCTGTATCTGTATTCTGTATCTGTAATTAAAAATGGTAAATATAACCTAAATTGCTATGTTATAGGGATTGCGAATTGTGTACTTGATTTAATTTCTATTATACTACTGTTAATCACTCGCTGCCCGCGGTGCCGTAAATCGTCGTATGAGAATGTAAAATTAATCCATTTTTGCCAATTTCGAAAAAAGAAAAGAAATGAACAGGCTCGGTTAGACCGAGTTTTAGTCGTGCGTCTTGTGAGTTCCGTTGACGTACAAAAAACATGACGAGTCACGAAGTTGTGCGATTTTATCGCAATGGAAGCGCATTATGTTAAGTTAGCTTCTATCCGCTAATCTAATTTTGTAAAACTAGGGCTGTCAAATATCAATATCACGTTCTGTCTTAATTTATCCGGTGAAGTATAATATATAATAACTCTTTCTTACCGAGGTGACGTAAAATACGAATAAAGTAAGTTGAAGTCAAGCTGGCGACCGGTCGTAAAATACATAGCCAAATTATGTGGTAAATATATTTATAACATGTTCTGCTGATCCCACTCAGAGTGGGATATGGGCAGGAAGAAGAAGAATAGTAATAATGTAGATATACTCTAACAAAACTGTTCATTAGTTTATAAATATTATGTATTATATTTGAGATAGTTATTGTGTTAAACAAAAAAAATTATCATTGTTTTTTATACGAAGTGCAACTGTTTATACCATAGAGTAGAGAAGCCAGTGTAAAATGTAACGTAATACAATAAACAGAAATAAAGAGAAAGTAATGAATGAATGAATGAATAACCCTTTATTGCACACCAAGTAAATAATAAACATAAACAAGAGAAATAAGAACATTTAAGAGTGCAAGTGCGGTCTTATCTCTAAAAGTGATCTCTTACAGACAACCCCTGATTAAATCAGGGTGATCCATCTGTCTCTCTTATGACAGAAGAAAACAGACAAAGATGAAGTATACGAGTTTCATCTTCCCTCTCATTATTTATCGTGTGTCATTTACAGAACCGCCTATGGCTTCCTTACTCTAATTATAAAAACTCTATGGTTTATGAGACTAAAATTGTAATGTGTTCCTAATTCAAATGAATGATCCATTGATGTGCTAACACGGGTTTATAAGACGTTCAAATCTTTATGTGTTCCTAATTCAAATGAACATCCATTGATGTGCTAACACTTATTAGTTAATGCTTGACAAGCAACCTGTGGTTTATAAAAATGCATGTCGCATGTTTACAAGGACAATTTAAACCGAGATTCCGGTTCTAATCGATGAATATTGTATTAACGAGTTCAGTTTTTGAACAACACATACAGAATTGTCAAGTCATGACGTTTGGATTTTTTATCATTCAATTGTTTAAAAAAAGGCAAAGGCTTTAGCATTTTATTCCTCACGAGCGTACTTTTATATTATCAAAGTTCGGCTCAAGCTATCCAAGAACGTGTAAATTAATAATATTACTAAACTAATGTATTACGTATTAATTTTGTATTATGGACCTCCGCAAAATAACGCCTAATTCTATAAATTAGTAATATTACTCTTTTTTTAATTCATTAATTTATAAATTGGAAATTTGGCACATAGTTTTTTCAAAAAAACTGATAGGTTGCCATCTGAAATTTTTGGCCGAACTTCGAAACCGGGACGTGACGGTTTTAGCCAACTTCACCATTGAATGTCAAGATATTATTAGTATCTACAATATTCATACAAAAATAGTCTTATTTTCGATCGAAATAAATAAACAACATGACCGGAAGCGGAAAATTCCAAAATTTAAGCGGTTTAATGAGGCGTCTTGGAGATTAAACCAATGACCGCAGACAAATAAACCTATAAAATAAAATATATATCCACTCGAAATGTCTGAACGTTTCTACAAACTATATAAAAATCATATAACATGGGCGTAACTTAACATAAATGGACAAAAATTATTGTGAATTGATGTTTTGATTTATGAGCTTTACGTTAGTACTGTGCTAATATTTATCTACCTACCTTAGTATTATCGTAAATATTAAAAGAAAATAACATAAAACTCTTTTACACAAATGTAAATGTTTTATGTTATTACTCTTTGACAATTTGTCTATTTTAGGGCCAGCCATTAAACAAATCGAGAAGCGTTGACAGCACATCATTCATGAATGACCATAGAGTTAGACTCTCTCTATTTTTTTGGTTTTTGGTTTCTTAATTATCAGGTCAACTTTACCGTATAATTCTTACTTATAGTTAAATTTTTCTTATTATTATTAAAAATAAAATGAGTAACCTAATTTTTTTTACCAAGGTTTTTTCATTTTTCATGACATTGCCGAAGCAATCTTTGTTCAGTTAAACGCTATTTTTTTTAAATTGAATTGATCATGGCTGTCGTTTTAATAAATCTTACCATTTTAAACAGCTTAATTTCTTTATTATATACAAGTATAAATGTCTGAACTTTTTTACTAAAACAATGTAACGGAGATCTGTTGTAATGGAGTGTAACGGACTACATATTAACGATTTATCTACTGTTAACCATAAACATGTAACGTTATTTGTCCATGGGAGTTTAATAAAGATATTTACTTGAGTTATTTTACTCTCACGTTTTTTCTCGCTAAAGTACTTTTAAGCATTTCCTTAAATATTAAGGTTAAGGTTAAGTTTTAGTATAAATTACTGATCAATTTTATGTTAGCAAGAATCATTAGAGATGAATACAATTAGGCCTTTTAAGATTTTTTACGTATTCTTGTTAATTAGACATTTTACCCGCAATTTAGTTTGCATTGACTGTTGTCGTGTGATAGGTTGCTAGTACATGGCGTTTTTATAAAATCCTATTCCTGTACAATTAACAGGATTTATATACCCTATATGTTATTTCTGTGTATAAGAAATCATTGCGCCAAATTTCATCGATACTGGTTCAGCGGATTCATCGTTAGAAAGTCACAAACATACATCCATACTCACAAACTTTGGCATTTATAATATTAGTAGGATAGGATAATTTTTCCGCTTTACATTCGTAAGCAGTTGGACGATTAAATTATATGGTCATTACATTAATATTTATAAATTATAACCTTTAATCACAAAAACTTGTATCAATCTGTCATCAAAAAAACGGTATTTTAGGACATATTTTGGTAAATTGGACGACGCAGTAGGAACCGGTCGGAGGAGTAATCAATTATGAATTCATTTAATCAACCATGAATTATAATAGAATTCGAACTTGTTTTTAAATTAAGATGTAAATACGATTTTATAAATAAGTATCCAGTAGTGTATAAATAAATAAATATATAGGACACTTACACACACGGTCGTCCGTCCCCAAAGTAAGTAATTAAATACTTGTGTTATGGTAGACAGACAATGGTGAATATATACTTATATATATTTTAAATACATACTTAAATACAAATATACACCCAGGCTCAAAGACCAACAAATTCATTTATAGAAAATCTTTAAATTATCCAGTGGATAATTTTGTAAAGATTGGTGGCGGAAGGAGCATTTTTTAAATTGTTGAGTTCTCTTTCGAAGGAAATTCGAAAGAAGATTGAGCCACAGCAACGCTTGGCCGGTCAGCTACTAAGTGAATAAAATTCTATAGGTACCTAAATGGTCCTTTTTCTAGAACTCCAAATTCTCAAATGCTATGACGATGTAACGGAAATTCAATGTCACAAAGAATTCAATAGAAGATTCGTCTCAAAAATATATACCAAACACAGAATATATTGAATTACGTCGATATACTGCAATCGTCAAATTTAAACTTATACAAACTGTAGCTATGACAATGTTTAATTTATACTATAACAAAATGTTAACAAAATTTAAAATTATTAGCAAACATACATACTTTAAGTTAAATGTCGGGAAACTAAAAATGTTCTTACCATATTATTGTATCAACCACATTACAGGAAGTAAAGATTATGAATATGAATAAAATAAAGTCCTTACCTACTATACATAGTTCAAAGTTAAAGGCCTGAAGAGCTACATAAGCTATAATTCATTTCGGAACCATAATTCCATGGCGACAAAGCCACGAACATAAGCTAGCAATAAATAAATGAAAACGTTTTACCTACAACTATAATGTATTTAGTTATTTTATATATCCTCAAACGGATATGCTAAGCAAATCAAATATATTTTAGAAGTACATTTGTCGACGTCAATATTATTCAACGCCATATTTACCTATACTTTGGTAAATATAACGCTTCACGGAATATGCGAAACTAAATTTATATAAGTACTAGTACTGAGCTTCCCTCGCGTGGAAGTCAGTCTGTCATATTAAAATATAACCATAAAAGTTAATCTAAAAATCTCACAATAAAAGTAGTAATTGAGAGTTAACCATAAAAGATAGAGATATGCTATCGAAGACTTTTTATAGTATTTTTTTAGATCTACAATTTTCAAATACATTACTTTAGTGTAGGGCTTCTTAAACTTTTTTATATAGCGATCCCCATCAAGCTGAGGAAATTTTAAACGACCCCCTCCTCCATATAATGAAATATATATTAACCGTAGATGTAGATGTAATATCGCACTATTTTACAATGTAAATAACAGTTTTGCATTGCCACTTTTTTCAAAAAATAGTTATAATAAAACTACAATAGTATTTTGTATGATTTTTATTTGTATTTATATTTGTACGTAGTGTGTATACTAATTTAAAAATTTTATTTATAATTGTTGTAAACTAACCAATTATAAATTTAATAAAATCTATCTAATTAAATTTAATGAAAAGGGGTAATGAAGGAACTTAGGAGGAGAAATATCAATAAATCTTTGTTAGAAAATTTTTTTAAAGGACAGCTGCAGCCATGTAGTGGTATCAATAATGATTGAAAAGTATCAGATCTTTGTGACGCCCCTTTCAGTAGTCTCGCGACCCCCCTGGGGGTCGCGACCCACAGTTTAAGAAGCCCTGCTTTAGTGTATCTCTGTTGGTTTACGCTGCGTACGCGCCTAAAATTGATAGCAGGCGAATTCTTGCAACTTTGCGACTTCTTCAACACAATAATGTTAGAGGTAGACAAGCCTTATCACGAGTATGCAATATAAATAGTAGCCGATTCTCACACCTACTGAATATGCACATATTTTATAAAATCGGTCAAGCCGGAGTATAATAACTAACATTGCCACACGAAAATTTTATATATAAGAAGACAATAATTGTAGTAAAGCAGTTACGGCCTGTTAATATCCTACTGCTGGGCAAAGTCCTCCTTTTTCAATATAGACAAGGATAAAAACACTACTATTACAGCAGTTTTAAAATATCGTTAAACAGAGGCTGCTACAGAAAGCCTACTATACTGTTGAGGATTATTTGCATGATAAGAATGTGTGGATACAGCTCTCTCTAAACCTGTACAAGAAAGGAATTACAAAATGTAACTAGTATTAAGAATTATATTTTTAAAAGAGCAACTGCCGAGTTTTTTGCTGGCTCTCCTCGGTAGAAATAGCTTTACCGAATCAGCAGTAGAGTTGACGATTCAAAAGCACTTGTTTACAAGTTTATTTGAATAAAGAAAATTTTGAATTTGAATTTGAATACCAATCTGTTCCAATAAGGGATTGCTAGGTCACAACTCATATCCTAGGATATGAGTTCTCCTTTATCGAAAATCGCGTGATAAATTGTAAATATTAATTAAGCATACAAGAATTAATGGCTATCACGGCTGTATATGGATTGCCATTAATATGATAATTACTCGAATCTGATAATGGCGTGAGGCAATGAAAAATAGCCATACTACCGGAAAAGCCACTTTAAGTTATTAAGCGTTCCAGTACGATGCCAACTTGAGATAAGACTGCCATCATATCTCTGAATGCAAAAAATACTAGGTAGGTACTGCTAATACAAACAAAAAATAATAAAAATGTTTTAAAGTATTGTAATTTAAGTTGAGATAATTATCGCAAGACCTCTTTGTCATATCTACGGCGTTGATCTGGTAGTACAAAAATTATAACAATATTATTTTGATATAATTTGCTATAAAAAAGTAACAATAAAATTATTTTGCTATAATCCGCGAAGAAGTAAAATAGAAAATATATATAATGCTAAATGTAAGTGGGCAATCGGTTATCATACCTGATACATGCAGGATTCGTAAAAACACATGCACAAACCTCCACCACCGCCACCACAATACACAAGCACTATATACGTTCACTATCACAAACTCAACAATCGTTTCGCCCCGCAACCGAAGCATCGTCAGGAGATAGACTCCACGACCAAAATCGCAAAGCCAAAAAAAAAATTGCTTTTGTTGCGGGGCGAAACGATTGTTGAGTTTGTGATAGTGAACGTATATAGTGCTTGTGTATTGTGGTGTCGGTGGTGGAGGTTTGTGCATGTGTTTTTACGAATCCTGCATGTATCAGGTATGATAACCGATTGCCCACTTACATTTAGCATTATATATATTTTCTATTTTACTTCTTCGCGGATTATAGCAAAATAATTTTATTATTACTTTTGTATTATGGATCTCCGCAAAGTAACGCCTAATTCTATAAATTATATAATTTGCTATATTTATTGCGGATTATCCTATTAAATATAATATTGCGAAAGTTTGTGAGTATGGATGTTTGTTACTTCAACGGCGACTCTGCTAAACCAATATTGATGAAATTTGGCACAATTATTTACCTTATACACCGGGGTAACATATAGGCTGTAGAAATTCTTAATTCTACAGGAATATGAAGATATGAATAGCGCCATCTATTATCAACCTATCACGTTACAATAGTCAACGCTAACGAAGTCGCGGGTAAAAGCTAGAGGCAAATAATATTTTATTTAAATTTCCGAGCATTTTATCGTAAAAGCGTAAAAGGCGAGTATGGTAAGTTGACCCACCGTGTGGTATCCGGTTTAGTAGAATAGAGCACCCTCTTTCTTACCGAGGTGTCATTAAATACGACTGAGGTAAGTTGACCTCAGGCAGGCGGCCGGTCGTATAATACGTAGACAAATCATATGACAACATGTTTATTACATGTTGTGCCGGCCCCACTTAGATAAGGGCAGGAAAATTTGTTATAACACAACCTCTTTTTACTGAATTTATGTGCATTACTTACGAAATGTTAGTGTCAATAAGTCACTAAGTATATTTATAGTTATTTTAACTTCCTGTATAATTACAGATGCATATTTTCAAAAATGCTGAATACATAAAAAAAAAACTAAGCGAATCACGATGTCGTTAACATATTTCATCAATTTTCTAAGACACGTGTATAATATTAATTTCTTGAAATAACTTCGTCGGCCGTCTCTTGTCACTTGTAGGTCATTTTAGTTGATTGAATAATAATACACTTGATCAAGTTTCAAGGTTGACCATTTTTTAGTTCATCGCCTATGAAGTCGATCGTTCGTTAATTATAGTGTCCCAATTTAATCTAAGACTCTATAAACACGTTTATCTATTACCTATTCTTTTTTGTTTTAGTTAAATTTAGGTAACCTCAACACAGAACACCTAATGGTCATTCTGAGATAATTATATATCCCACTTACTGTTGTGTTGGGGCTTGTGCGAAATGGGGCCTTGCGTTGTAGTAAAGGAGTATGTTTTGACCATGTCAATTAGCTTTTTCAAATAAGCTCGTCCACGCGATAGAATTGGGCAATTTGGAGCTCTTTGTTGACAGTGCCATTGTTTTCCAGCACTTCCCAGTGCACCATGCCTTCCCAGTCCAACCAAACACATATTATAATATTTTTTTGATGAAGGTCCGGCTTGATTCTTGGCTTTGGCGTATCTCGTAGAACCACCCACTCTAAAATACAATTAATACAGTTTTGAAGAGCAAAAACAGTTGTATCGAATGAAACTTTGCCAAACAGCAAACAAATCGTTGTAAAATAAAATAAAATGTAAAAACGCCATGAACTTATTCCCCAACCTAATAATTGCGTCGATGTCCTCAATGCTACTCAATGGTCATGACCCTTTCCACTGATTAATTTGTCATGGACAATGTTGCGCCAACGGTTTCGGTTCCTCGCAACGTGGATCACTTCATACATGTGGCTGTCGAGAGCGGTGCGGATTTAATCCATCCAGTACATTGGATTTCGTCCTCGTTGTGTCTTCCCCTGGACCTTGCCGGTGATGACTATCTTCTCTAGATTGTCACCGCTCTTCCGGGCAATATGACCGAAGTACTCAAGAACTCGTTGAAGGCAGATAGTCGTTAGCCTAGTTGTGATCGTGAGTTCCTTGGGTACCGACATATTAGATCTTTTAGCCGTCCAGGGGGTGCGAAACATTCTCCTCCTGCACCACATTTCGAACGCGTCGACATGTTTGCGGTTATTTTCTCTGAGCGTCCATGTTTCGGCCCCGTAAAGTAATAGTACGGTATAATCAATGAAAAATGCGTATTAATAGAATCATAGTTATTCTAAAAAACATTAAACATATTTGCTACGTGTGCGTGTTAAAGAAAATATCGGATAAATCCGAAATCTTGACTCGAAAACGACTGACTAAACATTTACGTTGTTGTGATAGAAAAATTTGCGGGCATCTGCTCGATATAAATTAATAAGCCTCGATATAAGCTCAATTTAGTATTTATTATGAAGTTAAAAATATAATAACCTCTGTATTACGCAATCGTTATTGAATTATCGCATGGAAGCAGCTGTGTAAATTTTAAGAGACCGAGTTCAGGCAAAAAGAACATGTTTTCTGAATTGGCAGTTAATAGAATGAGGACTTCAATCGGAACCGTTTTTCTTTGGATGAAAGGAAAAAGGCACAAAGTACATAATTGAAGTCATTTTACCACAGTAAATACGTTTTTCTTTGGTAAAAGGAGAAAGGCGTGTGGTATCCGGCTGAATAGAATAGTACTATCCTCATTTCTTACCGAGGTGTCGTAAAAGGCGACTAAGGTAAGTCGACCCGCCGTGTGGTTTCCGGCTGAGTAGAATAGACCACCCTCATTTCTTACCGAGGTGTCGTAAAAGGCGACTAAGGTAAGTTGACCCGCCGTGTGGTATCCGGCTGAGTAGAATAGCCCACCCTCATTTCTTACCGAGGTGTCGTAAAAGGCGACTAAGGTAAGTTGACCCAGCGTGTGGTATTAGGTTTAGTAGAATAGACCACCCTCCTTCTTACCGAGGTGTCGTAAAATACGACTAAGTTAAGTTTACGTCAGGCAGGCGGCTTGTTGTAAAAATGCTGCCAAATCATGTTACAACATGTTTATAACATGTTGTACCGACTCGACTTAGAGTGGGATAAGGGCAGGAGGATATATATTAATTATTTCTTATATTATTTACATTGTTATGCTGCAACTAGTTAATAGTTTATTTACAGTGAAGATACTATGTTGATAACAGCATTTCCTATGTATATATTATAGTTTTAATTACATTATCGAAAAAGTATTACAATGTATTCCAATATTAAACAAATCATAAACATGACAAGAATTTTTTATGGCTTATATAAAAAATACTTTATCAAAAGTGAATAAACATAAAGTTGCCAATTTCGTTGACTTGGCATTGAATAACGATAAGTGAGCTTACGAAATTTGAAGCGACCGGTCGACCTCGGGAATCCAGTGAATCACTCGGCTATAGAAGAGAAATCCAATAAAACCATTTCGACAATATTGTTATTAGCAATCTGGACAAATTACTCTTATCGTTTATTTTAAATAGCTACATATATTTTATTTGTCTAATTAGTAGTAGTGTGGTATTCGACTGAGTAGAATAGACCATCCTCATTTCTTAACGAGGTGTCGTAAAAGGCGACTAATGTAAGTTGACCCACCGTGTGGTACGCGGCTGAGTAGAACAGACAACCCTTATTTTTTAACAAGGTGTCGTAAAAGACGATTAAGGTCAGTTGACCCGCCGTGTGCTATCCGGTTGAGTAGAACATACCACCCTGATTTCTTAACGAGGTGTCGTATAAGGCGACTAAGGTAAGTTGACCCACCATGTGATATCCGGCTGAGTAGAATATACCACCCTCATTTCTTAACAAGGTGTCCTAAAAGGCGACTAAGGTAAGTCGACCCGGCGTGTGGTATCCGGTTGAGCAGAATATACCACTCTCATTTCTTACCGAGATGTCGTAAGATGCGACTAAGGTAAGTTGACGTCAGACAGGCGACCGGTCGTAAAATACCTAGCCGAATCATGTAATTACATGGTTAAAACATGTTGTGCCGACCCCACTTAGAGTGGGATAAGGGCAGGAGAATGATGACAGCGTGTAAGTAATATTGTAAATAAATGTATTTTATTGTGGGGAAAAAAATCAAGGAGTTGAGAATATCAGAGGTATATAGTTATTAATACGAAATTGTTTGCCATAATAATAATTACATATTTATTTAGAAATAATCACACATGATTAGTTTTAATACAAACTTATACAAAAACATCAAATCAGGTTACAAATGTAGGTGGGCAAGTTCATTTGAATATTAATTTAAATATTTCTATATCATAATATAATACTTTGCCTGTTAAAGATGCATTTTATATAACGGGTTATGTAATCAAACTTTCTGTTTCGCAGCGAAAAGTGAAATCACAGTCTTGGGCGCTCTTTTAATAATACGGTGGAAAATACGGTGCCAAAGCCGTCCCAAAGAAAATCCCGTGTAATCAAAAGAAATAACCTTAGTTTATGGAAATGGACGTTACTTTGCAGGATTCTATACTACAAAAGGAAGAATAAAATTATTTTGTTGTATTCCACTATTAATGAAAGTCATACAATTAAATAGATTTTAAGCTGTGTGGTATCCTGTTGAATAGAATAGACCGACCTCTTTTCTTACCGAAATGTGAAAGGCGACTAAGTTAACTCGCCGTGTGATATCCACTTAAATAGAATTACCACAATCATTTCTTGCCGAGGTGTCGTAGGTAAATTGACGTCAGGTAGGCGGACGGTCGTAAAATATGTAGAAATCAAATCATGTGACAACATGTTCATGACTTGTGCCTACCCCACTTAGAGTGGGATAAGAACAGGATGATGAAAAATATAAAGATTTTCTTTTATAGAATGAGTCAACTATTTGTTCTCACCCGTAATAATATTGTAAATACAAAAATTTGTCTGTTAGTTTTCATAGGTAAACCACTGAATGTAACAGTAATGAAATTTGCTACAATTAAAGCTTACATACAAGCTTGGCATATAGAATCAAAAAATAGTGTTGCATGGAAATAGCAGATATAACTTAACTGACGGTAGTTTACACCTAAATTAAACGAAGGTATTTCGTATAAATATGGTTTATCAGTTATATAATATCGTATACCATACAATTCAAAGCTGTAGTAGCCCAGCGGTTACACGCGGTGCGACTCTTTCCAGGATATCACGGGCTCAAACCCGTTACTGTTAAAACCTGTGTCTAATTGTAAATTGCAATTTATCACACGCTTTTCGGTAAAGGGAAACATCGTGAGGAAACCTGCATATCTCTAGAGAATTCTTGAGATATGTGTAACCTACCAATCCGCATTAGAGCGGCGTGGTAGATCGTAGCTCCAATCCTTCTCTCCAAAAAACTGAGAGAATAGGCCTATTCTCAGCAGTGGGATAGTAACAGGCTGCTACTTACTTTTTATACAATACATATGGATGATATGAGGTCATATGTTAAAACACAGTTCTAACATAAAATAAGTACTGAGAGGAAACATTTATTGTCTAAACTCTAAATTGCGGGTCCGTATAGGGCGACCAGATATGTTAGATATCTCGGATAAGTGCTAGTCATATATTTCGCAAAAATGTTATTAAATGTTGTTTTAAGTTGAATCGCTTAATCAAATTTCGATGAAAGAAATGCTTTGAACGGTATTGTCGTATTGTTTCAGACGTCACGTACACCTGGGCCTTCTTAGTAAAGCAACTCGGAGGAACTAGTGTTCTTTCACCGTAATGTACCCTAGTAATACCCAATTGATGGGACCTTTGGGGTCGCGAACGGTCAGAGTGGGGGGCGTTCATTTTGCCTGCGAGAGAAACTTACGTTTGTTACCTTCGCTATTCAATATAGATAAAAACTGTCCTTTACACCATATGAATCAAATATATACTTTAGAAGATATTAAAGATTACAAATTATACGCTACCAAAAAATATTACCTTAGCAAGCCAGCGCTCTGTCCATAACATGCTGCAGTAATCTTTAACTTTGGTAGCGAGTGGACGTATTACGCACATCGACTAGACTATAATTAAGAACGAACCGGTCACATAAAAAATTTCCCTGAAGATTAGGAAACACGACTATGTATGAAATATTATCGTGATTGAAATATGAATATCCATCCGGGGTCCTTAATCATTGGCTCAATTCGCGACGGTAACTGAAACTTGTCGGGCTAATGATCACTCCGGGCTAACGATCGCTTAATGTCCAAATGTTGTAAATTTGATATGGAACGTACAAGAATAACGGAAAAAATATCGTAAATTGTCTTAATTAATTCCTCTTTCTAATTATCTTTACGCATAATAGTTCTAAAATTAATGCTAGTTAATTTCAATTTACCGTTAAAATAATAAGTCGAATTAAATAGATTAATCTGGATTAATCAGAAAGAAATATAATGTTGCAAATATTAAAATTGTTTTACTTAAATAATTAGCTGATTACTAGATGACTACTAGTGATTATGTGATTACTAGATTATAAAGGAAATAATAAATTACTGAATGAATTACGAAATAGTTGTATTGTTACAGCTGTTTAGCTGTAAATGGTAGTGTTAACTGAATCGATTATTAAAAAAATAATTATTAGAATAGGTTCAAAAACATATAAAGAATATTGGTCGTTAAAGTAAAGATTTAAATAACAAATGAAATGGTCACAGTTGTAAGTTAACGAACAGAAGTTGTTGCCAGTAAAGACATATGTATCTGGAACTTGGTCTCTGAGAATAAAGCTTATAAAAAAGCTCAGAATCTCTATGAGCCATAAAGTTAGGTACGGTTTGCGTTGAGTTTTTGGTTTGTATGATTCACGCATAACTAATACTTAGATTAAAAGAACTGACATAGATTGTACCGTAACAGACTAAAAGTGCAATTAGTGTAGTATATATTGCACTAATTGATCATTGATCAATAATAATCATTGATTGATTGATTGATTGATTAATCAATAATAATCATAATAATCATTGATTGATTACCAAGAACTAATCGGCTGGGGTCCTAAGGTATTGAATAGCTCGATAGGTATATACAAGAACTTCAAAAGATTACAAGAGACTGTGGAACATGCAACATAAGGCTGTGTGACACAGAATAAGTTAAAAAGGTACCTATATCTCACTCGAACGTCGTAGATCTAAACTAACAAGCGTGCTTCAAAGATTAATACGAAGAAAGGACATAGCAGATGAATTTAATAACGACAGTAGCAATAGTCATTACAGAGATGTCCACTTCCTCGTTTCTTGTAGTCCCATTGTTATTTTCGTTAATTTGGCCGCCTCACGTCTGTAGAATAAAGACAAGTAGTAAAACAGGCGCGTCCTGTCACGTGCTATCCGTATCCAACCCGCTAACACAAAGGTGCTGAATAAATAATTTGGTACGGTAATCAAGTGTGATTTGAAAGTAGTTTGCGGCCCAGTAATTTTGTTGTTGCATCTGCACGAATAAAGAAGTCAATTTTCCACATTAAACGTTTTCGTCACGCGATCGGATCGTTCAAGTTTTTCGAATAAAATTTCAATAAAAAAAATACTAAAAGTTTCGAATCAAGGCGAGGTTACTTGTTGAAATAGACGAAGGAACTAAGTACAGTAATACTTTTATTCCTTCGGGGAGTTTTTGATTTTCATTTGTTTATCTAGAAATATTTACATAGAAATCGCTCATGGGCTGCAATAGTGGCACAACTCAAAAAATCAAATTTCAAGATAAATGGGTTTAATGTTTTGCTTGCTTATAAAAATGCATAAAGCATGCTTTAGCAACATAACAATTTATTTATAATGTTCCTATATTATATCGCAATGATAATTCTGCTGCTTATTTTGGTGTTGAACATGATTATATTGCTATTAGTAGGTCCCCATCTACATCTGCAGTATCCACTGCAAGTAGAATTGAAATAAATATGGATAAATGTATCCTTTCATCTTTCTTTGAATTCGTTTGTGGTTGAAGGAAAACCTCACAGATAAAATCACAGTTTTAGCGGTACGAGCCTTATAAACTGTAAGTATCAACTCTTCCTCATTGCTTTAACGTGATCGTTGTCGAGGTACTGAGTCATGGAACGAGTTAAAATTGTATTACATGAATAGGGTTACCATCTGTTAATAAACTCAAAAAGAGACATGTTTAACTATTATTACGTCGAGATATTTAAAAAGGTATATTCTTACAAACATCAGTCTATTAAACAAATGAACTAAGAGACATGATATTATTAATAAATTTTACTAATTAAAAAATAAAAATAATAAATTTATCCTCGAATCTTTTCGAGACGTGTAAAGCTTTGTTAATGAATGAATTAAAAATGTGTAAAAAATTTTGGTGAAATCTCCTGGTGTTTGGTTATGTGGGCTAAAGGTTTTTGATATTCTTTTAGTATATTGTGTGTAATGGTGTGAGGTTTAGTTTTGCGTACGGTCTATTATCTCTGCATATGCTTGAAAAAAAAAAAACAAAAAATGTTAAAGCATGTTTTTTGTTTTATTACTATTTATTACTGTCATTTTTAAGCGCCTTTGTTTTAACTGTTTACTTTAAAATTGAAGTATTTGTGCAAAATAAAATTTGAAATATTGTACCACCTAAGGTATAGTAAGTAAACTTAGATGGTAATAAATTAATTTTTGGAATTGAAAAGCACGAAGAGGTTCTATAAAAGTTACTAACCAGTTTCATATCAGTGGCAATAAATATTGTAGCGTATATCATTAAACAAATCCTTACTAAATGTAAGAAAGTTGCTTCGACATGAATATCTTTAGTATATATCTATACATATTAAAAAGCTAAGTCCCGAAAAGTTGAAGTCTGTATGTGATCGATTTTCTTAAAATATACAGAACGGATTTTTGTTTGAAGCTTTAGTCACGTGCGCAACGAAACAAACAGAGATACACTAAAGTAATGTATTAGAGAATTCGCCCTATCCGGAGAATAAATTCACATTTTGTATGATTATATATGGAACATGTGACATAGACATGTATTTATAGGTCAAATTGTAGATGTAAAAAATATTACAAATTTGTCCCGTTACTATCTTTTATGATTGTCTCACAACAACTACTTTAATTTTCAAAATTTCAAATAATTATACTACTTTCCATACGAGTGGAGTCGTAAATACAGCTAGGAATAATATAAAACAATATTTAGTTGTTTGGATTATTGCATTACAGTTGTCACCACAGTTAAGTAATCGAGTCGTTAACTAATTGTTACGCTGAACTATTATTAACTCTTAGGGCCTGTTTCACAAGTTACTGATAAAGTGTCGGATAGTTTACCGATAAATAAACTAAGTAGCACATAAAAGTCCCTAAAAAGATAAGTGAATAATTAATTAAAAATCGCGGCCATTTTGAATTAGGTAATTGCTATTCAGCAGATAAATAAAATAACAGCCACATGATCTACCTATTAACTTATTGGGGACATTAAGTGCTGAATAAGCCTATCAGAAACCTGAGAAACGAATTCCGAGATGTGTCAGATAATAAGCTAACTGACAGTTTATTGATAACTTGTGAAATAACCCTTAGCTTTATAACTATTAGCTGTTTAGATTACTCAGTATTAATAATTTGTTGTATTAGCACCAGTGCCCCGAGGCCCCCAATCTCAGGGGGCCCCATGGACACGGTCAATCTATAAATTTAACTAGTGTAAATGTATCTTAAATTCGCCATATAAATATACCAGATTCCCTGGAATCTTATTGAATTCTAGACGTTGAATTCGTCGTGTAATGCAAAAGTTTCTGAGTATGGATGTTTGTTTGTTACTCTTTCACGGCGAATCCATCGAAGCAATATCGATAAAATTTTAGCACAATTTTTCCTTATACACCGTGGTAACATATGGGCTTTAGAAATCCTGTTAATTCTACATGAATAGGATATCATTGTAAAGCGCCATCTATTATCAACCTATCGCACGAAAACAGTCCACGCAAACGAAGTTGCGGGTAAAAGCTAGTTCGGTATAAACGATAGTAAATAGTTTAGTTGGGGGCCCTTGTCTATTTTTACCCCAGGGCCTTTAATCTACATACGCCGCTGGTACATCCAGCCATACAAATGTTTCAAATTTGTTTTAATGACAACTTATGTTATTGGTGTAACGTATTATAGTAATTTTCATTCGTATTACATACGTATATTATGTTGCGCATTATCCATAATAATATTAATATAAGTTATTATATGTTTCCACGGCTATTCCGCGGGACCAATGTTGATGAAATTAAGAACAATTGAAGCTTATGCACGGCTAACGCATAGGTTAAAGAAATTCCCATGTTCCCTCTAGGAACAAGAAAAAAACGCTTAATACATTATTGTGGGTATTTAACTATACTCTATTAATAGTATATCAAAAGTTTAAGAAAGAGTATATTTTAAGCTGTCAAACTTTTAACTTTGTTCCAAAGAATATATAAAGTTATTCTTTTATCGTGTTTTTATGTTGCCGTGTGTACCAAAATATCAATGAAATAGAAAGTCGAGATGTCTCATTTATGTCGGGTTGTTTAATAACAGTTACTACCGCTTAGCTTTTATGTTTCGATTACGTTATCGCGAACGAAACAATACCAGTTATAAGTTGAAGTGGCAATGGGCGGGACAAAGTACGAAGATGATGTCATGGATGAGTTTTTACTTAAAAACTTTCCAACTTGTAGTTACATGCTTCATTGATATTTGGAATTTATCATGCGCTTCTCGTAAAGCGAAGAAATCGTTGGGAATCTTTAATAAAAAAGTAAAGTAGTAAAAGTAACTGCTTGTTACTAACCCACTGCTGAGCCTAGGCCTCTCTCTAAGACTTACCACGCTGCTCCAATGCAGATTGGTAGGTTACACATATCCCTAGAATACTCTAGAGATGTGCAGGTTTTCTCACGATGTTTTCCTTTACCAACCAGCCTGTGATCAATTGCAATTATCAATAAGACACATAAATTTTTAATAGAACAACTCATTGGTGCCTGCTCGGGTTTGAATTCGTGACTTCCTCGAAAGAATAGCCCAGTCTCACCGCTAGGCTATTACTATCCCGATACGAGGCACAGGCTTCCTTTGAGTCCGTCGTCCTTAAGGGGACGTCCGGGCGACCTTATTTCTTACCGAGGTGTCGTAAAAGAGACTAAGGTAAGTTGACCCACCGTATGGTATCCGGCTGAGTATAATAGACCACCCTTATCGAGGTGTCGTAAAATACGAGTAAGGTAAGTTGAGCAGGCGGCCAGTCGTAAAATACGTACCCAAATCATGTTACAACATGTGCAGAATAGGGAGGAAGATGTAGATTTCACGATGTTGTACCTTAGCGAAAGCGTGTGATAAATTGCATTATGTAACTCAACAGAAGTCGTAGGATATGTGTATACTGTCAATTCAAATTGGAGCAGCTTGTTAGGCCTAAGCTCCATTCTCAGTAACGGGAAGATGAAACCTTTGCCGCCATTGTAACGGGTTACTTTACTTTTACTTTTTTATTACAACTAGCAACGATAGTAATCTAAGAACAAAATTAGATTTGGGTCAAAAGTTAAGTATACACCATTTCAGATTTTAAGGCCAAGATTTTCACCTACATCGTAGTATATGCAAAATTTCAACTACTTCATAAAGCTCGTTAGCCGTGTGGTATCCGGCTAAGTAAAATAGTACCACCCTTATTTCTTACCGAGGTGTCGTAAAAGGCGACTAAGGTAAGTTGACCCACCGTGTGGTAGGTATCCGGTTTAGTAGAATAGAACACCCTCCTTCTTACCGAGGTGTCGTAAAATACGACTAAGGTAGGTTCACGTCAGACAGGCGGCCGGTCGTAAAAACGCAGCTTAATCATCTTACATGTTTATAACATGTCGCGCCGACCCCACTTAGGGTGGGATAAGGGCAGGAGGATATACTTCATAAAGCTCGTATATAAGGCTAACTGAACCGGCAAACGTTTTGCCATATAAATTATTGCTGCTCCTCTCCTAATTATCTTAGCGTGATGTAACGTAGTCTATAGCCTTCCCTGATAAATTGACTATCAAGGAATTTTTGAACTCGGTCTCGTAGTTCCTGAGATTAGCGCATTCAAACAAACAAACTCTTCAGCTTTATGTATTAGTATAGATAAAGGGTGTCTTTTTCTTATATACAGTGTGCATGATTTTAAATTCCAAATGTCTATATGATAAACCGATAAAGAGTATCTTTTTCCTTATATAGTGACATGATTTTAAATTTCTAGTGTATGTGATAAACCATCGTAATAAAGGTCATCTATGCATATTATAACAGTTCCCAAAAACTGTCTGTATGTGATCGATTTATTCAAAATATATTGAACGGATTTTTGAACTGTCTTTACTAAAAGGTAGTGCAATATTTGAGGAAGGTTTAGGCTAGTACATTGGAATTCTGCGGGGTCAGAATTTACGTCAAAAACTTTGCGACGCACTGATTCACTCAGGCCAAGTCCAACTTGTCGTAATAATAAAACAAAAAACCCAACTATCCGACA
The DNA here is from genome assembly GCA_947086495.1 of Morpho achilles. Classification (NCBI taxonomy): domain Eukaryota; kingdom Metazoa; phylum Arthropoda; class Insecta; order Lepidoptera; family Nymphalidae; genus Morpho; species Morpho achilles. The sequence goes on from CAMTZB010000020.1 coordinate 10,325,855, forward strand.
TTGAAAAAGCATACTTTTAAATCCGTAGCCCTTAGACTCAATGGTACTGTAACGAAAGAATGCATTCTTTGATTTATTGACCTTTGGAAAACACTACCTTAATGACATCATGCATGTAATTTTATTAAATAATAAATAGATAATAACCATAAACAATATAGATTAGTTATATTTCGTAAATAGAACAATAATCAAAACGTTACTTTAGCATTTCAAGTTAAGTACAAGTTAAAGCTAACCTTAATTTTTCAATAAACTTAAACACAGCAATAACAAGGGTTTAGTTAACGTAGATTATAATCTAAATAAAAAGCCACATAAGCGGAATATTAGGTTATATAAAAGATAAATTGATTTTTTTTTTACGATTAATATCTTAATTACACTTTAAATGTCACCACTACCTAAACTAAGCCTAGTTAGTATTAATGGAGTTTTAAAAAATTATAAAAGTTGGCTATATTAACTCTGTCAATACTTTTGCACGCTGAAATTTACCAAATACTTTCATTATAAAGAATCGATCTTTTAATCTATTGAAGTTATATATAAGTTTACTAGTTGAACCGTTATTACTGGGTTATAAGCATCACAAATCTTCAAATCAAGCGTAGTGATCATCAATTACCTCCAGAGATACCTCTTGAAGTTGTGTCTATCATTTAAAAATCATTCAAAATTAATGTGTATGAAACTATGGAATAAAATTAAATAGACGAAATTACGACAGTTATATTTAATGTTATGTTATAAAAAAATGAGTACCTTATAAACATTGAATATTAAAGAACTTACAGTGAGTGACATAAACGCCAATAATGCTAGAAACAGCAAATATTTTATAAAAAAATGAACGTTCTCAAGCCATAGAAATCATAATAAACACGCTCATTTTGTGTTTACTCAATTTTGTTAACTTACAAATATTGAATATTAAAAAACTTACAGTGACATAAACGCGAATAATGCTAGAAACGCAAATATTATTCTAAGTACATTATTATCCTGTTTCGTTTAACACAGCATGTGCTTTCACCTTTTATCATAAACAAAGCCACTGTTAAGCTCACACTTATCAACGTTCAAACCGAACGTCAATCGCGAATTAATTCACGTAATTGTAAATAAACATTTGTTTATAAATAAAAGCTACGATGTTCACCGGACGTGCGCTAACACCGGTATGAACAGTGGAATTAGACATCCGCACACGGGGGCAGACGCGTCGGCACTGGAGTCCATACTCCGTATCGACCTTATAACAATGAATGGAGAGCCAACCCGCAGTTTCCCGCTGCAAGCCCAATACTGCACTGCAGATTTATTTTTGGCAAATCACCCTGGCGGATTCCCCAACGGAACTACTATATTTTGTGCCAAAATACCGTAATAATTGCATGTAATAACCTATAGCGGATATTTATTTTGGTTGCGGAATCAAATTTAGACGCATGCGTGACAACAGTCGCCGTCTAAATGACCTTGTTCCCACGGTAATTGTGTCTTCGATGATATGGCCTTAGAGGTCGAGTCACGGCCAAATAGTAATAAATACCTATCATCTAATGTCACCACTCAGTATATTTACAAGAAAACATGTGTAGCCATAGAGTTATTATAGAAGAGTATAATAGTAAGTTATTATTGAAGCCTATGCGCTATTACAATAAAAATAAAAACAGAGAAAGTAAATGAGACTATTACTCTCTGTGCCTCTCTTTTTATGTGTGGTTAGACCTTAAGTATACTAGTTTCATCTTCTCCCTCCCTCTTGTTAATAGAATTCGAGATCCATAATACAAAAGTAACAATAAATTTTGCTATAATCCGCGATATAGTAAAAAGAATATATATAATGCTGAATGTAGAGTGGACAATCCGTTTTCACACCTGATACATGCAGGATTAGTAAAAACATGTGCAAAAACCTACACTACTGTCACAAAAAAGCACTACACACGTTCATTATCACAAACTCAACAATCGTTACGCCCCACAACCGAAGCATCATCAGGAGATACTTCACAACTAAATTGCAAACCACTCTCTTTATTTATTGTGAAACTCTTACTTAAAGTTCTGTCTATACTCCTATACTCCTCAACTCTATATATAATATAATAAATCTATGGTCACCACTCCGTACATTCACATGAACATGTGTAACCTATTTCAGCAAACTTAAATTTTGAGCAATAAACGTATCGACGTTAGCAATAATGATGCTATATGAGTATTAATCGAAGATATTATATAAATCTTATTTAGTCTATGCATTCATTCATGTTAATATGCTCATTCTTGGTCTGAGTACTCATTGATGTCGAGTCGGTACTCATAAAAACTTATACGTGCCTGCTCGTGGTTTGAATCCATGACCCTCTCGAAAGAGTCGCACTCTCTCACCGCTGTGCTATTACAGCTCCTACTTACATTTCAACTTAAAACATATAATTTCATAACTATGCATTTTATTGAAGTACGCAGTACAATGTATAGGATTGTTTTAATCAAATATTTGGTTATCTTGACAGATGTTACCAATCGTACCAGAGATAAACTCTCGTCTCTCATTGTATGTACACAGTTATATCATAGTTTCAATTTTGTTTCTGTTCATAAAGATAACGTTGTTATATTGATGTCAATCATCCTTATCACAGAAATAAAGTTGTTGAAATAACGGATGAACGGAAATTTTCTAATCTTAGACAACCCACTTGCCAGATTCAAAAAACTGGACAAATAATTTATATAAATAGTAAGGAGAGAAAAGTCCTAAATACTCTACGCAAAAAAAAATCAATAACCCTCGTCAATCAATCTTTTTTTATTCTGTTCAACATCGACAGTAGGGCATTGGATTTTTTTAAATTCTTAATTTAAATGTCAAAATATAATAGACATTCATTTTTAAAACTTAAAAACGAAAAAAATTAAATTGAGAAAAGCCCTTTTCGGTATTTTTGTAATTGTTAGCACATGCTTTGTATAAAAAAAATTGAAAATCGAACGGACGCGTTGTATCTTTGAACAGTATTTTGGTACAGACAATCTCAATACACAATGTTTATCAGTTCTGATGTCATTTATTTTATTAAAAAAATGTGTGTGTGCGGAATAAATTGCCGTAAAATATTCAGTTCGATAAATTCAGCTATTTCCGCCGTAATATTAGGTCTTGAACGATGTTTTCATGAAATGGGACGAGGCTAACGATCGCTAGCGAGTAATGCTAAAACAAATTGTCTATGACATAAGGATTAGTAAGAAAATGGGTTTGAACTACATATTCTTTGGTTGAAGTCCCGTATTCTAATACCTTTGACTATAGTCGGCGTAATACACATTAAGATAACAATGACGCATTAAGAAGAAATAATAAAATATAAATTTATAAAAAAGCCCCGCCGTGTGGTATCCGGCTGAATAGAATAGTACCATTCTCATTTCTTACCGAGGTGTCGTAAAAGGCAACTAAGGTAAGTTGATCCACCGTGTGGTATCCGGTTTAGTAGAATAGACCACCCTCTTTCTTACCGAGGAGTCGTAAAATACGACAGAGGTAAGTTGACGTCAGGCAGGCGGCTGGTCGTGAAACGCAACCAAATCATGTGACATCATATTTATAACATGTTTTGCCGACCCCACTTAGAGTGGGATAAGGGCAGGAAGATGATGAATAAATTTAAATTTATAAAAAGCTCAAAAACCAAAACAAGTTTTGAATTTGTGACCTTTATTAAAAATGCACTAATATCGCATTTACACATCCCAAGCATAATATAATCAATGGGAAACGGATGTCAATTATCAGTTTGATAAAAAACCTCATACAAGATACCTAACTTCCAATGAAAGTTATTAAACAACAAATGTGATTTGTAATACTTACTTTCCCCCGCGACTATTGCGTAGACCTTAGTACATACTTAAAAGTAACTTGCTCGTATATCACTGCATCTCCATAGAAATAAATTTGAATAGACGTTGTTTACTTCCTTAAATAGTATATTTAGTCCCCAAATATTCAATTTTTTACTGAACTCTATAAAAATCTACAAAGACACGAAATCATCATTAGGTACTAATATTATAAATGTGAAAATCTGTCTGTTTTCGTGTCCCATTCGTTGAACCTATATAGATAAAATTTGGCACAATTAACATTTATATATTTTTATTTTTGTTTAGCTTTAATCAAATGTTTATATTTATTAAATGTGGTGTACAATAAAGTATAAATAAATAAATATACCGGGGTAACATATAAAAATCGTTGAAAAAGTTATTTTAAGATATACCTAAGAAGAGTTTTTATATATTTTTGTTTTTGTTTATTAAATAAATGTAACAGAGCTATTTTAATGTATTTTTCATATATGTAAGTCGTAAGGGTTATTTACAAAAATTATCAAACTATGCTCTCAAGAAAACGATAAATCTCTCACAGCCTTCCCGGGTCAATCAGATTTTTGCGATGGAGATATTTGCAGTGTTAGTGAGTGACAGAAACTACTGTTGATTCTAAGACTTCAGTCCACGCAAACAAAATTGCGAGTAAGAGAATTAATAGCTTTGCCATTACAGCAGTTTAAAAACATTATTAAAGAGAGGCTGAAACAGCAAGCTTGAGAAGAAAGCTATACTGTTGAGGATTATTTAGACGATAAGAATGCGTGGATATAGATATTTTTCGACCCTATACAAGATAGAAACGATTAAATGTAACTAGTTTTAACAATTGTATTTTTAAAAGAGCAACCGCCGAGTTTCTTGCTGGCTCTTCTCGGTAGGAACAGCTTTCCGAACCAGCAGTGAGTTGACGATTCAAAAGCACTTGTTTACAAGTTTATTTGAATAAAGAATATTTTGAATTTGTATACAATAAAATAGTAAAATTTAATACTAGTAATAAATATACAAAGAATGGTAAAATTGAATCATGACGTGTGTGGTATATATTATTTATTAATGGCACGTGCAAATGTAGGTGAGCGAACAAAGATTATAGTTTTAGATAGATAGGTTTAATATTATTGACATAATAGCAAAATAATTTATCATAGTTATTTGTGTATTACATTATTTACAATAGGTAAACTCTATCTTTTAAATCACTTTTGGTCCGAATGTTTATTCATATTCGATTATTATTTAGGACAATGATCGCATCTGAGTAGAAAGAGAACTTTTTTTAAGGTTTTCGTTGTGTAATAAACATCGTTACTAATATTATAAATGCGAAAGTCTGTCTGTCCGTTTGTTACGTTTCCACAGCCAATCCGCTGAACCAATATCGATAAAAGTTGACACAATTATTCCTTATACAGCGGGGCTATAGAAATTCTGTTAAATCAACAGGAATTAAATTCAGGTGGAATTAGATAGGATGACATTCAAAACGCCATAAATCTATGGAACTTATTTTTATTCACGATGTGTCAAAATCAAGTCAAATCTGTATTTACAGAAATATTTAGATTCCCAGTTTTTCGGCTTACGTCAAAAGAGTTATCTTTAAAGAGTATATTTTACTTTATTTTAATTCGTTTACTGGACTAATTTAACTGAGCTATTACAATTGATAATTAATATTTTAATATTAATTTATGTTATTAAGTAATACGGGTTATTTACTAAAATAAATAAGCTTAAATAATTACGTTATCATGTCAATACAGTCCAATAATTAAAATATAGGCTAATGTTTATAATAAATATAACAAAATAATATATATAAATAGGTCCATACACGTTCTGCGTAGTTTAAAAATCAACATTTAAATAAATAAACATTTTTAATGTTATAGTAAAATCAAAGACCCGCTGACCGCGGGTGAAAAAATGTAGAAGCAGGACACCCTCTGTTGCATTCTGTGTCGCCCTTAGGGACCTTACGGTAGGGCTAGTGACACACCGACTTGTCGATGTTTATGTCATAAAAAGTGTGAAAGACATTGATCGATAAGTGACGCACCGCAGGCGCCTGTCCATAACCCATCGATGCTTTATGGTACCGCGGGCATCACCCGTCTAACAGTAGTTTAATGTAAACTAGTAAGATCCCGCGGTTTCACCTGCGTAATTTTTATTTTTTTACATTTTTAAAACGGATCCCAATTTTTTTTTGTAATATAGCCTATGTTGCTCAGTAAAGATGCAGCTTTCCAATGGTGAAAGAATTTATGAAATAGGTCTAGTAGTTTTTGTGTGAAAACATTGCAAACATACATACAAATTTTTCCTCTTTATAATATTAGTATAGATTAAATCAATACCGAATTGGCAATCCCTAGTCACAATCTCGGTTATGTTTAAGTATATAAATACGGAATATAAAAGTTTGAATCTATATGCATCTAAATACGTCTAATACCTAAAAAATATAAGGGTATATTGTATTTAAGGAGAGGCAAAAATCTCTCATAAATTTCATAATATTTTTCAATTATCCCGCCGTGTGGTATCCGGCTGAATAGAATAGTTCAACCCTACCAGAGACCTGGTTAAGTTGACCTGCCGTGTGGTATCCGGCTGAGTAGAATATACCACTACCATTTATTAACGAGGTCTTGTAAAATGCGACTAAGGTAAGTTGACCTGCTGTGGTATCCGGCTGAGTAGAATAGACCACCCTCATTTCTTACCGAGGTGTCGTAAAAGGCGACTAAGGTAAGTCGACCCGCCGTATGGTATCCGGCTGAGTAGAATAGACCAACCTCATTTCTTACCGAGGTTTCGTAAAAGGCGACTAAGCTAAGTTGATCCACCGTGTGGTATCCGGTTTAGTAGAGTAGACCACCCTCTTTCTTACCGAGGTGTCGTAAAATATGACAAAGGTAAGTTGATGTCAGGCAGGCGGCCGGTGGTAAAATACGTAGCGAAATTATGTAGCATGTTTATAACATGTTGTGCCGACCCCACTTAGAGTGGGATAAGGGCAGGAGGATGATGATAAATAATATATGGTCATTCTACAGGCCTTCAGCTATCTCTACAAAAAAAGATTTGTCGATCGTAAAGACTTTTTCAAATTCAAATTCAAGTTCAAAATATTCTTTATTCAAATAAACTTGTAAACAAGTGCTTTTGAATCGTCAACTCTACTGCTGGTTCGGAAAGCTGTTCCTACCGAGAAGAGCCAGCAAGAAACTCGGCGGTTGCTCTTTTTAAAAAGTACAATTCTTAATGCTAGTTACATTTAATGTTTCTATCTTGTACAGGGTCGAACAATATTTATATCCACGCATTTTTATCGTCTAAATAATCCTCAACAGTATAGTAGGCTTTCTGTATCAGCCTCTCCTTAATAGTGTTTTTAAACTGCTGAAATGGCAAAGTTAAAATTGATTGTGGAATTTTATTATAGAATCTTATACCCAAACCCACAAACGACTGACGTACTTTTTCAAGGCGCAAAGCAGGGGCCGCAAGTTTATGTCGGTTCCTACTTTGTCTATTATATACATCGCCTATTGTTTTATAATTCTTTATATTATTATATACAAAAATTAAATTACTTAAAACATTTTTGGGAGATTTATGTAACCCGACCATTTATAATATTTTCGCATTTATAATATTAGTAGGAAGGATTATATAATCGCTTCCGATCAAATGTGATTATCGACAATTTCTAATACATACGTATACGGTAGACGTGATGTTTGACTTTAATGCTAATTGCTAACGCGTTTGTACGTGACCTGCCTTTTGAGTTAAGCCAAGCACGTTTAGCTATTCCTGTTTAATATACATTCCAAGCTGTGGTAGCCCAGCGGTAACAACGTGCAACTCTTTTAAAGAGATCACGGGTTCAAACCCGGGCAGACACCAATGAGTTTTTCTGTTAAAACTTATGTGTCAATTGCAATTTATCACACGCTTTTCGGTGAAGGAAAACATCGTAAGGAAACCTGCATATCTCTAGAGAATTCTGGAGATATGTGTAAATTACCAATCCGCATTGGAGCAGCGTGGTAGGTCTTAGCTCCAATCCTTCTCTCCAAAAACGGAGAGAAGAGGACTATTTTCAGCAGTTGGATAGTAACAGGTCGCTACTTATTTACTTACTTACTTATACATTTACTATCGGCGGTATATCTCGAGTGTAAATATTAAAGCCACTTTAAATAAATATATGGTACACTTACACACACCGTCCAACCCCAAAGTAAGTAACTTAATACTTGTGTTATGGTAGACAGACGACTGGCGAATATATGTATAGTTATTTAATTTTTAAATACATACTTAAATACAAATATACACCCAGACTCGGAGACCAACAAATTGATGTGTGAAAATGTTGGCCGACGGGGGAATCGAACCCGCGACCCGCGGAGCTGAAGGCGGTATCACTACCCACTGCGACGCTAACGGGCGAGTCTTTGATGATGTAGTTAGAACACAACGTGTCACGTGATTTGGCTAAGTATTTTACGACCGCCTGCCTGACGTCAACTTAACTTAGTCGCCATTTGCAAAGTCACGGTAAAAAAGAGGGTGGTCTATTCTACTTACCCGGATACCACACGGTCGGTCGACTTACCTTAGTCGCCTTTTACGACACCTCGGTAAGAAATGAGAGTGGTCTATTCTACTGAGTAGGCCACACTAAAACGTACTTGTATATTAAAGATATACATAATTTACGTTCACTTACTCATAAAAACTGTGTTACATATGCATCAGACATAATTATGCTAGCGGGTAATTAATGTATGTACATATTATATGTTACAAAATCTTACGACCAAATTTTTGTTTTGCCTTTAAAAAAGCTTAAGGTCACTGTTAAAAACATACATAACATATAACATATATAAATAATGAACCCGCACGTTTTATGACCAACCTTGCACTAGATTGAAAATACCACAAAGTTTTATCAATTGTTACAAAAAAAGTTCTGAGGGCGAAAATTCCAACCTACTACTGCGTATTATATTATATAACATTATGTTGCAGAGAATAATATTATAGTACTAACAGCTCTAAAGATAATAAATGTGGATGATGCAAGCAAACCGTTTTCAACCATGGATTTTCATCGGAGTAATGTATATTTTTTTTTCAGTGTCCTTAGTATCCTATATGATTATCTATGGTCCTCAGACTTGCTTCTAAAACGTCGTAACTGTTACGTAGATAAAATATAATATATAGTCATTGGCGGCATCGCTCCCTCTTGTCTACTCCCTGTAATGTCGCACGCACCTATAATTGTAATAATTAGCTATATAATAAATCTCTACCAGACAACACGGCCTTTTAATATCACAGTAATGTTCTGAAAATGAAGTAAATTTATAAGAAACGTAAATTAAATTTAGAATTAATCTTATCTTACCGATAAGAACCAGAAAGAAACTCGGTGGTCAATCTTTTAATATTTTCAATTTTATATTATTAAACCGCAGTCTTGTATGAAGTTGAAAGGCAATTCAAATCCAGGCATTTTGTCATCCAAATAATCTTCAATTTTGTAATTTGCTTTACGTATAAGCAAATCTCTTACACTTAATTTAAACCTTTCTGTAGACTAGTGTAGTATGGATTGCGGAATTTCATAAATAATAAATAAAAATAATAAAGAAAATATAAGAGCGAATACCGAGACTATCGAATGAGTTGCTAACTCTACTGAGTCGCGACACAGGTATCATAATCATAAGGTATCAATACCTACCTAATAACACCTATATACATTCAGGTGAAACTAATAAAAGCCTGTTAAAAAATGTCACATAACTAATACATTAAGGCGACCCAGAAATATGCCAAACCGTCTTAGCCTAGCGCTTATACTAAGTAATTGGATCAAACAATTAGGGGACACTCGATTTAGCACGTACAAACTGCATCAGCATTTTAATTAACTGCTATATGATGTGAACATGGTTTTTTAATAATGATTCTTATATTCACTCTTTTTTATTCAATTCGCTCGCACAGTGTATTAGTTTACCTCTCTTATTCAGGTATTAAATAGATTTCATAAGGACTATTTTTATGTATATTGTCTGAACTCTATCTTCTCGTTTACAAATACTTATACTCGCTACATTCAATTTTTTTATTATATATTTTTAAAGCCACACTATACTTAATATGTAGAGCAAACATTATATGCGATATTTGATGATAGCTAAGCGATTTATTAGAAGCAATAATATCATAATTTTAAGTCCTAATTTGGAGACTCTCAAAAACATTTTTTTGTATAACAATAATGTTTATTGATAAACAAAGTGGACATGATATATTGGAACTGTGGCACCTTAACTAGAATTAATTGTATTTCAGGAGCTAGAGCCAATTAACATTATAGAAATTAGAATTAAGAATTATATTCCTTCTACTTCATCAACCAATTAATATTTATGAGATATAATTGGCAGCTATTTCGCGTTTGATATAAGTATAACAAACCCTAAATCATTATTATATTATACATAATTTTCTATTTGTTCGACTCTCCTTTTCGTGAATTGCCCAAATCTAACACTTCTGCGTACGTAATTTCCTTTCAAAATTGTTGCACAGTTTATTTATTATTATTAGTTTTCAAATTTTTGTTTTTTTTACTTTTATGTGACTAAGGTAAGTTGACCGTACACACGTTGGGTCAACTTCCGGTTGTGTAGAAAAGATCATACTCTTTCTTACTGAGGTGTCGTAAAATAGGACTAAGGTAAGTTGACGTCATCACGTCAGGCACGTCCAGCCGTCAAATACAAAGCCAAATCATGTGACAACATGTTTATACCATGTTGTGCCGACTCCACTTAGAGCGGGATAAGGGCAAGAGAATAAAATAAATAAATAAATATGTGGGACACACACACGGTCGTCCGTCCCCAAAGTAAGTAATTTAATACTTGTGTATATATAATTTTAAATACATACTTAAATAAAAATATGAACCCAGGCTCCAAGAACCAACAAATCCTTTTATAGAAAATGTTGGTCCTTGGCGAGAATCAAACCCGTGACCCGAGGAGCTGAAGGCAGGCCGAGCTGAAGGCCTGCTTGCGCAGTGGGTGGATCACTACCCACTGCGCTAACGGGCCAGTCAAATGTTTTTGGGAATGAAAAAATGAAATGGTTTAGGAATCGTCAATAAATTCAAGGTCAATCCTAAGACCTCGGAAACGTAATAAAGTTGCTTATACAACAGCAACACTCCTGCACACCCATTTTAGTGACAATCAGTTGCTATTCAGAGGAAGTGTGCCATTTAAGGAATCTATTTTGAGCCGTTCTGCTCACGGTCATGTGTGCATATCCCGTTGAGATTTACACACCTCATTGTTTGTATTTATCCAGGCGTATATATGCTTGTTTATGTCCCTAGGGCTATTTCAGTGGCGTAGGGCAAGATGGGGAGGTCCGAGCCCGAGGGCCCCCAAGGTCAGTGGGCCTAAACTGTAAATTGAACTAGTGATAATTTCTTCCACATTCGGTATATAAATAAACTCGGCAATCGTTTTGTAAGCCGCTATTAACGTTTTTGAATTTATTTTATTTAGTTATTAAGTTATAATTTATGGAATTAGGCGTTACTTTCCATCCACAATACAAAAGTAATCATTAAATTATTTTGCTATAATCCGCGATGAAGTAAAATAGAAAATATACCTATATAATGTTAAATGTAGAGTGGACAATCGGTTATCATACCTGATAAATGCAGGATTCGTAAAAACACATGCACAAACCTCCATCACCGCCACCACAATACACAAGCACTACATACGTTCACTATCACAAACTCAACAATCGTTTTGCCCCGCAACCGAAGCATCATCATGAGATAGACTCCACGACAAAAAGTCGATTGATTATATGCCCATTCTTAATCCGCGATGAAATAAAATAGAAAATATATATAATGCTAAATGTAGAGTGGACAGTCGGTTTTCATACCTGATACATGCAGGATTCGTAAAAACTCATGCATAAACCTCCACCACCGCCACCACAATACACAAGCACTATTTACGTTTAATATCACAAAATCGCAAAAGCTTTTGCTTTTGCGATTTTTTGTCGTGGAGTCAATCTCCTGATGATGCTTCAGTTGCGGGGCAAAATGTTTGGTAAGTTTGTGATATTAAACGTAAATAGTGCTTGTGTATTGGGGTGGAGGTTTATGCATGAGTTTTTACGAAGTCTGCATGTATCAGGTATGATAACCGATTGTCCACTCTACATTTAGCATTATATATATTTTCTATTTTACTTCATCGCAGATTAAGAATGGGCATATAATCAATTATCCTATATAGTGTATTATCTATGTAATCAATCGACATTAAATTATTTAAAAATTTGAAGTCTGTTATTTCTAGGGATGTGACTTGGAGTGTAAACAATCGATTAACCCGAATCGAACTGAAAATCGATTATCAATAATCGAATTAATTATTAATAAGCGTTTTTTCGCAAACTTTGAAAATTTTTCTTTCATTCACATTAAATAACCCATTTGTTAAAAATCGAATTATGGTGTCTAAATAATCGATTATACAGTCTACAGTTACTGTCATTTTTTTTCATAGTTTTTATTGCATTAATGCAATGTCTGTGATAGGGATGTAACTTGATGATAAAAATCGATTTTTTCTGACTATTTCAAAAGTTCTTTTTAAAATTAATTACAATGAAGGCTGATTAAAGTGTACAACTACTACCAAGAAATAATATTAGATGAGCTGTTTGTGAAATTGATTAAAATGTATAGTTTATCTTAAAAATCAAGAAATAGAGTAAAAAAAGAAAAAGGGAAACCTAAAATAAACGATTTTTAAAAAATCGATTTTAGATGAAAAAGTAATCGATTACTAAAAATCGGTTATTTTTTCACATCGCTATTCGCTAGTCTGTGAATGTCTGTTTACTTGTCAACCGTAAAAACATTGATCTTTAACAATATTTAACAATTAAAATGGATTCCGTTCGTTAGCTAGTTGGTAAACACACGTGTTTTTGACGTTGTTTACTATCTGGTGTTTTTAATATTGTTTTTCGTAGAGATATATCGGTGGTGTGTGTATATATTGTGTTGTCTTAACATATTATAGTTAAAATTAACAACTTTTAGATAAAATGGGGGACGAATCTCCCGGGGATCCGCCCGATCCCCCTCCTAATGTTCATTCTTTAAAAAACGTTGACAAAGATCGAGCTATGAAACGTCGCGCTGAACTTGTCCCTAGCAATTTAGCTAAGATAACGGTAACAGAATATGATTCACCTTCTGCCTCTATCGATTCAATTTATGTTCATCCTTCCGTAACTATAACTGATCGTACTTATGGCCCTGAGGACAGAGCTCCTTATGTCGTCCACATTTCGCGGATTGAACCTGACCTAGCAGCGGGCCTTAGCCTTCGCCCTGTTAAAGTAGGCTCAATATTGGTTAAAAATAAGGTAGGTAATATAGTAAGAGATGGCATTAAAAGCATTGGTCGCAATCGTGTATCTGTTGAGTTTAAAACTAGTAACGATGCTAATTCTTTTTTGACTCATGAGTGCCTTCTCATAAATAAGTTAAAAGCTAATGTACCATCTTATCATGTCACACGAATGGGTCTACTCAGGGGTGTACCTAAGGAATGGTCAATGACTGAGTTTGTTGAGGCTATGGAACTTCCTGATGGTGTTGGGAAAATACTTAAAGCACGTCGGTTGAATAGAAAAATTGTCAATAATGAGACTGCTAGTTGGGTCCCTACCCAATCAGTAGTATGTACTTTTAGCGGACAAATTCTTCCAAAACATGTCTATGTATACCACACCTCTATGCATATAGAAACATACCTCCTTCCAACAATTCAATGTCATAATTGTTGTAGATTTGGTCACATCAAAACCCAATGCAGATCAAAACCTAGATGCTATAAATGCAGTCAAACGCATACTGGTGATAGCTGTGAAGTTGCATTGGATTCCGTATCTTGTCTTCTTTGCTCAGGAGCCCATATGGCTACTGATAAAAAATGTCCAGAGCAATCCAGACAGCATAATATTAAATTATTAATGTCTGAACACAATATCTCATATTATGATGCTTCAATTCAAGTACCCCCTGTACGAAGATCATATGCAGATATTGCATCTGCCATGTTTGCTCCTTCCCCCCAGATCCCTATCAACCAAATTTCTTCCCAACCCTCCTCCATTAATAGATCATATAGAAAAACTGTTATATCTACTCCTAGGCCAAGAACATCCACTCCTATAGGTTTTGATAAAAGACTTCATCAATCTCTTGTAGAAACTCCTGGATCTTCTATTCCAAATGGGTGTGCTTTACAAAACCAATCAAATTCAACTGTTCCGACTTCTAGTGAAGAAATCATTAATCTTATATTGACACTAGTGAAAGTTTTATCACAATCAAAACAACATTTACCGAACATCGTTGCTACTAAAATTTCTGAAATAATCAATATTATACTTGACAAAAATGGCTCAAACTCTTTTTCTCCAATGGAATTGTAGAAGTATCAAAAATAAAAAACAAGAATTAATTCATTTGATTAATAAGTACAATGTTGCCATTGCTTCTGTCATGGAAACATGGCTATATCCTCACTCTGTATTTAGAGTGCCTGGATATACATGTTTGCGAGCTGACAGGGGTGATGGTCATGATGGTTGTGCTTTATTAATCAAGAAATCTATCATATACTCCCAAATATCCCTTCCACAAAATTCTCTTGATTTTGATGTTATTGCTGTAAGAGCAATGAACATTTCATTTCTTTCTGTTTATGTCCCTCATCCTCGTTCTAATATCATACCTGCATTGTCATCTATATTTTCCCTGTTACCCTCTCCTATAATCATCTTAGGTGATTTTAATTGCCATCACATCTCCTGGGGGTGTTATTACAATGACTCTTTCTCTAGCCACTTAATTAGTATATTTGATGACATTAATGTATGTGTGATTAATGATGGTTCACCCACTCGTCTAGTGCATCCTGGACAAAACCCTAAATCTGCAGTGGATCTGACACTCTGTTCCCCTTCCTTATCGTCCCTACTATGTTGGAAAGTTTTACCACACACCCATGGAAGTGACCATTTTCCAATCCTCATTACCATGCCTAATCAAGTTACCCCCATCCCTTTTAATCAATCACTACTTAAATATAAACTTAAAGATGTTGACTGGACAGCTTTTTCTGAAACAGTAGATAATAAAATTCTAAATTATAATTTACAGAGTATCCATGAAGTTTCTGATATATGTAACATATTTGTAGAAATTCTTACAACTTCTGCAAACACTCACTTTCCAATAAAACGGGCAACACAAAAACTTTCTTCTCCTCCATGGTGGGACAGTGACTGTACTGATATTGTAAAAAGGCGTAAAGATGCAGAGCTAATTTATAATTCAAATATGTCTATACAAAATTTTTTAAGTTTTAAACAAATATCAGCGCAGGCTAGAAGGCTATTTTCTAAAAAGAAAAAGAGAGGATGGATCCAATTTTGTGAGAGTTTATCTCCCAGAACCCCTGCCACTCTTGTCTGGGGGAAGATTAAAAAATTTAGAGGATCTCGCGTTGCGGATCCAGTAACATCTAATGACCCATCATCTTGGTTAGAACAATTTATAACTACATTGGCTCCACCTTTTGTTCCTGAGATGGACTACTATATAACATGTACTCCACCTACCCCCTCTAATAGGTTAGACGATCCATTTACATTAACAGAGTTACAAATCGTATTACAAGGACTTAGGGATTCAGCCCCAGGAGAAGATGGAATCCCATATTCCTTCTTGAAAAATTTAAGTTTATTTGGCAAAAATATTTTTCTCGGGATTTTAAATAATATATTTATTTCTGGCGTTATTCCTGAAATGTGGAAAACTCAGATAATCATCCCCGTATTAAAACCTGGGAAAAACCCACAAGAAGCTTCTTCGTACCGCCCAATTGCCCTATCATCAACTCTGTGTAAAACCCTAGAGCACATGATTAAAAATAGATTGGAGTGGTTTATAGAAAATAAACAGATTTTGGCTAAGTCACAATATGGTTTTCGCAGAGGTAAAGGTGTCATGGATAGTCTGTGTATTATTTCAAGTGACATTAATTTGGCCTTTTCAAATGGAGAGCATCTTGCGGGAGTTTTTTTAGACATTTCATCGGCTTACGATAGTGTGCTTCTTCCAATACTCAGGCAGAAAATGCACCATCTGAGTATTCCTGTGAGGATAGTACACTGTGTTATAAATCTACTGTCGCAAAGATTTATAAAAGTCCGGTTAAATGGAAATTTACTCCAACCTAGAACTGTCTGGAAAGGACTCCCGCAAGGATCAGTTCTCAGTCCCCTCTTGTATAATATCTATACTTGTGATCTTGATCTCACAGTGTCCTCTTTTTGTAAAATCTTACAATATGCGGATGACCTAGCAGTATACGTAGCTTGTAAAAACTTAGATGAATCAACGTCAAGATTAAATTCTGCCTTATTTTATCTCAATAACTGGTTAACGGATCATGGACTTTCTCTGTCGATAAACAAAAGTAAGGCAATAGTTTTCAGTCGACGAAGAAATTTACCACTTATTGTTCTACACTGCAATGATGAGCCCATATCGATGGTTAACGAAGTCAAATTCTTAGGTGTTGTCCTTGACCAACGCATGACTGGTGCTGCTCATTTTAACTATATCGCCCAAAAATGTGAGAAAGGAGTTAATGTACTTAGGTCGCTCTCGGGCGCTTGGTGGGGTTCTCATCCTTACTGTCAAAAACTACTTTATAATGCATTAGTCCGCAGCCATTTTGACTATGGTTCATTCATCTTTGAACCATGTAATAAGGGTGGGCTAGAAAAACTTAATTTGATTCAGGCTAAATGTTTGCGTATTATTATAGGAGCCATGAAGACGTCACCTAAGAATGCACTTCAAGTTGAATGCGTTGAACCACCCTTAGACTTACGGCGTCAATATTTAGCAGATAGATTTATTTTTAAATCTATACAATTAAACTCCCATCCTTTGTTTCCCATTATAGAATCCCTGTCCGCTAAAGTTACAATCGACAGATACTGGGCCCATAAGATTACGCCTAGAATTGTAACCAGTTACAACAAGTATAAAGAGCTGAGATATCCGTTGCATCAAACTATAATTCACCCACTATTTGAGCATAACTTTGATGCTCTCATTTTTGAACCGAGGGTGATCCTGGATTTTGGTGTTAACAAAATCGAAGTGGCTGCTCATACTAAATTTCAACAAATTATAAATGAGCATTGGCAGGAGTGGCTTCCCGTTTATACAGATGCTTCAAAGTTAGACTTAAATAGTGACTTAGGCGCTGCTGTTTGGTTGCCAAAATATAATGTATTACTAAGTTTTAAGTGTCCTCCTGAAACTACAGTCTTCACAGGTGAAGCTATTGCTATCCTTGAGGCTGTTTCATACATCGAATCTCATCACCTCAATAAAGTCTTGATTTTTTCAGATTCTAAAAGTTGCTTAGAATCCTTAGCTGGTAACATTTTTAAAAATAAGTATCAGAATTTTGCAATAATTCTGCAAATTAAAGAAATTCTCTTCTCTTGCTCCAACCAAGGTTTAGAGGTAGTTCTAATTTGGATTCCCGGGCATTGCGGTATCCCAGGTAACGAAAGTGTTGACGCATGGGCAAAGGACGCTGCAAGGTTTGGTTCTTTAAATCATCATATGATTCATGCCAGGGATTTAGTTTCGTTAGCAAAAAGGCATATTTTTGGATCGTGGAATAAGCAATGGTCTACTGACGTTCGCAAAGCAAAATATTATAGATCCATTCAACCAAAAATTCCAAAAAAGCCTTGGTTTTATCACCATCGACAAGCCAAAAAACAGGTTACTTCTACCATTTGTCGTCTACGTTTAGGGCATGTTTGCACACCTGTTCATTTGGCAAAACTAAGAGTACGAGATCATTCAATTTGTGAATGTGGCCTAGACGAAGGTACGACAGACCACATATTTTTCAATTGTAGTAAATACCCGACATCTCTTTATGATATTTTGCCAATTAAAATCCCTCGTCCAATAAACTTCCAATCTCTTCTGACCAATTTTGAGCCTCCCATCATTAACCTGTTGTGTAAATATATAAAAAAATATAATATTAAATTATAAGTATCTTAATCGTGTCATATTTATAATATTGTACAATATTTATTATTTTTATTTTTAGTTTCGTTGGATAGTCTGTATGACTTGGGGAAATTATATGTCGCTTTTGCTTATGTTACCAAATGTGTTAGTCTATGGATTGTTTTTTATCTTTTTATTTATTGTTGTTTGAATAAATGTTAGTTAAACTAACATTTATTCAAACTTAGTTTGCTGTTTTAGATTTACTAACATACTAACGAGGGATATAACTAACATATATTTGTGTTTGTCATGCAGGTTAATAATTTCACCGAACCATCTCTCAAAAAAGTTGCCATCAAAAAAATTTTAACTCATTCATGTTGTTTTTTCCACTACGCTGACATTGGCGGAATTACTGCTAATAGAGCAGTATAAGTGCCATTAACCAAAAAAGAAGAAGAAGAACAATTAAAATAATACTAATTCTTTACCTTAAAAGGCTGGTTATTAAGAGCAACGAGTATAGAGTTATTTTCTGAACTTAAAAGGGTATCAAGAGCGGAGCGAAGATGAAAATGCAATTATATTGATGTGGAAGTTATTTTGTATATGATGTTTAACCTAAATAGTGTGTTTATTCGTCAAACGCTCTACAAGTTGTTGCCTCCAGATATAATTGGTAGAGTGACTTGTTTTGTATTTTATGACAATCATCCAAAAGATGAAAGATCTTTGGATATAACTGTTTGCTCTGATATAGGAGAGGTAATCGAGTATTATCAACGTGAGTTGGTTTCTTCAATATTAATTGATAATGTAGAAATCTCTGATATAAGAATTCTACGGAGCAGTAAATGTGAACTTTTTTACTTGGTGGCTATGAGAGATGAAATCGCTATCGTTTCCACAAAAGGTAAACTTCAGATTCACAAAAGAGTTTCTAATGTTGAAACATTTAAAATAGATGATTTAGAGTGTAGGGGACATGCTTCTTTATCAATAACTCGCAAAGATGACGCCGTATCACTGGTGTTTGATGATAATTTTGATAATTTGGCTGACAAGACATGGGATTTAAATGTTGAAAAATCAGAAGAGTCCCTGCCCATTATTACTCAACTAATGAGAAAGTTGACGGAAGCAAAATATGCAACATTACACAATGAGGAAAAATACAAAGAACTTTTACAATTGAGACAAGCGGCTGCCTTTTCCATATATAAGAAAACAACCTTCAACACAGAACATTCTGTTTCTGAACTTGGCTTACAACAGGTAATATGAACTTTAAAGAAGCAGTCATCATTTTCCTGCTCTTATTCCACCCAAGTGGGGTCGGCACAACATGTTATAAACATGCTGTCACATGATATAATAATTATAAATAAATAATAAATATATGGGACACTTACACACACGGTCGTCCGTCCCCAAAGTAAGTAACTTAATACTTGTGTTATGGTACAACACAACAACAGACACTGGTGAATATATACATATATAATTGTTAAATACATACTTAAATACAAATATACACCCAGGCTCAAAGACCAACAAATTCATTTATAGAAAATGTTGGCCCTCGGCGGGGATCGAACCTCGGGTCAACTTACCTTAGTCGCCTTTTACGACACCTCTGTAAGAAATGAGGGTAGTACTATTCTATTCAGCCAGATACCACACAGTGTCTTTAAAGAATCAGTATGGGCAGTAATATATTCCAGTATCAAATATTTTAATGATCACAACATTTTCAGGTATTTAACTCACAACTTATTTCATTTCAACTTGAAGCATCTATCTATCTATCTAATTTCGGGAACACCTGTCGGTGCAGGACGGGTGATCAGCTCCTATTCCAGACTATTGCACCCATTTTCCCATGTTGGGACAATGGTTTCACTACTGTGCAGACAGTGTCACCTGCTCTAATCTAGCTGTAACCCTTACGAACCTGATAATATCCCTGAAGTGGATATTTGTCAGGTCCTCAACTTCAATTTCACAAACTTGCAGCATAGATTTAGATATCAATTTCAATATTTATTCCAAGAAAAAAAATTCCTAAAATAATATGTTGATGTGGTAAGGAATCATTCTCACTATGACTTGGCTATATAACTTTTTCCTTTTCATCTTTTTTTTTCTATTTGTTTCAGGCTTACAGTTTGTTGCAAGTGGATACTGAGTCTCCCATAATAAAAATGTGTAATAGAAAAATTATTATTATAATAAACATTCAAAATAATAATAACAAGTAAGTAATTGTGTTTTAATAATAATTGTTAGATAAATACAATATACTGTTTTATTTTATTATTTTATGTTCACTGGTTCAATTAGTAGTGATAATACCATTTAGTAAAACCATTTAGTATAAGTAAAAAATATTGTTGTTTATAATATTGTAACAAATGAAATCATGGGTGAACATTTTTACCTGCAACACAAATAATGCAGCGAGTAATGTTTTACTTTAATTTTCATTTATTTACTACTAGCGGCCTGCCCCTGTTTCGCATGGATATAAAATATATATCCCATGTCAGTCAGTGTAAAAAAAATGATTAAAATCGATCCAGTTAGTAGTTTTGATTTGTTCATTACTGCCCGTGGCCCGCAAGAGTTAAATTTGGAGAAAAACAATTTCCCTCTCCCTATTCCAAGAAGATTTCCTGCTATCTTTGAATATCTAAATTCATATAGTACATATTCGCGTATTTATTTTAACATTTTTCCCTATGTATTTTATTTTTATAATTAATTACAGAATGTCTTTAAACAAACTCTAGAAAGAGCGACATCGCTGCTTAAGTCGAAGTGTTATAGGGCGAAGCGCGGCGTCCTCACGGCATTTTAAATCTGTAATATCTCCGAAAATGTTCACTTAAATTACATGCTGCAAACGGCCATATTGATCTATATTAAATCAACTATTTATTTAAGGTACTTAATTGGATAAGGATTAATGCTGTATTGTATAAAAATTGCTTAAAAAATAAGGCATTATTTTTCGTAAAAAGTAAATGACAAAAAATGCTATAGTGGGTTATCAATAAGAGATAGACATATACCATCACGGACTTTTCTGTAGACCTTTTCAAGGTGTACAAATACATCATTTTGATAAGTCTCGTAGGGTTTAGCCTGCGTTTGCAATGTAAGCGGAAAAAAATGAAATTATTTACAGAAACCTCAAAAATTACAGTATTTCTCTTCTCCGTATTGAATGTTATTATACGTACAAACCTTCCTCTGGAATCACTCTATCTATAAAAAAAAGCGCATCAAAATCTGTTGCGTAGTTTTAAAGTTTTATGCGTACATAGGGATATATGGAAAGAATGCGACTTTGTTTTATAATATGTAGTGATAAAAACTATTTATTATAAAAAAAATGTGTAATTATCTATACTAATATAATTGTTTGTTTGTTTGAATGCGCTAGTCTCAGGAACTACTGGACTGCTTTCAAAAATTCTTTCAGTGTAAGATAGTCCATTTATTGAGGAAGGCTATATACGAAAACGGCAAAATTTAAAGCTTTCCTTGCGTGCGCTGAGTAAACGGTAATAGTTATTCAAAAATCATGTACTGTACCGCTGGCGATTTCTACTGATAAATGAATATTTTTCTTTTTATTTCCAGGCCTATGAAAAATGTATGTGTTCTTTTACACAGTACTTCAAAACAATGTATTGAATATACAACAAAACTGTATGAACCCATCAATGAAACACATTGGAAAGAAAAAGACTTTATTATTCGCAAGCAATCTACTGTAGTAGCCATTATTGATTTGAAAGAACTTCAGTATGACATGATGAGCTCTATAAATTTTGAAATTGTTGTATGTTATATATTAGATGAGAGCATCCATTTGTTACCAATTAAGAGTGTTACAGTATCGGCCTTAAGTATTATGGATGAGAATTTTGATATTCTTTATTGCCCTGTCGTTGGTGAGTTTCACTTTGAATTACATTTTTTTTAATAAAGAATAAATGCTGTGATATCCCAGCAGTGCTACCGCGCGTCTCTTTCTGTATGAGTTGCAGGTTCAAATCCCTGGCAAACCCCAATGAGTTTTTTTTATTAAAAACTTATGTGTCTTATTGTTAATTGCAATTTATCACACCCTTTTCGGTAATGGAATACATCGTGAGGAAACCTGCATATCTCAAGAGAATTATAGGGATATGTGTAACCTACCAATCCACATTGGAGCAGCGTGGTTAGGTCTTAGCTCCAACCCTTGTCCCAACTCCAAAAATGGAGAGAAGAGGCATATGCCCAGCAGTGGATTAGTAACAGGCCTCTACTATACTACTACTTTTAAAGAATAAAAACATCAACATATGTATCTGGACCATTAAATTGAGTTAATGCTGATGTTAAAGTTTATCTAACTATACAAAAATTTAATAAAATGTTATCTCAAATTAATTTTCAGGATATATGTTGTGAAAGATTTTTTGTTTTAAATTTTAACCAAATGCATATGCATTCCCAGGGTTTCATTAATGACTGTTATGCATTAATTCAATTTCAATATAATTTTAATATACCGAAATAGTCTTCAAGTTCTTTTATTTTATTTACTAACATAATGGATGATGTATCTGTATTAAATAAATAATAATTATTATATTATTATTAATAAATGGTAACATTACACACAGTCATTCATCAAGTAACTTAATATTTGTGTTATGGGTGACAGACAACTGGTAAATATTTACATATAAGTGTTTTAAAAATAATATGTAAATACACCTAATCTCCTCGGAACAAAAACAATTGATTTTTGAATAAAATTGATAATTATTATTAAGAACATAATTAGACTAAATATATATAATTATAATTATATATATTCAGGCGCAGTGGGTAGTGACCCTGCCTTCAGCTCCGCAGGTCGCTGGTTCGATTTCCGCCGAGTTCCGACATATTCTATTAATGAATTTGTTGTTCTTTGAGCCTGGGTGTTTATTTGTATATAAGTATATATTTAAAAATATATAAGTATATATTCACCAGTTGTCTGCCTACCATAACACAAGTATTAAATTACTTACTTTGGGGACGGACGACCGTGTGTAAGTGTCCCATATTATTTTTATTTAATTATAAATATATAATAATAAACATAATTACACAAATTACATAAAAAATACATATTTTGTCTAATATGATGATTCTAATTGGTAATTAATATTAAGAACATAATTACAATACCTGAATATTAAGAACATAATTACAATACACGTGTATTATTTACAGATTCGAAATATTTTTTATTAAGTATAATGGCTAGTTCAGAATGTTTCGACCTACGGCTACGGCATATACGAAATCCTAGCGATAATCCAAAAGAAGTAACCCCTTCAGATATTTTTCACAATTATTTGAAAATGGAAAAGTATTTAGACAATGTTGCCATAAACAAGTTGCCAAGCCACATCCTCTATGGTACTATGGTTGTCTTTAACAATAGTGGAGAATCACATGTTATGAACATCCAAGTTTATACAAGGTAAGTTATATCATAAAATTTTATATCTACACTTTGATTTTTTTTTAACATTTATTCCTTGTTTTCTATAAAAATGACGCAATTATTTTAATAAAACATGCATTTTATTTAATTTATAGAATTAGGCGTTACTTTGCGGAGATCCATAATACAAAAGTAATAATAAAATTATTTTGCTATAATGCGCGATGAAGTAAAATAGAAAATATATATAATGCTAAATGTAGAGTGGACAATCCGTTTTCATACCTGATACATGCAGAATTCGTAAAAACACATGGACTTATAGCAAAATAATATTATCTTCTTCTTCTTCTTCAACCGATGGACGTCCACTGCTGGACATAGGTCTCCTCATGGGATCTCCAGAACACACGATTTTGTGCCGCTTGTATCCAGCGGCTCCCCGCGACCCTTTTGAGGTCGTCTGTCCATCTAGCAGGGGGTCTTCCGACACTGCGCTTTCCGGTGCGGGGTCGCCATTCCAACACTTTGAGACCCCAACGTCCATCGGTTCTCCGCACTATGTGCCCCGCCCATCGCCACTTCAGCTTCGCGACCCGCTGAGCTATGTCGGTGACTCTGGTTCTTCTACGGATCTCCTCATTTCTGATTTGATCACGTAGAGAAACTCCGAGCATAGCTCGCTCCATCGCCCGCTGAGCGACTCTGAGCTTTCTTATGAGGCCCATAGTCAGCGACCAAGATTCAGAGCCATAGGTCATCACTGGCAACACGCACTGTTCGAAGACTTTAGTCTTCAGACACTGAGGAATATTGGACGAAAAGATCTCGCGTAGTTTTCCAAACGCTGCCCATCCGAGTTGGATTCGGCGACTGACCTCTTTCTCGAAATTGGACCTACCTAGCCGGACCGTATGTCCCAGGTATATATATTCGTCGACAATTTCGAGTGCAGAGTTCTCAACGATGATCGGGTGAAGCGGAACATGTGAGTTTGACATAACTTTCGTCTTGCTCATGTTCATTTTTAGGCCCATCTGTTGAGATACTCTGCTGAGGTCGTCGAGCATTGTGTTAAGATCCTCCAGGGACTCTGCCATAATGACTATGTCGTCGGCAAATCGAAGGTGAGTGATGTACTCGCCGTTAATGTTGATGCCGTATCCGTTCCAATCCAAAAGCTTAAAGACATCCTCCAATGCAGCGGTAAACAGCTTCGGGGAGATGACATCTCCCTTTCGCACACCACGCCGCATTTGCATTGGTCTCGTAGTTCTGTCTTGGATACGGACAGACATTGAGGCGTTTTCATACAGACACTTCAACACTTGGACGTACCGATAGTCGATTCGGCATCGCTGGAGCGATCTTAACACAGCCCATGTTTCCACCGAATCAAAGGCCTTCTCATAGTCCACAAACGCCAAGCAAAGTGGCCGGTTATACTCCTCGGTCTTCTGTATAACCTGCCGCAGCGTAAATATGTGGTCTATGGTACTATAGCCTTTCCGGAAACCGGCTTGTTCGGGAGGCTGGAAGTCGTCGAACCTACGAGCGAGACGATTCGTTACGACTCTCGAAAACAACTTATAAACCTGACTCAGCAGCGCGATAGGTCTATAATTCTTCAATAAGGTGTTATCACCCTTCTTGAAGAAAAGAACCACCACGCTCCTGTGCCACGCTTCCGGCGTAGTGCCCTCGTGAATGATGGAATTGAACAACCGCTGAAGGACTTGGAGTACCGGTTTTCCACCCGCCTTCAGGAGTTCTGTAGTGATTCCGTCATCACCCGGAGCCTTGTTGTTCTTAAGTTGTTTGAGAGCCGTACTAATCTCGTATAGGCTGACGTCCGGGATATCTTCGGTATAGTGTCGGGTCAACTTGGCTCTTGGGTCTTTTGCCAAATTGACAACAGGCTGTTGTGTTGAGGTGTATAACTGCCCAAAGAACTTCTCAACCTCTCCCAAAATCTCAGGTCGAGACGAAATGATACTACCAGTATCGGTCTTCAGTCGCGTTAACTGCCTCTGCCCAATAGACAGATCTCTTGCGAACACTTTTGAGCCCCTGTTACGCTCAATGGCATCTCGAATATATTCGGTGTTAAAGTGTCGCAGGTCGCATTTCTGCGCCTTAGAAATCTGTCTATTGATCAGACGGTAGCTCGAAGCGTCTACTGAAGACTGTAGCCTCATTTCGTTCCTCTCGTCCATGAGCTTGAGAGTCTGGGTCGAGAATTTATTGGTTCTCTTACGGTGAGTCTTATAGAATTTGGACCCCACCGCATGGACAGTTTCCACTAGCCTGTCGTTTACATCGTCCACAGAAGCGCAGTCAGCTAAGCAATCGAAACGGTTTTTCAGCTCGAGTTGAAAGTTCTCGGGGTTTTGAATATGAGCTCGAGTTGGTCGGAGCGTAGACTTCACCAGTCTGGATCTTTCCAGCTGTACGCATATATTCAATGTGCCTCTAACCATACGGTGATCGCTCCCGGTTTTCACGGTATTGATCACAGAGACATCATTGAATATATGACGCCTGGTCGACATGATGAAGTCGATCTCGTTTCTCGTGGAACCGTCGGGACTTATCCAGGTCCATTTTCGATGTGGTCGTTTCCTGAAGAAAGAGTTCATCATATAGAGATCTTCTCTCTCCAAGAAATCGGCCAACATCTGGCCCCTGTGGTTCCGTTGCCCATATCCAAATTGCCCTACTCTCAACTCGGTGCCGCTTCGCTTGCCCAGCTTTGCGTTGAAATCCCCCATCACAACAGTGTAGAAGGTTTTGGAGGCATGCATGGCATGGCATGTATGGCAATCCTCATACATGGCCTCTACCTCCTCGTCCGGATGTGCCGATGTCGGTGCGTAGACCTGTATGACCTTCAGCGAATACCGTTTGGTAATTCTGAGTATCAGGAACGCGACCCTGCTCGACACACTCTCGACTTGAACAATGTTGTTGACAAGGGACTTGTGGACGAGAAACCCGATACCACCTTGGGACTGTTGTTCGCCCTCCCGGTAGTAAAGCAAGTTTCCGGATTTTAGGATCATCGTGTCCTCTCCCTCTCTTCGGACTTCGGATAATCCCATCACATCCCAGCGCAACTTACTTACTGTTTCTTCCAGCTCGAGTATCTTTTCGTCTTCCCTCAAAGTGCGTGCGTTGTACGTTGCCAGGTCTAGTCGTCGGGGTTGGCAGCGGAATCTCTGCCGGAGATTCTTGACACCCCCTGCCCCGCCGTTACCCAAACCGCTGCCAGAGCTGGGAATAGCGGAGCTGCCGGGAACTAGGGGCTGTGGTTTTGGTTTTAATGCCATGAAGGTATTGCCAGTAATCACCACGCTTGGCCTGCGGGTTGGTGATCGCAGTGCTGACCATATCGCACCGACAGTGCTGCTGCCCACTGTCGGTCTGGTAGAATTTAGGTCAGCTATATGAATGGTTATACCGCCATTAGTCGGTCGCCAGAGCCTCGTTGGTTAATCTGCAGGGTGCACCGCGTGCAGGTGAGGTTGACAATTGGGGAGACTGATTGGGACGAGCCTCCCCCTTACACCCCATTACATAATATTATCATTACTTTTGTATTATAGATCACAAATAACCTAAGATTATGCCCTAAGATTGATTTATGCTAGTTACAAATAATGTCAATATTTATATTAAACGTGGTATATATGGAAGCGTTCAACTAGAAACGTTTTGAACTGATAACATTGATTCTATAGTAATATATAAAGCTGAAGAGTTTGTTTATTTGAACGCGATATCAATGACATAAGCTTGCGGCTCCTGCTTTGCGCCTTGCAAAAGTACGTAATTCGTTTGTGGGTTTTGGTATAAGATTCTATAATAAAATTCCGCAATCAATTTCAGCTTTGCCATTACATCAGTTTAAAAACACTGTTAAAAAGAGGCTGATACAGAAAGCCTACTATACTCTTGACGATTATTTGGAAGATAAGAATATGTGGATATAGCCACTCTTCGCCCCTGTACAAGACAGTAATAACTAAATGCAACTAGTAATAAGAAAGTTTAAAAGGGCAACCGCCGAGGTTCGTGCTGGCTCTTTTCGGTAGAAACAGCTTTCCGGACCAGCAGTAGAGTTTACGATTAAAAAGCAGTTGTTTACAAGTTTATTTGAATAATGAATATTTTGAATTTGAATTTAGATTTAAATTAGACGGTGAAATAGATCGAGATGTGGGTAAAAGAATGAATGCAGGATGGATGAAGTGGCGGCAGGTCTCAGGCACAATATGTGACCCCAGAATGCCCCTTAAAGTTAAGGGAAAAATTTATAAAGCAGTCATAAGACCTGTCGTATTGTATGGATCAGAATGTTGGGCAATGAAAAAGACGGATGAAAGAAGAGTACATGCAAATGAGATGAGAATGTTAAGGTGGATGTGTGGTGTGACAAAACTGGATAAAATACGAAACGAGTATATAAGGGGAAGTCTGAAAGTTGCGCCCATTATAGAAAAGTCGAGAAGTGCAAGATTGAGATGGTATGGACATGTAATGAGGAGGGATGAAAATCATGTGACCAAACGTGTGTTAAATTTGAATGTGGATGGATATGTGCCTAGAGGGAGGCCTAAAAAGAGATGGTTGGATTGTGTGAAGTATGATATGCATATAAAAGGAGTGGCGCCAGAGTTGACGAAAGGTAGGACAGAATCGAAGAGAAAAACATGTTGTGCCGACCCCACTTAGAGTGGGATAAGGACAGGGTGATATATAATTTAGATTTAGATTTATTTAACCTCGGCGACGCCTGTTGGTGAAGGACGGGTGTTCAACTTCTATTACGGACTATTTTACGCATTTCAGTTTAACTTTATTTAGTTACTTTGGGGAGGTCCATAATTTTACTTCAGCGCGGATTATAGCAAAATAATTTTATTATTACTTTAGCAAATGTCCTTTACTTTATATCAAAGCGACTTATTTCCAGGTTCCCTTCGCAAGTGCTAGCATTAGTACAGTATATGCACGATGCAGTACCATATACAATTATAACTACGCCATCAAACTATACTATCACTGCGATTAACGATAATATGGCGAGTTACAGTGAAACCAAGCCTCAATTAAACCATATGGCCTGCGCATTATCAATTTTAGACCAGACTAAACTAATAAAGGAGTATACAGAGGAATGCAAGTTAAAGATGATAGAAAATACGTCTGAGATGATTGTAAATGAGAAAATTGACCTGATGGCGTTAGGTATGCCAAGCTATTTAGAATTTAGGACTAAATTGCTTGAAGAGAATATGAAAGCCCTTAAAAGATTGTATATACAGGAGGAAAAGGTATCTGATGTAGACTGCATGATTATCGATTAGTATTTAACGGAAATTATCAATGCCGTGTGGTATTTGGCTGAGTTGAATAGACAGTCCACATTTCTTACCGAGCTGTTGGAAAAAGCGACTAAGGTAAGTGGGTCTTCCGTGTGGTATCCGGCTGAGTAGAATAGACCACCCTCTTTCTTACCGAGGTATTGTAGAAGGCGACTAAGGTAAATAAATAACGTCAGGCAAGCGGCCAGTCGTAAAACACCTAGCCTTATCATAGGATAAAGGCAGGAGAAGATGAGATACAAGTTATTATGTTTATGTCAAAGCATTATTTATTGGCACACCAGCAGTTTATAGGCCAAACAAACAAAAAATACAGGTTAAAAATATAAAAGCTAGCCTACTTACTAATAAAAGGTGTGAAACAACATTCATAAACTTAATAACAAAAACAGAACTCATATTTGACAGAAAATAAAGAAATAATTCTAAGTAAGTCTAAATTAAATATAATGTTAACGATTTAAAAATATTATAAACGCCGTGTGGTATCCGGCTGAATAGAATAGTACCATCCTCTTTTCTTACCGAGGTGTCGTAAAAGGCGACTAAGGTAAGACGACCCGCCGTGTGGTATCCGGCTGAGTAGAATAGACCAACCTCATTTCTTACCGAGGTGTCGTAAAAGGCGACTAAGGTAAGTTGACCCACCGTGTGGTATCCGGTTTAGTAGAATAGACCACCCTCTTTTACCGAGGTGTCGTAAAATACGACTGGGGTAAGTTGACGTCAGGCAGGCGGCCGGTAATAAAAACGCAGCCAAATCATATGACAACATGTTTATAACATGTTGTGCCGACCCCACTTAGAGTGGGATAAGGGCAGGAGGATGGATGGATGGATTTAAAAACATTATAAATGAGAAAAAGATATTATGAAATCAGCATTAGTGCATAGCAAAGAAAAGCATTGTTGCATAGCATTTAAAATAATTAATTATTTTTATATATTCCACGATTGTTTGTACCAGCTTTTTTTGTATCAGCTAAGTATTGTCTAATACTATTAACTTAAATAAATAATCGTTTCTTTATTTTGCCACTAAAAATGTTTTTATGATCTCGTTTTCTGATTGGCTATAAAGACATGGATAAATTAATTATTAATTAATTAGTGATAAAGAGCGACTTATTTAATTTATCGACTTAAATTTTATCTATAAGACGTCTATAACTGCCCTAATTTGTGTAACTTTCATATTATATGTTAAAATTACTATAATTTTAAATATATACTGTTGTCAATTACGAATCTGCTGTGATAAGCTCTAAAAATAAAATTTATTTTTTTACTATATTTTTTACTGATCCCTTCCATATGACACTACATTAAATTCATTTCTAACGAAACTACTGAAACCCGAGACTTCGTTCATGCAAACTTAGCCATTTAAGTACCTTGAATAGTACCAATATGAATTATATCCGTTTGCAAAAAAAAAAAGAAATTCTTTAATCCTATAACCCCCTTTAAAAGCTTAAATATGTGCCAAATTTCATTTACATTTCTTTAGCGAATTAGCCGTGAAATGTTAATATACTGATCCACTGCCCCGTTGGCGCAGTGGGTAGTGATCGTGCCTTCAGCTCCGCGGGTCTTGGGTTCGATTCCCGCCGAGGACCAACATTTTCTATAAAAGGATTTGTTGGTTCTTCGAGCCTGGGTGTATATTTAAATATGTATTTAAAAATTATATATGTATATATTCACCTGTTATGTCACCCATAACGCAAGTTACTTTGGGGACAGACAACCGTTTGTGTAAGTGTCCAATATATTTATTATTATTATTTATTTATTATTATTATTTTATTTACTGATTATTGTATAAACATACAGGTTACATCGCAATAAAATGGAGCTACCTTTGTATAAGTCCGACGTTTAGGCAGAGTTGTATCTATGTAGTAATGAACTGTGTGTTTAAAGCGAGTTTTATTAATGTACACGATCGCGTTAGCGTAACGCCAGTTTGTATGACGCTGCAACAGCGACATCTAGTGACCGCTGTTCAAGCGCCATGCAAGATGGCGTTAAGCTAATGCGATCGAATATGTTAAAAAAACTCAGACTAAGAACATGTAACTAAGCACTCACACTGCCACGGTAACTAGATAGACTGATTTTCAGATTTCTAATAAAAAAAATTTTTTTACACACACACGGTCGTCCGTCCTCAAAGTAACTTAATGATTGTGTTATGTTAGACAGACAACTGGTGAATATATACTTGTATATTTTAAATACATACTTAAATACAAATATACACCCACCAATAAATTCATTTATAGAAAATGTTGGCCCTCGGCGGGAATCGAACCCGCGAACCGTGGAGCTGAAGGCAAGTTCACTACCCACTGCGCCAACGGGCCAGTCAAATATTAGTAAAGATAAGGACAGATTGTAAAGGTTAAATAATTAACATCGTTTAATAAAAAGTTTTATTGATAATTACACAATTAAACAGGAAAAATTAATATAGGAAAAAAATTAAATTAATTCAGACTTTGTCTATACGCTTAAACTATATTAAATTATCTGAATGTTAAGTTATATACTAACTTATTTATAAATAGTTATATAATTTGGATTGCATATTCGGAACGCAATATTTCAATGTCATACATTAAAAGTTAACTAAGAAACAATTAAAAGCAACTACCGTCTATTTCACGTTTTTATTACTCAATATAATAATAATAAAACGTTGTTAGCAATATTTCATGTCCTTACATGCATAAACATGCATTGTCATTGTATGTAAAAATTTCATCTCAAATGGACAACGAGAAGTATGTCAAATTTAACTAGCAAAATTCCACCTTCCACAAACATACATACAAGTAAAATGAATTAAAAGCTTTTAAAAATGTCTAAATTACTAAAACATTTTTTGCGATTCTGGCTATGTAACGTAACTATAATAACGACTTATAAAATATATACTAAAAAAATTACTTGGATAAAGACTAATATATATACATATATTAGTAATGAGTATATTAGGGGAAGTCTAAAAGTTGCGCCCATTACAGAAAAGATGAGAAGTGTGAGACTGAGTTGGTATGGTCATGTAATGAGGAAGGATGACAATCATGTGACCAAAAGAGTTTTAAATATGAATATGGAGGGAGGCCGAAAAAAAGATAGATGGATTGTGTGAAAAATGATATGCATATTGAAGAGGATTTAACTTACATATTAAGAATGGTTAAAAAATAGTTTTAATTAAATTTTACAAGTACAGAGAGCATATACATAAATTTAAATTTTTGCGTTATTAACCTAGCTTTTAAAATGTATGCGTAGCGCGAGTTTTTTTAACCCACTCTGTTTGTATGAGGCTGCAACAGCGACATCTAGTGACCGCTATTCCAGCGCCACAAATTGGCACGCTAACGCGATCGAGTAGCTTAATAAAACTCCCGCTAAGAAAACAGAATTACTATTTAGTCTGCCTAGCGTATCTGCGTATCTGACAAGATGTAAAACGGTGACAGGCCATAAAATATGGCAGCCCCGAAAATTTACATAGGAATCATAGACAAAAATTTTGCTATTCATTCTATTCAAGCGCACCAAAAATAACTCCTGAACAGATAGAAAAAATAATACCAACTATTCTATTCACTACCTTTGAGTTTTTCGTTATTCCATAAATTAATACAATTATACATTCGAAAAAACATATACCTAATAAAGCAGAAAATAGTGTACATGAAGATAATACCAAAGCAAGTTCGTTAGAGACGGCTTTATAGTTGTCGTTTTTTTATGAATTTACCAATCTTGTCTACTAAAATCTAAAACCAGGGCAGTGCATGTCAAGAACTTGCTACCACAAAATTTATAATCTATTCGCCTTGATATGTCTCCAGAATTAGCTCTGCATTATACTAAGATATATTACTTTCAATATAGAGACGGAAGGTATAATTTCCGACGACCTTATATATTAACTTACTTATTACAAATATTAATTTAATTAATTTAAAATTATTGTAAATAAATATTTATGCTTTGATTTAACTTAACATTTAATGGACATTAATAATTTAGTAACATCACTTAAAATCTTAAATTTTAAAATAACCCTTGATAAATACATCAACATTCTATACCCGGTTTCGTCCTCATTTAAGCACCATTGATCAGCTATTGTTAACTTAACATTGTATTATTCAATTAAATAATTATAATAATACCCACAACCAAAGAGCAATTGTTGGGAAAAATCAATGAGTGAGGGAATTTTAATCTTACTGTTATAGCTACAGTTAAGACTATATTCCTAATTGCTTATTCCCAACAAATAACAATTAAATAATTTATGCTCTATACTCGACGGAGGGGACATAATAAATTAAATTCAAAGCAAAAACCCCTCTCCGGAGCAACTAATATTTGTCAGGTACTAGGAAGCTAATTCTTGCTGCCTGACTCTAAGTGTGCGCAATATTTACAAAAATGTCTTTATCTAATAAAATAAAATATAAAAATATAAAATAATAAATAAAAATATTTACAATTCCTAAAATAAAGTTTTACATTATAGTATAATTAACTAAGTAAGTTATCTAAGTACTGTAAATATGAATTTACTGCGATCAAATGTTTTCACAATCCGTTTACTTAACTATTCTATTATTGCATTGCACGTCCGGCCATTTTCATTTATTTACAATTAGACTATACTATGTTATAAATATTGACAGAGGTATGTATCTATGAAAGTATATATATTTAATCATACTTACGCTATAATTGGGTATATTGCACATTGTTCATTATTGCACAAATTTTACTGGCTAAGATTTTCACTACTTACATTAGGTTTTTTTTTACTATCCCTGGGCACTTTGGTAGTGTCTTTTGTGTTGTCTGCACTAAATTGCAGCTTTTGGCAATTACCAAAATACACTGAATGTGTTTCTATACTTTCAGCACCTGATTCACTTCTAGCTTCGTCTCCCGTGTCATCACTTTCACTGCAGCTTGTTATTTTGGCAATAACTATTTTTCTCTGGAACTGCTTAGAATTTGTCGAATCACTGCTTAGATAGCCAGAATCTTCGATGGTAGATCCCTTTTTTCTTCTAAATTTTGTCCTGTGAGGATTTTCTCCTTTATGGCTTCTGACAAAAGTATTGGTGTTTATTGAACCGTTAAAATAGGGTGTCTCTTTTGTAGAATTTGAAGAATCATTTTCTTTAACGTCACAGTGACTTGATTGTTCACGGTTTGCATCTTCGTATTCTGAATTAAGAGGAAAAGTGGAACACGTCATTGGACTCCGTGAGGACTCACAAATAGAATTTCGAGGAGATAAATTTCCGCTGCTGGACTCTGTTATTATATTTGTTATACATTGATTTGGACTACCACTTCTGTCATATTCTACCCTATTGCCTATTCCTGTAGTCTCACAATGAAATCTTCTATGAGGTGTTCTTGGGTTTTCATATATAGGGTTATCTTCAGCTGTCGGAATTAGTGGCGGCAAAACATCAGGTCGAGCTAAGTTTTTAAGTTGTTTTATGGTAGGTGGTGTGCTTTGACGTTGTCTCTTTGAATGTCTAAGCTCTAGTGTTAATATCCGACTTTCTTCAGAAGCCCAATCACCGTTGTCGTCCCAGTTGTCGTCAGTTATATTGTCTAGTGATTTTGATCCGCTGTATATATTAGGCGATAGTTTAGGTCGATTTAGAACAAGCCGCTGATTTTCGTTATCATTTCTTAAGCTATTAAACTTGTTTAAACTATCAACTTTACCACTATTTTTAGAGAAAGTACCACTGCTTCTTAACTGTATGCGATGACGATTTCGAGTTTCTATTGTTTCAATATTTTTCAAAAGATCTTTTCGACTAAATTGAACACTATCTATAATTTCTTTATGTTTTGGGTGCTTGCGGTCTAAAGTATCTGGTTCAAAACCGTCTGATTCATGAATTCTTATATAATTTTCTGGTGGATCTTTTACTTCAATCGTTAAACAACCTGGACGCTTTTCAAAATTATCTGCTTTTCTACTTCCCATAGAACAATCAGAGCCACTTGGCGATGTTGGTGTGCTACCAAAATTATAACTATTATTTACATACACCTCGCTTACTAAACTGTAATTAGTATTGTGTTTTAACATGACGTTCTTTTTAGGAGCCACTTGGTTAGATATTTTCTTTATTTCTATGACTTCGTAGTGGTTGTCATCTACATGCACATCTCCTTCTGGTGACGGAGTGTTGCTGTTGCTACTAGAGTTAGTTTTATATACAGCATTTCTCATAGTAAGTTCTTCTTCTAAGGGCAAAGCATTGCTTAAGCTTGGACTTGCTTGGGATGATGGGATATCGGGGTAATCAGTCAAAGAACTTTTAGACTTTTTATTAGATGTCCTTTCCAGGCTATCAGTTTCATATTCATTTCCCGACGGAGTGTCTAAGTTATTTTTTATATTTGCATTAATAATCTCTGCGCCTGTTATATCTTTGGAACACCGTTCTTCATCAGAGCTGCTTAAAACATACGATGACCTTGAAAAATGATCCAGTGCTATCGCTTCATTAACCATATCAGGCAATGTATTATTATTTTTGATTACAGAGTTTCCATTACGTATAGCAGGATCGTTGTTTTGACGTACACTTTTTTTATCGTAACTATTGAAATCAATGTGTCTTACATCATCTACACTTGACACTGTCTGACAATGGTTATCGTCATACTCATCATCGTCAAATTCTGGTATAGGTATGTTGTAGTTTCGTAGAGAGGGTTCTGATCTTACAGAACGAGAGGTGGTTTTCTTAGACCTTAAAAACTCATCTGAATTCGAAGTTTTAGACATGTTAAAACTATTTTGTTTTCTTAACTTACATTGTTTTTCATTTGTAGGTAAAGATAACAGTGACATTGCTAAATTTTGGGTTTCATTTTCATTATAGAACACTTGCTGTTTTCCACTTGGGATATTTTCCAACCATTTTCTAATGCTGCTTTGCTTATCTCCTTTGTCACCAAGGCAGTTTGAACAAGTCGTCATGTTGTATTTTAAAAGTGTCTGGACATCATTGTCGTTGTTATTAGATTTGCATCCCGGACAACCTAAACAATTTGTTGATCTTTTTCTACTATTTGCTCTTTTAAGACTTACAATACTTCCACTTTGTTGACTACCCGTTCCTTGATAGATATCAATACTGTTACCATTTGAAGGATAGGTTTCTTCCTCTGGTATAAGGTTTAGGACAGGATGAAACCGTTTGGTCGCCATTTTCTGCTTAGCGATTGCTATAACTTCTCTAATTTTAGAAAGAAATTCGATCGCAGCAGCTGGAGGATCCTGTAAGATAAAAAGTTATTAAATAAAATACAATTGAAGACACCAGGTTATAGCAGTCAGTTTAATAACTCAATGTAAAAGTTAGTGCTTCCTCCCACCTGAGAATAAAATGTTTAATATATTTTTATTACTTACTGCCATTAAATGAGGTTCAAAGTAAGCTGGATTGAAATACAGTTTACGCCGTGTAGTTCCCACTGGTCTTGTGATCTCACGATCATCTATTGTCTCCACAATCGATACGTGCTCATCAGGAAGACGTTCTATACTTGATTCGTCTCGATGGTTTAGCTCTAAGCCATCACTTTGATGTTTAAATTCATTTACATGTCTATGTATTACTACTGATGTTGTTGACTGCTGAAAATTGGTATTTTCATGACATTGCAAATTGCTGTCAGCAAAATCTTCAGAATCAGATAAATCATTTGCAAAATTTTTGCTATCATGAAACTGTCTGCCAACGTTTAATAAAGGATTTTTCTTGATGACTCCATCATCCTGGCCTAAAACATTGGCCAACGATTGGGCGCGTTCATTATTTATTCTTATGATATCATGTTCTGTTATAGCAGTGCCATCTTTTTTTCTTAACACCTTAAAATTTTTCAACGTGTTGGCTGCGGCCGCAGCCTTTCGACGTTTTTTGATATGTAAATAGAGAAAAACAGAGGCGACGTATATAAGACCGAGTAGAAGGGAACTTATTCCAATTGCAATGTACTCCGTGATACTCAGGCCAGATGTATTAGATGTCTCGGATGTTTGCGCGTTTGAAGCAAACAACACCTCAGATATATCTGAAACAGAAAATTAAACAAAAAATTATATAAAGAACTTAAAATGTAGGTTTATATATTAATCTTTTATTCATGATGTTTGCAAATTACTCTTAGCCAACTGATATTTTGAGATAGATTGATTGACAGACACGCTTAATGGAATTGTTTTTTATGAAATCTGGCGGTTTTAAGCGACTCGCTTGAGGTTTTTATTGATTGATGATTTACATAGTTTTTGATTCTAAATTTTTAGGTTTAATGACTAAAGCGCTTATCATAAGCATCGTGCAAAGAGTTCTGTTATTAGGCACTGAGAAAAATAGATCTTAGAGGACTTAAAATCTTGCACAGTTTACAAACACAAAAGCTACTTCCAAACTTGGCTGGGAGTTGGATCCCTTTCTATTAAACTTATTCGGACATACCTAGATCGACCATAGATGGGTCGATATGTATAGTATTTATCGATAATCTAGTTATAATTCTGAGTGTTTTATAAATTATAGGCGTATTGATGTATGAGTTTCTGAAATAATTTTCGCCATGTTTGCGCTCGTAGTACTATATTATAACACCTAAGTCGTAGATTTATCGAATGAAATTATGATCACTTTATTGTATAGTAGTATTGCTTTGAAAATAAAATAATTGTATAACTAATTTCGACAGTTGAATCTCACCGCCATTGTGACTGTAATTTAGCAAAATTATTGCGTTAAACAAAATGATATCGAGCTACTATGAAGATGTTCATTTGTCATTATTTCTTGCAATTTCTAGATAATGGAATTAGCGTACTGAAATTGCGAACATCATTTGACCTGTCATTGCATACAATACACAATAGTTGAAATTAAGAAGCGATAGCATGTTGTTTGATTTATAAGAGATAATTTACCATGTTGATGTACAAAGTTTGAACTTGTATCAAAAGAACATCATCTTCCTGCCCTTATCCCACTCTAAGTGGGGTCGGCACAACATGTTATAAACATGTTGTCATATGATTTGGCTGCGTTTTTACGACCGGCCGCCTGCCTGACATCAACTTACCTTAGTCGTATTTTACGACACCTCGGTAAGAGAGTGTGGTCTATTCTACTAAACCGGATACCACACGGTGGGTCAACTTACCTTAGTCGCCTTTTACGACACCTCGGTAAGAAATGAGGTTGGTCTATTCTACTCAGCCGGATACCACACGGCGGGTCGTCTTACCTTAGTCGCCTTTTACGACACCTCGGTAAGAAAAGAGGGTGGTACTATTCTATTCAGCCGGATACCACACGGCGTCAACTTGTATCAAAAGAACATGAATATAAAAATGCAAATGAGGTTGGTCTATTCTACTCAGCCGGATACCACACGGCGGGTCGTCTTACCTTAGTCGCCTTTTACGACACCTCGGTAAGAAAAGAGGGTGGTACTATTCTATTCAGCCGGATACCACACGGCGTCAACTTGTATCAAAAGAACATGAATATAAAAATGCAAATGAGGTTGGTCTATTCTACTCAGCCGGATACCACACGGCGGGTCGTCTTACCTTAGTCGCCTTTTACGACACCTCGGTAAGAAAAGAGGGTGGTACTATTCTATTCAGCCGGATACCACACGGCGTCAACTTGTATCAAAAGAACATGAATATAAAAATGCAATTTTATATTGCTATGGTTCTTAAAATTGAAATCAAGCAGTCAAAGCAAAATATGGGTTAAGAGTTAAAATTAACGGGCTGGTGCTTATGAGTTTTTTATCAGAGAAATACGTGCTTAATTGATGTTAACAAATCATTGTTCCTAATGAAAACCTATGTTGTTAATTGATTGCGAATAAAAAAACTTCAAATATGTGTATTTCTAAACAATTCTTGGGATATATTTAACCTGCCAATCTGCGTATGAACAAAGCGGTTCGACTAAGCTTTAATCCTTCTGACAAAGGAAATAACATTTGCCAAGCAGTGATAAGTAGCAGGTTACTTTTTAATACTTTACTACTAATTAACATTTCGCTCTTTTCGAAGAATAAAGTCACATTTCCTATACGAGTACTTGTACATGAGACATGTAACTTTATTTTTCGGATAGGGCGATTCAACTTATTATGGATTGTCACAATTGCTATGCCAAATTGGAAGAACTACGTATTAACTTACTGTTAGAATGCCTCGGAGGTGTTCCCTGGACCCTGAATGCAACACACGGTGTAAACACTCCCCTTAAATCTAAGGGCGATATTGGGGTCGTCGCAATATCTCTACATAGCAAATGCACCACCATGACTCTTCCGGTCATACGCCTGCGGACTTCATCCTCACCGCTCCACTGAAACAGTTAAAGGTAATTGTTAAGTTTTATCATTAGGATAGGATTGACCAGAACTTCGGACGAGTGGATCCGGGAAATCGAGTCCTTGGATCCGTTGTCGAAGACTGTCCTTCTTCTTCTTCTTTCTCAACCGATGGACGTCCACTGCTGGACATAGGACTCTTCATGGGATCTCCACCACATACGATCTTGTGCAGCTTGGACCCAGCGGCTTCCCATGACCTTTTTGAGATCGTCAGTCCATCTCGTGGGGGGTCTGCCGACACTGCGTTTTCCGGTGCGGGGTCGCCATTCCAGCACCTTGAGACCCCAACGCCCATCGATTCTCCGCACTATGAAACTGTCCTATGCTGCTCTAATGGAGACCTCCGAGCGTTAAGAAAATTCAGGAAAGAAGAAATTAAGAAAATTCAAAAGGATTCAGTCGCCAAGTTAAAGTAGGTCCTCGAGGCGATCAATGCATCTCGTGCTCTCGTTGCATTGATTAGCGGAGGGAAGGACTACTGCTTAGGCAGGCTCTGACTTGGAGGTAGCCGCTCCCTGGCATACAGATCTGCTGCATGGGGGATGGAGGCAATGTTCATAAAGTTACCTTGTCCTTGCTACCAGTAGCGTGATGAAGACTATCATGTTTTAGTTGGTGCAAATCCGACATACCTCCCACCCGTCCGCATCCGACAGCGGTACCCATTGCGGCTTACTTGATTTATGATATTTGAGAGATAAATGTTTACCTGTAGAAAAGTTCTCCCTTCATCTCGGAACAAGCTAAATGGCACATCAGCGTCTATTGTGTTTCGAAGATCCAAGAATCCTTTTCGCGTTAGGAACTGGGCTCCCGATACAGCGCAAATTGGGGTCTTCACATCTGAAAGCATTTAAGAATAGTATTTAAGATTAAAATTGGACTAGAAAGATTTACCATGTCATAAAGATTCATCGCTCTTATTCATATATAAAAAGCGTGACCGGGATTATTAGAGATTAAGGAACACATATTAAATATGATAATAGTTCGGAAAATATATCATAAACAAAATTTTAATAGTATATTATTAATTATAAATTAGGAAGTAACTGTTAAATATAAAGAAATTCCAATTAAAAGTAAGTGAAGATCAATTTCGTATTTTAAGACCGACCGTAGTCAGACTTCAACTTACCTTATTCGCATTTTACGACACCTCGGTAAGGAATAACGGTGGTCTATTATACTCAGCCGGATACCACGCGGCGGGTCGACTTACCTTAGTCGCCTCATCCGACACCTCGGTAAGAAAGAGAGTGGTGTATTCAACTCAATCGGATACCACACGGTTATCCAGATCAATGTTAAAAAATAGTACAAATAAATGGAAATATATAGGTATTAAAATCGCGGATAACATCTACTAATTGAATAAAAAACTAACTAAATAGCATGTAAATAGATAAATGAAGAAGGAAGACTAATAGCGGCTAATAAATAAATATGTCTTAAAGGTATTTTGTATTCCTGTAGAATAGAACATAAATATATGAATTATAGACTACGTTTTCGTTTAACAAACATATGCGTGTCAGTAAACTAAATTGAAGAACTAATAAGTACTCACTATGGAAGGTGATTTCCCGAGATGGATGGATGATTTGACCTTTGAGCGGCAAATAGACAAACGGAATGCGTTGTATACCGGTTCCGGTCCCGAAGGTTGCGAGGGAACATTCTATAATGGAAAACAAATGGATATTACTGATTGCTGCGGTGTTCAATTACTTTGTATAGCGCAAAAATATATGTAAATGGTTGCGTAATAAACTGTAGCACGGGTCGGTCTTTTAGATCAAATCAAATCAATATAATCTTCATTTATTTATTAGGAAGCCAACATGATATACAATATGGTTAATTTAAAACTTATACAAATTTCTAAATTATAGTATTCTATTGTATATCTCACTTAACGGCTAACTTAGCATGTATAATTAAATAAACAAATAAACCAAATAACGTTCTGCTCACTAAATCAAATAAAAAAAAATTGTAAAAGAAAGAAATTTTTAAATTAGCTCTTTCAAGCACTTTTGAATCGTCAAGGATCAATATGATTTATAAAGGTACAACTGAGAAGAACCCGAAACAAACTCGGCGGTCAATCTTTCGGATATTTTCAATTTTATATCAGTAAACCGTTGTATAAAGCTGCAAGAATTTTCAAATCCAGGCTTTTTTTATCATTCAAATTTAATACTAAAGAGCCGTAAGAAACAACCACAAAAGTACAAACGTAATAATGAAAATATTTTTCTGTAATCCGCGATTAAGTAAATAGAAAATATATATAATGCTAAATTTATGGACTATCCGTTTACCTGATATATATCGAACATTTCAAAAACGATGCCTTAAACCTTTAACAAAAAATTGTGCTAATTATCTCAATTAGAAGTGTTAAGAAATGTATTGTAACTTTTTATTACAAAAACCTTACACTTTAAGGGTTATTCTTTCGATCTTTATTCACGTTATTTAGCGTCTTTACAATTCGGTACTTTCGATTTACTGTGTTAAAAGACTGAATAATGTGAAAGTATATAACAAATATAGTGACGTTATGCTTTTTAAATCATACCCCTCTTGCATGACGTATAGTTGGACATATCCGTACTAATATTATAAACTAACAATGGCCAGCGGCTCCGCCCGCGGGGAAAGATTAAAATCGTAATATTATATCTTTTGATAACCATAAAAATGGTTAAAGTAAGTTAACCTTAAAAGCTAAATATATGCTGTCGCGGAATTTTATTTAGACCTTTAGAGGGGAACAATTTTGTAATACATGATTATTAGAATAACTATCACAGTTTACTCAGCGCACGCAAGGAAAGCTTTAAATTTCGCCGTTATCGTACTTTTTTTTATTGCTGCTGCTTTGCCATTCATCTTAGCGTGATGTTATATAACCTATAACCTTTCACGATAAATGGACTATCATTGAAATAACTTTTCAAATCGGTGCAGTAGTTCCTGTGATTAGCGCATTCAAAGAAACAAACAAACTCTGCAGCTTTATATATTGGTTTAATTAGTATAGGTAGATGAAAAAGTCTATCTATTACTCAGCTGCGTGCTTAATATGAGTTTTTTTTAAACTACTCGATCACTATAGCGTAACGACAACTTGTATGACGCTGCAATATCGACATCTAGTGACCATTGTTCCAGCGCTATACAAATTGGCGTTACGCTAACGCGATCGAGTAGCTTAAAAACACTCTCACTAAGCACACGGGTATGAAATCGAACGGTCATATATTAGAGTCTCCCGATTCAAGTCCAGATATCTCTAATTCCGATTGTTTTTAACTTTTTTGTCGAGTTCCGTTTTTTTCGAGAAAATTTTTTATTATACTCCTGATATTTATTAAAATTAGAAATTAGGTATGAGAACAAATAGTACACACTACATCTAGCATTACATACATTTTCTTTTATCGCGGATTATAGCAAAATAATATTCTCATTACTATTGTATTATGGACCTCCACAAAGTAACGCCTAATTCTATAAATTATTAAAGTATAAAAACAAAACGTAAATTAAGAAATAATTGACGAGAAATGTCAAAGTTGGTCCTAACCTAGGTTTAACATTTAAATGAAAGTGTCTTTTTAATCCGATTAGAACCAACATAACGCACGGACATTTGAAGATTTCAAATAGTGATGCCGGGATTATTATTGTTTATGAATCCTTTAGGTCGATAGCTTATTATATTACGTGCAGCCTGGGGGAGTCTGCTAAGAGAGTGTGTTTACGATATTGAATGTACTTC
Source organism: Morpho achilles (assembly GCA_947086495.1). Lineage (NCBI taxonomy): Eukaryota > Metazoa > Arthropoda > Insecta > Lepidoptera > Nymphalidae > Morpho > Morpho achilles. The sequence continues at coordinate 10,369,156 of CAMTZB010000020.1, forward strand.
TTAAAATATTGTTTATTGTATTTGTATAATATAAAGTTTAACAAGAATAAATAACTTGTAAAATGTAGATATACAGTTGGTACGTTATATATTTACAATTACTCGTACATAGATTCCCAAATCAAAAATTATAATTACTCGGTATTATGAATTTCAGTGAATTATTTTTTAATTTTTTTTTGCAGAAGAACAAGAAACACAATTTATAGAGATCAATGACCATACCCGAAAACGCCATTACAAATAAGACAAACCTAGACCTAAAAACTAAATAGTAAGGTGCGAGTGAGAAAATAAAAAAATTATGTTTATGATATTAAACGTTCTTCTTTGTATAATATGAAGTTTAACAAGAACAAAAAACTTGTACAATGTAGTTAAGCAGATGGTACGTTATATATTTAGGATTACTCGTACATATGTATATTCCCAATAAAATAAATTATAATTACTTTGTATTATGAAATTCAGTCAATATATTTTAATTTTGTTCACAGTAAAATAATTCAGTGAAATATTTCAGCTACAGAAATTTTGTAAAAAATATTTTTTTAAAACACGATTTATAGAGATCAATGACCATACCCCAACACGCCATTACAAATAATGTAATAAGACAAACCTTGACCTAAAAACTAAATAGTAAGGTGCGAGTGAACAAATAAAAATGTTATTTTATTCTGTTGGGCGCCTTTTTAAGTCATTGAATCATTGAATTTTCCTTTTTTGTGGAGAAAGGTTGGACTTTAGCTTGAATTTTATAAGTGTCTTTGTTCGCAAAACAAATTAAGATGTTGCCTTCAAAATAATTCACGAATATTTATCGTATTAGACACGCAAAGTGCCTAGTATTTGGAGCCTACGTAAATTGAAATGACGGTGACTTGTAAAAATTTTAATAATTTTTTATCACTCAGCCGTTTGAAAGTTCAAATAAATTTACTGTATAATTTATTACAACGTACGAGTTGGTCACGGTTTTGGCACTAGTAAACCTTAATAGAGTGTGACTTGCGACATTTTATTTATATAACAGGCGCGTCGTTAAACTTTAAGTATGTAGTTTTATAGTTAAAAGAAAATGCGCGGTAGTAAAAAAATATGTTAGCTGAAATCAGAACGCTCTCTCCGCTCTTTTCATTCACATTTACTGTTTAAAATTAAAATTGACGTCTTTGAAGTAAATTTAGCAACCAATCAAATACAATAAACTAACGGCCTCTATTCCACTGCTGGGCTATGCCCTACGGTTCTTGTTTCTGAACTTTCAGTCCAAATTCGAATCGAACCTGAATATGTTAAACGGTTGAAGCAAATAATTTTTTTAGCTCCAAAAATGTTGTCACGATTGTTTACTGTCTAAGGATCTTGCATTATTAATCTCATCAAGAGCCCTTTCCTTCCTAAAAAAATTTGAGGGACACGAAAGCATCTTGATACGAGGAAAATAAGGAGAGAAGAGTCTATATTCTTCTCTCCTTTTTTGGATAGAAAAGTTTAAGCTCAGACCCGTCACCATGCTTTAGTTCGGATTGGTCGGTTACACATATCCTCGAAATTCTCTGAATATATCTAAATTATTTTTAATTTTTTTATATTCTTCACCATAAAACCTGTCATAAATTGCAAATATAATTCAGTCATATAAGCTTTAACAGAATTTATTGGTGCCTATCCGAGGTTTAAACTCTAAGCCTCTGGAAAGATTTTCTCACTATTTAGTTATCACAGCTTTTTATTTAATAAATTATTTAAAATATAGTAAGTAGTGGCCTGTTACTCTCTGCTGGTAATAGGCCTCTTCTCTTCGTTTTTTGAGAGAAGAATTGGAGCTAAGACCTACCACGCTGCTCCAATGCGGATTGGTAGGTTACACATATCTCCAGAATTCTCTAGAGATATTCAGGTTTCCTCATGATGTTTTCCTTCACCGAAAAGCGTGTGATAAATTGCAATTATCAATGAGACATATAAGTTTAACAGAAAAAACTCATTGGTGTCTGCCAAGGTTTGAACCCGTGACCTTCTTGAAAGAGTCGCAAAATGCTACCGCTGGGCTAACACAACTTAAAATATAGTAATAATAAAAAATTGACAATATGAAAAATTACCTCATACATTTTCCACTAACAGTTTTGTATACATCATTCAGTCTCTATCAATAATAAGGATTTTCAATATATCTATTAGTATTATTAGTGTTGTAGTTAAACTGAGTTATGCAAGTTACATGTTTATGAATTTACGCATAATAGACGCCACCAATACCTCTTAGCACAATAAATTTTTCAAATTAATGTTTCTATAAGGCTCTAAATAGTAAAAGTCTATTGCAACGTATTACATCTATTATGTACATATAATGATTATATTTAACATATTTACTGAAGGGACATTTTAGATATGGAATTTAAAACGATATATTATTTAAATTTAAGAAAGTCTAATATACCTAATAATATTTACAATATACGGTCATAAAAATCGGTCTGACAAAAGATACTAAAGGTAAGGTTTAAGTAAGCTATTTTGGAAAGTGATTGCAATTGGGATTGGACTACAATTAGATTATTATAGTAGAATATAATCATTTTATTCTTCATCTTCTTTTTAAACCAATGGACGTCCACCGTTCGATATGTTTTGTCAAGTGGAAACTTTTAGACCTAGCGGCGTCTCGCGACTATGGGCCTCATAAGAAAGCTCATAGTCACTCAGTGGGCGATAGAACGAGCTATGCTCGGAGTATCTCTACGTGATCAGAAATGAGGAGATTCGTAGAAGAAACAAAGACTGATGTAGCACATCGTGTCGGGGAGCTGAAGTGGCTATGGGCGGGGTACATGCGGAGAACCGATGGGCGTTGGAGTCTTAAGGTGATAAAATGGCGACCCCGTACCGCAAAACGCAGTGTCGGTAGACACCCGAAAAAGGTGGACAGACGACAGTCGCGGGAAGCCGCTGGATCTAAGCGGTTGACGAAGAAGAAGAAGGCTTGTTGCGAACTTTTTGAGGTCGTATGTGCATCAAAGAACGTCTATTGGTTAACGTTCATTTGTACTATGCGCCCGGTTTTTGCAATTTTAGCTTTGGAACGGATTGGTTTATTAATCATCATTTCTCATTCCTCATTTAACTACAATTAACAATACTCCTAGCATAGCTCGCTCCGTTGCCCACTGAGCAATGTTTTTCCAGTTTAGAGTGAGACACGGGGTTGTTTAATTGGCTCACTGATGAGAAACGACCCACTCGGCCAAATTCATCCAGGTCAAGGGTGGCGGCTTCCGCTATTGGATACGTTCACCGCCACCCTGCCTGTGAAGCAATGAAATTAAACACAGTCCTTAACAACATATTGAAATGTTTGTATATGCACAAATTATGTACCTGGTAAATCATCGACGCACAGCTCCCTATCCTCCCTGAATAGTGGCGCTCGCTGAGGGCAGGAACAAGAGCATTCTCCTTTTAAGGACTTGTTCCGCGGAACGCCAGAACCAGCCCCGTACTCCACGCATTGCGCCGGCCCACATTCACCACCTGAATTATTTTTGCTGTTATTATTTTAATGAACTAGGGCAGCCATAGCAAATAATAGAAGAAGCAAGATAAGAGACCCACACTTTGACTCAAATCTTTGTCATATACACGTGTCAATACACGTGAAGAAAATATTTATGGCACGTTTTTAATCCTTAATACGCTGTGTGGTTTCCGGCTGAATAGAATAGTGGTACTATTCTATTTCTTACCCTCATTTCTTACCGAGGTGTCGTAAAAGGCGACTAAGGTAAGATGACCCGCCGTGTGGTATCCGCCTGAGTAAAATAGACCAACCTTATTTCTTACCGAGGTGTCGTAAAAGGTGACTAAGGTAAGTTGACCTACCGTGTAGTATCCGGTTTAGTAGAATAGACCACCCTCTTTCTTACCGAGGTGTCGTAAAATCGCCTAAGGTAAGTTGACCACAGGCAGGCGGCCGGTCGTAAAAACGCAGCCAAATTATGAGACAGCGTGTTTATAACATGTTGTGCCGACCACACTTTGAGTGGGATTAGGGCAGGAAGATGATGTTTTTAATCGTTAAACTTTGAAAATTTTTAGCTTACCTTCAAAATGTTTATGTAAATGAAAAATTAGTTATAAATTTTTTAACATCCAATGAGATCTAACTAAATCCATCATGCATTCTCCAGCCCTTCTTCATTCATCATTCCGTTTCTTCATTATCCCACTCTAAGTGGGGTCGGCACAACATAGGCTTGACGTCAACTTACCTTAGTCACCTTTTACGACACCTCCATAATAAAGTAGGGTGGTCTGGTACCAGTTATCTGTCACCGTGGGACTGACGACCGTGTGTGTAAGTGTCCCATATATATTTATTTATTATTCTACTCAGCTGGATACGGCGGGTCAACTTACTTATTTCGCCTTTTACGACACCTAGGTAAGGAATGAGGGTGGTCTATTCCAGGGGCTTCTTAAACTGTGGGTCACGACTACTGAAAGGGTCGTCGCAAAGATCTGATACTTTTCAATCATTATTAATACAACTACATGGCTGCAGCTGTCCTTTAAAGAACTTTTCTAACAAAGATTTATTGATATTTCTCGTCCTAAGTTCCTTCATTACCCCTTTTCATTAAATTTAATTAAATAGATTTTATTAAATTTGTGATTGGTTAGTTTACAACAATTTTAAATGAAATTAGTATACACACTACGTACAAATATAAATACAAATAAAAATCATACAAAATACTATTGTAGTTTTATTATAACTATTTTTTGAAAAAAGTGGCAATACAAAACTGTTATTTACAAAAGTTTAAGAAGCCCTGGTCTATTCTACTCAGCTGGACACTACACGGCGGTTCAACTTACTTTAGTCGCCTTTTACGACAACTCGGTAAGAAAGAGGGTGGTCTATTCTACTCAGCCGGATACCACACGCCGGGTCAACTTAGTCGCCTTTTACGACACCTCGTTAAGAAAGAGGGTGGTCTATTCTACTCAGCCGGATACCACACGACGGGTCAACTTATCTTAGTCGCCTTTTACGACATCTCACTAAGAACATATGTGGGATAAGGGCAGGAGAATGATGATAATGATAAAGAGTGGGATTAGCAGTACGCTGCTACTAGTATTTGTTCGACTTGCACTGACTCACCGAGTATAGTGAACACGTCGCCGGTGTCCCGTCTCGCCAGATCGCCGATGGTAGCAGCGGCTGCGGTACTCCACAGGAGTAAGAGCAGCACGGCCATGCTAGCCACCGCCGCCCGTGTTCACGCATCCGCTTAGCCGCCGCATTCTTACCAACTGCAAGTAAACACAGAACATTTTATATAAATATATGGGACACTTACACACACGGTTGTCCGTCCCCGTTCCTTATGCTAGTCCGGTATAGGTAAAGCTTCAATTTCTAGCAAATTTCGTGTATTGGCCAGTAGCGTAACAGACAGACATCCGTCAAGCGAAGTTTCGTCATTGACCTTCGTATGCTATCATTGCCTAGTACAGCTATGTATCCTGAAATGGTATCACGCAAGCACCTGATAATAGCAAATTCGCATTACGTATGTGTTTAAAGAATCATTGTGTCGCGATTATTATGTCTTGTGTGTGATATAAAATGTCTGATTCGCGAAATTTTAAGTTTAATTTGAATTTTTTACAAAAGTAATAATAAAATTATTTTGCTATAATCCGCGATGAAGTAAAATAGAAAATATATATAATGCTAAATGTAGAGTGGACAGTCGGTTATCATACCTGATGATGCTTCGGTTGCGGGGCGAAACAATTGTTGAGTTTGTGATAGTGAACGTATATAGTGCTTGTGTATCATGGTGGCGGTGGTGGAGGTTTGTGCATGTGTTTTTTACGACTCCTGCATGTATCAGGTATGAAAACCGATTGTCCTCTCTACATTTAGCATTATATATATTTTCTATTTTACTTCATCGCGGATTATAGCAAAATAATTTTATTATTACTTTTGTATTATGGATCTCCGCAAAGTAACGCCTAATTCTATAAATTATTGAATTTTTTATTCAATAACTAGTTACTGCCCGTCAACAACAGGTAATTAGGGTGGTCGAACGAGGTTCATGAATCATTCGTGATAAAAAAGTAAAGTAACGGCCTATTACAATCCCACTGCTGGGCATAGGCCTCTTCTCTCCGTTAATGTAGAGATTGGATTAGAGTAACGTGGTAGGTCATAGCTCCAATCCTTCTCTCCGAAAATGGAGTGAGGAGGCCTATGCCCAGTAGTGGATAGTAACAGGACGTTACTTTACTTTTTTTACAGGGGTCGGCAACCTTCTAAGTCTAGAAAACCGTAAGTGGCAATTATAATATATTAATAAAAAAAAACATATTTCAAAGAGCCAATAAATAATCATATAGTATCGGCTTATATTTGATTTATGGTTTAGAACAAATAAATTTAAGAAATATTATTTATTAGTATAACATATTTTTATCACACTATATTAGAATTTTTATTTTGCAAAAAAATTGTATGCTAAAGTTTAATCAACAGAAGTAAGTAATGTAAAATAACAACGTTATACAGATAACGAAGTTATGTCAAATAAATAACAGATACAAAAATATCATACGCTTAGTATTAAAGTGACCTAATTCAAAATTGGGCTTAATTAAGTTACATACATTGTAATCCTTATTATGCCGTGCGGTATCCGGCTGAATAGAATACTACCACCTTCATTTCTTACCGAGGTGTCGTAAAAGGCAACTAAGGTAAGTCGACCCACCGTATGGTATCCGGCTGAGTAGAATCAACAAACCTCATTTCTTACTGAGGTGTCGTAAAAGGCGACTAAGGTAAGTTTACCCACCGTGTGGTATCCGGTTTAATAGAAAAGACCACCCTCTTTCTTACTGAGGTGTAGTAAAATACAACAGAAGTAAGTTGACGTCAGGCAGGCGGCCGGTCGTAAAAACGCAGCCAAATCATGTGACAGCATGTTTATAAGATGTTGTGCCGACCCCACTTAGAGTGGGATAAGGGCAGGAAGATGACATTGTAATTCTTATTACAATATCATCTATGACACTACGAAATATAAAAAAAAAAACTATCGTTTTTTGTTCTTTCTCTTTAGTATTTAACACTCACTAGTTTTGTAGGCCTATTCTATGCTTTATAGCAATTTGAATCGTGCGATATAAACAGCTTATTTCTAATTAATTTCTCAAAATGGCATTACGATTTATTGTCAGTACAGAGAAATTCTACGCTTATTTAGCTATCGGCTAGTTTGTAACGCTTCGTACACATAAATGTAATTAATGAGTGATATTGTGATACCTTATTTATAGTAGAAACTTAGGAATAGGTAAAGATAAACCAGTGTACCCACGGTCGAAGTGACATTTTAGTAAGTCCGTGGTTCTATGTGGAAAGCTAACACTTTCGTGACACACTTATTTTGAATAATCGTACATTGCGCCAGGACCTGACCTTCAATGTAAAAGCCGTGAAGGCCTAGTTCAATCGTGTTGTATATACCAACTAGCGACCCGCTCCGGCTTTGCACGTGTATAAAATATATAGCCTATGTCACTCAGTGAAAAATTATTAAATCGATCCGGTAGTTTTGATTCATTCATTACAGCCCGTGGCCCGCACGAATATGCCCCTGCATTTTAAATCTGTAATAACTTCTAAAATGTTCATTTAAATTACATGCTGTTAACAGCCATATTGATCTTTATTAAATTAACAATATATTTAATGTACTTAATTTAATAAGGATTAATGCTGTATTGATTAAAAATGCTTTGAAAATAGGGAATTATTTTACGTAAAAAGTAAATGTCAAAAAATGCTATTATGGGTTATCCTTAAGAGATAGACATATACCATCACGGACTTTTCTGTAGACCTTTTCAAGGTGTACAAATACTTAGTACATTATTTTGATAGATCTCCTAGGTTTCAGCCTGCGTTTGCAATGTAAGCGGAAAAAAAATGTAATTATTAACGACATTACATTAGAAACCTCAAAAATTACAGTATTTCTCTACTCCATATTCAATGTTATTACACATATAACCTTCCTCTTGAATCACTCTATGTATTAAAAAAACCTCATCAAAATCTGTTGCGTAGTTTTAAAGATTGAAGCATACATAGGGATATAGGGACATAGAGACAGACAGGAAAAACGACTTTGTTTTATACTATGTAGTGATTGCGCATGTTCATATAGCAATCACGCGTTTCTGTTTAGACGATTTCACATACTTTTCCCACTTGTTTTTTTTACTGCTTTTGAAATGCTAATCGCACTCAAGGTCAAAAAAACACAAGCGATGAAAGTTACAAACATTTGCATAATCAAAATGATAATTTTTATTTGTTTAATAATAATTGTTTTAGTGTTTTATATCTCCAAAAACCAGCTAATGCGCGAAAGAACCATTAAATTAATCCCTCCTTATTCAATTTTTGCAAGATAAAAAGCATTTCTTGGCTAATGTAGAAATTTTTGAAAAAGTTCTTTGACAAATAAATCAGTATTTAGATACTGAATATCTGGGTGAACGAGCTTCGCTCGGTAAATTTTTACAAAAAAAAAAACTTAAAAAAAGAAAAACAATTAATTAGTTCGGGATCGATCCTTGGCATTCACATTTCTCGAGGCTGCCCGTTACCCGAATAAGCTACGCCGACTTGACAGTTAATGGCGAAAATTCAATTCAATATAAATGTTAGTGTTTTTTAATGCCCAAAAACAGGGATAAAACAATATTTTTTTTACATAAAACCTAGCTAGATCAAATTTTCTCCCCCAAAACCTCCTACATGCTAAATTTCAGGAAAATCGTTGGAGCCGTTTCCGAGATTCAGAAAATATATATATATACAAGATTAACTCATTTAAATATAAAGATAACAAATTTTAAGTAAAATCTTCTATTAGAGTAGATGCATATTCATTGCTATACATAGGTATATCAACGATATTTTTCCTTTACACTTATTCAATAAATAAGAAGCAATTTTTTCAAAAGTCTACCTTTTTTTTTTTCAACAACCTGTTACCTATGACGGTGACAATGTTTTTTTTATACTATTGACCTAACTATTTGAAGAAGGTCTGAAACATGTAATATAGATCAACAGGATCTTAAGCAGCTGGAGACCAACGACCTTAAGAGGTCGTCTATCTAGCTATTCAAGGTTTACTATAACAACATAAAAAATATTGTCTCAGAAGTTAAAGCTAAAAAATTTGCTACTATTATAGATATACTTCTTTAAAAAGGTTTTTGACGCGCAAAATAAGTTATTTACAGATTGAAACTTAAAAAAAATAATTTTTTCAAGCTTTGTAATTTTGTCGTGGAGTATATACCATGACGACACTTCGGTTACGGGATGAAACGATTGTTGTTATTGTGGTTGTGAATGTGTGCATTGCTTGTGTATTTTATTGGTGACGGGTAGTGCATGAGTTTTTACAAATTTTGCATGTATCACGTATGAAAACAGATACACTCTACATTTAGCATATAAAATACTGCAATCACCAGCGGATCCGCCCGCGTGGAATCAGCAAAACCGTAATATAGTATTTTGATAACCATAAAAATTGGGTTAATCTTAGAAGCTAGACATACGCTGTCCCGGACTTTTATTTACAACTTTTAGCTGGGAACAACTTTGTAATACATGATTTTCTTCTTCTTTTACTATTACCGTTTACTCAGCGCACGCAAGGAAAGCTTAAAATTTTGCCGTTTTCGTACTATTTTTTATTGCTGCTCCTATCCTATTTATTTGAGTGTGGTGTTATATATTTGGCTTATAGCCTTCCTCAATAAATAGACTATCTTACACTGAAAGAATTTTTCAAATCGGTCCAGTAGTTCCTGAGATTAGCGTGTTCAAACAAACAAATAAACAAACAAACAATGCAGCATTATATACATAGGTATATAATATTTTATTTCGGATTATAAGCAAATAATATTGTAATTACTTTTGTATTATGGACCTCTGCAAAGTAACGTCTGAAAAAACTTTGATTTCGCTTCCAACCAAAACTGGTAAATAAGAAGTTCTACGCGTAGAAAGTCATGAATAAAAAAAGAAAGTCAAAATAAGGATCATCTCATTTATATTATTAATTATGATAGAAATCGGCTGCATCTGTTAATATTTGAATTGAATCGTGCTTTATGTCGTTTGTATGTGAAAGTAATGTTTACCGCGATCTGTGAAATTTGACTGAACTGTTAAATTAACAATTTCGAGCGCTAACGGTCATTGATATAGAACTGCGAGATTACGGTTTAGAGAATTTTTACGATCGAATTTAATTGATGTGACAAAAAAGTAAAATTATACTGCTTTAATCTTAGATCAACTAAATATAAAAGATGGAGTTTTGCCGAACAATGATGATAGCGGAATAGTTAAAGTAACGAACTTGCGATTGAGAGGTCGTGGGTTCGAATCCCGGTTATTATACTTTTTTTCTAATTGAATAATATGCTGTTAGCCCTAACGACTTTTACAGCGTCACCGGGCGGGACGGGCGAGAGCAAAAGCATTGCCGAAGTTGTGCTACTACTGACGTGAACCCACCCTAACACAAGCTAGCTTAGCTGGAGGGGCTATCAAGTTAACGTGTAATTTGTCACCCAAATTTCTAGTAATCTTAAAAAAAAAATTGAGTGACGCATTTTGTTTTTTTACAAAATGCGGTTAGTCCTTATGTTTTTACATCGTCATCGGGCGGCATGAACGAGCGGCATGGCATAATTTCTAAATCTTTTAAAATGTCGGACCTTCTTCATTAGAAGAAGGTTCGACGAATATTAGACGGTTAATATTAATTAACCGTCTAATATTCGCTTATTATAATCGCCTGCTGCTTATGTTAAACCTGTATTAAAGAAAAGTAATGGCGGCTGTACACTCTATGCGAGACACCCGGAGACATGTCGATTGCACTCTCGCCTCTGCTCCGTGTGTCTTGCCTGCTCTTGCTCTTGAGTCGGTTTTTGAGGCCGACCCAAGTGGCCTTGCGCCGCTTTGCACAATAGGCGAGCGCGTCACCTATAACTTTCGAGAGTGTACATGGTCATCCCGATCTTTCATGTCTCGGTGAGGCGTCTCGGGTGAGACATAGCTAGTGCTCTCGGGTGAGAGTGTACAGCTATCATAATGTCAAATACTAAGACGAAATTACTTTTTTAGTTCCGTGCACTCCTTCCTTGGCTGTAATTTATTTTTAATTAACTAATAGATATAGGAAATATCACACAAAACTGCTACTTTCTGAATAATTTCACTTAGTATTTACGATTATCATAAAATTTAAATAAACAACCAACAGCGTCGCGTTCCAACTTTCTGTGGGAAAATAAATGACTATCGTATTTTCAACTAGTACATCTCTGCGTTTATTTCCTTCTCTGCTACATAGTTAATAGTACTATGTACGGGTTCAGAGATATTAGAAGTCATCTGTCTGCCTTAATTTAAGAGTTACTCTACTGTCCTGATAGAGTTTTAGAGAAATGGGTTGGACAGAAGACGCACAAAGCTGCTCCGCTGCTGTGGTAGCCCAGCGGAAACACCTTGCGAGGAGTTCACGGGTTCAAACCCGGGCAGAATCCAATGAGTTTTTCTGTTAAAATTGATGTCTAATTGATAATTGCAATTTATCACACGCTTTTCGGTGAAGGAAAACATCGTGAGGAAACCTGCATATCTCTAGAGAATTTGGAGATATGTGTAACCAATCCGCATTGGAGCAGCGTGGTAGGTCTAAGCTCCAAATCATCCCTCCAAAAAACGGAGAGAAGAGGCATATTCTCAGCAGTGGGATAGTAACAGGCTGCTACTTACTTACTTACTTACTTACTTAGGTTACACATATCCTAGGAATTCTCCAGAGATATGAAAGGTTTCATCACAATGTTTTCCTTTATCCAAAATCGCGTGATAAATTCAATCACAGAGGCACATTAATTTACTCATTTAGCCTGCTTGGTTTTGAACTCATGATCCTCTAGAGAGAGGCACAAAGTCTAGCTGTTCGGCTATCACAGCTTATTAATTTAAACTTTTTATCTTTTTTTAAAGACTTTTATCCTACATATGCCAGTCTCATAAACACAAAATTTTATACATATTAAAATTACATTACTAATTAAAACTAATGCGTGTCTTCTAATCTATACTTATTATAAAACAAAGTCCCAAAAGCTGTCTGTCTGTATGTGATTGATTTTCTCAAAATCTACTGAACAGATTTTTTTGTATGGTTTTTAGTGTAATACCTCCGGATGATTTAGATTATTATAACATTAGGGTTTTATGTATATTATGTTCAAGAGGTCGCACGGTTGTAAAAAAAATCGCTTATTAGGAGCATTAATCGCATGTGCCGCGTAAACCAGCTGAGATGCACTAAAGTGATGTACTAGAGAATTGTAGATCTATAAAAATACTACAGTAAAGTCCACGATAGCGTTTATCTATCTCTTATGGTTAACTCACAATAACTACTTTTGTGTTCAAAATTTCAATAAGGTAAAAATTTTGTTACATGGTATAGCTAGTATTTTAAATTAGAAGACGGGATGTCAAAAAAGAGTGACCGGGACTGGTAGGTTATTTACAAATTTCACTTGTATAAAATTTTTAATAAAAAAACGCGAGCATAATAACGGTTAACAACGAGTATTAATATACCACAAGAACATAAAACAATTAATCTACTTTGACATCAATGAAAGAAATAACAAATGAACACGCCGATATATGAATACGGTGAAAGTTCACACAGACGGTGTTGCAAAAAACACATTGTCTGTATTTAATTTCACTTAGTTCACATTATTATTTGCGATAACCTTAGAAAATTAATGAGAAAATGTAGGCATAGTTCAATATTTTTCCCTTGCACACTCAATAAAAATCTTATTTTGCCTTCATTAAACCCTGATTCAAACGCAGTAATATACCAGTGTCGGTTGAAGCATTAGAATATACATAATGTGTGCATAAGAGTACAAAATATAACATAACATAATTATAAAAATATTGGCAATGTATATAATACTCAAAGTAGGAACCGAAATAAGCTTGCGGCTCCTGCTTTGCGCCTTGCAAATGTATATACCTAAGTCTATGGGTTTGGGTATAAGATTCTATAATAAAATTTCAATTTAAGCTTTGCCATTACAGCAATTTAAAAACATTATTAATAAAAGGCTAATACAGAAAGACTACTATACTGTAAAGGATTACTTAGATGAAAAAAATGCGTGCACATCGCTACTCTCCGGCCCTATATATATAGACCCTATATATATATATATATATATATATATATATATATATATATATATATATATATATATATATATATATATATATATATATATATATATATATATATATATATATATATATATATATATATATATATATATAAGTATATAGTAAAAGAAATTATATTTTTCAAAGAGCAACCGCCGAGTTTCGAGTTTCTTGCTGGCTCTTCTTGGTAGGAACAGCTTTCTAAACCAGCAGTAGAGTTGACGATACAAAAGCAGTTGTTTACAAGTTTACTTGAATAAAGAATATTTTGAATTTATATTGATGATGATGATGAATATGGTAATAATAGTTAGTCTGTTACTTATATATATTGTTCATCATATGACATATTATATTATATTTTATAATCAAAGAAGCATGGACTCACCGCGCTACGCAATTGTGGATCGGTAAGTTGTTATTGCTTAACAAAACTAAGGAATTCTACTGCCCAAAAACACTTCTGTCCAAAAACAGGAATAAATCGATTTTTTTACATAAAATCTAGCTAGATCGATTTTTCTCCCCCAAAACCCTTACATGCTGAAATTCAGGAAAATCGGTGCAGCCGTTTCCGAGATTCCAAAAAAAAAAAATATATATACATACAAGATTAACTAATTAATTATAGTTAAATTTATATACACTTTTCCTTTTTCTCTATATTAGCCGTATTCTCTTTCATCTTCAATTCTTGTACTTTCCTTCCGTTACTCAAAGGGCGATTGGAAGAAATTCCTTTTAGGGATAAGTCCGCCCATGTAAAAAGCACATGTATAAAACATGTGCTTTTTTTACTTTTTCTTTCTCTTTTCTAACTATATGTAGAAAGAAATAAACTATTTGTCATCTCTAATTTTTAACGAAAATAATACTTGAATCGTTACGCGTTGTCTAAATTACGGCTAACATCATCCATATTGTAATTGCACGTGCAACAAATATTGTCTTACTGTATTGTGTCTTGTGTGCTCAGTTACACACTACACAGCACGCTCGATCGACTAGCACGCGTCTTCACTGTCTAATATTGACACTTCGTAAATCAGTTTCCGCGTTCGACCAGTATTTGGTAGTGTTTACCAAATCAACATCACTAAAATCGAGGTTTAAAATATTATTGAAGTGACAATGTTACACGGTGTAATGATACTGACAAACTAACTCGACGGTGGTCGGACCCCCCGGGCTCTAACGATATGAACTCTACCATTTATCAGGACGCTATTATTGGGCTTGAAATATGTGCAGTTTAGAATAAATTATGATGAATTGCATATATTTAGACTTCCTTGTTTTAAAAGAATCTAAACAGAAGTTACAATAAATAGTCGTGTTGTACCCGGCTAAGTAGAATAGTACCACCCTCATTTCTTACCGAGGTGTCGTAAAAGACGACTAAAGTAAGTCGACCCGCCGTGTGGAATCCGACTGAGTAGAAAAGACCACCCTCATTTTTTACCGAGGTGTCGTGAAAGGCGACTAAGGTAAGCTGACCTACCATGTGGTATCCGAATTAGTACAATAGACTACCCTCTTCTTACCGAGGTGTCGTAAAATACGACAGAGATAAGATGACGTCAGGCAGGCGGCCGGTCGTAAAAACGCAGCCAAATCATGTTTATAACTTGTTGTGCCGACCGCACTTAGAGTGGGACAAGGGCAGGTAGATGATGATGAAAAGTATGGAAAATATTATCGTGTCATAATCCGCGATAAAAGAAAATATATATAATGCTAAATGTAAAGTATACTAGTCTCATACAGAATACATGCCGGATTCGTAAAAACTTATATACTAAACACCTCCTCCGAAACGAACCCCTAATTCTATAAATGATAAAAATTGTATTTAATTTTTAAGTGTAAAATGAATGTAACGGCCTTTTAATATTACACTGCTTGGCATAGGCCTTCTTTCCCCGTTTTTGGAAACAACGGTTAGAACTAAGACTCACTAAGCTATTCCGTTGCGCATTGGTAGGTTACACATATCCCAAAAATTTTCTGCAAACAAATAGACTCCACAGCTTTGCGATTTTATGTGAAGTCTATCAAATTAATCTCATTAAGTAAACAAAGATGGCATTATAATAAGCTATACAATAAGGCTCGACATTAAAACTTGTTATTAACGTACTAATCAGAACCGATTTCAAACCAAGAACTGCTTTTCTTCCTAGATTTCTTACAATCTCTCCCTTTCATATTAACAAAATACACCTTATAAGTAATTAGATAGTGTATCTCTTGACGATGCTTCGGTTACGCAGGATAAATTGTTGAGATTGTGGTAGTGAATGTGTGCAGTGCTTGTGTAATTTGTACTGGATAGTGCATCAGTTTCTACGAATTCGGCATATATCATGTATGAAAAACTCAACATTTAACAACTCTACATTTAGAAATACATTTTTATCGCGGATTATAGTAAAATCATATTTTAATTACCCTACACCTAATTCGACTTTTATGTTTAAGAGCAAAAAAGAAAGTAACGGTCTCTTATTATCCCAATGCTGGGCATAGGCCTCGTATATCTGTTATTGGAGAGAAGGGTTAGGGGGTAGACCCACGACGCTGCTCTAATGCGGACCGGTAGGTTACACATATCTCAAGAATTTTCTAGATATATGCACGTTTCCACGTTGTTTTTTTTGGTATAGTTTATTTTTTATTTTAATTTCTTTTTTCAAAATATAAGACAGTAATTTCTAAGAATAATGAAAGAGTATTAAACACAGTAAAAAAAGTTATAAACTTAGTTTTATGTTTAATGGTAGCGTTATGTAGATATATAAATTGAAATCAAGCTCTCCAAAACTGCATCAGTAGAGCAATAAAAATTTTATCGCATAGTTTATATTTTTATTCTCTAATTATTTGTAATGGATTTCCGCAAAACAACGATACACTTTCGAAAAGTATTTACGTTGTACTTGTTATAAAAGTGGAATACATAGACAGAGGGACTTTCAAATTTATTATTAGTACTTAGTAGCCATCATCCTCTTGCCCTTATCCTACTCAAGGTGGGGTCAGCATAACATGTAATAAACATGTTGTCTCATGATATAGCTACATAGCTATAGCTACGGATTTTACGACCGGCCGCCTGCCTAACTTTAACTTACCGTAGTCGTATTTAACGACACCTCGGAAAGAAAGAGGATGGTATATTCTACTAAACCGGATACCACACAGTGGGTCAACTTACCTTAGTCGCTTTTTACGATACTGCTGGGCATAGGCCTCTTCTCTCCGTTATTGGAGAGAAGGATTGGAGCTAAGACCTACCACACTGCTCCAATGCGGATTGGTAGGCTACACATATCTCCAGAAATCTCTGGAGAAATGCAGGTTTCCTCACGATGTTTTCCTTCACCGAAAAGCGTGTGATAAATTGCAATTATCAATTAGACACATAAGTTTTAATAGAAAAACTCACGATTTTTTACGATACGTCGGTAAGAAATGAGGATGGTTTATTCTACTCAGCCGGATACCACACAGTACAGTACACCCCATGGACGATTAGCATAGTGGTGTCTCCGACAATAGCCCTAAGCATTTAAACAAAAATTTGATAAAAATGACAATGTTTCCATAAACTAAATAAGAGGTATAGAGGTAAGAGGTAACTATTCAGCCAACGGTTTAACTGTAGACCAAATTCCGTGCACGGTTCTGAAGGATATAGACTATTGTCGGAGCAAAGACAATATTCAGCGCGCGAAAACAAATACCGTACAGGGTTCATTAAAGTTTTACTGCTTGTCTTTGGCGCGAATTGAATTTTCAGAGAAGAAGTGGCTATTTGTGGCGTTAGAAGCATATGTTGGATTGTTTAAACAACCTTGAACGGATATAGCGAAGCTAGAGAATTAATGAGGAAACTATAACTGTAATAGGGAATGCATTGTACGTCAGATTTACGGACGCAAAGTCCTACGAAATGTAATGAATATTATGATTTTACGAAGTTCTAAACTAGGGATGTGACTTACTTTATAAAAAAAAACGATTTTCCCACTTAGTAATAAACAGATTCGTTAAATAAACGATTATCCCGAATCGAATAAATTAATTAATTTTATTATTAATCTATTTATCTGAATAATTGAAATTAACTAATTTAAAAACTGATTTTTTAAAATTAATAATTCAATAAAATAAAGACTGATTAAAGAAAGAATAAAAATACCATAGTTGCGCTGTTTGCGAAATTTGATTAAAATATGTAGTTTGGCTCCATTGGTTTCATCCAATAACGCATATCTCATCTTTAAAAACAAGAGTAAAGAGAGTAAAAAATATTAACACAGGTTGAAATATTATAAATCGATTTTAAAAAATCGAATATAATAATAAAAAAATGGATTAATATGAAATTGCATTTCTTACATCCCTATTCTAAACAGGTTTTAGAATTATTGTTCTAGATATGTGAGGATATTTTAGGTGTTTAGCACGAAGTTAAGTTAATACTTAATAGTTCCATTTAAGAAACAGTTAAACGCAATTGAATTATCGCTAATACTTCACCTGTAATACAAAACTGGTTAATACTAAATTGCTTCGTGATTTTAGGAAAGGGACTTTCCGGGCTTTCGGATACCAGCCTTTTAAGGTCCCCGAGGTGGTCGATGCATCTGATGCACTCGACGCATCATCTAGCGGAGGAAGGGGCTACTTTTAAAGAGGCCCCGACCCAGTGGTGGCGCACTCTAGAGTACAGAGTTGCAGCTGGTATGGGATGGGAGCAATGTCTTCATAGGTACCCTGTCCTTGCCATCGGCAGCGTGGTGGAGCACACAAGTCGTTTTAGTCGGTGCGAGTCCGAAATAACCGTCTCTTGTTCCCGTTGGGCGGAGGTACGCATAAGGGGTTTGTTTTTTCCTGTCTAAAAAAAGTATGATAGTCCTAAATATATTGATGGTTGATATTATTGCCAGGAAGTCCCGGGTTGGATACTCGGTATGTGGACAATTTAGAAATTCTATTTATCGTCGCAACTTTATAGCTCTTTATCATTTTTTCCCTTGACTTCTTTTGCGGGGACTTCAGAATCGAGTAACTACGTCCCCGTTATAATAATTATCCTTAATATTAAGGAACCTCCTAAAGAAGGCGTTTCGCTGTTTTTCGTGTGCTTATACCACCTATCTATTGGCTGGTTTATTCACATATTAATATCATCCTTCTGCCCTTATCCCACTCTAAGTGGGACCGGCATGTTATAAACATGTTGTCACATGATTTGGCTACGTATTCTACGACCGGCCGTCTGCTTTACGTCAACTTACTTTTGTAACCTTATAAGATGCCTCGGTATGACCAAACTGTGGGTACGACTTAACTAAAAATAAATAAACTTAGTCGCCTTTTATGACAGCTCGGTAAGAAATGAGAGTGGTCTATTTACTCAGCCGGATACCACACGGTGGGTTGACTTAACTTAAAATAAATAAACTTAGTCGCCTTTTATGACAGCTCAGTAAGGAATGAGGGTGGTATATTCTACTCAGCCGGATACCACGCGGCTTAATTGTCCCATACAATTATGATTTATCAGCCCAGACCTTACCTAGTGCGAATCGCCAATAGGACGTAACTCCGTCTACAATTTCTCGAATTCCTTTCAAACATAAATAGGGCGGTAGTTAATAATCATTCTACTTGGGAACCCATAATATATCACAGCCACTTCAACTTCATTACAGTCATCTGGTACAACCTGAATCACAGCCTACCATTAAGTACAGAAACACCCGGAAACCAAGTGCTTGTCAGAAATCGATGCCGATGATAATAATAATTGATGTACAGTCTAATATTGCTACCGTTTGAAAGATACTGTACTTAAGTACGTTATTTGTATAACTGCTGATTATCTACGGACACCTTACGTTCCTACAGTTCGAAATCATGTTATTTTTAATTTTATGTAAGGCCAAACATAAAGCCTAACGTAATAAAATAAATCATAAATGTAAACAAACAAAATAAATCATAAAAATTAAGTATAAAAATAATACAAAAGCACCAAACCCTCCTGCTTATAAAAAAATAGCAAATCCTGCCCTTATGAAACTCCAAGTGGGGTCGGCACAACATGTTACAAACATGTTCTCACATGATTTGGCTGCGTATTTTACGAACAGCCGCCTGCCTGACAACAACTTACCTTTGTCTTATTTTACGGCACCTCCAGTATAAAAATTGTGTTTAATACTAGAAACGAACAAAATTTCCCAGTAGACCTAATATTTACCAATTGTATATCACCAACACAAGTATTAAGTTACTTTGGGGACGAAAAACCCAGCGTTTATAACCTTACATTCTATCCAAAAAAAAAAGTTGATCCACTCTTTATCTGCTCTTATGGCATTTACGTCAGATTGCCATCAACCTAGTGCTACATAACTACATTGGTTATAAAACATAAACAAATTAAGTTTATCATAATCAACATTGGCTGTATAAAGAAGCAATCAGTGCTACCTTCGTTCGAATAAAACGTATAAAACTGTATAAATGTGCGGTCGTTGAAAATGACACCTCATTACGTGCCCCTGGGCGAAAGAGGCAACATCTGCTCTAGAAATCCTTAACCTACTAATCATTAATCTTCATATGTACGCAGGAGTCGTATTAGATGTAAATAATAGCTGACAATTAGTCCGTCTTACCACTCACGGCCTCGTAGCTTCGGGCGCCGGTTTACTAATCTCTAGTTAAAAATTACACGTCACCGGTTTATATTAGATTATAGAAGTTATTTTGCAGACTTGTTTAATATACGCCGACCGAAAGATTCCAGCTTCCATCGCTTTAAAGTAATTTAAAACAGACAGACAAAAGGGACAGGGTGCTTTATAATAAGTAAGGATAAACATTACATAAATTGAAAGACAAAAGAGAAAGTTTGCATCGCTTTAGGACTCTAACGCATTCGCACATTTCTACGAAACTTTTGCATACGGTTAAGTCGAAATCGGAAATAACACATAGTCTTTTTCACAAAGGACAAATCCATGGTCCCGGAAAAACCATAAATGAATCATCATCCTCCTGCCTTTATCCCACTACAAGTGGAATCGGCACGACAAGTTATAAACATGTCTCATGATTTGGCTAATATTTTACGACCGGCCGCCTGCTTGACGTCAATTTACCTTACTCTTATTTCCGACACCGCGGTCTATTCTAATCAACCCGATATAACACAGCGGATCGACTTACCTTAGTCTCCTTTTACGACATCTTGGTAAGAAATGAGGGTGGTGAATTCTACTCAGCCGGATACCACACGGCGGGTCGACTTACCTTAGTCGCCTATTACGACACCTTGGTAAGAAATGAGGGTTTTGTAGTCTACTTAGTCGGATATCACACGTTCAAAAAACCATAAATTAATAGACTTTATATAGGTAATCATAATACTTCTTAAATAATCTTTGCAATGCGCATAAAACTCGAGCGCAGCAAGTTTGTAATAAAATTATTAAAGTTCATATTCTAGGTAACTGAAGTGTGTACGGAATAGAGCCAATAAATAGGTAAAATGTGTAATCAATGTTGCAAATTATTGAGATGTCGTTAATCATTTACATGAACATATTTTTAAGACCATGATTAAAGTATCGTTAAAATATAGCACCGTTTTAAGGGTAATATTTTTATGGGGTGTAGATGACAGCTGCCACGCTCAGGTATGTGAGCTGAGCTACAGGGCACTGTCATAAGTCGAATCATACACGTCCATGCCGTGCACCCTGGGCAATGTTGCAGTCACACTCACACTTTTTTATTCCTCAGGCTGCAATAGCAAGTATGATCTGGCGGTGCGGGGTTCCGGTTTCCCACGCAATCACGCACGTCCGCTATCCCCTTCCTTTACCACCTAATCCTTTCAGTCCAATCCTTCCCCCAAAAACATCCTCTCACCTGCTTTAAAAAAAATGGACGCGAAAAAAAAGCATAATCTACCCCAGGAGGGTACCAGCCCGGCTGGAGAATCCCTCCCTGAGACTGCTGCTCGGGCTACGGCCCAAGCATCAGTCTCAGGCTGCCCCTCGTATTCTGGGGGGGGCAATTTTTCGCAATCCGGTTTAGAGCATCCTGGAGGTTCGACAGCGAATCTCCACGATGAACTTTCAAGAACCCTCCATCTGAGGGAAGAAGAAGACCTGTTGAAGTCGCCGACGCCTGGGCCTTCGTATGGGTGAGGGCGATTTCAAGATGGTGACGTCTAAAAAACGTAAGAATAGGGCAAAGAAACTTAAAAGACAGTCAGCTGTGTCGGACGCGCCTCCGACTTCCCAGCCCATGGAGGGAGAAACCTCTTCAAGGGCTGGGGAGGCGAAGACCTCCAGACCGCAGAAGAAGAAGAGGCAGGGCACCGACCCTGAAGAAGGACCGAGCGAACAGCGACCGGCAAAGCGTCGCAATTGGGGGGCTACAGCGGGACCACGTTGCTCTGCAAAGGAGCAGAGTGATCTCGCTGTGGCCATCCATCGTGCAGATGGTTTGCCGGTCGATGAAGATTTAGCAACACACATTAGAGACAAAATAGCTGACCTTATCGAGGATGCTGTCAGAGAAGAGGTCGACAGCTCCAGGCTAAACTTTGTGACCTCGGGGCTGGTGGCAGAAGGGTTCTTCCTTGTGACACCAGCTACTGAGCAGTCGAGGGATTGGTTGCTCGGGTGCGACTTCGGTCTCTACAACGGCATTTCGATCAAGGTCATGAGAAGGGATAGAGGTAGAGTAGCAATTTGGATCCCAGGCACTAGGAGAGCAGCTGATCCTCTCCTTCTGCTTAGGGGTCAAAATCGTAATAGAGCTGAATTGAGACTCCCCGAGTGGAGCCTCATCGTCAGAGAGCCCCTCCCTCTGGGGGAGCATCTGATTGTGGGGGTCCCTCGGGAAATAAACGAACTTTTTAGGGAGGGTCTCGTGTGGCTCTTTTATCAAGCCACACAAGTGCAGGTTAGGTTTTTGAACTGGAAACCAAAACTCAAACCCAAACAAGATACACATGAACAGAACAGTGTGCTGGAACCAGCGGACACGACGAAACCAGCAATCGGAGCGTCAGGCGGGGCCCCTAGTACCCCCCCGCCAAGACATCCGTGCAGGGAATAGTCGGAGATGCCGGTACCGCCACGGCACACTAACAATCACAGGTACCGATACATAACTGATGCCTCGTACACTTCTTGAGCGCCTTGCCTCACAGCTGGTGCTCGAAGTCGTGCGGGGCATCATTATGTATTGGGAAAAAGAACAAACAAACACAACACAATACACTTAATGGGAAGTACACCCAAAAAACATAAACACTCACAAAAACACACCACACACACACTAAAGATTCTTCAGATAAACTTGCACCACTGTAGAGAAGCCATGAGCGAACTCTGCGAATATGTGGTCAGCAAGCAAATAGATGTGGCCCTGCTACAAGAACCATACGCTGTGAATGGGCGTGTGGTTGGTATGGGTTGTTTAGGGGGAGACCTAACCTATCACAACAATGGTGAGTCGGATCCCAGAACATGTATCTATACCAGTAGCAGGATTAGAAACTTAGGACTAATTGAACTAGAATGTTACAGAGATTTAGTAGCGGTGGAAGCTTTGATTCCACTAGATGAAGAAAAGAAACTAAGGATGGCGTTTATGTCGGCCTACATTCCTAGTGAGACCGACTTCACACCACCGACTAGAGAACTGGAAGAAACCGTTAACAAATACAAAGGTAAGAAAATTTATTTTATAATAGGATGTGACGCTAACTCGCACAATGAGGTGTGGGGCAGTACAGACACAAATAGGAAAGGAGAAGCACTGTTAGAATTTATCATAAGCAACAATCTCGAGATAATGAACATTGGTAATGAACCAACGTTCGTTACAAGAACGAGAAAAGAAGTGTTAGATATTACTCTAGCATCGGAAGGCATGGCCAAATACATCAAAGATTGGAAGGTGGATCTGAACGACTCGCTATCAGATCATCGCAGAATCACCTTTCACATAAACAGCAAAATTGGCAAATTGCGCATTAGAAATGCTAAGAAGACCAACGGGGATAATTTTGAGTCTCTAATGAGCGAATGGAGATCCAAATACACTTCCTACAACACGATAGACGAGTTAGAGGAAGGCGCATTGGAACTAAGCACAGCATTAAAAGATGCCTTTGTCAGTTCGTGTCCACTACGAGAGGTCACACAAGGCACGGGTCAACCGTGGTGGAACAACGAACTGAAAAAACTCAGGAAAAAAGTACGCAAATCTCAAAGAATTGCCCTTAAGAAAGGGGATGAATTGAGCTGGGCAGAATATAGGAAGAACAGGACGGAATTCCGTAAAAAGTGCAGAAAAGAGTCTAGAAATGGCTGGCAGGTGTATTGCAACGGGGTCACAGAATACCCTGAAGCAGCACGACTAATGCGAATACTGGCAAAAGACAGAACATGCAGACTGGGTAGTATTAAATTGGATGAGACAATAATTACGGATCCCAAAATAATACTAACCAAAATGGCAGAAGTACATTTTCCAGAATGCAAAGAAATTAAAGAGGAAATGATATCGCCTAGCACCAGATACCACTGGTCAGACCCGGGAAATATCATAACAGCAGAGCATATTAAGTGGAGTATCAAGTCATTTGCACCATACAAAGCAGCTGGTCCAGATGAAATACTCCCTAAAATGCTACAGGTAGCATATGAATATATTAAAGGAAACATGTTAGCACTTTTCAATACTAGTTTGGCGTGGGGCCATATCCCGACGAGCTGGAGAAAAGTAAAAGCGGTGTTCATTCCAAAACCTGGAAAGAAAACCTATCAGGAACCGAAGTCATTTCGGTGTATTTGTTTGTCCTCGTTCATTCTAAAAACACTAGAAAAAGTGATCGAAGGACACATAAGAACTAACATAGAACAAAGCAACCTTCCACTGCATGAAAATCAACATGCATATATGGGGGGCAAATCAACAGAAACAGCTCTCCATAATTTAGTGGTAAGAATAGAAAGAACCTTATGTAACAAAGAAATAGCATTAGGTTGCTTCTTCGATGTAGAAGGTGCTTTTGACAAAGCAAATCGCAATGCTATAAGAAACTCAATCTGTAGGGAAGGAATATCATATGAAGTGGGACGCTGGATAATGAACATGCTAGAGCATCGTTCAATCGCGGCGGAGCTAAGCGGAGTTACACACATAATAAAATCAACGAGAGGATTTCCTCAAGGAGGGTGTCTCTCTCCTCTTCTGTGGTGTCTCCTACTAGATCCATTAGTTAGGAAGATTAATGATATGAGGACATACATGCAAGCATACTCAGATGATGGTGTCCTTTTAGTAACAGGGAAAGACCTGAGCACTATAAGGAACATAATGAGTATTAGTATTAAAGAAACACTAAGATGGTGTCAGGAAAGGGGATTAAACCTTAATCCGACGAAAACCAAACTAGTCCTTTTCACAAACAAAAGGAAAATAGCCAACTTTAATCCACTCAGCATAAAGGGTGTAGAGATACAGTTGATAAAGGAAATAAAGTACTTAGGTATAAAGCTAGACAAAACCCTAAGGTTTAGAAGTCACATCAAAGAACAATGCAACAAAGCAAAAATTGCACTTATGCAATGTAGAAGAGCGGTGGGCAGAACCTGGGGTATGAAGCCAAAAATTACCAAGTGGATATATACGGCTATCATTCTACCCAGAATACTGTACGGCGCTTCGATTTGGTGGCACAGAGCCAACATCGGAGTCAACAGCAAGGACTTAATGAAGATACAGAGGATAGCAACACTAATGATCACAGGCGCAGTGAGAACAACCCCATCCGCTGCACTAGAAGTTCTGGTGGGACTCTATCCTCTAGACCTAGCAGCTAAGAGAAAAGCAATAGAGCAATGGTATAAGATGAAAGTGTTCCAACAATGGAAAGGAAAAGATTTACGGAGAAAATCTGTCTATGGTCGTCAGGAGAAGTGACTTGATCAAGAAACAGAAAATCTTCGATAAAAAATATAGGATACACATAGGAGCAAAAGAAAATTGGGAAGTGGAACACAGCGCGAAGAGTCAGACCATCTGCTACACGGACGGGTCTAGACGAGAATCCGCGAAGCTGGCGGGAGCTGGAATTGTCTACGGCACCTCGTCAGATTTACACCAGGTCCTAAATCTGGGTAAATATACAAGTGTCTTCCAGGCCGAAATGATAGCTATCATGGAGTGTGCCAGGAAACTCAAAGAATCACAAATAGCATTAGAACATAATATAGTCATATATAGCGATAGTCAAGCAGCTTTAAAAGCACTTGACCGCATAGAAACAACCTCAGCTATCGTGAAGGAATGTAAGCGTGAACTAAACGAATTAGCTGAGAAGGGGGAAGTAACGATTGCATGGGTTCCGGGACACTGTGGCCATGCAGAGAACGAAAAAGCTGACGAATTGGCAAGAAAGGGAGCTAGTCAAACATTCGTAGGACCAGAACCCTTCCTCCCAATTGCACATAATATAATAAAGTGTGTGATAGAAAAAAGAATAGAAACAGAATCTAACAAAAGATGGAGAAACACAATGCTCAGACAAGCAAAGTTGTTTCTCAAATCGTTTGATACAAGGAAGTCTAAACAGCTGATGTCTCAGAGCAGGGAAAATGTAGCAATTGTAACAGGCATTACAACTGGGCACTGCCTGTTAAACAGACACCTGTCAATAATGAGAATAACAGAAGATGCTGCGTGCCCAGAGTGTGGAGAGGAAGAAACGAGTCTTCACCTTATGGCTGAGTGCCCTATGTACTCGCTGGTAAGATGGGAGATACTAGGTAAGGATGAAATTGAAGCTGAGGATCTGACAAATATCTCCTTCAGGGATATTATCAGGTTCGTAAAAGCTACGGGTAGATTAGAGCAGGTGACACTGTCGGGACAGCAGTGAAACCCTTGTCCCAACATGGGGAAATGGGTGGAATAGTCCGGAATAGGAGCTGATCACCCGTCCTGCACCGACAGGCGTCCCCGAAATTAGATAGATAGATAGATAGAAGGGTAATATACTGAGCTTAGGCATCAAAATCCAATTTAATGTTATAAAATAATCTTTTGAAACTGTGTAATATACTCTGTCAGAAATAATATAACTGATTTATCTATTTAATATAGTGGAAATATATGTAATCTTTCATACAAAAGCATTTCGCATACTTGGCGAAGCTTCAGAGTTTTAAGTGGAGAATTTCTGCGTCGACTGCTGCATTTATTCAAATTTTATTATAAATAATTATTTATTCAAAGTGACTTTACAAGCATTTTGAATCGCCAAATTACAATGAAGCTACGACTGGTTTGGACTTCGGTAAGGTGCTCTTACCGAGAAGAACCAGCAGTCGGCGGTCAATAATATAATTATCTACAAATTCTAAATTACAATGAATCTAATATGTAGCTGGTCGCAAGTAAAATCCAAGTTATTGATGCCTACAAAACAGCATGCAAATGCATTAAATTCAATGCCTCCCTCATTTCTTACCGAGGTGTCGTAAAAGGCGACTAAGGTAAGTCGACCAGCCGTGTGGTATCCGGCCGAGTAGAATAGACCGTCCTCATTTCTTACCGAGGTGTCGTTAAAGGCGACTAAGGTAAGTTGACCCACCATGTTGTATCCGGTTGAGTAGAATGGACCACCCTCCTTACCAAGGTGTCGTAAAATATGACTAAGGTAAGTTGACGTCAGAAAGGCGACCGGTTGTAAAATACGAAGCCAAATCATGTTACAGCATGTTTATAACATGTTGTGCCGACCCCACTTAGAGTGGGATAAGGTCAGGAGGATGATGAATCATTTATCACACAGATTTTAAGGTATACACTACGCATATCTTATACTCGGCTCTACTTAGAAATGCTTCTGCACCCGCTAGTTCTTTCCGCTTATGTTGTAAAGTTGTAAATGTTAACAGTTTTTCGATTAATCATAAAACACTTGAGAAATAAAACATAATCTGCTTCTAGTGAAGCGGTTAATTGCGCTAGAGGTCGTTTGACTATGAAATAGAATGACTTTTAATAGTTAATTAAATTATAGCTGAATAAAATACGCCATAGTAACGTACTCAAGCTAATTACTTAATTAACGTAGCATTTAATATACCGTTAAAATTAATTAGAAACATTGTATACGTTTAACGGCTTAAGATGATTCTCGATAGAAACGAAAACACTTTATTATATAAAACTTAATATGTAAATAATTTATAGAATCACGTGTTACTTTGCGAGATCCATATCACAAAAGTAATAATGAAATTATTTTGTTATAATTCACGATTAATAATCATTTTTATGAAGATTATATTAATTTCATTATAACTTATCGGTTTTTTTTGGCGGTCTATTTTGATAAAATTCAAATAATTATTCGCACCGTTTAGAACAGTCTCCTAACCTTTTTTTGTGGCATGCCCTATCTTAGCCGTGTGGTATCCGGCTGAGTAGAATAGTCCACCCTCATTTCTTACCGAGGTGCCGTAAAAAGCGACTAAGGTAAGTTAACCCACCGTGTGGTATCCGGTTTAGTAGAATAGACCACCTCTTTCTTACCGAGGTGTCGTAAAATACGAATGAGGTACGTTGATATCAGGCAGGCGGCCGGTCGTAAAAACGCAGCCAAATCAAGTGACAGCATGTTTATAACATGTTGTGCCGACCACATTTACAGTGGGATAAGGGCAGAAAGATAATGTTGGGCGTGGGCCTCATGTCGGGAAACACTGGTCTAGATCAGAATGCTAGGTCAAACAGCTGAATGCTAATCATCTACTCCAGATTATAAGGTACATTCAAGAAACTACTTGATATAGTCATAAACATTTTGATGCGCCATGAAACCGCTTCCGTTGACGACCTAAGCTGCAAGGCCTGTCATTTACGAACAGTAAAATTAAATGAATGCAACCTGCTAACTAGCCGGGAAAACATATTATAGCTATTAGTTGACAATTTAAATACTAACAGACTTACTTCTATAACTGCATCTGTAATAGGAACACGGAGCCTTGAAAAATACAGTTAAATAATTTAAATGTATATAATATGAAGTACGTGCTCTTACATACAGTTTATATCAGCAACGGCGAATTCAAATATACTCATAGTAATAGTTAATATTAATTGACGACAAGAACTTTATTACAACATATATCTATCGTCCTGCCCTTATCCCACTCTAAGTGGGGTCGGCGCAACATGTTATAAACATGTTGTAAGATGATTTGGCTGCGTTTTTACGACCGGTCGCCTGCGTTGTACGACTAAAGTAAGTTGACGTCAGCTTCAACTTACCTTAGTCGTATTTTACGACACCTTGGTAAGATGGAGGGTGGTCTATTCTACTAATCCAGATACCACACGGTGGGTCAACTTACCTTAGTCGCCTTTTACGATACCTCGGTAGGAAATGAGGGTGGCCTATTCTAGTAAACTGGATACCACACGGTGGGTCAACTTACCTTAGTCGCTTTTTACGACACCTCGGTAAGAAATGAGGGTGGTACTATTCTACTAAGCTGGATACCACACGGCTAAACTTTATTACTACAATAGGATCTTCAAATAATTTCATCTAACTAAACTAGGCATAACCTGTGTCAAATCATAGTGCATTTGACGTCAACTTAACTTAGTCGCCTTTGACGATACTTGAGTAACAAATGAGGGTGGTCTATTCTATCCAGTCGGATACCACACGGCGTCTACACCGAAAGTCGTGTGATACAAGTAAAGTATGGCCGCTATAAACTTCATTTACAACGCTGTCGATTAAATCACTATAACTAACTAAAAATACACTGAATATCAAAATAAAATGCAGTGAAAGACGAAGCGGAATAATGTGACATGTTTATAACATGTTGTGCTGACCCACTAAAAGTGGGATAAGGGTGGGAGGATGACTTCTTTCGGTGTAGATAGAGACCACGAAGAAAATGATTTCTTAGGCGAGGTGAAGGTCTCTTTGGCGAGCAGGGATGACTTATCGAAGGATGTTAATAAGAGGTCGATTTTTCTTATGAATTAAGGATCAATCAAGTCTGTAGTTATACCCATTAAACGATTCCAAGGTTAAAAGTAAGACATTTTCACATTCAGTAAAATAGACACCTATTACTATATTACTGCCGGCATTTTTTCTCCTTTTTGCAATGAATGGTTCATATCATTTTCCAGAATACTCATATTCCGGAATTTCTACAGATAAAAAGATGTTTTTCTTATTTGTAAATACTAAACCACTCAGTAACCACTAACAGTCATTAAATTGTCGCTTGAATAAATTTAGTACTGGAGACCTTATGATATTCAAGCGACAAATGAATTGTCGTTCAATTACAGAGGTCCTCGAAGTTATCTCATTCGTGTATAAGAACATTCTCGAAGCTTACCGCTTGTACGACAATATAAGTTGAGACCTGACTCAGGTGAGCAAATAGCGATAATTCAACATCTTTGAAATTTAAACTACCGCATTGTTACACGATTCAGTTAATATGTTATTAGGAAAGATACTCGTACATTAGTCTTTATTTTTTTTATTATTTCCATAGCTAAATATATACTTTTGGAGATTTCTTGACGTTTTGACTAAAGTATAACTGCCGTAAACAATCATTGATGCCATTGAGAGATCTTCGATGTGAATTAATTGAATCATCATCCTCCTGCCCTTATCCCACTCTAAGTGGGGTCGGCACAACATGTTACAAACATGTTGTCATATGATTTGGCTACGTATTTTACGACCGGCCTGCCTGACGTCAACATACCTTAGTCGTATTTTACGACTCCTCGGTAAGAAAGAGGGTGGTCTATTTTACTCAACCGGATACCACACGGTGGGTCAACTTACCTTAGTCGCCTTTTACGACACCTCGGTAAGAAATGAGGGTGGTCTATTCTACTCATCCGGATACCACACGGCGGGTCGACTTACCTTAGTCGCCTTTTACGACACCTCGGTAAGAAATGAGGGTGGTACTATTCTATTCAGCCGGATACCACACGGCGCAATGTGAATTAATTGAATGAAATATTATAAAAAGATTAGCTTTATATATAACTTTTTCAACTAATAGTAAGTAATGTTTGTTCCCCAGTATCCTAGAGAATAAAAAATAAAGAATCACATATTACAGTAATGACAAAATTATAAGTAGGATATTCTTCTTTATAAGAGACTAGCAATCGCCAGCGGCTCCCCCCGCGTTAAAAGATTAGAACCGTAATAGTAAATAGTAACCGTAATAATAGATTTTGATAACCATAAAAATGGTTAGAGCGGGTTAACCCTAAAATCTAAACATATGTTGTCGCGGACTTTTATTTAGAACTTTTAGAGAGGAATAATTTTACATTAAATTTCGAATAACTATTACCGTTTACTCAGCGCACGCAAGGAGGGCCTTAAATTTTGCCGTTTTCGTAATATTTTTTTATTGCTACTCTTTTATTCATCTTAGCGTGATATTATATAGTCTATAGCATTCCTCGATAAATGGACTATCACACTCAAATAATTTTCAAATCGGTCCTGTAGTTCCTGAGATTAGCGCGTTCAAACAATCAAACAACTCTTCAGCTTTATATTAATAGCTATTAGTGTAGATTATCAACAAAACAAACCGCAATTTACATTGACTCTTTCCATCTTCATGTTAACTCGTTTATACTGAGTTAGCATCTGTTCTATAAAGTGTTAGAATCTATAATGAGAATAATTATCATAATTTGTTTTTTATCGATGCACGGTTGAATAACGTAGTAAGTATATTAAATATCATGTATCCATAAAGAACAATAATAATTTTTGTCGTTTTTGATGAAAAAAGCTTTTAACAAGATTTTAAGTCAATACTGTTAACCGTTGAGGAGTTCCCTCGTCTGGAGCCAATCCTGGCAGCAGCATCAGGTCATGATTATTATAAACATGTATTGTCATGGAGACTGGACCAGAATGTAAAATATCAGCTCAGTCGAATACTAGGAAGTGGATCAAATTTAACTTGCAAGATTCCACCTTCACATACAAATATACAAGGCAAGTTTAATAAATAATAAGGAAATTAACATCCCACTTCTGTATAAATGTAGAGCGCACTATCCGTTTTCATATCTGATATATTCAGTATTCTCGGAAATATTTAGTAATCGTTTGTTAGCGATAAGGCCGCCTCACGCAGATCATATTGTGAAATTAGTTTTTTCAGTACTATGTAAATTATGTGGTGTACATTAAAGAGTATTCTATCTATCTATTTTATTCCTAAAAAATTCATGCACTGCAATCATCCACTATAGTATAAATAGCAAAGGCATTAGCATTTATTTTCTATTTACTTTATCGAGTATAATATCAAAATAATATTATTATGATATATTTTTATTCGTACGCCGTGTGGTATCCGGCTGAATAGAATAGTACCACCCTCATTTCTTACCGAGTTGTCGTATAAGGCGACTAAGGTAAGTTAACCCACCGTGTAGTATCCGGTTTAGTAGAATATACCACTGTCTTTGTTACCGAGGTGTCGTAAAATACGACAAAGGTAAGTTGACGTCAGCCAGGCGGCCGATCGTAAAAACGCAGCCAAATCATATGACAGCATGTTTATAACATGTTTGCCGATAACTTAGAGTGGGATAAGGGCAGGAAGATGATGATATATTTTTATTCGTATGCTTTATTGTTAATCTGAGTCCCTAGGAAAGTTAAAAGAAGTATCCAAAATATTTTAATGACCGTGTCGTTTCATAAAGTACTACAAGTTTTATAACAGTACATATACGGATGGCACCTGCGTACATTATCTAGTAGCAAACTCGAGAGAGCACTCAAAACTCCACTTCGTAACGGGTAATCTATATTTGAAAGAAAGAATGTCAAGTATGACACCGTTTTATATGCTCAAACAGAATTACTAAGCACAAAATCTAGCGAAACGTTCCTTTTTGAACTTTTTTACGTCAAATTATGCTGTTTTTTGGAAGTCGTCAAACAGCTTCATTCAAGACAATGGTGTCCATGATATTTCAGAAACAACAATTTTAACAATTTTATGTTATGGTGTGTGCCTTTTAACATAAATGCACATTTGTATTAAAAGGCACATAGTGTACGTGTTAACATTCTAGTTCATTGAAATCTGGCTCACCCAAAAAGATTACGTTGTTTTATTATACTAATACCATACTGTTAGGCTTTCCATTGTTATTAACCAATTTATTTTAATTGCGTGCATAAAAATATTATGTACATAGTTGAATAACACAAAAATATACATGTTGATCTATTAATAAATAATTCACTTCCATTCCAATCCTCTGGTTCATATATTCATTAAGTCATTCAAATCCGAGGAAGTCTCAAGCAATAACCCCAAGCAGATTTCATTACGATGTTTTCCTTCATCATAAAGGGTAGGTACTTGTAAATATCAAACTCGACTGGTCCGTTGCCTTTAGTGGCAGTGACGATGCCTTCAGCTCCGAGGACCACGGATTCGATTCCCCCCGATGACCTGTTTTCTAAACACAATTTGTTAGTTCTTCGATTTTGGGTATACATAGGTATTTATAATTATTTATTTATATATTTACCACTTGTCCGTAACCCATAACACAAGTATTAAGTTAATTACTTGGGAGAAGGATGAACGTGTGTGTAATTGTCGCATATACTTATTTATTTAATATGGTACACAAGTGTTTATAGAAAATATAAATGGTAAGAATGACGCGCTCTCGCTTATTCAGCCATCAATTTTATTTTATTTATCTTTTATATATATATGCTACATTTACGAGGATGGCATTGCGATGGTATAAAACTTTGTGCATATGCCCTCCTCACAGTCAAAATTATTAAAATAACATAAGATATTAATAATCAAAATTTATTGTACTATATATTTAAAATAAGTAAAATAAAATAGTATAAAATGAATAGATAACGGGTAGCTTTATTGGGTAGTTATATAGAGGTATATCAACATTAAAAACTGAATCGATTCTGACAAAAAAAATGGTCAAATTTATTGTTCTCTCTGAAAGATGGCTTTGAACTTTTAAATACCGAGTCCATAGAACATCGGACAGATGGACACACTATTCAATAGCATTTTTTAAAGTGCTTGTTACATACTCAACAAACATGTATTTCGTTTTCAAATATAAATTAGTACTAGCAACGGCCTCAAAATTTTTCAATACTTCAATTTGGTGAATGAGTAGTTTTTCAATAGCAAACTCGTTCAATATATTTATTAAGACTCTTTAAAAGTTCCGTAATTAAACTAACATGTATGAAAGCAATTATATTTTGTATTAATTAATTTTAAAGAAACTTGGTATCTTTAAATTAATATTTCGTTATAACACAAAAGTTTTGTATTTGCTTTGATTTGAACTGTTTGAAAATTTCTTACCGAGGGTTGGTAAAAGGCGACCAATTTAAGTTAACTCGCCATGTTGTATATGAGTAGAATACACAGTCCTCAATAGCAGTTAGTATTCGGTATATGCGAACAGCCCCGATCTCACTTATAAAAGCCATGGTGGCTTAACTGTGTCCTCAGGAACCGATGAATTGTTTAAAACACTTTACCCAAATTTATTTTATTATCCTTAATCATTAAAACATTATTATGAGTCGTGCATAATTTACTGATACAGCACAGTTAGAAAATAATTACAATATGCCGGACCAAACCCAAACCGATCCAATCCATCGAACCCGACAGTTACGACCCCATCTCGTTTCCATAGACAACTTTTTTAGTATAATTTAAATTAAACAAATAATTTATATAAAATTTTGATTTAAAACACCATATTAAACGTGTTTTCCAGCGTTGAAAGTTTATCTAGTGTCTGCTTAGTTGATTAATAGGGTCAAGTATAAATTAATATTTTAATGTTGCTAATTTAGTAAAGATGCGCACAAAAAACTAAAATCGTATTTTTAAATAATATTCACATGTCAACTGTAAATACGGATACACGTTTTAAGTCAGGTCATCTAGACTTGATAAATTTTAATGACAAGAATAGCCAGAATAAATATTTAAGCTATAAATTTTACGACTGATTGCCCAGGATCTATAAAATTTCTAAATATAAAGTGCATTCACTCTTTTAAGAGACATTAAACTCCAAAAAATTATTTTTTTCGGTTTGTGGTGCTTTTAATATCATTATATACTAATAACAAGATTCTAAATTATATTTAGATTTGTCAGTTATAATCACTAATAATAGATTGAATAGTTAAATTTATATAAACTTTTTCTCTTTCTCTATATTACTCATATTCTTTTTCTTCTTCACTGCTTGTTCTTTTCCTTCTTTTACTCAAATATTGACTGGAAGAGATCCCTTTTAGGGATAAGTCCGCTTTATACATGTGCTTTTTTACTTTTTCTATCTCTTTTCTAAGTATATATAGAAAACGAAATAAATAAAAAAAATCTTCAATATTTAAATGAGTTAATTTTGTAATTTTCGGAATCTCGGAAACGGCTCCTCTCTCGGAATTTTCCTGAAATTCAGCTTGTAGGGGGTTTTGGGGAAGAACAATCGATCTAGATAAGTTTTATTTTAAAAAAATGTCGTTTTGTCCCTGTTTTCGGGCTCTTTTTTATGAAATTTTTTGAAATTTACGTTGAATACAATCACAATTTTTCGCTGTCAAATGTAAAGTCATGGTAGTTCATTTGGGGAACGGGCGGTCTAGAGAGGAGAAAAATTCCCAGGATGGAGCCCCCCACCTGCCCTGTTATATTTTTTTTTTTTTTTTACATTATTTTAAAAATTACAGAGCAAGGCTTGGTCACCCAGGTACTAATAATAATATACAAGTGAAGCTACAAAGGCTTTTTAAGAAGCTTTAAACAAAATTTCATGTCCCTACTGTTAACCGTTATGGAGTTCCCTCGTCTGGAGCCAAACCTTGCAGCAGCATCAGGACATGCTTGTTAAAACATGTATTGCCATCGGGACCGGATCAATATGTAAAATACATAGGTATATACGACAAAAATCCCCGTTTTCTTCCAGAGCGGGATAGACACATAATCGAGGGCATTTTAATTTTTAAGTTGACATTGCAAAAAAATAATAAGGATCAAAGTCAACAACTGGAAATACTCTGTTGGAAACTAATGTATCAATAAATCAGTTTTAACAGTTTTTTTACCAAATATCTTAACTCTATGCAATTCCACATTGCAATTATAAAATGTATATTGATGTCGTAATATCATTAAAATTCTCATAAAAATATATAGCTCCATAAACTTTATCGACGTAATTTGGTATCGCTCTGTCGCTGGATGCTTTAAAACGAGATGTCACCACGTACTATATTTGATGATCTAAGACACCTTTAATACGAACCACATTTGGGCATTCAGAAGCCGTGTGGTATCCAGCTGAGTATAATAGACCACCCTCATTTCTTACCGGGGTGTCGTAAAAGGCGACTAAGTTAAGTCGACCCGCCGTGTGGTATCCGACTGAGTAGAATGGACAACCTTCATTTTTTACCAAGGTGCCGTAAAAGGCGACTAAGTTAATTCGACCCGCCGTGTGGTATCCGACTGAGTAGAAAGGACCACCCTCATTTTTACCGAGGTGCTGTAAAAGGCGACTAAGGTTAGTTGACGTTAGGCAGACGGCCGGTCTTTAAATATCTAGCTAAAGCATGTTTAAAACATATTATGCTGTACCCATTTAGGGCAGGAAAATTATGAACGTCCTATAAGAAACAATTTTGCCAAATTATTTGAATTTTTATTGGAAAACATTCATATTACATGAAAATAATTTGATGTCTACCATTCGCCTGGACTATCGTTATTTAATGTAATTTAAAACCTACTTATAAAAATAAAGAATCTCAAAAATATGTTATCTCTTAACATATTTATTTATTATTATATTATTCTAAGAGTAAATAATAATCGTTATATTTGTAATTAAAATAGTAAAGCAAAATATAAAAGCTGATATAATTTCGGCGGCCCGTGTATGAATTGCCTTATTACTTGAATATTCAACAAAATTCAGTGCGACATTGCGTGTGAGTGTGAGTGCGTAAAGTGAAGGTATAAAATCGTCTAATTGTCAAAATTTCTCGACACCGTTACGCTAAGTGGCAAAATATTTGACCACCTATGAAAATTTATTTCTATTAAGTTCGTGTGAATCCTAGGTAACTCACTTATGTACTACACATATATCGTACTCCGTAGTATTAAAGTGATGTCATTCAAAAAAGTTGTTTTGTGGCAAATTCTAATAAAGCGTAGCGTAGCCCTAAAAAACTCTTTAAGTGATAAAGGCTACCATAACTGTGAAGAGCAAGAAAATACTAGTTAATTTAATAGTTCGTAGCTTTATAGATCTCAATTTATTTCTATATAGTTATCTTCTACATACCTTGACTGGCCCCTTTGGCGCGGTGGGTAGTGATCCTGCTTCAGCTCCACGGGTCGCGGGTTCGATTCCCGCCGAGGGCCAACATTTTCTATAAATGAATTTCTTGGACTTCGAGTCTGGGTGTATATTTGTATTTAAAAATATATATAAATATATATTCACCAGTTGTCTGTCTACCATAACACAAGTATTAAGTTACTTACTTACTTTGGGGACGGACGACCGTGCGCGTAAGTGTCCCATATATTTATTTATTTATTTTTATTATTATCTTATCTAATCTAAGATCTTATTGATCGTATTTGTTGCAAACCTGTCGAAAGTCTGTCATTCTATTACGCTTTCAGGGCTATTTCACTGCAGCGATATAGATATGGTTTCGTACAATTGAATCTTATATAGTACTAGGTACAATTGAATCTTATATAGTACTAGGTACAATTGAATCTTATATAGTACTAGGTACAATTGAATCTTATATAGTACTAGGTACAATTGAATCTTATATAGTACTAGGTACAATTGAATCTTATATAGTACTAGGTACAATTGAATCTTATATAGTACTAGGTACAATTGAATCTTATATAGTACTAGGTACAATTGAATCTTATATAGTACTAGGTACAATTGAATCTTATATAGTATATAGGTTAGAAAATTTTCAGTTCATCCTTCAGTAACATGATAAAAACAAGTTAATATAATGAGGGTAACATTAAATTTGCCCTTTGCTTATTTAAAATTTGCTTGAGGTAACAAGCTAATCAATTATAAATCCTTGAATGTACAGAAATTAAACGTTTTTATTTAATAATATATCATTTAACAAACAACCAAATAATAGGTTTGGGCAGACCACATTATTATATTTAAATTCTGTGAATCATTGTCTCTAATTTCAATCACGCCGCAACGGTTCGTAATGAAAAAAAGCCGAAATAACGAAGAACTTTTTAATTGAAATTATTGAGATATAATTTGGATTCATCAATCATTAACAGAAATAGTTTTGTGTACCGTGTAAGGTGTAAGATTGCTTTCACATTCGTTATTTAGTCGCTCAGGGTTTGAATTAATCTGTCAGACCGACACCAAATCAAGTCGTCAATGTAAAAACGGTTTTTATGGTACATAGCAGGTAGTACTGCTTATTTCAGTGTACTCATTTAACAAGGTTTATTACAATATGTAACAACTTTTTTGAAAGATTTGTTTTAAGAATTTGTAGAGTGTATATGAAATTTTTGACTTTACTTAATTATTTAAAATTCCGAATATAACTTTTCTGCTGCCAACTTCATCTACGTAAACTTTAGTACCGATATAAAAACTATGCTCTATTTTAATCTACGTTAACAATATAAAAATAATAATTAAATTATTTTGTTATAATTTTATCATTACTTCCGTATGAATCTCTTCAAAGTAACGCCTAATTCTATAAATGATGACAAACATTTATATATTCCAGTAGAATTAGGTGCATACTACAAAGATGAGCGTTGGCATTCTAAGATGTTGGAAAACATTGCGTTGAAAAAACCCTCAAATCTGCTACAATAGATATAAAGACTTCAAAAAGATCGCACGGATCAATCCACTTAAAGAGACCTATGTCCAAAGATGGACTTCAATTACTTGACAAAGAAGAAAAATTATTTAATGCCTTTTTATTTAACAAAGGATCGATTTTTAAAATAACGTACTGTAAACCTATGAGTTAAGATTTTTTAGATTATAACTTTCGGTCAGACGCCGAAAAAAGCGCGTTGTATCGCGAGTGTAAAAGGTATTTTAGAAACAAAAGCGATTAATCTCAATGGACGTCTCATTAGCGCAGTTCGCTTATGGATTTTTAGCGGAGAATTAGTAGTCATATTCTGTGCCTTATTGTGCTACTTAAGTTGAGAAAAACTTATTTTTAATTGTTGCTCTTGACAGTATGGCATCACTCAAGAACGATTATTTAGATCTCATTAGAGAATTTCAATACTTAATTGGTGTTTTGCAATGTATGATGTTCGAAGAGGTATGACGGTTATACGTTTTGGTTTCAGAACTATTTGACTACAATAATTATGGTTAACTAGCTTCTTTTTTATGACTTATTCAAAAAAATCAGGACTGTCTTTAACGACATAGTTAATATCTTCTTTGCCGACATTGTTTTGGCTGTGTCTGGTTTTCCATAGAGATAAAGACCTCATATTTACCATAAATCGTTACCCGGTATGACGGTCTTAGCCGTAAGAGAAACTAAAAAAACACTAAACTCAAGTGAAATCTCATAACTGTAAATTAATCATCATCTGCCCTTATTCCACTCTAAGTGGGGTCGGCACAACATGTTATAAACTGTTAGCACATGATTTGGCTACGTATTTTACAAGCCGTCTGCTTGACGTCAAATTACCTTAGTCGCCTTTTTCGACACCTCGGTAAGAAATGAGGGTGGTCCATTCTACTCAGCCGGATACGACACGGCTGGTCTTACCTTAGTCGCCTTTTACGACACTACGGTAAGAAATGAAGGTGGTCTATTCTATTCAGCCGGATACCACATAACGGATAATAGTACCTTAGTCGCCTTTCAAGACACCTCGGTAAGAATTCTCGGTCTACTGTCATTTATTTGTGGCAAGAATATTTCAGATCTAAACCAAAATACGTAACGTGTTTTTTAATAATGTTACTTTAAAAAATGTTCTTTAAAAAATATTTAATAATGTTCTTTAAAAAATATTTAATAATGTTGCCGCTTTATAAATGAAATATATATAATTGACATCCCATAACTGTAAATTAATATCGAAAACAATATTCGTATTGTCTCGTTGAAGAAGTCACCGTGTGAAATATTTCACCGTGATGAACAGTCGGCGACTAGTAACAAACGCGCTTGAATAGTGCAAACGATTGTCGTCGTAATATCACTATAGTTAGGATTCATTTCAGCCTGTTTGGATTTTAGATTGAAGTTCGTAACGGGGGCACGTCAATTGTCAATCGGTGGAATCTATTCTACCGTCAGGGTTCCCATGATAGCTTTCGCACACATACGTGACTCTTCGGGTCTCATTATTAGATAGCGCAAATTGTAATCGCGACAAGGCGGCAAAATTTATGCTGATAACTACATAAAAAATTACAATGTTAATTTTGCTAAGGCTAATAGTTTTAGTACTACATTCTGTCTACAGTCTGTTAGTTTATCGTACGGAGTAGTCTATAAAAGCATGCTGTATCTTCTTATAAGTGAAATTATATGTGATTAGCAAATAATACCAAGTACCTATGGTTTAACATACCTGTAATTTTGTTGGTAGGCCATAATTAAATAAATAAATAAAGACACCGTGTGGTATCAGGCTGAATAGAATAGTACCACCCTCATTTCTTACTGAGGTGTCGTAAAAGGCGACTAAGGTAAATCGACCCGCCGTGTGGTACCCGACTGAGTAGAATTGACCAACATCATTTCTTACCGAGGTGTCGTAAAAGGCGACTCAGGTAAGTTGACCCACCGTGTGGTATCCGGTTTAGTAGAATAGACCACCCTCTTTCTTACCGAGGTGTCGTAAAATACGACTAAGGTAAGTTGATGTCAGGGAGGCGGCCGGTCGTAAAAACGCAGCCGAATCATGTAACAATATGTTTATAACATATTGTGCCTACCCCACTCAGAGTAGGATAAGGGCAGGAAAATGATGTTAATTCTGCTAAGGTTTTATAAGGTAACAATCTCGTTTAAGTTTCAAAACAGAGAAGTTGTTATTAAAAAGTTTTGTTGAATCAGCATTAAGTGAAATTATTTAAACCTTTTTAATTAAACACAATGATGAAGATTTTGCTATCATTTGCGTTTGTTAAGAAAATATATGTAAGTGTAGGCAGCAAAATCCGGTCTCGACCTTATTCAGTATTTGTTATCACACGTAGGTACCACAAAACACCACTACCACCAACACACGACACAAAAACTACACACATTCACTAAGACAATCTCGACGATCGTTTCGCCCCATAACTGAAGCATATGGGAATTAGGCGACGACAAAATTGCAAATAATTCTATTATTTTTGTACTAGGGAATTCCACAAAGTAACGCCTATTTGTGTAAATTATTCTTAATTCAGGTTTTATCTATTAAATTACTATTACGATATTGCACATATCATATCTACTCCGAAATAATAATTTATAGAATTAGGCGTTACTTTGTTGAGATCCATAATACAAAAGTAATAATAATTTTTTTTTTGCTATAATCTGCAATAAACTTTATACGAAATCCGATTTATTGCGGATTATAGCAAAATATTTTTATTATTACTTTTCCGAAATAATAGTTAACACAACATATATTTAATTAATTAGAGAGCTATTCACAATTACATCGGTTTAAAACTCAAGGTTTATAAAGTTTTTACAAGAATTTAGCGCTTAACATATTTATATTTAAAAAAAAAAGTAAGTAGCGGCCTGTTACTATCCCACTGCTGACAAAAGGCTACTGCTCTCCGTTTTTGGAGAGAAGGTTTGGAGCTAAGACCTACCATGCTGCTCCAATGCAAATTGGTAGGTTGCACATATCTCCAGAATTCTCTAGAGATATGCACATATCTCCAGAATTCTGTAGATATATGCAGTTTTCCTCACGATGTTTTCCTCCAACGAAAAGCGTGTGATAAATTGCAATTATCAATTAGACACAAGTGTTAACAGAAAAACTCATTGGTGACTGCCGGGTTTTGAATCCGTGACCTCTTCGAAAGAGTAGCACGGTATTAGCGCTGGGCTACCACAGCTTATTTATATATATTTTATTAATTATACCTATTTAATTTAATGCATCGAAAAGTAGAAAGGCAAGATATGTCAATACAAGAGTTTTCATTAGTAAAGAACTTTTGTATTTTCGATAAAGCATAAAAAAATTATGAATGTAAGTATCCATTAAGTTAATAAATTTTATAAATAACATGCGTAATTAAAGGACGAATAACATATTATGTTACCATAAGTAACAAAATAAAGTTTAGGTAATATACGATGTTTGATGATAACAATTTGTGGAGTGTATCAAAGTAATTTAGATGAAATATGGAATGAATGTGATCTTAATGTATTTTAAAAGTAATAAAAATGAACACCATATTTTATTGTGTACTTCACGCGATCATTAATGGCATAATGAAGACATAAAATATAAGGATATGTATTCACACATCTTCGCTGTCAAACGTAAAGTCTCGGTAGTTCATTTGGGAAACGGGCGGTCTAGAGAGGTAAAAATACCTAGGATCGAGCCCACCTGTCCTATGCCTGCCACATGTCCTATTTTACTTCATCGCGGATTATAGCATAATAATTTTATTATTACTTTTGTATTATGGATCTCCGCAAAGTAGCGCCTAATTCTATAAATTATTTATTTGAAAAATTACCTAGCAAGGCTCGGTCACTCAGGTACTAATCGGTCACTAAGGTAAAACAAAACTCGTGAAATTACCGCCAAATTTGTGTGTCAGTTCAACATTGATTCTTTTTTGATAAAATAAATACCGACAAGGCAGTGGTACGTCACTATGCCTACCTTAAAGCCGTAAGTGCGATCATAGTGAGTTCAAAGTGTATTATTATCTGTGGTTATTTATTCGCTTTTTTAAGTCAACAGAAGGTCAAATACAATCATTATTACGATAAATATCACTTTATGACCACCGTGCGATCGCAAGTCATTAATGATATGCGACTTATGAAATGGTCATCATCTTCCTGCCCTTATCCCACTCTAAGTGGGGTCGGCAAAACATGTTGTCACATGATTTGGCTACGATTATTTTACGACAGGCCGCTTACCTGCCATCAACTTGCCTTAGTCGTATTTTACGACACCTCGGTAAGAAAGACGGTGGTCTATTCTACTTAACTGGATACCACATAGTGGGTCAACTTACCTTAGTTGCCTTTTATGACACCTCGGTAAGAAATGAGGGTGGTACTATTCTATTTATTTATTTATTCTTTTTGTACATATATTTAGAAAAGAGAAAAAAAAAACACATACATAAAGGCGGACTTATCCCTAAAAGGGATCTCTTCCAGTCAACCTTTGAGTAATAGAAGGAAAAGGACAAGAATTAAAGAAGAAAGAGAGTAAAGGTCATATAGAGAAAAAGAAAAAGTTTATGAAAATTGAACTTTTTGATCTATTAAATAATTTTGGTAAAATAAATTGATGAAAAGATGGTACTAATATATAATTACTTAAGATAAATATTTTCTAATCTGTAACTTAAATACTGAAAGGGAAAGAGATTTGCGGATTGATACTGGTAAATCATTCCACAGCTTAACAACTTGAAAGCTAAATGATCTCAAGTAAGTTCTATTTAGCCGGATACCCCACGACGTACTTATGAAATGGTCAATGTCCTAATTAATGCACTAAAAAATAAGCCCTAATAAAATAAAGGTAAAATATTTTTACACGTAATATCCAAATACATTTCCACTTAATATAAAATCCAAATTTCATTAGATATTTTACGGTGTCAACGATATTTTACAGCGGCAGCAAACACCATTCGCAATAAATAAATACGACGTTAAAATAACATTACTTGCTAATAAATTGATAATTAAACTTCTCGTGTTGACATATAAAAAACTTATCGATTTATCCCTAACCAATTAATGACGTAAGATTAACTTTGTCGCTTAT
Source organism: Morpho achilles (assembly GCA_947086495.1). NCBI lineage: Eukaryota > Metazoa > Arthropoda > Insecta > Lepidoptera > Nymphalidae > Morpho > Morpho achilles. The sequence goes on from CAMTZB010000020.1 coordinate 10,412,821, forward strand.
TGTGTTGTGTTTTATGGAAAATATTAAGTTTTTATCAAAACAGTTATTTTCATTGCCTTTAGAAATATACGTGAAACTTACCAGTCGGCAGTCGGACTTTTTGCCCGGCATTGGGATGAACGGGCTGCCATTTGTATACGCTTTATATTAGTTTGTAGATAGATTTACATAGATACATTAGTTTATAGATATTTACAATAATAGCAATGTTTTTCGTTCGACTTCGATTTGCTACAAAAGTATTTTTATTTAATATAAAATGTCGATTCGTAACGCCTACTTTAAAATATATAAAATGAATGATAATAATACATAAAATTTTTGTCTAAGAAAAAATGTTTTTTTTATATTAATTTTTTATTTCGGCAAAATCCATATTTTGACAGGAAATTTACACGTTATTAGTTAAAGATAAGATAAATCATTATTTAATTTTTGTCTTTATTTTTTGCTAAAACCACTATCTTCCTAAACGGTATTCCAAGAAATTGCCGCAATAAATTCTCGGGACCTATTTAATTTGTAATGGACAAGAGACCAACATTTTCCACTGAATTATTTTATTGTATGCACATATAAGACACCAATAAATTGTTAAGCCATTTAGACTTTCTTAAATAAAATGTAGACTAGATTCGATCTAATTTGAATAAAATAAACGTTTTGATAATTCATTTATCAAACATTCATTGTTACTTTATATTTTCAAATAGCGAACCACTATTAACGGCTATTATTAGAGATGTACCGTTCTCGTTTATTGAAATTATTAATTTTTAATTTAAACATTATAAATATATGTTGAGTATTCAGTACCCAGTATATTTGTAATTTAGCTAAACTTATTATAACAAAGCATTAGAATTAAAATGTTTAGATATTAGATGTAACACTAAAATTTTTATATTCCTTACCGCTAATTATTATTTGTAAATAAATAATATTTAAAATAAGTTCTACAAATACTAGTATAACAAAAAATAATTAAGTAGGTGAACCCACGAAGAGATTATTCATTCATACAGTACGAATGAGTAATCGAATAAAAAAGTAAAGTAACAGCCTGTTACTATCCCACTGGTGGTCATAGGCCTGACCTTTAGGCTAAGGCTTTAGCTAAGACCTACCACGCTGCTACAATACAGATTGGTAGGTTACACAAATGCTTCTGTAAAGATTTTGTAGAGATTTGTGAAGTTTCCCGTTACTGAAACCCGAGTTAAATTGCAACTATCAATTATACGCATAGGTTAGTTTTTAATAGAAAAATCCAATAAAAAATGAATGAATGTTTTTAATTGACTAATTAAGAAAATACGTGGCATTTAGTATTTTTTTTATTTTATATCATTTTATAATAAGTTAAAATAACTTTATAAATTTATATATTTTTGATATTATTTTATTAATAATATATTATAATAAATATTATAGATCGCTCGATAGTCATTAAGTTACCAAAATCTTGCACACATCACTAGATATCATTTAAAATATTTTTTTAAATAGAAACTTGTTTAAATGGAATAGAATTACAATTAAAATAGAGGACATATTTTGTTTCTGATTACATCTGCATTTGAAAATGTAGATGATTTTTATAAGCAAAACTAAAGAATGCTGTTCGGCGGGGCTAACGCCACTACTCTATGGATTGATCGGGAATTTGAAAATACAAAGAGACAAACCTGAATTCAGTCATTGTATCTTTTTAAATATATTTCTAATTTATTCATCATGATTTGAATAATTCCAACAACATTATATAAAATAAAATTCGTATAAGAAATTACAAATTAATTTATTCACTCACACATTTTTGTAGAAACAGCGATTAAGTTCATTAAAAAATATAGAAATTAATATATTACATATGTCATTTATAAATCGTATTTTACTTAGCAATTTTACTGTATAAGAAAAATACAATCTTATTAATTAATTATTGGACATTATATAGGTGGTAAGTGATAAGATTATCTTTTGCTTTAAATTTACCATAGAGTTTTTAAACTAGAGTAAGAGAGCCAGTCTAAAATGACATTGACAGTAAAGACAAAGCAATGAAACTTATTATCTGTCTCTCTTTTTTATGTGTGATTAGACGAAGATAGGTAGAATGAATTCTATATGAATTTCATTTCTCTCTTGCTATTTTTAACGACTCTCAATTAGTTCTTATGGATGAAATATATATTTAACTTGTACCGAATCAAAATTAAATATTTTATTTAAATTCTCATTGGATCGGATCTCGCAATGGTGGGTAAACTAATGTTCGACAAAGTGCATATTTATTATTATTTGCACTATTGCGGTTTATTCTCGTAAGTCTTGCTAAAAGTCATTAATGCAAATTCTATTTAAATACATCCAAAGCACCGAGCGGACGCTAGTTAAATATAACAGTAAAAATAATTTCTTGTCTAAATTCCGTGTATCGGAGTCCGCCATTTTTAGTAGACATAAAAAAATATGAGGAAAACCGTACATAGCTCTTGAACTTATTGAATGACAATAATTTAACTACAAATTACTTCTATTCATATGTAATTTGCCGTAAAAGAAACTTCGTTAAGTCGTATCAATCGAGTTTATTAGTTGAGGTACTTGTATATTTAAACATTTTTGTAGAGGCGTCTGTAAAGTTCTTATAAACATTTTTGATAGACTGTCTATAGCGAATAGCGAACGTCAAATTGCTTTTCACTAGGGATGTGGAAAAAATCGTTTCATAAATGATCGAAAACTCGATTAAATCGAAAGGAAAAAATATATTTATATAATAAAAAAATTCTCAGTTATGAAAAGCTGCTTATTTGAATCTTAATAATTAGTTAAAATAAAGACTTTTTTTTTAAAATATTAATTAAAGAACAAATACGAATTTAAAATAAAATATACGCTAATGCAAAATCGATTAAATGTGTAGTTTGGCTACATTGGTTTCATCCAACAACGCAGATCTTAAAAAAAAGGAAAATGAGTGTAAAAATAACTAAAATAGGGAGATAAATATTATAAATCGTATAATGTTTACAAAGTCAATTATTAAAAATCGATTATAATAATTAAATCATCGATGTATATAACAATATTTTACATACATTTACATTTAGATAAGTTTCACATCTCTACTTTTCAGTAGATGAGGTAATCAATAGTATATTGCACATCGTAGAATTAAAATTCCTAATTTATTCTCATCATCTTAACATCGGAGATTCATATCTCGATTTTTGTGGCGTCTCCATTAAATATTATCATTTTTTTATAGGATATTTTTTTATTTTATCATTAAGATGAGTGGTTATATTATGTTGAGAGATCATCATGATTATTATCACTAAAATCTCATTCGTATAATAAGAATAATTGGATTAAAAATATATTTTAAAAGAAATGCCTGTAGATGTAAGAATGTTATTTGAAAGTTGTTTTAAATATGGCGCTTATGAAATTAGTTGATTATAAGTGATTTATTGGCTGTACAAATTAAAACTATTTATTTTTAAATTTCGTTTTAAAATTATTTCGAAATATTCATGGAAGATATTAGAAATATATCAAATATAATCGTGATTTATAAATACTGCATATTAAATTAATTTTGATAGTCGAAAAATATAATTTGTCATATAGTGATATATTTATTAATAGATGCCGAGATGACAACTGTTTTGTAAAATAAACTATTATGTTATTTTGTAATAATTTAAAGTTATTATTTTGAAAATTATGTTTAATGTTTTCGTAATTTAAACAAAACTACGATATATTCATGGTTATAATTAGTTAATAAATTACCTATAATAAGGTTTTTGTTGCACTAACAATGCATTACATTATCTACTTCTGTTATATTTAAATGATACCGCAGTAGTTCGCGTGCTAATAGGTGTATGGTGAAAATATTATTCGAAAGGTTGTTGTTTTAAGGAGCATGTGATTACTAATTTAGCTAAGAGTGATTAGAGCCCTTGAATATTGAGCTCAAACAAAACCGCCTTTTGCGTCCGGCCCTTGATCCGTACTGCTAAGGGAAAGCCTTTTAAGATGTTGGCCGAAGCTCTTTAGTAATAGCCTACAAGTATTACTAGATTTAATGGATTGAAACTCTAGGTGAAGAGAAATGCAAGCATTATAATATTGTAATAATGGAATGTTTTTGATTGCATTTTGACTCTGTAAAACCTTAGAATAAAAAAGATTTCGTAACTAGGTAACTTATAATTAATTTTTAGATATTTATATTAAAACACTTATTAGGTAGACAAAAATAAGAATTATTTCAAAATTTGAACTAGCATAGTCCGAAATGTACTAGGTATTCAATAACCCGTTAACCGAAGTATAATAAATGAAATCAGAAAAATGATAATATTATTTTGATATAATCTTGCGGATTATAGTAGAATATCATTTACTTAACGCAGAGTATAGCTAAATAATATCATCATTTTACTTTACTATTATTTTTTACAACTTTTATATTATTTTGGGCTTTATTTATTTCTTTATAGTACATACATATAGAGAAAGAAAAAGTCTGCAGTCACGCAATCTATAATTTATGAAAATTCTATTATTTGTGAAAACTTGGATGTAATATTTCCTTCATGTATCAGAAAGCAAACTGTAAATTGAATTTTACTTGACATTTAGTGTACCTAGTGTGAATTTCAGTACAGACAAATCTTGTTGGGAGATTTGACCTCGTGACTTCTCAGAATATATCAAGACTGTTAAATATTATATGTGTATTATTTGTTGCGGTTGATTAAACGATTATGTTTGTCACTCAAGAGCGTAAAACATGTTGCTGTCATGTAGAAATATGTGTTACTATCATTTAAGCGGTTATACCACAAGTTTGTAGGTCTTAAAATGGACAATAACCATCGTTAGGCATTTCGGTACATGGCCTGTTGACCTGCGCTTTTGTGCACACTTCTATGTAAATCCGACGGTTATTTTTAACACGTTCCGTTATTGTTATAGGACCAGTTTCTATGCAAGCAATGTAAAGTGATTTTTTTATTAATCTGATATACTTGTTTAACGTCCGCGGTTTCGCCTGAGTAAAGTTCATGTAAAAAGTAAAATCTCCCTATCCGAAGAATAAAGTCACATGTCCCATGTATAAGCATAGGAAATGTGACTTTATTCTTTGGATCGAGCGAAATGGTGCAGTTATAGGACTTTGTTATAGACTAGAAGCAGGGATTATGACGATATAAAAGACTTACCGTAATATACATTTTACAGATAAATTTAGCCGTTGGAGGGTTAAAGTAGTACAGACGCACACACAAAATTTTCGTACGAGTATGTTTTTACTGTTGGCTGTACCGAAATCTACAACTTTGTTGTTGATGAAAGTCGAGTATTCTGCGTAACGTAAAGGCTAAACAGATCATGATGGGACTTTTACTGGAAGATAGAGGAGGTTGTGGAGCAACATATGGCCTACTTTTTTTTCTAAATTCCGACGGGGTCGGTATTTACGCTGTTAACACTATGTGACACAATGATTTTCACGCGGGCCAAATCGCAGGCACAACTACTAAAATTATAATTATAAAACCGTGATGTCATATCTATATATATAAAAGAAAGTTGGTCTAAGTTACACTATTTATAACTCAAGAACGGATGAACCAATTCGGCCGAAAATTGGTGGAGAGGTTGCTTAGAACCAGGAGACGGACATAGGATACTTTTTATCCCGTTCGACCGCATTTATTTTATCCCGTCAAGTCACTATAAATCGTGGTATTACAAGTACGACTATGACATTGAATAACAAAACGCAAATGTCAGTGTAATACAAAACATAGATGACAGTTAACGTAATTTTTCTTTGGTGAAGTATGGTAAAATATTTGACAATTATCAAAATAATAGCGTTACAACATGTTTTTAATATAAAATAACCTCCTTCATAGAGTTGGTCATTAATATGAAAAAGCATTGTGGCTGTCATATTTGTCATTAAGTTGTTGAGAAAGAGTAAATGGGTTGACTTTGGGAAAACTGTTTTTATTTATTGAATAAGTGTATATATATAAAAGAAAGTTGGTCTAAGTTACACTATTTATAACTCAAGAACGGATGAACCAATTCGGCCGAAAATTGGTGGAGAGGTTGCTTAGAACCAGGAGACGGACATAGGATACTTTTTATCCCGTTCGACCGCATTTATTTTATCCCGTCAAGTCACTATAAATCGTGGTATTACAAGTACGACTATGACATTGAATAACAAAACGCAAATGTCAGTGGAATACAAAACATAGATGACAGTTAACGTAATTTTTCTTTGGTGAAGTATGGTAAAATATTTGACAATTATCAAAATAATAGCGTTACAACATGTTTTTAATATAAAATAACCTCCTTCATAGAGTTGGTCATTAATATGAAAAAGCATTGTGGCTGTCATATTTGTCATTAAGTTGTTGAGAAAGAGTAAATGGGTTGACTTTGGGAAAACTGTTTTTATTTATTGAATAAGTATAATAATATAATAAGTACAAAGGAGAAATATCGTCGTTTATTATATTCAGAAGAGTATGTAACCTAAACTCACAAATAGAGCGGACAAAAGGAATATCTGGAAATTTAAAGAGTTTAAAGAAAAGACAAATGACGATCAATATCTTGAGACAACACGGAGAGTGCGAATTGCGTATAATTTGAGAGATAGTTGCGATATGCGATGCTATGGAATAAAAAATGGAGTTTTTATTGGAGAGATTATTATGATGGTAATTGGTATTCGGTTTATTAACTCTGTAAGATCAACGTGACGATGTGCTATGTGAGGCCATAGACGCGCCCGTGACTATTGTTCGATAGAACTGTCAGCTAAAATGACGATTATTCTCTGGGTTTGTTCCAGTTGTAACGATTGTTTTCTAGACTGTGGCCATCTGCAACGATTGTCAGCTAGACTCTGCCTAGATGTGGTGATTGTTCTTTGAGCGTTATCATTTGCGAGTCTGTTTACGTGTGTATCTGCTGAGTTGGTTGGCACTTATTGAGCTGTGTTATGCCATGACAGTGATTGAGGGTGAGCTTAAGGTGCGAAATGATTTTTCTTTTACAGATTAAAAGAGCAAGTATTGAGTTTCTTGCCGATTCTTCTCAGTACAATCAGCATTCCGGATCAGTGGTAGATTCATTCCCAGAAGTCAGCTTATGAGATTTGCGGGGTCGCAAATGTTGTCAGGATGGTCGACGGTTAAAACATGTTTTTAATACAACCTCCTTCAGAGTTAGTCATTAATATGAAAAAGCATTGTGGCTGTCATATGTGTCATTGAGTAGTTTTTGAGAAAGAGTAAATGAGTTGACTTTGGGAAAATCGATTTTTATTATTGCATAAGAATAAAGGAGAAATATCATCGTTAGTTATAATAGCTAAACGTCACTAAATAGTATAAAACAAAGTCACTTTCTCTGTCTGTTCCTATGTCCCTATATCACTTTGTATACTTAAATCTTTAAAACTAAACAACAGATTTTGATGCGGTTTTTCAATAGATAGAGTGATTGAAGAGAAAGGTTTATATGTATAATCTAACATATTATAAACTTTTATTATAAACATTCAATATGCAGTAAAGAAATACTATCATTTTTGAGGTTTCCAATGTGATGTCGTAAATAATTACATTTATTTTCCGTTTACATAGGAAACGCAGGCCGAACCCTACAATATTTGTCAAAATAATGTACTAAGTATTTGTACACCTTGAAAAGGTCTACAAAAAACTCCGCGATGGTATACATATTATGTCTATCTCTTATGGACCCACAATAGCATTTTTTGACATTTTCTTCTTCATTTGTAATTTAAATGATCATTTTCGAAGATATTACAGATTTAAAATGCAGGGTATAGCGATTGCGCGCTTTGTCTTATATCACTTCGAATTTAGCTGCGATTGGACGGGTTTTTTTTCACATGGCCAACTATATGTCTGTCGCTTTATTAAGAGTAACCTCTAAAGAAAACATGTTTGTATTGTGTAATGAAGATTCTTTCTTTATGACAAAAAAGCTGTGAATGTTTTATATAAAGACATTCTGTAATTAATTGTAAAAATAAAATACTCAGGGAAAATGTAAAAGTAAATAAATAAAAATGTAGTATATGAATTTAGATATTCCAAAGATAGCAGGGAATCTTCATGGTATAGGGAAAGGGAAATTGTCTTTTTTTTATACAGAAAAAGCTCCTTATGGGTACCGCCGCCCGACGGGGACAGGCGGCAGTTATGTCGAACTCGCACCGACTAAAACGACCTGTATGCTCCACCACGCTGCCGATGGCAAGAACAGGGTATCATTGTACATATTGCCCCCATCCCGCCAACAGCTCTGATCCCAGAGAAAAAACACCTTCTTCGTGTAGGGGCCCCTCGAAAGAGAAGCCTCCCTCCCCTAACCGGTGCATCGGTAGCACCAGATGCACCGACCGCCTCGGGGACCTGTAAGCCAGGCGTCCGATATACCCCGTTCGGAACATCCGAAGGTCCCCAGTTAGGGCGGCAGACGATGGGCTTGGGCGAGTCACTAACACCTGGACTCACCAGCAGCAGATTGGATCCAGAACAACAGTTCGTGGAACCGCTCCGCCGCCTGCCTTCACCCCCCTCCGCAGAACAAAGGGTGGTCATCGCTGCCCACGGTCGCTCCCTGCCCACCGTGTTTGTTATGTATGTCACGGTCAAAAGGGAGAGACCGCGCCCCAAGTAGGGGCCACAACGCCTTGGTGGGCGTTTCCGCCCCCACCGGGTAATTTTTTATAGAGGTTTTCTTCGTCGCAACCCGAAGGTCCCCGTTCCCATTGCTGGGCTTCCGGGTTTCGCCGATGGTGGCCGTAACCAAGTCCAGCTAGACTTAGAGTAAACCCAACCGGACCCGTCGCTCATTAAGAACCCCACCCCAGCCCCCCCGGAGTCCCCGGCCTGTCCAGGTTGCCCTCTGCTAATCAGAAGGACAACTGGATTGGCCACCCCACAGTGGTCCGTTCGCCAAGACTATGCATGCCCAGGGTGTGCCACGAGGAGGCCGACCACTTTGGCACCCCAGGGGAATTGTTTTACTCCAAATTTGACGCGTGTGGGCCACGGGCAGAAATGAACACAACAAAACTGCTGGATAGATTTTAATCATTTTTTTTACTGAGTGACATAGGCTATGTATTTTATACCCGTGCGAAGCCGGAGCGGGCCACTAGTATCTTATAAGTCAGAGTGTGTCCTACCGAACTTAAAGGGAACTAAAATTGTCACTCAACGTCAGTTGTCATAATGGTAAGCAGAAACCTGTCATTTATAAAAATTCATTACATGAAAATATTACACAACGTTGGATAAAGGTTAAATCTACACCTGCTTTATGAGATACGCTCTTTGTAAGAACAGACCGTCATTATCTATGTCGCTATTTAGATGATACTGGCTTCCCAGAAACAAGCTACTAGTTTATAGAGCAGATATAATCTTGAAAAAGCGTCTGTAAGATGTCCAAAATAAATCGGCATCAGGTTCTTCAAACATGCATAGCTTTTGAATTAAAAAAGCCTGGTATACAAGTTAATTGTAAACTAATGTTGGCTAAGTAGAATAAACCACCCTCGTTTCGTAACGAGGTGTCGTAAAAGGCGACTAAGGTAAGTTGGCTTGCCGTGCGGTATCCGGTTGAGTAGAATAGACAACCCTTTTTCTTACCGAAGTGTCGTGAAAGGCTACTAAGTTAAACACCGTGTGGTATCTGGTTGATTCGAATAGACCACCGTCAGTTCTTACTGATGTGTCGTATAATACGACTAAGGTAACTTGACGTCAGGCAGGCGGCCGGTCGTAAAATACGTAGCCTAATCATTGTCATAAACAATGTGTTTAAACATATTGTGCCGACTCCACTTAGAGTGGGATAAGCGCAGGAGAATAATAATTTAAGTCCATACCTAAAGAAATATTGTCACTTTCAAAGCTTTTATATACATAGGTAATTAAACAGATGCATGAAACGGATCTTGAATTAGCCATGTAAATGAAATAGTCATACTTATTTTAATTTGCGATAAAATACATAACTATTACCTTAATGTGTCGCGTATATAGCAGAAAGTCTCGGTGATATCACAGCGCACATTAAAGCTTATAGTTTCATTAGTCAACAGATTTCTAAGGCGCCGATGATATTGAACAAGCTTAGCAACTATGATAAATCCCTTTCAATAGACAACTTGGTAGATAAGGTACGCATCGGTGCGAGCGCAGCGGTCCACGTCAAGTCGCATCTCCGATGCGTGCGCAATCAGGACCGATTACGATTACGCTACACTCGCGATGCGATGCAAAACACGCGCGTCCGTCCGTTACATGACGATCACTAATATCGACACGTAACTAAACTCAAAAGCGAAGCGAATTTATCATTAAAACCATCGATTTTAGACGCTCGCCCGTAATCGATATCTCCACAAGTTGATGCGTAGAATTGAATCTGTTATGCAATAATAAACAGTGCCGTTTTCCTGACGTATTAATCGATTTCAATATATATCGATATCAAAAAAACGCCTATGCCCAATAAATGCTTTTTACCGGTTCCAGGTTTTTGCTTGACTGTACTTTTACCTGAAGGTAGGTAAGTGTAGATACTCTAATGGAAACACGAAAAATCCTTAACGACTTCTGCGCAGCACTGTACTGGAAGACTGAATCGTTTGGTGGTACTGTTTGGCGAGCAAGGCTGTAACTAGCTATCGACCGGACTTTCCAAACCAGAGACAACAATTTAGCACACATAATTTCTTACCAAGGTGTCGTAAAATATGACTAAGGCAAATTGATGTTAAGTAGGCGGCCGGCCCTGAAAGACGTAGCCAAATCATGTGACAACATATGTATAACATGTATCAATCGATTTTCATATATTTCTATATCAAAAAACACCTATAAACAATAAATGTTTTTACCGGTTCTAGGTTCTTGAAGGTAAGTATAGAAAATCTAATAGAAACGCGAAAAATCCTTAACGATTTCTGCGCAGAACTGTACTGGTGTTATAGTATGGCGAGCAAAGCTGTAACTAGCCATCGACCGGACTTTCCAGACCAGAGATAACAATTTGGAACACATAAATTGAATCTTACACTAGAAATCCTCTTACCTCCAACAATAAGCACAGAGATAATTATTTCATCAAGCATCATATTCCGAAAAATCGTATTCAAGAATTCTTTATTAAAATCATAATATGGTACCAGTTTTTAAAATCTTTTGTTTAACCTGCTTGTGTGTATGTGAAGGTGGAATTTTCCAAGTTGAATTTGGCCCACTTTCCGTCGTCCGATTGAGCTGAAATTTTACATACTGTTCCAGCCTTGATAAAAATGTGTTTTTATGATAAGCATGACCTGATGCTGCTACCAGCATTGGCTCCAGACGAGGGAACTCCTCAACGGTTAACAGTAGAGACGTGAAACTTTGCTTAAAGCTTTTTTAACTTGATTGTTATATTCAGGGATAGCTTTTAAATCTCCAGAGCCCATTATATATAAACTAATATAAGGGGGATAAAATATAAAATTCCACTGAAGGTTAAAGTACTTTCTCGATTATAAGACAAAGATTGATCGATTATAACATTTTTATATCTAAAAATCACTAGACCCTGTTGCAATAATGGAGATAGAGACTGTTTAAATATTAAGCTATTAATCTTGCTTTTAGTGTAATGGAATGATGTTGAAATGACTAGACATTAGTATGATCATAGACCAGATACAAAGCTACTTGCAGGGAAAATGCAATCATGCAATTTAAAATACCTTCGTTACATTACGAAGACTCAAGTACTAAGTACATACTCAAGCTCTTTATGCGTACTTTATTATTAATTTTTGAATTTATACACTTTATTATTATTTTTTTGTTAATTTATAAAATCCACCTTATAAATCATCGCTCTAATGATATTAGACCTTTATAATTACAGACGTTGTTAGTAGGTATGTGGAATAAGGGTCGACTACTACCAAAAACAGAAATTGTAGTAAGTGTACATCATCATCTTCCTGCCCTTATCCCACTCTAAGCGGGGTCGGTACAACATGTTATAAACATGCTGTCACATGATTTAGCTACATTTTTACGACCGGCCGCCTGCCTGACGTCAACTTACCTCTGTCGTATTTTACGACACCTCGGTAAGAAAGAGGGTGGTCTATTCTACTAAACCGGATCCCACACGGTGGATCAACTTACCTTAGTCGCCTTTTACTACACCTCGGTAGGAAATGAGGTGGTCTATTCTACTCAAGCGGATACCACACAGCGAGTCGACTTACCGTAGTCGCCTTTTACGACACTTCGGTAAGAAATGAGGGTGGTACTATTCTATTCAGCCGGATACAACACAGCGTAAATTGTAGTAAGTGTACATGTTATAAATAAAATTATCACAAAGTACATTGGTTGTAAATCAACTAAAGTTATTAAAGCTAGTGCTATAATAGATCGACCAGACGTTACGAAAATAACCTGTGAAGTGTCAATAGAAAAACATATTTTTTTTAAACTCTTTAACAGCACCTGTTAAGCAACAGTGTCTATAAAAAAGCATGTCGAGTTCACTCAAATAAAATTCCAATCAAATCCAATATGGCGGAACGCGTGCTACAACATATTCTGTATTTTGTCTACTTGCATTTGATTTTTTTTATTAATTTTAATCTCTATGTCCCAAAAGATAAGGGCTATGAAAAAGTTATTGTCATAAACGATTTTGTATACACGGTTTATCAAAATAACATTAATAGGATAAGTATAAGGTAATTGTTGATTCTGATTTGACCTCAATACCGTTGAATACATCAAATCATTTCTTGTAATAACACGTCTGGTGACTATTAGACATAATTCTATAATATTTATGGTACAAACAAAGTTTGTATCATTTATTTAGTTTCAAAGACGGTAGCAGTTTGAATTGGATGTAAGTATGACGGCGCATGCGCGGAACATCGACAATTTTGCGACAAAACAAGATTTGACAGCTTGTCAAGTCTGGCGGAGCGTCGTTTATATGGTCGCGCGGCCATTTTGTCAGAGTTAGTTTGGCTGTCAACGGAGCGCGCACGACGCATACGACGAATCGCCTTTGTTTTTAAGCAATCTTGCTGTGTATTTGTATTTAAAGTTATTCTGTGCTAAAGTGATATCGCCCTTTTAATTAAAAGTGATTTTATTAATTTTATAGTACCGATTTTGTTAATTAAAACGAATATAACAAGTTGTTAAATCAGTCAATTATTTCTTTTACCAATGGCTGATCCGGAGCAGCAGAGCACTGAGCAAAGCAGGGACGAAGAAGTGCCTTTATCAGAAGTGGGATGCGCTCCGACGCCCACGGAAGAAAATAGCGCCTCGAAGTTGATAAGTAATATGGAAGCCCTACTAACCCGTGTGTTAGCAGTGAATCAATCACCGGTAGCAAGTACTAGTGCCCAGTTCGGTTCAGTAAGGTTTATTCAGTTTAACCCAGAGGACGCTGAAGCGGATATAGAAGGTTGGTGTAAAGTTACCGAACTTATCATCAAGAGTAAAAGCCTTGAGGGTGTTGATTTGCTTGTTGCTCTTACCGATGCGCTTAAAGGACGTGCAGCTTCCTGCCTAACTAAGTTAAATTTAGACATGTTATCGTGGGAACCAGTAAAAGAAGCTTTGCTAGCCAAATTCCGTCAGCCAAAACTATATCAAGATTATTTTGACGAAATTTTACGCTTCCAAATTCACGTTAAAGAAAGTGCGGCGGAAACCGGTTTGCGCTTGTGGAGCATGATCGAACGTATACCTAAGACCCAAATGCCAGAAGAAGCTATAACTGGGTTCGTCGTATCGATATTGTGTCAAAAGGACAGTTTGATGCGTCGCGAGTTGAATGTGCATGCTATTACTACTAAAGCGCAATTATTCAGAATCTTGAGCGGCATTTCACTAAAACGGAAGACAGATGTTTCTGAAACTCTAGAATCTGATTTTAAGCGACCTCGAATAGCAGATCCTAAATTTGGTGGTAAATGTCACTGGTGTGGGATTCCCGGGCAACGATTAGCTGAATGCAGAAAACGGCGAGACGATTCATTTTTGACCGCGCCCAAGTCACAAGAATTTAAAACTTCCCCGCGTTCCCTCGAGAGAACTTCAATTGTAAATTGCTATATTTGTGGCAATCCAGGTCATGCGGCAACAAATTGTCAAGAAAGAAATAACGCCGGTGGAGCTACTGCAAAGAAGGCAGTCCACCTTTGTGAACAAAGATTGTCGAGGGGTACTCTGAAAACGTCATCCGGTGAGTCGATCTCTTTTCTGTTTGATAGCGGATCGTCTTGCTCCTTGATAAAAGAAAGCATTTCTTGTAAATTCCCAGGTACTGTGCGCAAAAATCTCGTTTGCCTTACGGGTATTAGTGGCAATGAAATAAAATGTACGAAACAAATTTCAAGTACGGTTAATATAGAAAATATTTCACGAACTTTGATATTTCATGTAGTTCCTGATGTTTGTCTTATAGATCCTATTATAATAGGAAGGGACATTTTAGAAAACGGTGTTAGCGTTAAAATTAATAACGACAGCTTGTTATTTTATTCTAAAGAGCAAAGTAATGTTTGTGAAGCTAGTTTTGCTAAACCAGATTTTACCCATGTAGATACTGATTTGGTTGGTAGCGACAAAGAGACCCTGATTAGACTTTTAAACAGATACGCTGATTGCTTTATAGAAGGTGTTCCCGATAAACGTGTAAGAACTGGAGAGTTAGAAATTGAATTAGTTGATCCAAACAAAATTGTACAGAGGCGCCCTTATAGATTAGCACCAGTTGAAAAGCAGATTGTTAGGGAAAAGGTTCAGGAACTTCTTGACGCAGGTATCATTCGTGAAAGCTCATCTTCATTCGCCAGTCCAATTCTCCTGGTTAAGAAAAAAGATAACACTGAGAGAATGTGTGTCGATTACCGAGAATTAAACTCTAACACACGACCGGAACACTATCCCCTCCCCCGTATTGAGGATCAAATTGATCAGCTTAGTGGTGCCCATTACTTTACGTCATTAGATATGGCTTCGGGATTCCACCAGATTCCAATTCGGACTCGGTAGCAAAGACGGCATTTGTAACACCCGAGGGACAATATGAGTATCTCGCAATGCCTTTTGGGTTGCGCAATGCCCCTTCGGTATATCAAAGATGTATTACAAAAGCCGTAAAAGAGCTAAATGATAAACCTTTGATTTACATGGATGATGTTTTATGTTATTCCAAGAACATATCTGAAGGTCTAAAACGCCTTGATGAAGTCTTAAATGCTCTATCTGCCGCTGGATTCTCTTTCAATCTCAAAAAATGTAATTTTATGAAAATGAAGATTGATTTCTTGGGATATTCGATTCAATGTGGTGAAGTGAGACCAAACTCTCGCAAAATACAGGCTCTAATTGACTCAACCCAGCCAAATACAGCGAGTCAAGTCCGCCAATTTTTAGGTCTTGCATCTTATTTTCGTAAATTTATCCCTGGATTTACGAATATTGTTGGTCCTTTGTATCCTTTAACAAAGCTGAAGGGCCCTATAAAATGGAATGAAAAATATGAAAGCATACGCGATTCCATTATAAAAATACTTACCTCCGAACCTGTCCTAACAATTTTCGACCCAAATTTGCCCGTAGAATTGCATTGTGATGCTAGCTCTGATGGGTACGGAGCGATTTTGATTCAAAAGAAGAACGACCTTCCTCATGTCATTGAATATTTCAGCCGACGTACTACTGATGTTGAGTCTCGCTATCACTCGTACGAATTAGAGACACTTGCAGTCGTACGAGCGGTAGAACATTTCCGATATTATTTATATGGCCGACGCTTTAAAGTTTTCACGGACTGTAACTCATTAAAAGCATCAAAATCGAAAATAGATTTAACCCCACGTGTTCATCGCTGGTGGGCGTTTTTACAAGCTTACGATTTTGATATTGTGTATCGAGAAGGCCGTAGCATGGAACACGCGGATTACCTCTCTAGAAACCCTTTGCCAAATCCGGATAGGTCACAATCGTCACAAGAAAGTTCATGTGTACCTATAGTTAAGGTAGTACGCTTTGTAGAATTGCACCAAGGTTGGCTTTCTGTAGAGCAGAAACGCGATGCAGAGATTCAGGATTTAATTAACAAATACAATACTAACGAATTTCCTGACACAGTTGGTCAGACGTACGACGTTAGAAATTGCATTCTTTATAGAAAGGTTGTAAGAAACAAGATTATTTCTTGGCTACCAGTTGTCCCACGCTCCCTAATTTGGAGTTTGATCAATCATGTTCATACCGAGTTGCAACATCTAGGTAGTGACAAAACTTTGGACAAGCTGTACGAGCAGTTCTGGTTTCCTCAGATGTCTAAGTGTGTTAGGCAGTTTATTAATTCATGCATTGTTTGCAAGGCCTCAAAGGGTCCCTCAGGGGCTCAGCCTGTGAAGTTGCATTCGATCCCGAAGGTATCAATACCCTGGCATACGATACATATAGACTTTACTGGAAAACTAAGTGGAAAAAGTGACCGCAAGGAATATTGCTCAGTGATCATAGACGGGTTTACTAAATACATTTTATTGGAACACGCCTTATCATTAGATTCAGCTAATGCAGTTCGAGCTATTAAAAATGCCGTCTGCCTTTTTGGAACTCCTATGCGTATCATCGCTGACCAGGCTAGGTGCTACTTTAGCCAAGAATTTAAGAACTTTTGTTCAGAACATAGCATTGAGCTACATTTTATAGCAACGGGTTCCAGCAGAGCAAATGGTCAGGTAGAGCGTGTGATGCGCACCTTAAAGAGCTTGTTGACAATTATCGAAAATGATCCTAATAAAATTTGGCGAGATGAATTAGGAAATGTTCAGTTAGCACTCAATAGTACAAAGTCTACAGTTACAAAATTTTCGCCAACTGAACTTATGTTCGGTATTCGTTCGCAATCTTTAGGAATTTCAAAGATAAGGACATTTGATTCAAACGAACAGCGCATTGACCTAGACTCTGCTAGGCAAGATGCATCGACTAACATTCAAAAAGCAGCTATGTTGGATGCAAAACGATTTAATCAAGGTCGCGCAATTATCAAACCGTTTCTAAAAGGTGATTTTGTTTTTATTAAAAATAGTGAGCGTACTCAAACTAAATTAGATAGAAAGTTTAAAGGCCCTTTTGTAATAACCGCAGTGTTAGAAAATGATCGCTATGAGTTGAAAAATGTTATTGGTTCACATCGTACCTTTAAATATGCACACGAGAACTTGCGCGCAGTGCCTCAGGGACATAATGGATTAGTTGAAATATCTACTAGTCTGATGGATGACGACGAGGCCATGACGGCGCCGGATAACGTAGAATTCGATAATGGACCCCTCGACCGACTAAGTATATGTGATACACTAAGTACAAATTCAGACACCCTTACAGCTGAATCAGAGACACTTACAGCAGGATCAGATACACTTACAGCGGTATCAGATACTCTGAGTGACACTTCGGATCAAGACGATAAAATTTTTGTAGAGGATGACGGTCATTTATGAATGGTATGTGAAATTAATTTAGTTTATAAAAGACACTAATTTATGTTATTTTGAAAGGAATCATTGGGTAAAAATGAGTTAGTGGAAAGGACAGTGTCGTGCCGGGCCATGCAGCTGTAAGCGGCTGGTTGAAAGGACACACTCGTCTGGTCCAGGTTAGTGTTTACTGGTTGAAAGGACAGTGTCGTGCCGGTCCATGCCCGAGGGGCTGGTCGAAAGGACACACTCGTCCGGTCCAGGAAGTAAAGTTGATCTAAATAAGATAGTATCGTCCGGGCCAGACCCTTGGGGTTGGTTGAGAGGACATACTAGACAAGTATAGAGAAAATGCTTGACAGTTGTATGAAAGGTGCAGTCCAGTCCAAGTTTGGTCGTAAGGACACACTCTCTCGTTGTTTTGAAAATTTATTGCGTGAAAAAAAAAATAAAATAAAATAAAATGTGTGTGTTGCGCTTATAACGAGATAGGCGTAAAAAGATAGTCAGGGTGAACGAGCGGTCTACTGATACTTATCCGATAATTGTGTGTTTATTACAGAACTGCATACTGAGGCGTCCGAGGACGGCCGCAGGTCAGTCCGGCCGTGACGGCGCATGCGCGGAACATCGACAATTTTGCGACAAAACAAGATTTGACAGCTTGTCAAGTCTGGCGGAGCGTCGTTTATATGGTCGCGCGGCCATTTTGTCAGAGTTAGTTTGGCTGTCAACGGAGCGCGCACGACGCATACGACGAATCGCCTTTGTTTTTAAGCAATCTTGCTGTGTATTTGTATTTAAAGTTATTCTGTGCTAAAGTGATATCGCCCTTTTAATTAAAAGTGATTTTATTAATTTTATAGTACCGATTTTGTTAATTAAAACGAATATAACAAGTTGTTAAATCAGTCAATTATTTCTTTTACCAATGGCTGATCCGGAGCAGCAGAGCACTGAGCAAAGCAGGGACGAAGAAGTGCCTTTAAGTATTAATGGGTGTTGTGCAAGGAGAATAATGTTTTATATTTTGTAACAAAACAGCTGTACATTATTTATGAGTTATTGGGCATTGGTTATATACTGGATGGTTACATTGATAATTGTTTGTATAAACTGTCATCTTTTCTTTAATATTTAAATGAGTTAATCTTGTATATATATGTTATCTACATTTTGGAAACAGCTCCAACGATTTTCATGAAATTCAGCATCTAGGTATATATTTTAGGGGATCGATCTAACTAGGTTTCGTTAAAAAAAAAATCGTTTTATCCCTGTTTTCGGGTGTTGAAAAAATACAAAAATGTAGAATTCAATGCAAATGTCATTTTATCTTTCAAACGTAATGCTGTGATAGCTCAATAGGTAACGGGCAGACCTAAAAAGGACCAAAAAAAACCTGGGGTCGAGTCCCACATGTCACCGGTGCTTTCATTCTTTTTTTTTAAACATTTAAAATTTTATATTTTTTACCGAGCGACGCTCGGTACCTACTAGTAATAATTTACAAAACTTCATTTATAATAAAAATAAAAAAAAGGTAAATTAAAAAATAATGTACAGCTAACTTTAAGTTAGTGTCGTAGAAATACGTTACCTAGCAAGATAGTTAACTTATCACATTTATTATTCAGATTGATAAATAATTGCCAATAACTACCTCACTTTGTGTAAAGTTTATAATGCATTTCTCTTATCGATTAATGGTACATCTCATCAAAGATATTATCAAGATACATGTAACGTCGTGCAAAATCTTATTTCTGTAAGTCGATTCGTGAGAAATGTTCGTTAATTACTTAGCTATTTGTTTAGTTTAGTTTCACTTAGCATTGTAGCATAGTGACTTAGTATAATCGTTTGGTTTTGTGTTAGTGTAGTATTTTGTATAGTGGTTTAATATTAATAGTATTTATCACCAGTTCTAGCACTCTAATAACTACCAAGAAGAACCAGCGAGAAACTCTACTTTTTCCAATAAATTCTTTAATATTTAAATGAATTAATCTTGTATATATATATTTTCGGAATCTCGGAAACGGCTCCAACGATTTTACTGAAATTCAGCATGTACAGGGTTTTGGGGAAGAAAAATTGATCTAGATAATTTTTTTTTTTAAATTCGTTTCATCCCTGATTTCGGGGTCTAAATTTTTTTTTTTACGTTGATGACAATTTTTCGCTGTCAAACGTAGTCATGTTTTTTTTTTTAATTTTTTTTTACATCATTTTAATAATTACCAAGCAAGGCTCGGTCACCTAAGTATTATAATTTGATATGATTAAGATTGCAATGAATATCTGCGTAGCTCATTAAAATCAAACGTCATATTATCACTCAGATAATCCTATCCTATCCTACCTACTAGTATTATAAGTGCGAACGTTTGTGAGTATGGTTGTATGTTACTCACAAACGAGTATAATAAGCTTTAATAGATGTCATCCATAAAAATAAACTAAGTCTTTTCAATAACAAACTAATCTTACATACAATCTTACTATCTATTTTTGGGCACTTTATTTTTGTCGGAGAAACTTGTTATGAAATAGCTAAAGGTTATAACATCACAGGACATTTCAGCTTCAATATTAATCTTTATCGTCTCAAGCAAAAGCAATCAGACGAAGTACGTTACTTATTAGAATTATAATTGAACTGTCACCTACGGTGTTTCTGATAGAAATTGCGTATTAAGTTAACAATGGTGTATTTGCTTCCAACGTATTATCGTAGAGATATTATACTAAAGTAGGGGAGCTAGTATAAAATAACTATTTCTATGCCCCTCTAAGCCTTTTATATTCAGTATAAGGATTAGGTTATATTTATATATATTTTGCTCTTTAGACAATAAGGAAATCTAACTTAACTTTCAAGATGTTGCCCATATTATTTAAAGTAAATTATATAGCTGAATCATACCTGTAATCCCAAACCCTGGTTTAACTGTAGTAGTAGTTAACTTGAAGTATTTTCTAACTGTTAATAGAAAAAGCCCTTATGAGTGTAAATTTGAATTACCTGTCCAAACGCAGGTAAAACATATACATTTTGTTTGTTTTTAATAAAAGTATAGATTTTTAATTTAAATTTATCTAACTGTCACACATCTATCTGCCCTTTTAAAGTATCTATTGTAGTTACTTAACAGTTTATTGTCGAATTTGTCTTATCATTAAAATAACGGAAAAACATTTTTCAACTTTCATTGTTTTCCAAGTTCAAAGAGCTGACCCACAAATTTACCTAACCATCAGAGGTCAGATGTATCGGATACAGGCGATGATTCGGCTATTAAAAATGATCGTCAATGTCATACTATAACTGGAGAACAATGATGTTAATATTACCTACATACAATACTAGATATTAGCTTGTGAGATGAAATGTTAACACACTTTTATATGCCGCAAGGCGAAAAGATTTTAAATGTACGACTTAGATGTAAAAGTAATCAAGTCTGTTTTCGAGTTGGCGCAGGTGGCAATAACCCTACCTTCAGCTCCACGGAACGCGGATTCGACTCCCGTCGAAGGACAACTTGTATAGAATAAATAAATAAATAAATATATGGGACACTTACACACACGGTCGTCCGTCCCCAAAGTAAGTAACTTAATACTTGTGTTATGGGTGACAGACAACTGGTGAATATATACATATATAATTGTTAAATACATACTTAAATACAAATATACACCCAGGCTCAAAGACCAACAAATTCATTTATAGAAAATGTTGGCCCTCGGCGGGAATCGAACCCGCGAACCGCGGAGCTGAAGGCAGGGTCACTACCCACTGCTCCAACGAGCCAGTCATTCAGCCATCAGTCAGCCAAACAAACAATCGGTTCGCTGCCACGCGGAATTTTAGGTTAAAAAGTAGATTATATTTTGCTTTACTACATCCTCTATAATCTAGTGAAAGTCCTGTCAAATTAGCTTTTCTGGAGAACGTTCTGTTAATCAAAACCTTCCTCAAAATCGTTAAAACCGTATAAAAAACAGATTTTGGGAAAATCGATCACATACAGACAGCTTCTGGGGACTTCGTTTTATTATATGTATAGATTTATATCACTGTATGGCAGATAACTCCCCTCTCCTTGGAGGTATGGAATGAAATTTGACAGTTTACTCATAGCCCAGGAAAAAGAAAACATTTGTTGCGTTCACGAATTAACTTCAAAAATCATTGGCAACCGTCACACAGCGTTTCTTACTGCATCTCGTAAGTATATATGTATGATAGATGAGATCTAAAATACAACCGTAAAATTAACATGTGCTTTAGGTCAGCTAAGAGCTTAGAACCACCGTTACTTCAGCCATCTGAGGGTTTGAACCCAATATGTGATAGCCCCCTACTTAAAGTCACATGTCTCTATAATCACTGTTTAGCTATCAGGGCTTTACTGCGAGAATGATATATTGCTATCGCATATATGATAAGATCGTTTCATCATCAATCACAATCGGTCATATTGAAAATGTTTATTTACAAGGAAGTATACGAATCTTGTTTAGGCCCTTCATATCTGATATAATCTATTTCTATCATAACAGGCTTATAATGCTATCTTGTCATTCAGAAAGCTTCCGTTCTGTTAGAAAAGTGTTAAAATATCTTCATAGTCATTCACTTCTTTTAAATTTGTATTAGAGAAATTTTAGACTATGCGACACGACACGACAGCACATTTCAAATATTTCGGACGTCCTCTTCAAATATTGAAATTTCAAATAAGGAATATTATTGTTGTTTTGTTAAAATTTAACATAAGTATTGAAAACTATGTAAGCAATGAAACGTAGTAACAAAAATAATTTTAAGGTAGCCAAAACTATTTCAATTCAAAAGTAAACCGTTATTTCTTTTTATTTTTATTTTTACACAGCTATATTGTACAACCGTAGTATTTAAATTGTTTTTTTTTACTTACATTCCATATAGTACATACGATAACTATGCGCCTGGAATTGCTACTATTTCAAATATTTCTTACAGTAAGCTTCGAGTTACAAGTTCTTGGCAAAGCGTTTCAAAACTTTACGACTTTAAAGGAGTATAAGATTATATCTCGTCGGTTTGGTCCTGCGTTGAGCACAATTTCTACATAGTAATGCGTTCAATAAAGTGCTTTATTTATTTATGTATCGCAAATTCAACGGGCAATCTGGATAAAGGTGAAATTGTTGTCGTATCGGATTCGTCTATTATAAACAATTCGAACTTTGTAGGGGAAAGCATGGAGACAGTTTTAAATTGCCGAGATTGCACTACTAGTAGATTGTAACACATGTCATCCGTGCAAACGGTAATTCCATTCGCAATTGATGGCAATTTTGTAGTGTCATCTGGCGTATGCGATCATCGTGCGACGGTTTGCTGCAATCTTCCCGACACATGAAATCTAATCAAAGATGATTAGTTTTACTTTGTAAAGAAACGAAAAAGCAACATTTTTTTTCTAAATTACACCTTGTTTTTTATAAATATTCTTTATTTTTATTCTAATTATTCTTGACTTGTAATTTGTAAGCCTATCAATAAATAATTGTGTAAAACAAATATTATTAAAGCTAGCATACGTCCCAATGTTTTTTACTGTCATAAGTAAAGTAAAGTAGCGCCCTGTTATTATCCCACTGCTGGGAATAGGCCTCTTCACTCCGTTATAAAAGAGAAGGGGATTGGAGTTAAGACCTACCACGCTGCTCCAATGCGGATTGGTAGATTACACATTTCTCCAGATTTCTCTAGAGATATGCAGGTTTCCTCACGATGTTTTTCTTCACCGAAAAGCGTGTGATAAATTGCAATTACCAATTAGACACATAAGTTTTTTTTTTAATAGAAAAACTCATTGGTGTCTTCCCGGGTTTGAACCCATGATCGTCTCTAAAGATTCACACGGTCGCACCACTAGACCATCACAGCAGTTTACTCACATAGCTAAATATAAATATCTATACTAATATATAAAGCTGGAAGAGTTTGTTTGTTTGAATGCGTTAATCCCTGGAGCACTTGTTAATACTGTATTAATAATGGACCAATATGAAAAATTCTTTGGTTGGAATCGAGGAAGGCTATAGGCTAAATAACATCACGGTAAGATGAATAAGAGAGGTGCAGCAATAAAAAATATTATTTAACGGCAAAATTTAAATCTTTCCTTGCGTGCGCTAAGTAAACCATGAAAGTTATTCAAAAATCATGTATTACAAAATTGTTCTCCTCTAAAAGTTTTAAATAAAAGACTGCTACAGAATATGTCTAGTTTTTAAGGTAAACCCACTTTAACCATTTTTATGGTTATAAAAATACTATTTAACGTTTTTAATCTCGCCACGCGGGCGGAGACGCTGGCGATTGTTAGTAAGTTATAATTGCTTAACTGTAAAAATAAGAAATAAGATATTTTCTAGATTTTGTTGTTTCTGAAGCTAAATTATATAATTATGTTAATGTCTTGTCATAACTGAAATGTTTAGTAGATAAAAATAACAAACGATTAATACCGAATTAGTCGTTTGTATTCATTATTTTATTTACTACTACTTTAATAGCTGTGGTAATTTTGTTATTTATAGTTATAAATAAACCTTTACTAGAAAGGACTCTGAGAGATGCAAGAAAATGTCATCAATCAATGATCACGCCAGTGCGGGAATCCAATGAATGTTAATCAAAAACCCGGCAAAAACTGTTTTTGCAGATACATAGTAAAATAGCAGCGTGCGTCGGGAATAACCAGTGTTTGATTTATCATTCTTGTCTAAAGTGACCACACGTCCTGATTTTTGCGGTACAGTCCCGCATTTAGGTGGACTATCCTGCGTCCTGCCCATTTTAAAAACATCTCGCTTTTTGGACAATATCTGAATTCATATTTTAAATCTAAGAAAATAATAAACAAAAGAAAGTGAATCATAATTTTTTACAATTAATAATTTGACTTCATTCAAAATCTTGAAGTTCCAATTATTACGCCGTGTGGGTATCTGGCTGAATAGAATAGTACCACCCTCATTTCTTACCGAGGTGTCGTAAAAGGAGAATAAGGTAAGTTGACCCACCGTGTGGTATCCAGTTGAGTAAAATAGACCACCCTCTTTCTTACCGAGGAGTCTTAAAATACGACTAAGTTAAGTTGACGTCAGGCAGACGGCCGGTCATAAAATCATATGACAACATGTTGTCATATGATTTGGCTACGTATTGATATACATGACCCCACTTAGAATGGGATAAGGACAGGAGGATGATGATGATTTTTTACAAAATAAAATTAAAACCAAACAAAAAAGTAACCAATAATTAATAATACACACATTTTAAGTATGTGAATGTGCACAATAAAATTTATATTTAACTTAATTGTAAATCTCATTTCATCCCATTTGTCCCGCTGTCTCAATGAAAATGTGGTCACTTTATTTTTGTCTATCAAATGATAATTAAAGAACCATTACCGTGGTTTCATTATTCGACAACAATTGTTGTTGTACGTATGTACGGGTACATGTGTACTTCGACACTTCGACTTTAACCTTCTGACCTCCATTTCCGACTCCATTTCAGATGACCAAAATCTATACAAATGAATTTGCAAATCATCGAACATGAGAAATAAACGAGCCAAATGGAATGTTGATGATATAAATTTCTCTATGGCATCTGATGGAGGCTTGTAATGATAGAGGTTTAAATATAGAGTCGAACGTTTCCTTCGAACATGATTTTGTATCTGGTCAATTATTGTCTATCCAGCAAATGGATTACGTGAAAAAAACCGCATGCCACAGCGAAGCACGCGTCTGATTGCAATCGCTTGCGCCAACGCATTAATCTATCATAGGGTTGTAACATAAATATTTAAGTTAATTTTTTTTTTTTAATAAACCCCGACACACTTCATTATGATCCAACAAAGTATGTAGATATATTTTTTATTTCGCAGCTAATATAAAGAAATTAGTGTCAAATTTTGTTACTCCATTTGATAAATTTGCGCATTGGGGTGTGACTTTTGACGTTATTAAAGTTTATTTAGAAAAAAATATGCAGAAAACTAAAATGTATCAAATGTAATGTATCAAAAGCAAAATATCAAATGTAATGTATCATTTGTGTAATGTATGTAAGCTGTAATGAGTTTGATAAAAATTTTAAATTAAATCGATCTATGAAAAAGGAATCCCTCCATTCATTGTTTAGGTATATCTCAAACGGATTAGGCAGCGTTTTAAAGAAATTTCTCACGTGGCTTAATATTTTTGACATTTTTAACTATTATCGTTAAAATTTTAACAAATTTATACAAAATATTAACAAATTATACACCTAAACCTTCCTTATAAATCACTTTATGTGTTCAAGGAAATCGCATCATTAGTTTTTGAGTTTATCATGAACTGATAGTGACTGATGCGGCGCGGGTATTTATTATTAAGTACTTATATATTTAACAATAATGAATGTTTCTTACCGAGGTATCGTAAAAGGCAATTAAAGTAAGTAGACTAGCTGTGTAATAACCGGCTAAGTAGAATAGACCACCCTAAATTTCTTACCGAGATGTCGTAAAAGGCGACTAAGGTAAGTTGATCCACCGTGTTGTATCCGGGCGAGTAGAATACACCACCCTCTTTACTTACTTTAGTTAGTTTACTTTAGTTAAATACGACTAAGATAAGTTGATGTCAGGCTGGCAACCGTTAAAATACAAATCATCATGTGACATGTTGTGCCAACCCCACTTAGAGTGGGATAAGGGCAGAATGTTAATTTAACAATAATGAATGTAAGTGACAACCCTAGTGCTCAATCTCGTAAATTCTAGCCATATTAAAGCGCCGTTCCACATCACAAACAATTCTTAAGTCTTGCTTTTAGCGCTCAAGTTGTCGATGCGTGTCGTCCTCGTATGACACCGATCGCGTGCCCAACGTTACGTGTGGCTAATGCCTTACTATTTGCGGTTAGATACACTACGATATTATCTATGAAACGCAGCCTTGATGGGGATGAAGTGCGTCATTACGTCTGGAATCCGTTGATCGAGAGCAAAAAGTACGCTGCGTTAAATGATTTTATGGAATTGCATTTTTTATTGCGTACTTTGCTTATTATTTTAACTTTTAATGGTAACATTGTTATCTTTAATATTTAAATTAGTTAATCTTGTGTGGTATCCGGCTAAATAGAATAGTACCAGCCGCATTTCTTACCGAGGTGTCGTAAAAGGCGACTAAGGTAAGTCGACCCGCCGTGTGGTATCCGGCTGAGTAGAATAGACCACCCACATTTCTTACCGAGGTGTCGTAAAAGGCGACTAAGGTAAGTTGACCCAGTGTGGTATCCGGCTGAGTAGAATAGAGCACCCTCTTTCTTACCGAGGTGTCGTAAAATACGACTAAGGTAATTTGAAGGCAGGCAGGCGGCAGGTCGTAAAAACTCAGCCAAATCATGTGACATATATATATATATATATATATATATATATATATATATATATATATATATATTTAATTTAATTTAATTTAAAATTTTAGGTAAGTAGGGGATCGTTCCTAGGTATTTACAATTCTCGAGACTGCCCGTTCCCCGATAAGCTACGCTTAATTGACAAATATTATTAAAATATTAAATATTTTGGAATATATATATATATATATATATATATATATATATATATATATATATATATATATATATATTTTCCAAAATATTTAATATTTTAATAATATTTGTCAATTAAGCGTAGCTTATCGGGGAACGGGCAGTCTCGAGAATTGTAAATACCTAGGAACGATCCCCTACTTACCTAATTATTTTATTGTTTTTTTTATTTTGTAAGATTGTATAGATTATATGACCCAGGTAAACTAAATAACCACTGTAAATGATGAAGCTTAGTTACGTAATGATTCATTAAATTACGAAGTAAGCCGATCCCGATTGCTATTTTATAAATAGACCTTTTATCGTAAGATGTAGCTTGAATAACATCTTGGAGCGCAGATGATGGATTACGTAACGAATCGTCAACACTCGGTTATTAAGGTTATTACAGACTGAACAGGTTAGGGAAATAGAAAATTGTTCTACACTTGCGAGAACAAGATAAGCTCTTTTTGCGCACAATAATGATATATAGTTAAATTGAGTATTTTTTGTCACAAAAGTTATGATGTTACGTTTGTTAAGAAAGTCTGTGTAATGTTAAGTGTAAGCAAAACCATTCTGGTATCTTAAACATGCAGGATTATTTACCACACGTATTACAAGACTCCACCGAGAACACGTTTTTTGTCACAAAAGTTATGATAGAATTGTATTGCCATAATCCGCGTTTGCTAAGGTCTATGTAATGCTGTGTTGGAAGCAAAACCGTTCTCATACCTTAAACATGCAGGATTATTTACCATACGTATCACAAGACCCCACCGACAACACGCTACACAACTACTACACACATTCACTACATTAATCTCAACGATCGTTTCGCCCCGTAACCGAAGCATCGTCAGGAGATAGGTTCCACGACAAAATTGCAAAGCAAGGCATTAGCCAAGTAAGTGTTATATACAAATAGTTTAACCCCCACCATTGATTGTGCCTGCAAACACGTGTAATAAAAAAGTTGGAAATATCTACTTGTTCGTTAATTAGGGGTCCATTGTCATATTTTATTATCTCTAGGTGCTCTAAAACATTAAGTCAGAGGCTTTTATTGTAGGTGTGTGTAATATTAAAGGAATGGTCATCGAGTACTTTTTTAATCGCATTCTTTTTGTGCTATGATAAATAGTTTATTCCTAGCCATATGGTATCCGGCTGAGTATAATAGACTATCCTCATTTCTTACCAATGGTGTCATGAGGTATATATATATACATATATATATATATATATATATATATATATATATATATATATATATATATATATATATATATATATATATATATATATATATATATATATATATATATATATATATATATATATATATATACATACATACAAATTTAAAGTAATAGTTGCTAGATAAAAAGTAGTAGTTGCTGTTCTTACCTTATGATTTCATTGTCGACTTTGTCTGTACGCCTTCTGAAAATAAAAAAGATATTAAGAAGACGATTGTCGTATGGTATTCAAATTTATTTAAGACAAAAAATTTATCATATAATGTACTAAAAACCTTCCTCAGGAATTACACTATCTTTTAGTAAGAACTGTTCAAAATACAGACTGGTAGCTTTTGACGACTTAATTTTATACTATATATAGATAAACTAAATTGATTCCTTTAGACCATGGAGTATTTATTGATATTGTTATTTAATACAGTTTTATGTCTTCCTTAGATGAAAGCTTGTTTATTTTATTACTTGTTCAGGCAAAGTTCAAGCTTGGAACTTAAACAGGTTTCACAATACTTGCTAAATACACAAATGTGCACAAGATTTAATTCCTAAATCTCATAGTGAAACGGGAATAAGCTAAAATGTTAATTCTCTTTATATGGCAAAATTGGCTAGAATTAATTTACTTTTACTAATTGTCCTAAATTGTTTAATAAAGTAAGGGCTTGTTACTAACCCACTGCTGGATATAGGCCTTTTCTCTCCTTATTTGGAGAGAAGTGTTGTAATTTAGACCTAAAATGCTGCTCCAATGCGTATTGGTGGGTTACACATATTCCAGGTATACTCAAGAGATATGCAGGTTTCTTATCATTTTCCTTCGCCGAAAAGCGGTTGATAAATATCCGGCTGAGTAGAATAGACCACCCTCATTTCTTACCTAGTTGTCGCAAAAGGCGACTAAGGTAAGTTAAAGTCAGGCAGGCAGCCGGTCGTAAAATACCTCGCCAAAACATAAAACAAGATATTTAAAACATGTTGTGTCGACCCTACTTAGAGTGGGATAAGGGCAGGAGAATGTTTATTTATAGGATTTAGTTTTGTGTACACATCTATCTACTTTATCAGTAAACGTCTAACACCTAAAAAAACTTAATTACATCGACTCCATACTGAACAAGTCAAGTTGGAAAAGCTTTAAAAAAACTTTTAACAAAATTTCACGTCCCCATTGTTAACCGTTGAGGAGTTTCCTCGTCTGGAGCTAATCCTGGCAGCAGCATCAGGTCATGCTTATCATAATATATATAAACATACATGGTCATTGGAACTGGATCAGTATGTAAAATTTCAGCTCAATTAGACCCCGGGAAGTGGGTCAAATTTAACTTCCAAGATTCCACCTTCACAAACATACACGGCAAGTTAAATAAAGGCGTTTAAAAAATTTCAACCTGTGTCACATCACGAAGAAATCAATATTAATATATAAAAAAAATCTCACGAGTACGTTCTTACAAATTCGTTGTATTATTTTAACTGTATATACATGAAACTAGAGAGGGTATTATTAGACAAACAAGACAATCCAACCCACAAAACTCATACCTAATACACTCAGCTCACCGCAAATAAACAATTTATGCAAACATGTTCCGTCGCTTATTTTACAGCTATAGTTTCTTTTTACATCAATTATTCTATGGAGAGGAAGCTGTTTACATAAATTCGTAATGTAAATATTATTTTATGATCATATGATCAACGTAGATTTATAATATGGGTACCTGTGTTGACATTGACAACAAATCTATGTACCTACGGACTTACGAGATTATCTTTTGTTCTTCATAATGATTAAAAAACGCGCGAGAATTTGTAAATCTTTAATAGCCAAATAAGTTAATCTTGTGTGTATATATACGCCGATTTTCCTGAAATTAAACATGCAGGAGGTTTCGGGGGAGAACAATACATCTAGCTAGGTTTTATTTAAAAAAACGGCTGCCTGTAAAGTCGGTTTTACGGGCAAAGATTTTACGTGACAACGTCTTTTTAAATGTGATGGATTGGAGTGGGAGAGAGATGCCATTCGCCAGTCCGGCGTGCCTCTCTTTCGTTCGGTGACTCATCGTAACAGACGTGAGCGGGCGTTACACTTTTTCATGAGTGACTCCAAGCCGCAACCTAATTTAAGACGTTGTCGCGTCAAAAATAGTTTTATCCCTGCTTTTTGAGCATTAAAAAATACTAGAATTTACTTTTAATTTATTGAATATATAAAACACTATTTTTGCCGTTGGATGTCAAGTTAGCGTAGCTTATTCGGGGCACGGGAAGTCGCGAGAAATTAATATACCTAGGGTCGAGGCCCACCTACCCAATTATTTTTTTTAAAGTAACTTTTTTTATATTGTAAAAAATTACGGAGCAAGACTCGGTCAACCAGGTACCTACTCAATAATGAAATACAGAAATTTCTACTTAGATCGTACTATCCAATTTTATTTAGAGCTGAGATCGGCTATTATAGGAGCCCTGGTAGCCGATTATAGAAACATGATAGGCTTTTATAGACCCCTTATAGTCGACTATGGAGCCCTGATAGCGGATTATAGAGCCCTGATATCTGATTATAGAAATATGATAGCCAATTATAGAAACATGACAGTTGATTACAGAAGCATGATAACCCATCAATAGCCTTAATAGACGATTATAGAGCCTCGATAGTCGATTATAAACCCCGAATAGCTGATTATAGAGACCTGATTGCCGATAATAGAACCCTGATAGTCGATTTGGTCAACATGAGACCTTTAAGCGGAAGTCACAGCCTGAAACCACGGGAAATCACCGTTCTTATTCTT
This sequence comes from Morpho achilles, assembly GCA_947086495.1. Lineage (NCBI taxonomy): Eukaryota > Metazoa > Arthropoda > Insecta > Lepidoptera > Nymphalidae > Morpho > Morpho achilles. Next base: position 10,444,213 of record CAMTZB010000020.1, read on the forward strand.
ACCGAAGGATTATTCTTTTTAAATATTGTAACAACGCCGGCTTGTCGCTACTGCAAGCAAGCAAGCAAGTAAGCCATGACGTCACATCTTGTCATAGGCTTTCGCGCCATTTTGATGTGGGAGATGTGACAGCCGCTGTCATTAGCAGCTAGCCCGCGAATAGCGAATGAGAGTGCTTTGATTTAATTTTTGCATTTCTTATGAAAACAATAAAACTGATTTAGAATATTTCTTTTATTAATACTAGTAGTTTAGTAACAATATAATCAAATTCATTATGTTATTTATTAAACATTATGATTATATTTTATTCATCAATGGCTTTTTTCGCATTTAATAAAAAGAAAAATAAATTAATTTTTGACTATGTGTACGTTTTTTTACCTTTGACAACGTAGTGAAGTTTTATTTTACTTTTTTTTTTGTTAAATTTCAATCGTTTCCCTTGTTTTAGAAAAATGTCGAAGATGTAAGGAATATACATAAACAAAGATCACCTCAAATAATTGCAGTAATGTGATATCTGCGTCACGTCTGCACGTTTGTCGTTACAACAAACATTGGGCACACGATATTATATGGTAATTGATAACTTGAGGCTGGAATATGAGATCAAGTTTTTTTTTTTAATTTTATCGGATTGCGTGAGATGTGTTGAAACGCCGTGTAGTATCTGGCTGAATAGAATAGTACCACCCTCATTTCTTAAAGAGGTGTCGTAAGAGGCGACTAAGGTAAGTCTACCCGCCATGTGGTATCCGGCTGAGTTGTCGCCACGAAAATTTATTAGAGATTATAAATATACATTCAAATATATAAAAAGGCGAAACGATAACTCATAGTAAACTCTTATTGCCAGGGTTCATGACGTCACCGCAGTGACGTCATTCTCTATGCACATCTTAACTCGTTAACTAATGACGTGTTCAGCGCGACCCGGGCTAATCCCAGCGTACTCTGCGCTCTATTTAATTCTCTTAGCCAGGGTAAACACCCGGTAGTGGCCTCCAAACCTTATAGCCACCCCTTTCCACTCACAGTTCTGCAACTGATCTGACTCCTCCTTTGAGCCTCAGTGCAGTATTTCTCTCCCTAATCTGACCCCTCTCTTGGGCCTCAGTGCAGAATACCTCTCTCTTCCCTAAGACAGTACTTAACCATATTCACTAAAGATGAGATGCTGTAACTGATATACACCGCTTTTATAATAGCATTATAAACTACTCACCAAAAATCTCTCGCGATCAAACAAAGGTGTTCACTACACTGGTGCTGTGATGGCCTAGCGGTGCGACCGTGTGAATCTCTAGAGACGATCATGGGTTCAAACCCGGGCAGACACCAATGAGTTTTTCTATTAAAACTTATGTGTCTAATTGATAATTGCAATTTATCACACGCTTTTCGGTGAAGGAAAACATCGTGAGGAAACCTGCATTTCTCCAGAGAATTCTGGAGATATGTGTAACCTACCAATCTGCATTGGAGCAGCGTGGTAGGTCTTAGCTCCAATCCTTCTCTCCAATAACGGAGAGAAGAGGCCTATGCCCAGCAGTGGGATAGTAACAGGCCGCTACTAACTAACTAACACTGGTGCGATACTCGTTATGCGTCAGAATGGCGTCCGCCTCTTGTTATCTTATACAATTCCTACCCTCTTCATTAGTGAATAGAATAGACCACTCTCAATTCTTACCGAGATGTCGTAAAAGGCGCCTAAGGTAAGTCGACTCGCCGAGTGGTATCCGGCTGAATAGAATAGATCACCCTCAATTCTTACCGAAGTGTCGTAAAAGGCGATTAAGTTGACCCGCCGTGTAGTATCATGTTAAGTAGAATAGACCACCCTTTTTCTTACCGAGGTGTCGTAAAACGCGAATAAGGTAAGTTGACCCGCCGTGTGGTATCGTGTTCAGTAGAATAGACCACCCTCTTTCTTATCGCGGTGTTGTAAACTACGACTAAAGTTAATGTCAGGCAGGCGGCTGGTCGTAAAATACGTAGCCAAATCATGTGACAACATGTTTATAACATGACCGACCCCACTTAGAGTGAGATATGGGCAGGAGGATGAAATCGGTGAAATAAACCCTGTATTCTTAATCAGCAGGTTTGACATCATTAAAATTTGTTTTAAAAATAGTACGTAGGTAATCGAGCTTGACTCGGTGTTTTGTTAGATATATTATAAAAAAGAATCAATCAAATTTTATTTGGAATCGACCCGGGTGTTCCGAATACGAGACTGCCCATTCCCTAATTGAGCTATTAAGACTTTGCATTGCGTAATTAATCTTTGTATTGTGTAGTGTTTACAAACTAACGTTGTATGAATATAGCACAGGCTGAAACACGCACTAACAAGTAACAACATGTCACTCCACGACCACTCTCACCAAGGGCTCTCATGTTACTGCCGTGGTGCATCCTGAGACCGTGTATGTACCTTTGTACTAGTGTGAGCTAGTGTGACTATGTTCATGTATGTATTACATATATGTGTCTTGTATATAAATGTACAAAGTGCGTTACACACTTCTCAACCCGCATACACTACATATTGTATTTATATATTTGCAGTTTTTTAATCCCTGAAAACAGCGATAAAATGTCATTTTTTTATAAAAACACTAGCGGCCTGCCCCTGCTTCGCACAGGTATAAAATATCCCATGTCAGTCAGTGTAAAAAAAATGATTAAAATCGACCGAGTAGTTTTGATTTATTCATTACTGCCCGGGGCCCGCAAGCTTTAAATTTGGAGAAAAACAATTTCCTTTCCCTATACCAAGAAGATTTCCTGCTATCTTTGGAATATCTAAATTCGTAAAGTACATTTTTACTTATTTTTACATTTTTTTATTATACTTTTACATTTTCCCTATGTATTTTATTTTTACAATTAATTACAGAATGTATTTAAACAAACTCTTGAAAGAGCGACATAGCTGCTAAAGTCGAAGTGTTATAGGGCGAAGCGCGGCGTCCTCACGGCATTCTAAATCTGTAATATCTCCGAAAATGTTCACTTAAATTACATGCTGTAAACGGCCATATTGATCTATATTAAATCAACTATTTATTTAAGGTATTTAATTGGATAAGGATTAATGCTGTATTGTATAAAAATTGTTTCAAAAATATGGCATTATTTTTCGTAAAAAGTAAATGACAAAAAGTGCTATATTGGGTTATCCATAAGAGATAGACATATACCATCGCGGACTTTTCTGTAGAACTTTTCAAGATGTACAAATACTTAGTACATTATTTTGATAAATCTCGTAGGGTTTAGCCTGCGTTTGCAATGTAAGCGGAAAAAAATGTAATTATTTACAGAAACCTCAAAAATTACAGTATTTCTCTACTCCGTATTGAATGTTATTATACGTACAAACCTTCCTCTGGAATCACTCTATCTATTAAAAAAACCGCATCTAAATCTTTTGCGTAGTTTTAAAGTTTTATGCGTACATAGGGATAGGGACTTTGTTTTATAATATGTAGTGATTGACATACATATTAACAGTAAAAACGCATTTGCCCATGGACGTAGTATATATATATATATATATATATATATATATATATATATATATATATATATATATATATATATATATATATTATTAGTGTATTATTTATTCATTTGCCGCACGCATGAAATAGGAGAAATTATGAACTGAAGACTGAATGACGTGTTGAATATACAACGGACGGATGCAAAAGCTTTTTAGTTTTAAAAGGATAAGATGATTGGATGTTACGTTTATCTTGATTGGACACTGTAAGTGCAGCACTGTATTGGATATTACGAGTTTTGTTATAATGTTTTGATATAAATAAAGTTATTATCCACTGTGACTAGCATGTTTATTTAGCACGGATAATTATATAAAAGATCCTCTTTTTCAAAGGGTTGTCAGGAAGAGATCACAACAGTGTGATAAGACCGCCCTTTGCACTTTTAATTGTTTCTATTATCTATGTCTCTTGTTCTTTTCACTCTGTATTTTATTTGTGCAATAAAGTTATTCTTCTTCTTCTTCTTTATTCTTTTAATTTTGCTTTGCTTTTAATTTTTTTATTCTTTTAATAAATTTAATTTTGCTATAGTTACTATTTAAAATGTGGAGAATATAAAAAAAAAACAAATTTGCTCAATAAAAAATTGAAGTGCCGTGTGGTATCCGATGTGTCATAAAAGGCGAGGTAAGGTAAGTGCCGTGTAGTATCCGGCTGAGTAGAAAAGACCACCCTTATTTCTTATCGAGGTGTCGGTAAAGGCGACTTATATAAGTTGTACCACCGTGTGGTATCGGGTTGAGTATAATAGACCACCCTCTCTCTTACCGAGGTGTCGTAAAATACGACTAGGGTAAGTTGACGTCCGACAGGCGACCGGTCGTAAAATACGTAGCCAAATCATGTGACAACATGTTTATAACATGTGCTGATCCCACTTAGAGTGGGATAAGGGCAGTAGGATAATGATAATGCTAAATGTAGAGTGGAGAAGCGTTTTCATACCCGATGCATGCAGGATTCATAAAAACACATACACAAACCTCCACCACCGCCACTATTACAGATTCAAAAAAATTTTCACCACTCTATATTTAGCATTATATATATTTTCTATTTACTTTATAGGTTTATATTTTTATTATAGATCTCCGCAAAATAACGCCTTATTCTATAAATTAAATAAAATCGTGAAAGCCGTTATCGTTTATGAATTTTTTATGAGTTTAGTATAGAAATAACGCATGCTCATTGCGTTTAGTTCATTCACTTAAGAAGCAATTATTATGAGGGCACCATGGAGATGGGAAAAAATTGATGTGTTATGGATTCTATTACAATTGGAATAAAGGTGAGATTAGAATGAATATTAATGTGATGAGTGGTTATAAAGCATTAGGCAGTGCGATATAAGGATGTGACTTGGAGTAGAAAAAATCGATTTATTAATCGATTTTTTCTACTCCATAAAAATCGATTAATAAATAATCGATTTTTATCTCTTTAAAAAACGGTTTTTTTTACTATTTCAAAAGTTGTCTTTTTTAATATTAAGAATTATTTACAATAAAGGGTAGTTAAAGTGGACAACTACCAAGAATAATATCAGATGCGCTGTTTGTGAAATTGGATTTAAATGCGTAGTTTGGCTTAATTAGTTTCATCCAACAATGCATATCTAATCTTAAAAATCGAGAGAGAAAAAAAGAGTAAAAAAGAAAAAGGGATACCTAAAATAATCGATTCAAAAAAATCGATTTATAATAAAAAAGATAATCGATTATTAAAAATCGATTATTTTAAAAAAATAATTGATTTTTTTAAAAATCGATTATTTTTTCACATCGCTAGTGCGATATGGTAGGATGGCTGGCACTGAAGCGTGTCTTAACTGCCCCTGCACATCAAGTTCTTGAAAATTTCTTCCGGAGTTTTTTTGTTGCTGTTGTTATAAAATTGATTTTTATTAGTATTAAGTTATTCAATCTCTTCGAGCGGAACTTTCTCTTGTTTTTTACTGTTGCAAAAACCTAGAATGTATTGTGTGTAGAATACCTATAATTAAATTGTTCAATTTTTTTTATTCTCGATGGCGTTTTGTTTAGTTACAATCATATCACCATTCCTCCAGTACATGTCGCATTATGGTCCAGCCTAACAGGAGAAACGCTCAGGACTAGTAGAGCTTCTGCGCTCTACTGTTACGTTCCACAACCTCGATGATGCTTCTATGCTCGCCCGTCCCACCCGGTACAATGTATTTAACTCCAACTAATTAATTTCGAATTCGGTCAGTTTAATACAAAGCTTGCGATATAGTCAGTTGGAACAAAAATATTTGTTATACCGGTACAAAAATATATGTGTCGTGTGGTATCTGGCCGTGTAGAATAGACCACCCTAATTTCTTTTCGGAGTGTAAAAGACGACTAAGGTATGTGCCGTGTGATATCCGGTTGAATATAATAGACCACCCTCAATGTTTACCGAGGTATCATAAAAAGCGACTACGATAAGTTGACGTCAGGCCTTCAGTTTGAGACTAGTCGGGCTCATACGATAAAATAAGGCGTGAGTATAGCCGGATTCTATACATTAATTATGAATACCATTCACGATGGTTTAAATTCAAAAATCTTAGTTATTTAGAACCTTGTTACCACAAGATCCCACGGCACCTAAACATTTAAACTTTATCCGAGACAAACCGCAGCCTTAAATTTGACACGGTAACTGCTGTAATGTTTCATTTAGACTGAAACCGCTAACTACTTGGCCTCTAAATAAGAAGTCTGTCGCAAACACTTGCTTGTTAGATATGCAGTTTCGAGTTACCGTCACCCGTAAAGAATTAACATACGCGGAAAGAAATAAATAATAATAATAAATGTTTGCTGTAATAGTATAGTGTAATAGTATGTTGGTAGATAAGTAGCGGCCTGTTACTATCGCACTGCTGAGAATATTTATTTATTTATTTATTTATTATTACACACACAGAATACAAATTATACACAAAAAATACAAAATTTTTATGACTATATCTAACTACAAAAATAATAAATTTAATCCACACTAAGGTAAAACCTGTGCCGTGGAGTTACAAAAAAAAAATTAAAAAATTTATTAGTAAACTATATTAATGTGTGTCTTTGTTTATTTGTTGCGTGAATGAGTTGTGTGTGGGTATTTTTAGGAGAATTTTTGAGCAAATGCTGTGCCAAAAACAGGTATTTCACATAATCTATCTTTTCTTTATATATAGGCCTCTTCTCTCCGTTTTTGGAGAGAAGGTTTGGAGCTAAGACCTACCACGATGCTCCAGTGCGGATTGGTAGGTTACATATATCTCCAGAATTCTCTAGAGATATGCAGGTTTCCTCACGATGTTTTCCTTCACCGAAAAGCGTGTGATAAATTGCAATTATCAATGAGACATATAAGTTTTAACAGAAAAAAACTCATTGATGTCTGCCAAGGTTTGAACCCGTGACCTTCTTGAAAGAGTCGTACGATTCTACCGCTGGGCTAACACAACTTAAAATATAGTAATAATAAAAAATTGACAATATGAAAAATTACCTTATACATTTTCCACTAACAGTTTTGTATACATCATTCAGTCTCTATTAATAATATAATGATAAATTGAAATTATCAATTATGTTGGTAGATAAATAATAGAAAATAATAATGGTCGTAACGCAGGAGACTCGGTCATCACTTCGGCATAAAGCGAGCGAAAGACACGAAAGTGTGTACGGTGTATTATATCTTTTTAATTTAAATGAGTTAATCTTGTATATATGTGTATTATATAAATATAAATTCTGAATCTCGGAAACGGTTCCAACGATTTTCCTGAAATTTTGGGGGAGAAATACCGATATAGCTAGATACTATTTAAAAAATCACCCTGTTTTTAGGCACTAAAGAACTACGAAAATAGAAATAGATACTAACACATAATTTGTGCTGTCAGATGCAAAGCTGTGACAGCCTAATAATAATGCCCGGACTAAGAAAGTTTCGAAACCTAGGTTCGATTCCCACACCCGGCGCTTTTTTCTTTTTTTTATTACATTTTTAGGTAGGTTCAGGTAGGTATATCACAATATAGAACCTACTTAAGTAACAGACTTTACTTTACCCTGACACATCTTGAATATAAAACCTTAATACGCTTACTGAAATCTATTGAAAACTTATAGAACTTTGAAGTAAATTAGAGCCTTAAAAAATAAAATACTTTTAATTAACAAAAGTGAGATTAATGATCGTATGAAAACCTATCGTTTAACTTGAACCAAAATATACTTGCCTAGATATTTTCATCAAAGTCGGTTCAGTAGTTTTGAAGATTACTGAAAATGCACATTTTTTTATACAAAAATATAGTTTATTATTTCTAACACTAGATATTTAATAACCAGTATTAAACATCGCTTGTCTCTAGTTTTCGTTGGTACGTATTGAGATTTACATTTCGCTAATAGTTTAGCTCTAATAAAAGTACCACCTACACTATATTATATCAGCCTCTGATAATACCGGCTTTGAGATTTAGTTTCATGGTGAAATTTCCCTTATGCAGTGTTTCTGTCGCTTATCATGACATAGATAACAGGCGAGGAAGTGGTTTAGCCTTCTTAAAAGGTCTCCACCGTAAAAGCTTCAATATAATTACATTATCATCATAAATTTTACATAAATTAATGTTAAGTGTAGCACAATATGTCTATGATACTTTATAAGGCTTGCGATTACATAGTACTACAATTTATAGGTGCGACTTTTCTGGTCAATTAAGACGCTAAGAAACCTCAATTGTTTTAAATATTGTTCCCAAAAGAAATGGAATGAAAATCGATTGAAGAAATAAAGATTTTTTATTGTTACTTTTTATTTTTTGTATCATGTCATAAAAATATGTCACAACGGAGTTTCAACGATGTTTAAGAACTAATTTATTTCGTAAATTCTTCATTTTGTCTAATAATAACATTACTTACTATGTTACTATTAATATTTATAACACAAACTAAATTGTTACCAGTAAAAAATTAATACACGGTGAAATGTTGCAAGCAATAAAATAATAGCTAAGAAATATTTTATTGGTTAAAATAAAAACAAATAAGTTTTTTTTATATATTATAAAAGTGAATGTTTTACACCATCTACACCCCAAAGGTGTCATACACACATCTTTAAAATATTATATACGTCCATTCGTTTTTTTTATCTTTAAGTTCTTAAATAAAATATTCGTTTTAAAGATATCTATGTTTTTTTTATCTATCTTACGAGTAAGGAAATAAAAGAATAAATGAATATGCTGATTATTCTGTTAACCACTTCCTGATCACAATATAAGTTAATTAACAATAACCTCTTCCCGACATTTGTGTTCATGCAAATACGTGTTTTTCTAGGATTTAGGAAGTTAAGGACAAAATTTCTTAAGATTATATTAGTGAATGTTTGAATCTTATAAATAATTTCGCTCTACGTAATTACTTATAATTAGAATACCTAGCATCTTGCAATCGTATTAAGCCCACGTTTTATTCACAACGAAATTCCATTCATACAAATTTGCCATCTATAAACAAACATTTTCAATTAAACGTTACATAATTAACGTTAATTAATAATAATAAATATTAATTATCATGAACGATCATTAATGATCTTAAATTTCACGCACTGCGACGCTCAGCCAGTGTGCTGCTCTTATGAAAGGAGATAATAAGAGATGTTTTAGAGTGATTTAATAGTACTGATTAATATTTAAAGAGTTTTGTATTAATCAGTATTGAATTATGAATAAAAGAATAATTTAAGCTGACACTGCAATAATGCGAAACTCTGTTCATCAGTATATCCGCTACGCTTTCACAGCTAAATCACTGGAGCAATATTGATAAAACTTGGTTTTGATTGAAGCTTTTATAAAAGGTTAATATAAAAAACAAAAAACCCCGAGTAATTAGTGTAGCAGAGATACACTAAAGTAATGAACTAGAGAATTTTAGATCTATAAAAATACTACAAAAAAGTCCGGAAAAGCACGTCTCTTTTTCTTATATTTCCTTTAAAATAACTACTTTATTTTTCAACATTCAATTAATAATATTACGGATCTAACACATCGACTTGCAGAATGCTCAATTATTCATTCTTTTTGTCTGGGTATACTTAGTTATTTTTCTTTCTTTTACATTCTGACTTATTTATTTTTTTAAATAAGAATAGAATGAAAGTATTTACGCAAAAAACTGCGATTTTTACACAGGCGAAGTTATACATCTTACAAAAATGTACTAGGTCATATATAAATGTTAATTAACAGTTGACATCTTTGAATACCGCACTATGCAAATATTTCTAGTGTCCTGAGAAGTATCTAGAAAGGTACAACTATGGTTATATATGTAAATTAGCGGGTCTTGGGCTATGATAGATGATATCAGGAATTTCGTATCACCCTAGATATGCCTATAAAGCAGTAACGGAGACCCCCAAGAAGACATTTCATTACTGCTGTAGGTTGATTGCGAAATCTGATATTGGAATTGCATGCTCATTTTAGGAGCGCCCGACTGTGATTCTGAAGTATCAGCAAATGAAAAATGCCTTTTGTTGCATATCTTTAATAGTAATTATTAATCAATTTGAGCCTTGCCATTACAGAAATCACAGAAGAAACAAATAAAGCTGAAGAGTTTGGTTTATTGTTTGAACGCGCTAATCTCAGGAACTATTGGACCGATTTGAATGTGATGTTCTTTGAGTGTTAGATAGTCCAGTTATCATGGAAGGCTATAGATAGATAGCTCTTTTGACATTAAAGAATTTAATTATCTATCGTGAGTGGAATTCATGATTAATGTATAGAAACCGGCTATACTCACATGTTATTAACATGTGATAAGAACAAAAGGATAAGACAAGAAATGAAATATCTATCAATAGGGTACAAAAATAAAGGCACAGATAATATTGAGGATTACATGAATGATAAAAATGCGAGGATTTATTTTCTTTTCTTCGCACTTGCACAAGGTGCCAATCAGAAATGTAACTAATTATAAGAATTATATTTTGAAAAGAACAACCGTTTTTAATGAAACCTAGCTAGATAGAATTTTTCCCCTTAAGACCCACTTTTCCACACAAGCATGCCGAATTTTATGAAAAATATATATACGAGGTGTGTTCAAAAAGTATCGCGAATTTTGTGTATTTTCAAAAATTATTTTATTTATTCGTAAATATCTATTTTGTCCCCTTCAAAGTTATCCCTCTGGGATATTATACACTTGTGCCAACGTTTTTAAAAATCTTCGAAGCTTCGAATTTGTATCTTGTTCAGCTCCTCCTTCGATGCCGTCTTTATCTCGTCAATCGTGGCGTAGTGTCGTCCTTTCATGGGCCTCTTCAGTTTCGGGAACAAGAAAAAGTCACAGGGGGCCAGATCTGGGGAATACGGTGGCTGCGGTATCATTGGTCTGTTGTTTTTGGCCAAGAAGTCGCGTACAAGCCGCGATGTGTGAACAGGGGCGTTATCGAGGTGCAAAAGCCAATTTTTGTTTTTCCACAAATTATCGATTAAAATCGAATGGCACGAGCCAATCAATATGCCTAGGTCCTCGGCAATTTCTCTATCGATGATTCGAAGATTGGTCAATACCATTTTCTTCTATTCATCAATTTTTTCGTCTGTTGTTGAAGTGCTCGGGCGTCCGGCACGCTCTTCGTCATTCACATCTTCTCGGCCTTTTAAAAACATTTTGTACCACCGATAAACGTTCCTTTTGTCCAAAGTAGCTTCTCCATATGCCACAGTCCGCACTCGGAATTCATCCGCGCACTTAATTTCGTTTTTCACACAAAAATCGATACAGGTTCCTTGTTCTATTTTTTGAATAGGTCAAAAAATCTAAGACGAACCAAAATACGTGCAAGCAAAGCAGCTGTCAACAATTAACCATTTAAACATTCAAAATGGCCCAACTTGTCAGCATAAGTGAGAGACATATGTACCAACATAACGCCACAAAAAAATCGAAATTGGAATATATGTAACTCGCGAAAATTCAAAATTCGCGATACTTTTTGAACACACCTCGTATATATATATATATATATATATATATATATATATATATATATATATATATATATATATATATATATATATATACATACATTAACTCATTTAAATATTAAAGATACAGATACAATACAGGTATGTTATTAGTGTATTCACACTAATAAAACATGATAACAAATGAGTATAACAATAACAAATATCAAATGAGTGTGAGCGTAAATACGTACATGACGCGACCACTGGATGTATATAATTTCTTCAATCCTGTTTATTTAGGTTTTTTTTAATAGAGGTTTTAGCTTAATGAGCCTGCAAACCACAAACCTTACCGCCAACCAATTTTGAATTTCATTTATATGCCATGGCAGAGACGATTACAAACCATCATTCCAATACATTTAAAAAGTGGCTTATTAAATTATTTTACATAGCATCGTCAATTATCAATAAATTTACAAATATATCGCTACTTCCTACGTAAATATTTATTTATTTAATTTATTAATTTTAATTTTACGTTTTATGTTATGTTCAAATTTTTATTTGGGTAAATAGTTTTTAATTATTTTTCCTTTCGTTTCTTTCTATATTACCCGCATTTCATCTCATGTCTAGTTACTGTTACTCAAAGGTAGACTGGAAGAGATCCCTTTTAGCGATAAGCTTTTGTAGGTGTACTAATTTTCTTTCTTTCTTTATTTTCATGTATGTACAATTAATAAAGTAATCCTGGTTGACCGAGCCTTGCTCGGTAATTTTTTACAAAATAAAAAACTAAACTTAAAAAAAGAAAAAAAATATTAGGTAGTTGGTATCGTATGGATGGTAGTATCGATCCTAGTTATTTATATTTCTCAAGACTGCCCGTTCCCCGAATAAGCTACGCTGACTTGACAGTTTATGGCAAAAATAGTGTTTTTATATTCAATATAAATTTTAGTATTTTTTAATGCCCAAAAACAGGGATAAAACTATTTTTTTTTACATAAAACCTAGCTAGATCGATTTTTTTTCGTAAATGCTGAATTTCAGGAAAATCGTTGGAGTCGTTTCTGAGATTCTCAAAATATATATATATATATATACAAGATTAACTCATTTAAATATTAAAGATATAATAGCAAAGTACACGCGATCTTTTATGTTAAGCTTGTAAAACTGTTTTGTCTATACTAATCTACATTTCTTAATGCTATCATATGAATTCTAAACACGAGTGAACCGATTAGGTAATCCTACCCTTCGGTATGCGCAGTGTAGCGAATTCGAAATCCATTTAGAACTAGATAAAGTCCCCATGAGAAATATATGACTAAATTTACCATGCTGTTGTTGATAGTGTACATTAATGTATCATCATCCTCCTGCCCTTATCCCACTCTAAGTGGCGTCTGTATAACAATGTTATAAACATGCTGTCACATGATTTGGCTGCGCTTTTGCGAACGGCCGCCTGCCTGACGTCAACTTACATTAGTCGTATTCTACGACACCTCGGTAAGAAAGAGTTTGGTATATTCTAATAAACCGGATACCACACAGTGGGTCAACTTACCTTAGTCGCCTTTTACGACACCTCGGTAAGCAATGAGGTTGATCTATTCTACTCGGCCGGATACCACAAGGCGCGTCGACTTACCTTAGTCGCCTTTTACGACACCTCGGTAAGAAATGGTGGTACTATTCTATTCAGCCGGATACCACACCGCGGAATCGCGTACATTAATGTTTAATCTTAATATATAAAAAGAGTGGTTGTTTGTACGTAAATTATATGTGAAACTAGCTGTCCTACTACGCGTTGTTGAGGCTCAGTCTGGTTTCAAACTCCCCTTCAAAACAAAACTCAACAGTAAATAAAATGTTCCGATCACCACTAAACTTTACCTAAAGATTTCAAATTTCATTATAATTGGTCCAGCGGTTTCGGAGTCTGTAAAGACATTTTTCAAACATTCTTTAGAATGACACAGCGTAAAATCCTATAAACTATAGGATTTTACGGTGGTTACCATTTTTTTAACTATTGATATCAGTTTCGAAGGAAATCCGAAACCAATCTAAGTCACAGCAATGCGTGGCCAGATAGAAAGTACCTAATAAATATAATTTCTGTCTCGGTCTCAAAGATTGCTACTCACACCAAAAGTTTTCTAAGAGAGATGTTTATAGCAACAACGCGCCTTTGCACTTTTCATGCTTAAATTTCAAATATAACAATTTATCTTTTCGTTTTTTAGTGAATAAGAATAAGTGTAATATTATATACATATATTGATTTCAAACATCAGATTACTATTGAAATTGTTTTCAAAACTTATTCAGGCATAGGCTAGAAGCTTAAAAGCACTTTGTCATAACGTTGTTTTATTGGCTTCATCTCCTGTCTGGTATCTTACACAGAGATACTATGGAGAAAAATATTTAGAAACTATACACAAAAATTGTGACCGCTTAGTTGCAATCTGAATAAAATCCCTAAATTAAGTCATACATACAGATGATTTCACTATTATAGAAGATATACGTTAGTACATTTCATTACAATTATCGTCTTCGCGGACAGTATAGTACACATATTTAAATTTTTTTCAATTATTCAAACCTTAATATTTTACTTTAAATACGATGAAGTTTTTCGTATTAAATTCATTTAGCATTTTATATTACACGGAAATTTTAGTCATTAGGATTCAGTGTTTTGAAAATTTATAAATTCATTATAACGGCTTCAATAATTTCTAACACATATGAGATTGCGTTATAAATAAATTATTATACAGTTACAGTTTTGTCTAGAATGTAAACTCTATGTCACCCTACTTTTGCTTATTTACATTGATAGCCGAGACAACGGCCAAAAATGACGTCACCAATATATTTATTGCCATTACACTTCACAACTTAATAGTAGGTTCAATGCGCCGGATCTTTTTGTATCTACTTATCAGTAGGGTTGCCAGATCTTATTTGCATAGTTGAGATATATAATAAAAAGTACCTGGGTGACCGAGCATTGCTTGGTAATTTTTAAAATGATGTAAAAAAAACGTAGAAAAGAAAAATTAAAAAATAATAGAGCAGATGGGGCTCGATCCTAGAATTTTTTCACCGCTCTAGACCAGCCGTTCCCCGAATGAACTATCATGACTTTACATTTGCGAAAAATTGTGATTGTATTCAACGTAAATGTAGAGCCCGAAAACAGGGATATAACGACATTTTTTTTTAAATAAAACCAATCTAGATCGATTTTTATTCCCCAAAACCCCCTACATGCTGAATTTTAGGAAAATCGTTGGAGCCTTTTCCGAGATTCGGAATATATATATATATATATATATATATATATATATATATATATATATATATATATATATATATATATATATATATATATATATATATATATATATATATATATATATATATATATATATATATGTGTATATATTAACTCATTTAAATATTAAATGATACTTACGGAGTCGGAGGAGCATAACATGTTTTTCTCTTCCCATCAACTATGGCGCTACTCCTTTTATATGCATGTGAAATTTCACACAATCCGACCGTTTTTAATATCAATCGTCAATTACATATCCATAACATTCATATTTATCACTCCTTTGGTCACATACTTATTTATTTATTATTTATTTTGCATAAAAAAACACATACGTGTAAAGATCGACATGGGTTGTTAGACATGGTTGTGTTTTAACTATCTTTCGTCTAGTGTGTTCTATAGCTAAAAAGACACGTTTTTTGGATTCCTTACTATAAATACCCACTAAAATAATAATACTATGACTATCGCCTTACATTCTAGTCTTATTGAGACAGAGAAAGACAGAACTTCTAAGAGATTTATTTGTATTTCAGTTAGACTAGTATCAGCTATTTTCTCTTATTATTGCGCTTTCCCTCATTTAAGTACGTCCTTTAGCAAAAGATCTTTCCTTATATATAGCATTTGTAGCATTAGCAGTGTTTGTTAACAATAAGTAAATTATTATTAAAATAAATAATTAAATAATTTAATTTAATAATAATTTAATAGATAATAATTAAATAATTTAATAATAATTAAATTATTATTTATAATAATTTAATTATCTAAATTTATCATAATTTGTTATTAACACTTAACAACCTTGTTGATATTTATACTAAACGCCTAATTATACAAATAATTTATATAATTAGGCGTTACTTTGTGGAGATCCATAATACAAAAATTAATGAAAGTTTTATTTTGCTATACGAATCCACGATAAAGAAAATAAAAGTAATGCTAAATAAAGAGAGTATTAACCGTTCTCATACGGAATACATGCAGAATTTGTAAAATCTCATGGACTACCTGCCAACAATAACAACAATACACAAGCACAACACAAATTTACCACCACAATATCAACAATCGTTTCGCCCCGTAACTGCAGCGTCGTCAGTAGATTCCTCCTGGACAAATCGCAAGAAAATTTGCTCAGTATAATATTTTTTAATATTAAATAATTGAATAGATGTTTATTCACAAAATTTATAGGACATTAGGAGAGTCATGCGAAAACCTGAATATTTGGCAACACTATCTATTAATATGTTAAGCATCGTTTGAACAAGATCTTTTGAATCTCATTCAAGATATTTTAAATTGTTTGCATCTTCGCAAAAAATAGATCCTTATCTGTAATACGTCTTAAATTCTGTCGCGATTATTGCTTAGATACTAATGGCAATATACCAAGCTTTTATAGACAGAGATTCGTTGGGCTATTCGGGTTCTTACTAACTTGTATATTTAAATACTGAATATTAATGTCGCATTTTTAATGAAAGCCATCCATTCTGAAAATTTAGAAAATTAAGAGGTAAAATATTACTCACACTTCTAATATATATTTTAGATTTCTATATTAGATTTGTAAAAAAGTAGTATGACAAAAATTTATGAGAGGAACCGAAGAAGTTGTTTAACTAGACTTAATTCATGTTAAAGATAAATCTGGGTGACCGAGCTTCGCTCGGTAATTTTTTACAAAAAAAAAACTTTAAAAAAAGAAAAAAACAATTATTTAGTTGGGATCGATCCTTGGCACTCACATTTCTCGAGGCTGCCCGCTAACCGAATAAGCTACGTCGACTTGACAGTTAATGGCGAAAATTCAATTCAATATAAATGTTAGTGTTTTTTAATGCCCAAAAATAGGTATAAAACAATATTATTTTTACATATAAGCTAGCTAGATCAATTTTTCTCCCCCAAAACCTCCTACATGCTGAATTTCAGGAAAATCGTTGGAGCCGTTTCCGAGATTCGGAAAATATATATATATACAAGATTAACTCATTTAAATATTAAGATGATCTGATTTTGCAAAATATTTTTTACTGTTTCAAACTACTTACAATACTTGTAAAGCCATAAATCTATACAGCTTGACGTTATAGTGGCAAGTTAAGTTGTTAAACTGTTAACTACTGTTAATTTATATATAAGTAGCTTTTTACTAGTTCGTATGATTCGTATTCTATCTTGGACTTTCAATGTTAAAGCTAAACTAATTAAAAAATTGTCAATTAAGCTAAGTTACATCTAATTTTTTGGTCGTCTATTGTAAGAGGACCAACTTGGAAAACTAAAAATGAGATACAATTTCAAAAAAATAAATAAAAAGCGGTCACCTAATTTCGATGACATCACCCTTTTGACCTCCATTTTCATAGTCATCATCATTATTCTGCCCTTATCTCACTCTAAGGGTCGTCACAACATGTTATAAACATGTTGTCACATGATTCGGTTAATTATTTTACGACCGGCGGCCTGCCTAACATAACTTACCGTAGTGCCATAGTAATTTATAGGATACCTTTTATCCTAAAATTTTCTACAATTTAGGGGTCAGGATTTATGCGGGAAAACTTGACACTGATTTTCGTGCAGACGAAACCGCGGGTTCAGCTAGTGTAATATAAGTATTAATCATATTGTTCTTTATATTTCAACTCACCTTTACTATACTGAAGATGAAATTGCTTTCAAGTAAAACAGCACAAATAGTTACAAATTCAAAAGTAAAAGTGTTGATAATTAAAATTTATTCGTTTGTGAATGTGAAAAGTTGCGAAACGCGCAGATATTAGAGATGGCGTGGATTTTAGAGATAGATTTAGTAATCGTTACTCATCACAACTAAAGAATATCTAAAGTAGAACAGATATCTCCATTTTTCTGGTGTCTGACGCAGCTTCTCGACACACTCGCATAAGTATACAAAGTAAACTTAGGAGATCAGATTGTCGTCGGCACAACATGTTATAAACATGTTGTCACATGGTTTGGCTAGGTATTTTACGACCAGTCGGCTGCCTGACATCTACACATTTTGGTGGCCTTTTACGACACCTCGGTAAGAAATGATGGTGGCCTATTCTATTCAGCTATATACCACACGGCGGGTAAACTTACCCTTGCCTCCTTTTACGACATCTTGGTAAGAGAAAGGGTGGTTTCTTCTACTCAAATAGATACCACACGGCGGATCGACTTATCTTAGTCGGCGTTTACGACACCTTGATAAGAAATGTGGGTGGTCTTTTCAAGATAGCCGGACACTAATAATACGTACAGAAATAAAACCAGTGAGGTACACAATATTATATAATACACCATACTTTACAACCTTTTCTTATAAGTAAATTTAAAGATTTAATTATATAGTAGTAAGGTTTAATTACATAATATAGAAATTACATAATATATAAGAAGTAGCTAAATCATGATATAGACAAAACTATGTAACAAAATATCAATAAATAATATTTCCGTTTAGTACAAATTATGCATACACGGTAACGTCTGAAATTATGACTTTCCATGGTGTTGCCAGCATGGTACGTGATCGCACATTAGTGTTGCCAGTTAAATACACGTTTTAGACAAATATTTTAGTTACAGTTGTCTTGCCACAAATTTATTTGTTTAAAGCAACTAGATGTTACGTGTCCGTGTATGTAGAATTCATAATGTCCATTTATTTTAGAAAGTAGTAGAAGCAAGTCAGTGTTAATATTTAATATTTTCCCGCTATTTGTATGTTCCTTGAGATTAAGAGTTCGTTTTAACTGAATTATGACTTAACTCTGAACGTTTATTTAGTTACTAGCAATCGCCAGCGGCTCCGCGTGGAAAGATTAAAACCGTAATATTCTCTTTTGATAACGATGAAAATGTTTAAAGTGGGTTAACCTTAAAAGCTAGAAATATATAACTTTCCCATTTATAATATAAGTAGGATTGTATAAAAAAATATACTAGCAACTTTTGACTTAGTAAGGTATACGCAGAACTTTCAACATAGCTGGAGAGTGTTTATAACACAATAACTAACTTATCCTTAACTTAGTAAAGGTTAAGTAAGAAAACAATAATTGTTAGTGTTTTACATAATCCGAACATTAGGACATATTAAGGTTTCTTCGCGATTCTTTAGTGTAAAAAGTAACGGCTTATTTCTATCCCACTGCTGGGCATAGACCTCTATCCGTTTTTTTTTTATAGATAGAAGTATTGGTGCTAAGATCTACCATGCTGCTCCAATGCGGATTAGTAGGTAACATATATCCCCATAATTCTTTAGAGATGTGCAGGTTCCCTCACGATGTTTTTCTTTACTGAAAAAACTTTTTTTTTTTTTTTTGTAATAATTTAAGTGATGTTTGTTTTCCAATTTAAATAAATAAATAAATAAGTCATTTACTGAAAAGCGTGTGATAAACTGAAATTATGTACTAATTGAACATATGTATCTAATTGATAAATTCAGTTTATCGTAGCTTTAATAGAAAAACTTATTGGTGCCTACCCGGACTTTGAATCCGTGACACCTTGAAATTGTAGCACGTTTTTCACCGCTGGGCTATCACAGTTTTAGTGTAAAGAAATTATGAAATTTAATTATTAATTCATTTACATTGTGCATACTTTTTTTATCAAAAATTAAATTTAAATTTTAGAATGCTTATATCAGGGATTTCTTTATTATAGTTTGATAACCAACACTGCATAAATATTGGCTACTTTTCTTGCGAAATACATTTAAGCGAATTATATGAGACTAGTTATATCCTGCGGTTTCACCATACCGATCTCATGGCAGTAGAAAATCTACTAAATCGGACTATAGATTCATTTTTATTAAATATATCATCAATAGTTTCCGCAGCGCATGCGATGACAGATTTTTGTGGCTAATTTTTTACACCTTATTACATTTTTATCCCATCCCAATTTTTTTAAATGTTAGCCTATGTTGCTCGGTAACAGATTCAGCTTTCCAATCGTGAAAGAATTTTTGAAATCGGTCCAGTAGTTTTTGTGTGAAAAAATTACAAACATACATACAAATTGTTCCTCCTTATAATATTAGTATAGAAGAATTGGGTAGTGCGCATAACAATGATTTCTAAATAAAGAGAAAGTATAATTATTTAAAACCCATTAGGTAATCTTCGTGTATAATTCATTCATTAATTATTAAATAGATGATTATTCAAAAAAATATAAAAACATGAAACCGTTTCGCGTCCATGCATTCGTCATTTATGAGCAGTCTTTTTTTTATTCATAGCTATTTTTGAATTTGCTACATTAACTTATAGTATACTAGCAATCGCCGGCGGCTCAGCCCGCGTGGAAAGATTAAAACCGTAATAATATAGTATTTCAATAACCATTAAAATGGTTAAAATGAGTTAATCTTAAAAGCTACACATTTAAAGTCCGCGACAGCATGGTCATTTATTAAGAACTTTTAAAGGGGAACAATTTTATAATACATCATTTTTTAATAACTTTCACTATTTAGTTAGCGCACGCAAGGAAAGCTTTAAATTTTGCCATTTTCGTAATATTTTTTATTGCTGCTCCTCTCCTATTCATCTATGCGTGATGTTATATAGGCTATAGCCTTCCTAAAATAACTAATAAATGGACTATGTTACACTCAAATAATTTTTCAAATCGGCCCATTAGTTCCTCAGATTAGCGCGTTCAAACAAACAAACAAACTCTTCAGCTTTATATATAAGTATAGGTATACATAAGAAAGTTATAAACTTTCGGTCCGCTTTTCTAAATAAAATAATATAGAACATTATGATAGATAATTAGTAGTTAAAAATAATTATTAAATCTGCAAATTTCCAATTTTCATAGAATAATTACGGATCGGAATTCATGTTTCTATCGATAATTAAATTCTTTAATGCCAATAGAGCTATTAAAAAAGTAAATTTACAGTATAATGTTAACGATTATACGAGATAAAATATTTTTCATAAATTTTTATGTTTACAGAAAAATCGAGACATCGTTTTTGCTATTACTGCGGAATTAATTACTTTATTATTATACTAGCGGCCTGCCCCTGCTTCGCACAGGTATAAAATATCCCATGTCAGTCAGTGTAAAAAAAATGATTAAAATCGATCGAGTAGTTTTGATTTATTCATTACTGCCCGGGGCCCGCAAGCGTTAAATTTGGAGAAAAACAATTTCCTTTCCCTATACCAAGAAGATTTCCTGCTATCTATGGAATATCTAAATTCGTATAGTACATTTTTACTTATTTACTTTTACATTTTTCCTATGTATTTTATTTTTACAATTAATTACAGAATGTATTTAAACAAACTCTTGAAAGAGCGACATAGCTGCTAAAGTCGAAGTGTTATAGGGCGAAGCGCGGCGTCCTCACGGCATTCTAAATCTGTAATATCTCCGAAAATGTTCACTTAAATTACATGCTGTAAACGGCCATATTGATCTATATTAAATCAACTATTTATTTAAGGTACTTAATTGGATAAGGATTCATGCTGTATTGTATAAAAATTGCTTCAAAAATATGGCATAATTTTTCTTAAAAAGTAAATGACAAAAAATGCTATAGTGGGTTATCCATAAGAGATAGACATATACCATCGCGGACTTTTCTGTAGACCTTTTCAAGATGTACAAATACTTAGTACATTATTTTGATAAATCTCGTAGGGTTTAGCCTGCGTTTGCTATGTAAGTGGAAAAAAATGTAATTATTTACAGAAACCTCAAAAATTACAGTATTTCACTACTCCGTATTGAATGTTATTATACGTACAAACCTTCCTCTGGAATCACTCTATCTATTAAAAAAAATCTCATCAAAATCTTTTGCGTAGTTTTAAAGTTTTATGCGTACATAGGGATATAGGGACTTTGTTTTATAATATGTAGTGATTTAGGTAAATTAAATGTTTTGTACAAAAGTAATAATAAAATTATTTTGATATAATCTGCGAAAAGTACATAAATAGAAAATATATAAGGCTAAATGTAGATAGAGTAGACTATCCGTTTTTATACCCGATACATGCAAGATTCGTAAAAACGCATGCAAAACACACAAAGCTCATCCACCGCCACTACAATACACAAGCACTACACACGTTCACTATCTCAAACTCGATTTGTCGATTCGGTTGTGACGATACCTACATTAGGAATGACTTACGACTGGCGTTGTTGACAACATCTTTACTAATATATAAAGCTGAAGAGTTTTATTTGTTTGTATTTTCGATTGTTTGAACGCGCTAATCACAGGAACTAAGGGACCGATTTGAAAAAAAAAATTGAGTGTAACATAGTCCATTTATCGAGAAACGCTATATAACATCACGCTAAGATGAATAGGAGAGGAGCAGCAGTAAAAATATTACGACTACGGCAAAATTTAAAGCTTTCCTTGCGTATAATAAGTAAACGGTGAAAGTTATTCAAAAATCATGTATTACAAAATTGTTCCCCTGTAAAAGTTCTAAATTAAAGTCCGCGACAGCATTATGTGTAACTTTTAAGGTTAACCCACATTTAACTAATTTTATGGTTATGAAAATACTAAATTACTGTTTTTATCTATTTACGCGGGCAGAACTGCTAGTAAAGAATAAAAACCCGTCATAAAAATATAGTGAATATAAGCGTAATATTCATTTTAACCTTTTTGACTGGCCCCAGCTCTGCGGATGCGGGTCCGATTCCCGCCGAGGGCCAACATTCTCTACAAATTAATTTGTTGTTCTTCGAGTCTGGGTGTATATTTGTATCGACTGTGTGTAAGTGTCCCGTATGTATTTATTATTTATAAACACAATCGTTTTCAATAAAAAATGATGGAGACATATTTTAAACATGTATATTCACTGGTTAGGACGATCATAATATATACTTAATATCCGCATCAAAATTATTGCGTCCAATAAAATTGCAAACTAAAAGGAAAAATTTAATGATAATGAAGAGATTTACAGCAATAACAGTAAAATATATACGACAACTAACTGATCTACATGTGGACAGCTTTACTGAATCGCGTGCTGTATCCCCCCGTTATGCTCACTGTTACCGTTACCGAATTGACCATGTCCCGTTTACACGATGTCTTACCGTTTTACAGTAAAAAAAGATTATTGAGTGATTCTTCGAAATATGCCATTTGGGATTTGTGTCTTTATTACCTGAAGCTGTGCTAGCGGTTTCGCCCGAATGTAAATCAGCGTGTCAATATTTCACGAATTAAAATTTAGAGGGAATAAAACGGTTCTTGTGTGTTAACTAAAAGACATACAGATATGCTATTATTAAATTTTTTTAGTATTTTCGTAGATCTACAATTCTCTAGAACATTACTTTAGTGTGTCTTTGCTGGTTTACACGGCGCACGCGAGTAAAGCTCGCAGTAGGCGAGTTTTTTTACAACCGCGCGACCTCTTCAATACAATTTACATAGATTACATTACAAAGGTTAAAGCCCTATGCCCATTCGTACGAGTGATCTCGTTGAGTATAGACGTATAACTATTTGTTGTGCAAGGAAAAAATCAAAATTACTGTTTTTTCTAGTAAATAAATCAATTATATCTACTCATTAAACAAATACATTAACTATTTAATTAAAAAGTTATTTAAAACGTGACAATTATTCTAAATACAAAGTGATTAGTAAATTGTGATTTCAAACAGCATAACCGTTCAATCGTTCCAATAAGTGTGTGTGCGTGAATGCCAATGAACTTTGATATTGAAAAAATTGTATTGTCATCGAATGCATGCACTCACTCTAAAACGGATTAAAATTTACGCCAGTCAACGTTAATGATATCGTGGCTCGGTGGTGCATGAAGGATACGTTAAGAGAACAGTTCCGAGTTCAAACCCCACCTCACATGTAATCTGAATATATATTTTTTCATTAACTAAAATCAAAATTTATTGATAGTAAAAATGGAATTTGCCTGCTGCAATAAAACAACGTGCGAGTCAGAAGATCCATTACTGTGTACGGTTTGCGATAAAAATTATCACATCGCTTGCGCTCTTCCTAGTAAATCTACAGTGATTCTATTTGACGTTAGAGAATCTTGGTGCTGTCCGTCGTGCATAAATAAATCCCCAAGAAACAATAGAGACGACACTCCAGTTCGTAATGTTACTAAGCGTCTCAAACAAAAATGCGAAAAAAATACTATTTCAAAAGATGATGCTTTAAAAACTTCTAACTCTGGCCAATATATGGTAAACACAGACGAGATACGCGATATTATCAAGTCAGAAATCAAAGAAGCATTCGCGGGAATTAAAACGATAATGGAAGATGTTAAAGGTGAAATATATTCGCTTCAACAATCGATGAAATTTATGAGTGATAAATACGATTCTCTACACAAAAGAATTGATACTATGGAAGCCAAAACAAAATCCTATGATGCACTCAAGTCAGATTTTAAAAATATGAATACTACATTTGATATTATTCAAGCGGACATAAATAAAAAGGAACAATGGTCGCGACGTTCAAACATTGAGATTATAGGTGTGCCGGAGTTTAAAAACGAAAACTTACTAGAAATTTCAACAAAACTTTCGGGCATTATTAATCAACCGTGTGTTAAAAATGATATAGATTTTATTACACGTGTCACACCTAAAAATAATGATACCAAAAAACCAAGGCCAATTGTTATGCGTTTCCTCTCCCGGCACAAAAAGGATGACTTTTTGGCAAGACTTAAAGAGAAAAAACAACTTAAAGCGTGTGATCTCGGGTACGTAGGAAACAGCAATCGCATATTTTTTAATGACCACTTAACAAGTTTTAATAAAATGCTATTACGCAAAACTAAGGAATTAGGCCGTGAGAGAAAATATGACTACGTTTGGGTCAAGAATTGTTCAATTATGGTGAGGAAAAATGACACAAGTCCTATTTTACATATCAACACGGAAAATGATTTAAAAAAACTAATATGTACGTTAAATTTGTTGGAAGTTTTTTATTTTTATTTTTATTTTTATTTTACCTTATTTTATTTACTGAACTTAAATGTATTTTTATTGTACCAATGTTATGTCAATGTCCTAAGTTTACTTGTTACCTGGAGAGAGATGAAACAATTAATGTCAATTACGGAATTCTTGATTGAAATTTTTGTAACTATGTTGAACCCTGCATTTTTTACTTTTATTAAATTATTTTTTTCCTTCGTAAAAATATTAAACCTTATTGAAACGAAATCATTTATGGGCTATAGCGTAGCAATTTGGGTTATTAAATGGCAGTAGAGTTGTATTACCAAAATGTGCGTGGTCTCCGCACAAAAACAAGAGACTTCTTCTCAAATGTTTTAAATTCGGAATTCGAAATTATTTGCTTAACTGAGACGTGGCTGTTACCGGGAATTTACGACTCTGAAATTTTTGACCATCGATATAATGTATACCGTTGTGATCGTGATTACGTATCTCGTGAGGACAAAATGGGCGGTGGGGTGCTGGTTGCAGCCCGTAAAGGCATCATTGTAAAAGATGTAATATCCTATCCCTCGAATAATAATCGCTCGTGTGATATATTGTCCTTGTGTATAAACGTAAATAACAAGAACAAATTTGATATTAGAATCTTTTGCTGTTATTTTCCCCAATGTAATACTCAGCATGATGAACAAATTAATTTTTATGAGAGTGTCTCTGAAACTATTATTCAGCATCCTCACGATGTTTTTTTGTTTGCTGGGGACTTCAACATTCCTTATGCAGAATGGTCGTCAACGACTATCTCTAACTCAACCTCAGCAGTGCTTAGTGGAGGAAGATCTGATTTACTTGTGAATAGTTTATCATCCTTTCTATTGTTTAATAACTTAACACAATATAACCTTATACCTAACGCAAATAATCGCTTTTTGGATTTAATTATTGGCTCTTCCTGCTGTTCTGTTACACATTGTGAGGCACCACTTATTTCTGAGGATGCACATCACCCTGCTCTTAGCGTAACAATTAATAATACGCCCAGTAAGACTCTTAAAAATGCCCCTCGAACTGTTAAGCTTTTCCATAAAGCTAACTATGAGGTTGTAAATGAATTAATATCTAAAACTAACTGGCACGATTGTTTTTATGGTCTGGATATCGATGAAGCTACTAAAATATTTTATAAAGTTTTGAATCAAATAATTGCTAATAATGTTCCTTCA
This sequence comes from Morpho achilles, assembly GCA_947086495.1. Lineage (NCBI taxonomy): Eukaryota > Metazoa > Arthropoda > Insecta > Lepidoptera > Nymphalidae > Morpho > Morpho achilles. Next base: position 10,470,442 of record CAMTZB010000020.1, read on the forward strand.
AAAACCGTTACTACTTATAGTAGATATCCTGTCTGGTACTCTACGGCTCTACGTAAAATTATTAAGGAAAAATTAAAGTTTCACCGGAAGTGGAAAATATATAAAAATTATAGCGACTATCGAACATTTAGCTATCTGCGCGAAAAACAAAAACGTGTAGAGGCTGAATGCTATAAAAACTACATTGAAAATAGTGAACACATTTTAAAGAATAATTCTCAGTACTTTTGGACATTTGTTAAGTCAAAAAAACAAGCCAATGATATGCCAGATAGCATGTATCTAGATGATATTTCTTCTACTGATGGACAAGTATTAAGTAATTTGTTTAACTTTTATTTTTCTTCTTCTTTTGAACGATCTGAGCCGGTTTGCCTCCCGCCATCCCATTGTTGCCAGTACACTGCTCCCGATGAACATCATGTTAACTTATCTTCTGTTCATATTTCCATGCCTGTCATTCAAAGGTACCTAAAATCTCTCAATATTAAGAAAGGGAGTGGCCCGGACGGAATACCACCACTCTTTCTGCAAAACTGCTGTAATACTATATGCGAACCATTACATATTTTGTTTTCAATGTCTTTACGCTCGTGTACCATGCCACATATTTGGAAGCAATCATATGTTGTGCCTATTCATAAAAAAGGCGACAAACATGACATAAAAAATTTTCGCCCGATTTCTAAGCTCAGTTGCATTCCAAAACTTTTTGAACAAATTATATACGATATAATATTTCCAATACTACGTCCATTAATTATTACTGAACAGCATGGATTCATTAACAGAAAATCGACAGAAATTAATCTTTGTGAGTTCACCGACTTCGTCCTTACGGCAATGGATCAAGGTAATCAGGTAGACGTCGTCTACCTCGAATAGTGTGAGAAATCTTGTCAAAGCATTTGACAAGATTTCTCACACTATTCTGCTAAAAAAACTGTTAAATACTGGTATAAACGGCGATTTACTTAGATGGATCGAATCCTACTTGTTCAATCGAAGCCAGGCTGTTACAATTAAGGGTTATTGTTCGTCATTTATTCCTGTGCCATCTGGAGTACCTCAGGGATCACATCTCGGGCCCCTGTTTTTTAATATTTACATAAATGACATCAAATCTATTTTCAGTTTCTCTAAATTTTTATTATATGCTGACGATAACAAAATATATAAAGTTATAAGATCTGAAACAGACTGTATTGATTTGCAAAAAGACCTAAACGCTTTATGTAATTACTGCTCAGCTAATTCTCTTTTTCTTAATATAAAAAAATGTAATACTATAACATTTAGCCGTAAAAGTAATATAATTAATTTTAATTACAATTTGCTAGGTGAATATATAAATAGAGTTACAGTAATCAGAGATCTGGGAATCTTTCTGGACTCTAAATTACTTTTCGATGAACATATCACCCATATCACAAATAAAGCATACCAAATGCTAGGGTTCGTCCTGAGGATATCCAAAGAGTTTAAGCATATTTCAACACTAATCCTTTTATATAATACATTTGTAAGATCTATACTTGAATATGCTTCGACTGTTTGGAATCCTCAATACGAAATTTATATACATCTAATTAATAGAGTCCATAAACTGTTTGTTAAGCATATTAAATATAGAGATTCAAATTATCTCGGTACCTGGAAAGAATCTTCTCTTCCTCTACCATATAAGAGAAGGATAGAACGGGATCAAATCTTGCTATATAAAATACTGCACAACAAAGTAGAGTCTGATTATCTTGTCTCAAAACTTAAATTTAATTGTCCTAGACTCAATTCTAGACATAAATCAACATTTATCATACCTTTCTCTAAAAGAAAATACGCAGGAAATAGGTTTATTGACAGAAGTTGCAAACAATTTAATAACTTGACTTCTGACATTGACATTTTTCATCTCTCCCTCTTAGAATTTAAATTAAAAATTAGAAATTTAATAAACAAATAATTAGGTATTTTTTTGTACAACAATTTTTTTCCGTATATTTATTATCTCTGTAATCACTATTTTTATTGCTATACTCTCATTTATATGTATCTTTTATCGTAGGAAACTGTTAATGGTTTAAGTTACGTTTTAGTGTACTTTACTTATAAGAGCCTATATACACTGTATGTTTCCAAAATATTTAAATAAATAAATAAATAAATAAATGAACCTAAACCTTTCGGAAGAATTGCTGTATCTTTTATTGAAACCGGTTCAGTAGATTGTGAGAAAATCGATTGCATACAGACATACCGCTTTTAATTGGTATAATAAGAGACAAGTAACAGCCTGGTACTATGTTAAGACCACGCTACTCCAATGCGGTTTGGTAGGTTGCACAAAGAGAATTCATTTTTATTGCTTTCCGGCACTTAAACCACACTAGGAGGGTTCGGCACAATACGTCTTCGTATTAGACTATTTTATTAATTCGTATTATTCGTTCTATGCATATCATTTTTCAACACAAACCATCCATACTTTTTCGGCCTATATGCATCCGTAAAAACGTATTCTAGAAAATAAACTATGCTATACATTTATTAAATATTTATTTAACGGCACAGAATAAATTTTATACATAAGCACTGAAATTTGTATCACTGATATTCGATATATTTAAAATTAAATACGATATATTTTTGTTTGACAAGGGAAAATATATTTTGACTGACTAGAGGATATCTGGCGGTCGAAACTGTATTGTGAAAACGTGGTCTGAGACATTACCAAAAATAACGGCGCGTGCGCATCATGGACGTTTCAATTTTTATGATAATTAAAATAGTTCCGCCGACGTCTGAGCGTACTCGCATTTAATTTCTTGATTCACTGATTCCTTTGTTGTAAATATAATGAGTTAGTTATAATTCACTTTTTTACTGGTATGATTAACTCCAGTTACGTATAATTTGTAACTTTAGTGACTGTATGATTTTCTTTATTTTGCGCGCGTTATAGTTCCTTGTTTCAACTGAGGGGCGATCACAAATAACTATTTAACTCTGTGGCGTATTTTAATTGATAATTACTGATAATTTCTTGATAGGTATACAAATTCCTTTGTTGTGAATGAAATGAGTTATTTATAACTATTTTCTGTTACTTGCATAATTATCATCGGCTACGCACAATATACAACTTATAGTGACTGTATAATTTCATTTATTTTGCACGCTCCTTATTTTGGTTGGTATAGTTCCTTGTTTTGGTAGGGCCATCACAGAGGAATATTGATGTATTTTAGATGTCTTTATTGAAATGTCATAGAAAGATTAGAAATTTTATTGTACACGGATGTCTTAGAAAGGACGTTCTTATGATTGTCCTTTCTAATGATTAATACTTCAATATCAAAGTTCGACAGCGCCATTACAAAACGATTTAAAATAAAGAATCGTTGTTAAAGTTATGTGAGATGTTATCTATAAAGGATCCACATTTTTTTCTACAAAATTCATATAAAGATGATTAAATAGCTTCGCAACGTTTCTATTTGGAATTCCCCGTTTTTATAGGAACTTTGGAAGACAATGTATATGAATAGATTTGTTCGCGAGTTTCTCGCGATTTCATTTACATGAACTGCAGTATCAATATAAATCCTAACTCACCCTCCAGCGTTTCATAACATCGATCCAGTGTACTTTTAGGATATAAAAGAGGGGTTGACATAGAAAATATGTTTATCCTACTAATATTATAAATGCAAAAGTTTGTGAGTATGGATGTTTTGTTACTCTTTTACCAATCCACTGAACCGATATTGATGAAATTTGGCACAAATATTCTTTATACACCGGGTTAATATATAGGCTATAGAAATCTTGTTAACTGTACGTTGGAAAGCGCCATATATGATCAACCTACGTGACAACAATCCATGCAAACGAAGTTGCGGGTAAAAAGTAAGTAGCGGCCTGCTATTATCCCACTGCTGAAAATAGGCCTCTTCTCTACGTTTTTTTAAGGAGAAGGTTTTGGAGCTAAGACCTACCACGCTGCTCCAATGCGGATTGGTAGGTTACACATATCTCCAGAATTCTCTAGAATATCTCTAGAGAGATATTCTAGAGAATTCTAGAGAGCAGGTTTCCTCACGATGTTTTCCTTCACCGAAAAGCGTGTGATAAATTGCAATTATCAATTAGACGCAGAAGTTTTAACAGAAAAACTCATTGGTGTCTGTCCGGGTTTGAATCCGTGACCTCTTCAAAAGAGTCGCACGGTGTTACCGCCGGGCTACCACAGCAAGTTGCGGGTAAAAGTATTTAAATTTATCAGTAACTTTATCTTATCGGTAGGTATAACGCATTGTGGTGGGGATTGTTACCGTTTACCGTTGAGTTGACCACATTGGTCGCTCAAGAACCGCCTGTTGGAGGCGGCGCCGTTTGTATCAATAGCAAGGTATCCGCTTAGTATGAATTGCGGAGAACCGATAGGCGTTGAGGTCTCAAGGTGTTGGAATGGTGACCCCGGAATGGAAAACGCAGTGCTAAGAGGTGGACTGAGGACCTCATAATCACTCGTTACCAATGACCAAGGACAATGAAGATTGACAATGATTGGAAGGGAAGTAACGCCTAATTATATGAATTAGGCGTTACTTTACAGAGGTCCATAATACAAAACTAATGAGAATATTATTGGACTGGCCCATTGGCGCAGTGGGTAGTGACCCTGCCTTTAGCTCTGGGAGTCGCGGGTTCGATTCCCGACTAGGGCCAACATTTTCTATAAATGAATTTGTTGGTCTTTGAGCCTTGGTGTATATTTGTATTTAATTATGTGTTTAAAATAATATATAAGTATATATTCACCAGTTGTCTGTCTACCATAACACAAGTATTAAGTTACTTACTTTGGGGACGGACGACCGTGTGTGTAAGTGTTGCATATATTTATTTATTATTTTGCTATAATCCGCGGTAAAAGAAAATGTATTTAATGGTAAATGTAGAGTGTTCTACTCGTTCTCATACCTGATACATGCAAAATCGTTCCAGTAGTTTCTGAGCTTAACACGTTCAAATAAACAAACTCTTCAGCTTTATATATTACTAGCAATCGCCAGCGGCTCCGCCCGCGTTAAAAGATTAGAACCGTAATATAGTTTTTTAATAACCATAACAATGGTTACAGTGGGTCAACTTTAAAAGCTAGACATATGCTATCGCGAACTTTTAGAGGGGAACAATTTTGTAATACATGATTTTTGGTAACTATTACCATTTACTCAGCGCACACAAGGAAAGCTTTAAATTTTGCCGTTTTAGCAATATTTTTTTATTGCTGCTCCTCTCTTATTCATCTTAGCGTGATGTTATATAGCCTATATTCCTCGATAAATGGACTATCTTCTACTGAAAGAATTTTTCAAATCAGTTCCTGAGATTGGCACGTTAAAACAAACTCTTCAACTTTATATATTAGTATAGATTTTTGAAATACTAAGCGAGTGTACTTTTTTTTTTTGAAAGACGTATTTACGCTTAGACCAAAATATCATCATCTTCTTTCCCTTATCCCACTCAAGTGGGGTCGGCACAACATATTATAAACGTGTTGTCATATGATTTGGGTACGTATTTTACGACCGGCCGCCTGCCTGACGTCAACTTATCTTAGTAGTATTTTACGACATCTCGATAAGAAAGAGGGTGGTCTATTCTACTTAACCGGATACCACATGGTGAGTCAACTTACCTTAGTTGCCTTTTACGACACTTCGGTAAGAAATGAGGTTGGCTTATTCTACTCAGCCGAATACCCAACGGCGGGTCGACTTACCTTAGTCGCCTTTTACGACACCACGGTAAGAAATGAGGTTCGCCTATTCTATTCCGCCGGATACAACGCGGCGGGTTGACTTACCTTAGTCGCCTTTTACGACACCGCGGTAAGAAATGAGGTTCGCCTATTCTATTCAGCCGGATACAACGCGGCTGGTCAACTTACCTTAGTCGCCTTTTACGACACCACGGTAAGAAATGAGATTCGCCTATTCTATTCAGCCGGATACAACGCGGTGGGTCAACTTACCTTAGTCGCCTTTTACGACACTTCGGTAAGAAATCAGGGTGGTACTATTCTATTCAGCCGGATACCACACAGCGTACATGGACTATGTTATACTGAAATATTTTTTCAAATCAGTTCCTGAGATTGGCACGTTAAAACAAACTCTTCAGCTTTATATATTAGTATAGATTTTTGAAAAAAAAAAAAAAATATATGGGACACTTAAAATAAAATAAAAAAAAAAAATAAATACTACAAAAAAAATAAATGAAATACTAAGCGAGTGTACTTATTTTTTTTCAAAGACGTGTTTATCTTTAGACCAAAATAATTCTCATTAAATTGAAAAGCTGACGCTAATCGTAGTGTTTCTTGAATAGAATGCATCGTAACAATATAAAACAAGTCAGTGAAGGCGAAAGAATAGGCGATTCAAAATATACGACCAATAAGTTTGTGTCATGTAAACACATTTCTCCTTTGTTTTGAACTTTAGTACCAGTTAATATTGTTTTGCTTTCTTTGGGTTGGACGCGTGTTGTTCCAGTGTAGAGGGCAGGGCAAAAAAGATCTTTGGCTAGTGGTGTTTATTCTACATGCAAGAAAAGGATCGCAAGTTCGATTCTTAGTCAATTCTAATCAGAAGGTATGCGTAACAACAATAATGTACAAGTTATACCTAGCTTAGATTACTTACACACTAAGGCTATACAAATCATGTCCACGTTAAATAGTCTCTAGAGTGCTGGCAGCGTTTCCGCGTTGAATCTCTAAGCTGCTTCTTTGTGCGAAAAAGGAGCCAGCGCTCTTGTCACCTGAAGAAGCTATTAACAGAAGTGATAAAACGTCCTATGAAAAATGGCCTAGGGTCTCAACTGCAAACGGCACAAATATATAACTCTCGATGAGAGATGCATACTTCAGCCGTTTGCCGGATTCGACCATTTCCGCCGCAGCTCCAGGTTTTGACGCTGTTTCCCTGATATAATATAATGTAATATAATGTAATATAATGTAATATAATAACATGTTCCTTTGTAATATTTTTTATTTTATAAAACAGTCCGTCCCTAAAGTATGTAAATACTTGTGTTATACATGACAGAAATCTAATAATATACATAATCATCATCATTCTCCTGCCCTGAATCACTCTAAATGGGGTCGGCACAACATGATTAAAACATGTTGTTACATGTTTAGGCTAGTTATTTTACGACCCGCTGTTGATGTCAACTTACCTCAGTCGCCTTTTACGACACCTCGGTAAGAAATGAGGGTGGATTATTCTATAATAAATACATATGAGTATATACACCGAGAAACGAACAACATTAAAACAAGAAACAGTTTGATGAAAATATTGGCTTTCGGTGGAAATCGAACCCGCGACCCCCAGAGTTGAAGGCGGGGTCACTGCCACCTACGCCAACGGGCCAGTCAAGTAAGTACGATAGCTTCCGAATACATTGTTCCGGTTGTTCCCATCGGGTGAGAGCTCTCTATAACAAGTGTATATAATTGATGCCTTCAACAATATACCGTGTAATTGTATTGTACTCGACACCACTCGAACAGTTTCTGAATTGATTATTGCCAATACAAGTGCTATGAACCGTTGTAACATAAGGACCTCTCAAAAAGTTAATCGCCTTTATGTATAGGACCTGGATAATTTTTAAAATGATTTGAAATATAAGGGCAGGTGGGGCTCGATCCTAGGTATTTTCAACTCTAGACCGCCCATTTCCCAAATGAACCACTATGACTTTACGTTTGACAGCAAAAACATTGTGATTGTATTCAACGTAATTAAAAAAATTTTAGAGCCCGAAAACAGGGATAAAACGAAACTTTTTTTTAAATAAAACTTATCTAGATCGATTCTTCTCCCCCAAAATCCCCTACATGCTGTATTTCAGGAAAATCGTTGGAGCCGTTTCCGAGATTCCAAATATATTTATAAAAAAATCATATATATTTAGAAAAAAAATCGTTTTATCCCTGTTTTCCGGAAAATGCTAAAACTTACGTTGAATTCAAAAGACAATTCTTGCTCTCAAATGTAAAGTCATAGTAGCTCATTTACGGAACGGGCGGTCTAGAGGGGAGAACCTAGGTCCGGGCACCTGCCCAACTATTCTTTAATTTTTTTTTTAATTTTCATTTTTTTATATTTAAAAAAATTACCGAGCAAGACTCGGTCACCCAGGTACCAATTATTATATAATCCAGTGCAGATCTGATCGAAAAAGTCACGAAACATAAATCAATATAAATCTATAGTGCTATAAATCAACGTCAGAACCTGGGCTTAGTAAAAATAAAAATAGTAAATACGCGGGTTCTGTTCAGTATTCATCTCCCTGCCCTTATCCCACTCTAAGTGGGGTCGGCACAGCATGTTATAAAGATGCTGTCACATGATTCGGCTGCTTTTTTACGACCGGCCGCCTGCCTGACATCAACTTACCTCTGTCGTATTTTATGACACCTCGGTAAGAAAGAGGGTGATCTATTCTACTACACCGGATACCACACGGTGGGTCAACTTACCTTAGTCGCCTTTTACGACACCTCGGTAAGAAATGAGGTTGGTCTATTCTTCTCAGCCGGATACCACACGGCGGGTCGACTTACCTTAGTCGCCTTTTACGACACCTCGGTAAGAAATGAGGGTGGTACTATTCTATTCAGCCGGATACCACACGGCGTACGCGGGTTCTGTTCAGTATCTTCTGCAAATCCGAATGCGAGTGCATTATGTAATTGTGGAATAATTACATTCTTTCGTAATAATTCTCTACACTAAATTGAATGTGAAATACGTATTCAAGAATGATGACTGCATTTAGCAATCAGCCGATCAAAGATCTGCTAAGAATGAATTTAGTAATAAATATTTCCTAATGATACAATTTAATCTGTATTCACAGGTCAAGATTTTTTCTCTAATGTGAATCCAATTAGAATAGCAAATTCTAGCGCTATGCGTGCTAAAGTTTTGCAATAGTATTACTAAAATATGTCCTAGGCCATTATTTAAAACCGTGGAGCTGTTAGCATAAATAACAGGCCATTAGGATGACCTCGCAAATATTATCCGATAAAAAATTCGGTTTTCTGTAGACCTACGCGACTCGTAACACAGGCTTAAATAAAATAATAGAAATGATACATATTGTTACGTACACCAATTCCCTGTCCTTATCCCACTCTAAGTGAGGTCGGCACATGTTATAAACATGTTGTCACATGATTTGGCTATGTACGTTACAACTGTCCGCCTGCCAGACTTCAGATCAAATCAAATCAAATCAAAATATCTTTATTCAAATAAGCTGTTACAAGCACTTTTGAATCGTCAAGGATCAATATGATTTATGAAGCTACAACTGGTTCGGAATGTTGCTCTTACCGAGAAGAACCAGAAAGAAACTCAGCGGTCAACCTTTTAAACCTTTTTTAATTTTACATTATTAACAACTCAACTTTCCTCAATCGCCTTTATGACATCTCGGTAAGCAATTAGGGTGGTCTATTCTACTCAGCCGGATATCACGCGGCGGGTCAACTTACTTTAGTCGCTTTTTACGACACCTCGGTAAGTAATGAGTGTGATCTATTCTACTTAACCGGATACCACGCGACGGGTCAACTTACCTTAGTTGCCTTTTACGACACCTCAGTGAGAAATGAGGGTGATCTATTCTACTTAACCAGATACCACACTACGGGTCAACATACCTTAGTCGCCTTTTACGATACCTCGGTAAGAAATGAGGGTGGTATATTGTGCTCAGCCGGATACCACACGATGGATCGACTTTAGTCGCCTTTTACGGCACCTAGGTAAGAAATGAGGGTGGTATATTGTGCTCAGCCGGATACCACACGGCAGATCGACTTTAGTCGCCTTTTACAACACCTCGGCCGGAAATGAGGGTGATCTATTCTACTCAGCCGGACACCACACGGCTTAAATAGGTTTTATTATAAAATAATTTTTAAAACAAAGATGAAAGTCAGTTAGAAACGTACGCCATTCAAATATTGCAAAAAACGGCATAAAAATTAATATTCAACGAGTAGATTGACGTCAAGAGCGGTTAATTTTGTCTTTATAAAAATTAAAACATATTACAATTATTTAAATCTTATATAGTTGTATATTCCTTAAATAATTAACTGTTTATTTAAATTTTAACTTATTTAACGCACGCCATGTTTATTTATGAAAATGAATTAGTATGCAAGTACCTTATATAATGAGTTACCTTCAAAATTATTTAAACATAGGTTATGAATAAACAGTTTTTATTTATGACGGAGTTAGGACAAAGTATGGCCGAGAGAACATTTATCTAAAGGTGTCTAGTTATTTCATGAAAAAAGCCACTTTGTTTAAAATTGTCCTTATCAAATAACGCAAGTAAGCACTGATTTTGATTATCAAACTAACAAACAAAGCTTTTACCCGCAACTTCGTTTGCTTGGACTGTTTTTGCGTGATAGATTATTCGTTTTAATGTCATCCTATAACTGTAGAATTAAAATAATTTCTATAGCCTATATGTTATTCTGGTGTATAAGGAATAATTGTGCTAAATTTCATCGATATTGGTTCAGCGGATTCGCCGTGAATGAGTAACAAACATATATCCATAAGCAAAAACTTTTGCATTTATAATATAAGTAGGATATGATTGAAACTAAGAATTTTCCTTTATCATTTACAACTTAAAAAGAAAACTGAAATTCCAAATATATTTAATTAAAATAGACTTCTACTAAGTCGGGTGAGTCGTAATTAATTAAATTGTAAAATTTCTATCTCACTACTAGGAAAGGAGGATTATACAGAAAGATGATAAGAGTGCGTCGATATAGCTATTCGTCGACACTGCACAAGATAGTAATGACTAAATTAACTAGTTGTAAGTATTATATTTTAAAAAAGCAACCGCCAAGTTTCTGGCTGACTCAGTAAGAATAGCTTTCTGAACGAGCAGTAGAGCTGAAAAATCACTTGTTATTAAGTTTACATGAATAAAGAATATTTCGAATTTGAATAACTTTCTGATTAGCAAAAAATAAGTTCTTAAACCTTCAAAAAGTTTATCTGACTGGATTAACTCTAGAATCGAATTTAGAATATTAGGATTGAAAAGTGATTGTATTAAAATTTAGAGGTCGTTAAGATTTATGGAAACTATTAATGTCGTAGTTAAGAGATGTATTGAGTAATTTTTGTATCAATAAAAAAAATGGTACAAAATGTGTCTGGGTGAAAGCTAAGGATTTATACGTTAGCAAACGTTGCCTATTTTTGCATGTTCTTTTAATTTAATCGTTTCACGTAGAATGATGAAAATAATTGAAACTTCATTTCCATGCTAATGTTTAATTTATGCAATTATACACACGAGAAAGACAGAGAATCTTGTTTATGTATATAAAGTAAAAAGTGTACACGTAACAATGTAATGTATTATTTGAAAGCTAAAAAGAAATTGACTTACCAAAAAAAATATCTTCAATACGCGCAAATCACAATAAAAATGTCTATAAGATACATCTTTATATTAAAGGTATCGAATCACAAAAAAATGTCCACCGAGAACACACTTTTTTAATCAACATTATCTGTGTATTAAAAAATAGAATTAAATACGTGCTGCGTTTTAAAAATAGAATATTTGTTACTACGAGTTGTCTATCGTAATGCGAGATTCGCGTTTCGCGCGTCGAGTGTCGTTCGAGTTGACCCACCGGGACCGCGTGTCTCGGGTAAATGACGGCACAACACCTGTCCTCTAGCATGTATCGCACGGGGATGTTGTGCTATATCAATGAATGGCAAATTAAAAAGTTTAGTGCACGCGTAACTGTGGTTCCGTAACGTAAATTAAATAAAAAGTCAAATAGATTATTACAAGCACTTTTGTATCGTATAAGATGAAATAGTAGATCGAGATGAGGCTTTATAACAGAATATCTAGAAAAAAACACAGCGTAGTTTCACTATTGAACACGTTGGAAATAGAATGAAATTTATATTTGGAATTTGTGTAATTGCCCTATGATAAAAGTAACTAAGAAATTTTAAAAGTAAAAAAAAATATCTACAGATTTCAATCATCATTCTCATCATCGTCCTGCCCTTATCCCACTCTAAGTGGGCACAACATGTTATGAACATGTTGTAACAAGGTTTGACTACGTATTTTACGATCGGTTACCTGCCTGATATCAACTTACCTTAGTCGCCTTTTCAGACACCTCGATAAGAAATAAGGGTAGTCCAATCTACTCAGCCGGATACCATAGGGCATTATCTACAGATTTAAAATTTTTTATACTGAAATGATTAGTAATACATCTCTTATGAAAGGACAACTTAGCAAGCTGAAACATTTGTCATATCAAATGAAAAACAGCAGTATTTCTGGTCAACGTATATTAGTACAACCTTTTTACCTTTATCTTATACATAATTTTAGGATTAGATAGATAGGACGATTGCAAGTGCAAAACTTGGTTTAATATTAAACTCTTTCCATTTTAAATTCTTGGCTACTGATTTGCATTTCCCAGCTTCCGGAAAGCACCTATGATTTTCCTTTAACAACTTACGGTCTTTAGTATACTTCACTCCTATAGCAATATTGAAGAAAAATTAAACAATTGAAGCTTATATACCTAGCGAACATATAGGATAAAAAAACATTTTTCGTTAAGTAATAGGAAATGGACAAAGTAATTAACTAAAATACATAAAATAACAGGGTATTTTTACATTTAAATTGACCCTAATTTAGTGTACTGTTTTACGTTGTTAAATGAATATCTATCAACGAATCCTAAAAGCATTTATGAATTTCTATTGATGGATGTCTATCAGATGAATTAACCCAGGCATTGGATCGAAATCGGATTAGCGTTGGTATATGGGGTTGCCACGTCTCAATTTAAAACAGGACAGTTTATAAACTAAATAATTTGAATTTAATATAATTAATTTAGGTGGTATCCGACTGAGTAGAATTGACCACCCTCATTTCTTACTAAGGTGTCCTAAAAGGCAAAGGTAAGTTGACCCGTCATATGGAATCCGGCTGAGTAGAATAGGCAACCCTCATTTCTTACCGAGGATTCGTAAAAGGCAACTAATGTAAGTCGACCCGCCATGTGGTATCCGGCTGAGTAGAATAATATAATAATAATAATATTTTTATTGAAAGGCATTAAAAACCCAATACACAAGCAAATTAATTAACTTAGACAAGAAAATAAAATATCTTATATTGCTATCTGCTGAGAAACTGTTCCTGGGCGTCTTAACAATTATTTCATTTTGTTATTAAGATGAACAGAATACCCAACCCTCATTTCTTACCGAGTTGTAACCACATTATGGGTATGGTATACCTATCAATATATTTATTTATTTATTTATTTATTAGGTAATCCTACAGCGTAACAAAATTCTTACTTAATACATATTAATATTAATATCTTAAACTAAGGCCATATAAGGATTACACAATTAGTTTTTTTTTTTTACAAATAATTGTTCTTTGAGTAGACGATATAAAATGTGGTTACACCATATTTTATACATGGATTACTTAATGCAATATTTTTACCATTTAAAATTTTGTAATATATTACCACGCGATGATGTAAGTATCAAATCTCATCACTTCACATATTTGACGCGTTGACGAAGTGCTATTTTTGAAATCTACACATATTGTGTAAATGTATTATCTGTTATGATAGATTTCAAATAAAAGCTGTAAAAATATTCTTTTATCCTCGTTTTTCAAAGACAGAATGCATAGTAATTGTTTACTTATACATCATATACTTCAACATCAAAAAAAAATAGTGTTCGGTTTTTTTATAATTGACAATTATTATTATACTTACTGCAAAAAATAATTGACAATTAATATACTTACTGCAAAAAATGTTTAGTGTTTAAATAAATAAGATATGTAACGCTTAGGTACTTATTTTAATACTTACTTACTTACTTTTTATACTTTTTTAATATGTAATTTTATATTCTTTTTAGATAGTTTAAAAATTATTATATACATATATATTATATATTTTATTAATAGCAACGAAAAATATCTACTTTGTCTTTAAACAATATATTACATAGTTTTCTTTATATCTTAGCTAGTTAAATATGTAGTAAAATAGTAAGTGTTAATCACATCTCAGGATATTTTCTCAAAATAGGAATGTCCTGCTACAAGAAAACACTTGGTCACCCAAAACTACAGCAATGTACTTAGTGCGCTATGTACTTACTATTCTTTATAGTGCCGGTATTTCGGCAATGTAACTTGATTAATGCCTTATGTTGCTGTCAATATGATGATGATTTTTTCATAATAGCAATAAATTATTCTTAACGTTATCTTTTAAGAAATAAAAATGACTACGTCATGTAAAAAAAGTAATTAGATTTAAAAAGTAATTGGCAGCGGTGGGATTCGAACCCACGCCTCCGAAGAGACTGGTGCCTTAAACCAGCGCCTTAGACCGCTCGGCCACGCTACCCGTTGACATTTAGGTCGAAATTATTGATAGAATACTTCTTAAAATTTATTTTTATATTCTATTAACATTGAAATGTATTATTAATAGATATAACACGTACTCTAAAATAACAAGTCTATGCAAATAGAACTATATTAAAAATGTGTTAAATATGTATTTGAATGGATATCTTACTAGAGGGAAGGAGCAAAAGAAATGGATTGTGTGAATTATATATGACATGAACATAAAAGGAGTGGCGCCAGAGTTAACAAATGATATGAGAGAATGGAAGAGAAAATCATGTTGAAACGACCCCACTTACAGTGGGATTAGGGCAGGAGAATATCTAATTCGCGGTTAAATACGTAAAATAAAATAACCACATGTTCAAAGGATTTTTTCTCTTAGCTTTAAACTGCTGTAATGGCAAAGTTTAATTTTGCCATTGCAAAAACACTGTTAAAAAGAGGCTGATACAGAAAGACTACTATACTCTTGAGTATTACTTAGATGATAAGAATGTGTGGATATAGCTCTCTTCTAACCTGCACAAAACAGTAATGACTAAATGTATCTAGTATTGAGAATTCTATTTTCAAAAGGGCAACCGCCGAGTTTCTTTCTGGATCTTCTCGGTAGGAACAGCTTCCCGAACCAGCAGTAAAGATGACGATTCAAAAGCACTTGTTTACAAGTTTATTTGAATTTGAATTTAAACTTATAAAGGTTATTTTATCGACCCTTGTGGGTAATAAAAAATACAAAGAGTAATGAACAAAGCACTCATGTACTTTGTGTAACAAATAAAAGTAAGTACATTGACAAATTTCCCAGAAGTGACGCAAGAGTTTACAATTTCATAGAAAGCCGCCAAGCCGTCACTTTACGACGTGACAACTGTTACATTGGTATAATATATTTAACTGGGAAATTTTGCGGAACGGTGTAAAATAGTTTAAGGCTTGCTGCATATTTTTTTTACGTGGTTGCTGTGGCTCAGTTTTGTTTCCACTTGCCCTTGAAACAAAATTGTCATTGACAGTTCAAAATAACTAAGCATCACTAAACTTTTAACTGTGGATTAACTGCTAGCTCAATGTAAAAAACATTCTACAAACATGTTCTCATATGATTTGGCTACGTATTTTACGACTGACCGCCAGTTTGACGTCAACTTACTTTAGTCGTATTTTACGACTCCTGGATAAGTTAGAGGGTGGTCTGTTCTACTCAACCAGACAACATACAATTTGTCAACTTACCTTAGTCGCCTTTTGCGCAACCTCGGTAAGAAATGAGGGTGGTATATTCTACTCAGCCTGATAATACACGGCAAGATACAAACTAACTTATAACTGTCAAAAATCACTAACGGTTAACATGTTTAAACTCAAACCGTAAACTTACCCGTTAGCGATGCACTGGTAGTTTTGATTAAATCATTTAGTTTATAATTTAATTGATCAGTTATCTATAGTAATATATAAAGCTGAAGAGTTTGTTTGTTTCAACGCGCTAATCTCAGAAACTACTGTTACGATTAAAAACGTTCTTAAAGTGTATGATAGTCCATTTATCGAGGAAGGCTATAGGCTATTTAAGATCACGCTATGATGAATAGGAGAGGAGCAGCAATAAAAAATATTACCCAAACAGCAAAAAAAAAAAAAATTAAGCTGTGATGGCCTAGCGGTGCGACCGTGTGAATCTCTAGAGACGATCATGGGTTCAAACCCGGGCAGACACCAATGAGTTTTTCATTTACAACTTATGTGTCTAATTGATAATTGCAATTTATCACACGCTTTTCGGTGAAGGAAAACATCGTGAGGAAACCTGCATATCTCTAGAGAATCCTAGGGATATGTGTAACCTACCAATCCGCATTGGAGCAGCGTGGTAGGTCTTAGCTGCAACCCTTCTCTCCAAAAATGGAGAGTGGAGGCCTATGCCCAGCAGTGGGATAGTAACAGGCTGTTACTTACTTACTTACTACTTACAGCAAAATTTAAAGGTTTTCTTGCGTGCGCTAAATAAAGGGTGCAACTTATTCAAAAATTATGTATTACTAAATTGTTCCCCTCTAAAAGTTCAAAATAAGTTTACGGTTAACCCACTTTAACCATTTTTATGGTTATCAAAACGCTATATTAAGGTTTTACTCTTTCCAGGCGGGCGAAACCGCTGGAAATTACTAGTAAAGAATATAGTATTAAGCTCAGTATATTGAGGAAATTGCACCAACACAAAATCATTGTTGTATAACGCTATAAGCAACTATGTTTCTATTAGCTTCGTAAAGCTGAAATACAACAACAAGTATAACAACACGTGATCATAATTTGATGACTTAATTGCTAGAAATATAATTTATAGATTTAAATCATCCTTAATTACTCTATGGCACATCCTCAATTAACTTCTCTGTGCCTTTTAAGTTTAACGGCTTCTTAATCTAGATTAGGTACCTAAGTATCATTGTATAGGTAAATTACATGATGAACTTTATCTTAACTAATCGAATAAACCCCACGTTTTGATGCGCGGAGCGTCAAAAAGTGATAATATAAATAAAAGGTTAGATACGATAAATATATCAATATTAAATCTCCACGAAATAAGGATGAGAATGTTCTAAATGGAAAATTAAAAGATTCTTTATTTTTCTAAAACACATGAAGGCGTTTTTGCAAGGAAATTGTATGAAATCTGTGCTATATTGAAGCAGACAATGTCGCGGTAAAATATAAGGAAGTTTACAATTTACAATTATAGATCACTAACAGATCATAAGAATATACATAGTTATATAAAGATTGGCAATGTATATAATAGACAAAGTAGGAACCGACATAAGGTTGCGGCCCCTGCTTTGCGCCTTGCAAAAAAAGGAACCCAAGTCGTTTGGCCTTGCAAAAGAACCCAAGTCTGAGTGAGTCTTTGTGGGTTTGAGTATAAGATTCTACAATAAAATTCCGCAAACAATTTTGGCTTAATTACAGCAGTTTAAAACACTATTAATAAAAGGCAAATACAAAAAGCCTACTATACTATTGAGAATTACTTAGACGATAATAATGCGTGGACATAACTACTCTTCGACCCGTACAAGACAGTAATAAATAAATGTATCTAGTAATAATAATTATATTTTAAAAAAAGCAACCGCCGAGTTTCTTCTGGCTCTTCTCGTTAGGACCAGCTATCCAAACCAGCAGAATTGACGTATCAAAAGCACTTATTTACGACTTACTTGAATAAAGAATATTTTCAATTTAAAATTGAGTTTTTTTTAACTTGTTGCACATATTGAGACAGTCTTTAACATAACACCAACGTTATAAGAATATCGCGTTACCGATATTCACAACTTACAATTTCGTTTTAATCAAAACTTATATGAAAACGGAGATGTATAAAGTCGGTGTAAGATTACAGTCCGTAATTATCAATACATAAAGTTCAAAATCGTTTGTGAATGTACTACGTACATATTCCTTCCAAAATTGTACGCCAGAGTCTAACAATCATTTGTAATTGAACATGTGATTACACGTATTGTAGAATAATCTTAGACATTATATGCGTAATATCTTGCCACCTAATAAGTGTAGGTAGTTTGTATACAAGTTGCTTTGTTCAACTTCGGTCACGTAATTTCTTTTTCGATAGCAATATCTTTAATATTTAAATTAGTTAATTATAAATATAACTATGTAATTTTTTCTGAATTTGGAAACGGCTTCTAAGATTTTCATAAAATTCAGCATCAAGGTCATTCAGGGTTTTGCGGGGCAAAAATCGATCTAGCTAGGTTTTATTAAAAAAAGTTGTTTTATCCCTGTTTTCGGGCACTGAAAGAAACAGTTATGATGTTATGAGAAAGCAAAGTATAATTACGCTGTCAATTACAAAGTCATGATGGATTGATTGGGTAACGGGCGGTGTCAAATTCAGAATACTAGGAATGAGCCCTGATAATTTTTTTTTTTTTTAATTTTTGATAAAAAAATTTTATGAATTTATTTCAATCATTAACACATCATCATCAATCTCCTGCCCTTATCCCTCTCTAAGTAGGGTCGGCACAACATTTTCACTAATAGTTGATTTAGCTAGTTATTTTACGTCATATTATACATCTATTTACCTTAGTCACCTTTTGCGACAACTCGGTAAGAAATGAGGGTGATCTATTCTACTCAGCCGGATCACAATATCAAGAATTAACTACTACTTACAGAATTCCATTATGATAAATTCTAAATCCCAAAAAAATCCGAAATATTTTAAAATAGTTCACTATGAAAGGAAATCCACTCGTATATAATGCTAAATATTAAATACCGAATCCGTTCTCATAATTAGTGCATACAGGATTAGTGAATATTACATGGACATATAACATTTTGGTTGAATTTTTTATGTTCGTAACTAATGTTAATCATCAGAAGGAAAAAGATATTATATCTTGTAGGATTTTATAAGTATTAGATAGTCTTTGATTATTACACATACTATGTTGTAATCTATTGAAGACAAGTCTGATTTTAAATAGAAAATTTGCTGACTTTCTCATCGGCCCATTAGCTCAGTTGGTTAGAGCGTCGTGCTAATAACGCGAAGGTCGCGGGTTCGATCCCCTCATGGGCCAATGTATTTTTTTGTATTATTTTTTATCATAATTTTTGTTGACTATCACAATAAAATTCAATAAAAAGCATATTGTTCCAACTTGCAATCCCTAATTTGTATACATAATACAATAACTATATAAATGCATAACGGTATGAAAAATTTATCTCAAATTATTCTTTAATCTGTAAGAAGTATGGATTTTATCTGTAGTTATAATTTATATCTAATAACATTATTGAAAATAACACGAAAAACAAAAATCATATCATCAACCTCTTGTCATTATTCAGCTCAAAGTGGGGTCATGTTATATATTGTTACATGATTTGCTATTTTATTTTACGATCAGCCGCCTGCCTGACGTCGACTTACCTTACTCGCCTTTTACGACACCTCGAGAAGAAATGGTCTATTCTACTCATTCGGATAACATACGGTTAAGTATAACAAAAGTCTAATAACACACCATTTTCAAGTCAGCCCTTTTTTATGATAATCAACAAATACAAGTTTAACATTTATTAGAAGAAGAATTCTCGATGACAAACAGGATTTCGAAGAATGTAAATTGACGACTCACAAAGTTAAATGGCGGATGAGTAGTAAAGCAACAAAACGTACAGAATGATGAATCAATGGACTGGGCTTTCAATGTGTTTGGATAAAATAGCGCATTGATAGACACCAAGCCGGTCGATATACTACTAAGTGGGTAGTTCTACCAAAACTAGGAAAAGAAAGCCTAGAAAACCAAAACTATTTGCCGTGGAAGTCAATTGAAAAGTCCTATAAATGACAGTGGAATTGATGCCAAGATTGTTAAGATAAAAATAGAATATATAACATTGTCAAAGTTTAAAAAAATAGTTTTTACCTACAACTCAGTTCGCGTAGACTGTTGTGGTGTAATAGTTCGATAAAAGATGGCGCTTTTCAATGTCCTATTCCTGTTGAATTAACAAGATTTTATAGCTTATATTTTATTCCGGTGTATAAGGAAAAATTTTGTCAAATTTCATCGATATTGGTTCATGAAAGAGTAACTAAAATACATCCATACCTACTAACAAACTTTATTAAATTATAATATTAGTAGGATATAAATTTATAAATAAAGTCTCTGACTCCCGAATTAGAAGAACTAGAATAAAAAAAAACTGGAATTGGGCGGTGAGTACAGATAATAACAATAATACAAAGATCTCTACTTAGAAAATATTATATTTATCTAAGTTTTCTCATACATTCACATCCTTAATTCTATGCTTACAAATCATACCATAATTATATCGGTCCCTCTATTTACATTTCTCTATCTATACATATTTATTACATAATTGACCTTAACCAAAAGAATTTACTTGCTATTATTAATTACTTTGCAATAACTCTCGTCACAATAAATTTTATTTTAATTTCCTTATCGACTTTGAAAATAAAATTCATCTGGTTCAGTTTTTAGATCCAAATAATTCCAAAAACGATTGAGATATTTTATGACGAGCAGGATCAGCTATTGGTTTCAGTTATTATAACTAACATCTTGTTAAATCTATTAATCATAAACAATTCATAGAAATAGATGTTATTAGGTACGAAGTATTGTTAATTACTTATTTCTAGTTATAGCCCGCGCTTATGTACAAAAAAGCAAAAAAAAAACCTTATCTTTTGTGATCCTTAACAGTATTTATTGTATCCATACCACAAATACATGCTGTTTCGAAATCCTTTTTTGACACCCTATTTTTATGGCACATTATATACCTTGTAGATGTCACACGTTATTGCAAAGTAATTTATTCCTTTTACGTTATTCAAAAATAATATTTCTTTAATAAGCCAAAATAAAAATAAATTATTAATTAATTGCACAACCGGCCGGTCATATTTACAAAATGGCATTAGCTAACATAATGTTTTACATTGATTACTAAAATAACGATAACATAAGCTTATAAGAAAAGCATCAACTACTAATAATAGGGTGGGTAAATTATATAATACACTTCTTATATACATGGCATTAATATAAAGTTTCAGAGATATCCGACAGGCATTGCTACTGGGTACAGTCTGTTAAACAGACACCTTTCAATAATGAGATTAAAGAAGATGCTGTGTGACCAGAGTGTGGAGAGGAACAAACAAGTCTTCACTTTATGCCCTATGTACTCGCTGGTAAGATGGGAGATACTAGTAAGGATGAAATTGAAGTTGAGAACCTAACAAATATCTCCTTCAGGGATATTATCAGGTTTGTTAGAGCAACGGGTAGTTTAGAGCAGGTGACAATGTCGGGACAGCCGTGAAACCCTTGTCCCAACATGGGGAAATGGGTGGAATAGTCCAGAATAGGAGCTGACCACTCGCCCGCACCGACGGGCGTCCCTGAAACTAGATATCCGATTTTTTCTTCGATTATTATGCAACAGTGGCAATTGCCGGGACCATTGGCTTAAGGAACATCACATGTAGACTCTTTAAAACATGGAGGAATAGTAAGTGGCCTAATTGTTTCTAAATAGTGGTTAAAATTCACTGCAATGGATTACTGTTTACTTCAATTTTCAAAGGTTTCAGGATTAGCACTCATGTATTTTATGGACTAAATAAAAAAGCGTAAACTGCTACTATATTTAGAGTTAATCCAGCTTCGTACAGCACTGAAGTCTAAATATGTAAATATAAAATGTTTAAAAAATTGTCCGCCGCGTTTCTTGCTAGTTCTTATTAGTAAGAGCAACATTTCGAACAGAAGTAGCTTTATTAATCATATTGATCCTTGACTATACAAAAGGGCTTGTAAACGTATATTTCAATAAAGATTTTATTTTGATTGATTGATTTCATTATCCAACTAAAAATGTTATAATTTTAGAGTAGAATCAAAAATAATCCCTTGTTAATAAAATATATCAGTATTTTATATTTTTAATAAATTATTGAGCGATTCTTACACATATAACAAAACAACGTCACATATAATCTTTTAACAGAAACAGACAATGTCTTTATTCAGGAAGTTCTTAAATTATATTAAAATTGAATGGATGATAATTGATACCATTAATTTTTATATTATTACCCATGAATCTGAATTTGAATGCTCAAACATTATGAACAATATACATAAAAAAATATCTTATCAAAACTGGCTACGATGTCAGTGCAGTTTGTTCTAATTAAAGAATGCCACACGCAGTGCTTCAAGTCCGCATTTAACTTATTTATACGCGTTGAACAGTAATATTACGTTTTTATTACTTACATTTGTTTTCATATTGTCCTTTACTTTGACTATAACATTATCGATGATTATAAAGGCCAAAACTCAGTCTACATCTACAGCATGAGGTAAAGGTCGGTGGAACTAAAAGTCTTAAAACATATACACTAATATTTTACTCGACATATCATGAAGAGTGTGTAATTAACATTCCAAAGAGTGTATATATGGCGACTCGTCTAAATTAGAAATAGAAGCAGCTGAAGCTCTCCCATCTCGTCCAACTACAATAGAAATAACACTTTTATGTTCAGAATCACTATCACCACTAAGCAAAATATTTGTCTCGCCGGCAAAACCAGAATCTACTTGCTCCTGGTGTCGACTTATTTTGCGTTGAGACTCATAATTTAGTTCCTCTAACATATCTCTTGATTCATTAAAATTACCAAAAAACACTGAATCAGTTTCAACACTTTCACCTCCTGATTCACTTCGTCCATCACATAATGATTCTAAATCATCTGTATCTGTATCTATATGTAAATTATTCAGTCTGCTTATAGGTGGCTTCATGACTGGTTCTGGAATGATTTTAGGTTTTAATTGCATTAAATATCTTGCCTTTCGTCTTGATTCATTGGAATCAGTGCTTAAATAACCCGAATCTTCCGTTCGACATAACTTCTTTATATCGTATATTCGTCTAGATCTTGTCCTTGTGGATCGTCTTCCTGATCTTCTTGCATTTATATTTTCAGCTCTTAAATGAGATGGGAATTTATCTCTCTCTTCAGAAGAACGGTATCGATCACTTGGAGGACTATTTCTGGGTGTATTGACCTTTGTGTATAAATCTATTCCGCGTTTTTGTTTAGGTGGTAATGGTGGTTTAGGTTGATATTGGTTGTCTTCAACTCTAGATTGCTTACAATTTTTAATATATTCTGCCAATTCTTGAGTACCATACGGAACACTACCACGTCTACCATAAAACCGCATGTCATTTTGAGCTTTATTTTTGGCTTCATATATTTGCCTTAAACTCCCAATTTTTCTAGTAAATTTGTCTTCAGGTGGACTTCGTTTTTGATTTTCATTTACAGTAAATTTATTTTTAAAACTACCACCAGATTTAAGTAGTATCTTTTCAACACATTTTTTGCTTTCATATTGTTCGACCGATTTTTTTGGTTTTCTATCAAGGGTATCTGGGTCAAAATCATCGTTAACATTTTTTCTGTTGTCAACTGGAGAACCTCGAACTTCAATTGTCAATGGACCAGGATTTTCGATATTATTATAGATAGGTTCTACAGCGTTCATTGAAACATCATTAGATTTATACTTTTTGCTGCTATCAGAATTAAATGTTACTATTTGTTGAACCACATCTATATTTGACGTACCTTTTAAATCCCGCCAACTCCTTGTTAGCTTATCGCGAGTAATACTGTGTCCTAACGACAATATTTCATTTGCGTTTAATTGTTCCGTTTGAATATCAAAAGAAAATCGTCTCTTTCTCGTCATCATTCTTTCTAAGCTATCAAATTGATCATCAATTTCACTATCAACGTCTTTTTTAGGAGTTTCAAATAGTCTATTATCGTCACTTAAATAAATAGAATCTGCAGCAACGACTGGTATAACTAATTTTGGTTGTGTTTTTGTTTCTCTCCCATCATTTAATTTGTCTGGATTGGCACGACGACATTTATTCAATTCACGTATAACAGCCTGCATTTTTCTTTTAACTTCTGGAGAAACTGGTTCGATCTCATTGGTATCACTGAGTTCGGACGGATTGATTGGAGGCGGCGGTGGTGCTGGTAATTTTTTCCTAACGCGTCTAGTAGCATGACTTTTTGACAAAGAGTTCGTTATAACATTTGATAAAACAACTGATTTATCAGCATTTTTAGGATCTTGGGTAATTTCGTTTACAACAACATCTTCCAAATTATCTTCAGTTTTAAGTTTAATATCATTAATGTATTTTGTTAAAAACGATTCAGCTATTTTTACATTTTCTGACACTTCATTGGTTGTTGGTTCTAGATTTATGCTAATTTCTTCTTTTTCTTTAGGTTCAATAATTCGTGGTGTTCCACTAACTTTAGCAATCGATTTAATGGGTCTTTTTACAGTAGTTATAGGCGTAGGAACTTCATCTAACCATTTTTGAACTATTTTTTGCTTATAATCATCACTTACACAAGTTTTGCATGAATTTGATCTGATTATATTAGTATTCTTCTGTGTTCGTTCCTCACTGTTACATCCAGGACAACCACCACATAAAATTGCGCGACGGCTATTTTCTCGCTTTAGGCTTATAGCACTAAATCGTCGACCTCTTCTTGCACAAGGAATGTCCCATCCGAGATCTACTGTGTGATATAGCTCTTCTTCTGGTATATCGGATAACATCGGAATAAATCTTTTCGATATCATTTTTTCTTTAGCAATACACATAACTTCCCTTAATTTTATTAAAAAATCGATTGCAGCAGGTGGTGGATTCTGTAACAAAAATAAAAAGAAGTAGCAAAAGGGGGCCATAACTTCTTCTTTGATGATAAATGATTATTCTTTGAAAATATACCTTCAAATGTTCTATTTCGAAAAACACTGGATTAAAATATAATTTTCTTCTAATAACTGGTTCGCCTTGGGGAGTTGGGGGTACAATCTCCGGAACGTCGCTATCTAAACTACAATGAAGTATTGATAAATCAGAGTGCGGGGCTTTTTCAAGTTCCGGTGAAGCGGAACGCCTTTGCAAGCGTTCATTAACACGTTCTGGCGTCGACGTTGCTCTAATTGTAGGCCTTGACAATTTTGTCCGTCTAGAGTGTACTACTGCAGATACAACATTAGAGTTCAGATCCTGAAACTGTAATATTTAATACAATAAAAATATATTCTATAAACTATATATCATATCATCAGTGACTTTAGAATAATAATGAATCCAAATTACCTTCTGCGTATTCACAGAGGAAGAATCAAACGTATCTTCCGTATGTTCACTGACATCAGATAATCCTGCATCATTTGTATAATCACTTCTGGAACTGTCCAAATTCATTAATGGATTAGTTTTCATTCTCTGAAATAAACAGATTTTATAATACTTGTACACATTTTGAAGAATTATCAGTATTAGTTATTCTTACCATACTATCCATGCCTAGACGCGGGTCGTGGATAGATGTATTGTCAGTCGAATTAGTATGAGACAGGTTCAACTCTGGATCTTTTACTTTTCGTTTCTGCTTTTGCTTATAATGGATATAAAATATAATGCCAGCAGCGTATACAAAGATAATCATTAAAACGCATACTCCGATTGCGAGTGATTCCAAGACGCTAAGGCCCTGACTTTGAGCAGCTGGCTCTGTAGTGACAATTTCTCCGGCGTGAAATGGTATTGATCTAACATCTGAAATCATTGTTGTAAATATTATAAAAAGTTTATGATTTATCTAAATTATTTTCAAGAATTTCAGAATATTCATATTTGTTTTATCTACAATAAACCTTATTGTCTAGAAGGGACAAATACTTAGTAATAATATCACTCTTTACTCCTCTATAGTTTATCCTCTCCATTATAATTCTCTATAATTGTGTACAATAATGACATTTATAAATTATCTAGTAGTTACATGATATTGTGTAAGATTTTAAAAGGATGATTTTAGTCCTATCCTTACAGAAATTTAAATTAACTATTTACAGTAGGATGATAAAAATGTGTGCATTTAACTACTCTTCGAAGATAGTATTGTTAAAACATAACCCGATATAAAAAGAACATCAACGATCCACCGCCGATTTTCTTGCTGGCTTATCTCGGAAGGAAAAAAAATCCGAAACATCAGTAGAGTTAACGATTCAAAAGCGCTTGTTTAAAAATAAAGTTTTATGAAAAATTTTCATAATGATTTATGAGAATTTAATTTATTCCAATATTACCTAATAATGCATTCCGAGTGATTCCAGCCACGCGGAATGCTGCGCACGAAGCAGCTAGATGCGCAGGCTTTTGAGCGGAGCACAAAACATGAACAGTTACAAGACGACCTTCCAGACGACTGTGAAGAGTTGGGGAACCTCGCCACTGTTAGATAAAAGTAGAAATAATAGAATCAAAATTCAAATTTTTCTTTATTTAAATAAACTTGTAAACAGGTACTTTTGAATCGTCAACTCTACTGCAGGTTCGAAAAGCTGTTCCTACCGAGAAGAGCCAGCAAGAAACTCGGCGGTTGCTCTTTTCAACATAATACTTATAACTAGCTGCATTAAGTCATTAATATCTTGTACAAGGTCGGACAGCTATATCCACGCATTCTTATCGTCCAAATAATCCTCAACAGTATAGTAGGCTTTTGTATCAGCCTCTCTTTAATACTGTTTTTAAATTGCTATAATTGCAAAAGCTAAAATTGATTGCGGAATTTTATTATAATAGAAAGGCTTCAATTTTTTGTACTCATGCTGTGTGGTATCCGGCTGAATAGAATAGATCACTCTCATTTCTTACCGAGGTATCTATTCTATTCTGGATACCACACAGCGGAAATAAATACCAATTATGCGTCATGCAATACGTCGAAGTTGAGAAAAACCATTTTCCTCATTAGTATTTACGTACGTTTACTTCGCTAACATCTATTGCGTTAGTAAAATTTTATCTTCGCAAATACTGATTACTTTACTTAAAGTTTACTAAATAGAGAAAGTATCGACATGATCTTGAGAATAAATTAAGTGAACCACAATTAAACGGGAGTATAGAAGTATTATGTCGTCTTGTCATGTCGTTCTGCTAAGCCTTCCATTACAATTTAAGAGAAATCTCAAGTAAATAAATAGATAGAACAATTACACACACGGTAGTCGCCCAGATACCTAAATTAGTTTTACTATAACCTAAGATAATTAAAAGCTGTGGTAGCCCAGCGGTAACACCGTGCGACTCTTGCGGGGAGGTCACGGTTTTAAACCCGGCAGACACCGATGAGTTTTTCTGTTAAAACTTATGTGTCTAATTGATAATTGCAATTTATTCCACGCTTTTCGGTGAAGGAAAACATCGGGAGGAAACTTGCATGTCTCTAGAGAATTCTGGAGATACCAATCCGCATTGGAACAGCGTGGTAGGGCTTAGCTCTAATCCTTCTCTCCAAAAACGGAGAGGCCTATTTCCAGCAGTGGGAGAGTAACAGACCACTACTTAAGATTAGCTAGCAAGCCTACTTAAGATAAGCTAGCAAGCCGCTACTTAAGGTATCCGGTTGAGTAGAATAGACTACCCTCACTTCTTACCGAGGTGTCGTAAAAGGCGACTAAGGTTAGTTAACGTTAGACTGGGGTCGGTCGTAAAATACGTAGCTAAATCATGTGACAACATTATGCCCACTTAAAGTGGGATAAGGACAGGAGAATGATGACTTAAATACATAAATACACCCAAACTCAAAGAAGCAACAATTTGTTCGAATGAATCATTTTTTACAATTTCAATCAAGTTCAATTTTAATCGAACCTGCGATCGCCAGGGATACTGCCACCTGCCAACGGGCCAGTCAAATCAGTCACTTATATATTCAACACGAACGGTGTCGAGCGTAATCACTAAAAATATAAACTGATAATGATTATAAGAAATGAAATAATGTTTTTCCCACATATTGGAATTGCTGGAATATAAAGAATGTCACAGCTCCGAATCAGGCGACATGAAGATTAATTTGCTTTATGTATTTGGTAACATTCTTGTCACATTTGTAAGTATAAAACTCAGTTAAGTTGGATCTGTCTATACAGAATGGATTCTCTCTTCAATAAATGCCTTTGGGCACTTGAAGCTATCGGCTTCTTCCGACTTTCTCTTCTTCATTCTTCTTTCTTTCTACAGTTCATTCTACAGTTAAAGTTATTTTTATACCCTCACTTGAAGCGCGCAGTTTACATTTTTATACACCACACAGATAACGGATAACTAAACCTAATCCACGTACCTAACGAAACAATAGACTCAGCTGTTTTCCGACAAAAAAATCTAACAAAATGTCATGTCCCTACCGTTGAAGAGTTCCCTCGTCTGGAGCCAATGTTAGCAGTAGCGCCAGGTCATGCTTATCATAAACATATTTTGTCATGTACTAGACCAGTCCAATTTCAGCCCAATCGGACACCGTGAACTGGGTCGAATTCAACTTGCAAGATTCCACCTTCGCATACATACATTGCAAGTTAAATAAAAGCTTTTAATTACAGAGAACCCTAATGCGATGTTCTTATCAGCAAAGCACATCAGCATGTTCAATGCGAGCGCTGAATATTTGGACAGTATGAACAAATTGCTCCTTTGACACGTCCGAGATTATCACCACCCACATCTGCGGCCCGCTTTTGCCAACGGCTTGACTTACAACCGAAGAAAGATATCAGCGTAATTTAATTTTTATATATCTTTGAATCAATACTTATAAATGTCAGCGGTGACACCGAGCGCTTCTTTTGAGGAGGTCACGGGCAGCCACCAATCATTATCATCCTTTTGCCCAAATCTCACTCTAAGCGAGATCGGCACAACATATTATAAACATGTCACATGATTCGGCTAGGTATTTTACGACCGGCCGCCTGCCTGACATCAATTTACTTTAGTTGCCTTTTACGATGCCTCAGTAAGAAAGAGGGTTGTCTGTTCTACTCAGCCGGATACCACACGGCGTGGGCAGGCACCAATGAGTTTTTCTATTAAAACTACTTGAAACCATTTTATAGTATAGAGATAGTAACAGGCCGTTGTTTTTGTAACGTAAGGAAAATGAGGAGAGCGGAAGTTAGCTTTGTAGGAAGTGAGGTGTGCTAACGGACGTAGAGGTGCGGTGCGGAGAGGTGCGGAGAGGAGAGTGGTAACGCCATTTGACGTAGTCTTTAGTTGTGCGCGGAGTTGACAAGTTATCAAAAAAAGATTTAATGGGTTTCATTGAATATCATAAAGTGTGACACAGATTGATCGTATTATTAAGAAGAAATCTCTATTCTTTTTGTAAATTCACACGGTCGCTCTCTTATTTACTTTGGGGATGGACAACCGTATATATAATTGTCCCATATATTTATTTATAAAATATATAAAAAAGAATAAAAAGCAAACAAAACACGTAGCATAAATTAAAATTATAGCAAAGTTTTGAAATGCGGACGTGACTTTACACTTATCGGTCGCGTAATACGATAAAAATTCTTATCTTCAATATTTTTAATGATAAACGTAATAAACCACCTAAAGAGTCAATGCCGGTTCGTCGCTTTAATTAAAATAAATTTAAGAGTATTTAAAAATTAAAAATGAGTATAGTTTAAATTATATTAACAACTTACTAAATATTAAATGTACCGTTAAATTAGTTCACGAAATAAATTAAGTTATATTTTCTACGATACTGAAGTTAAGTTCTGTTTAATTATTATTGTACTAGACTTAAGCATTAATTAAATAACGTTCTATTTATGATCCCAAATAACTAACATGACGAAAAGCTCGGAAAACGGACTATAGCTTCCCGAAGGTAATGTATTTTAAAAAATAGTTTAAGCTTATTAAATACAAAGAGCAAATAAATTTCTGTTATATAGAATAGACGCGAGTGAAAGACAATAGAATATATTGCGAATTCTTCTTCTTCTTGTTCTTCGAATTCGGGTGTAGTGTACTTCAGTATTTATATTTATTTATTTATTTATTTATTTTTTTATTTGAACAATTATGTAAGTACATTTTACACTTAAACTAGAGAACTAAGCACCAGACTAGCTTCATGTGGTTTTTTGTGTATAGCAATATGCAGCCCAAATAGACCTAGGCCTGTGCTAGGGCTAGCAAGAGTCAACAATATTTCTATTTTGCTTAATGCCAGGTGACGACTAATTTGAACAAATATAAAAAAGTAAGGAATAGATTATGAATTTAAAAAATTAAAAAAATATATATATAAATCTTTCTATATAAATAATATAAATAATATAAATCTTTATATTTCTTTCTATATACTCAAGAAAAAAAAATAGTAATAAAACCCACCACCATTAATATAATTTTAGTGTGTGTGTTCGTGTGTGTGTGTGTGTATGTGTGTGTGCGTGTGTGTGTGTGCGGCGTGTGTGTGTGTGTATACATGATAAATCTATATTAAGTTAGGTTGTAGTGTGCATTTTTAATATTTAAATTGTTATGTAACATAATTTGGCATATAGAGAGTTAAAATCACTAGAGCTGCATTCCAGAAGAAATTTTTGCATGTGTGTTCTGAGTATTTTTTTTTGGATAGGATATTGAGTGCGGTCTATAAAATGTGATATCTGAACAGGCAGTATATTATACAGGCGCGGCGCCATTCGTGTAAAGTGTCTACTGGTAAACAAAGATGCCCTAGAAGGGACTAGGTATTTTTGGAATTTCACTAAACGCACGGCTCTTGTCGTATTTATGTGTTGAAGGGGAAATTCTTCAATATTTTTAGACATAAACATGGCCAATTGCAACACGAACAATCTTCTTGGTGAAAGTACATTGCATATTTTAAAAAGTTCCTCAGTTGGGAACCTCCTTGGTTTTTTAATAATGATTTTTAAGTTAAGCTTCTGAGCTATTTCTAATTTGTCTAGCAATGTAGAGCCGCAAGCGCCCCATGCAATAATACCATATAGTAGTAGAGATTGGGTTAATGCATTATACACTTGAAACATTAGTTTTTGATTGATAATATTACGTAAATCGTTATAAATATAACTGAGACTTCGAATTTTTTTAGAAAGAGAATTCACATGCTTATCCCATCTAAGATGTTGGTCTACAATGACCCCAAGATACGTGGTACTGTCTGTGTAAGCTAGAGTTGTACAGTTACTACAATCCGATTCATTAACGCACGAGTGAATTCGAATATTAGGATTGTCTTTTGGAAGACCAGCCGCTGTAGGTGCAAAAGACATATAAAGAGTTTTATCTTCATTTAGAGTAAGTAAATTATTGTTATACCAATCATTGGCAATACGTAAGCCGTGTTCACCTTTTTTTATAACACCGTCCCAAGTGGTGTCAGCGAATAAAATCACTGTGTCGTCTGCAAAACATATTGACCTATTATCACCTAAAATGTTAAAAAAATCGTTGAGGTAAATGTTAAACAAAATCGGCCCTAATACGCTTCCCTGAGGAACACCGAATTTGATTTCCTCATCATTTTCTGTGCTTACGTGATTGCCAATACGAACTATATGTTTTCGATCTTCTAGGTAAGTCATAAACCAATTCAAAGCATTTCCAGTAATACCGTACATTTCTAACTTTTTCAGGAGTAGTTTGTGAGAAATCGTATCGAACGCTTTTGCTAAATCAATAAAAATAGCAATAGTTTTATTATTCATTTCATGGTTAAGAATCACTTGTTTTGTTAATTCAGCAATTGCATCGCCAGTGCCGTATCTTTCTTTAAAGCCATATTGATTATTTGATAGAATATCCTTAGTGTATGGATTAATTCTACATTTCATAAGTTTTTCAAAAATTTTTGACGTGGTTGTCAATAGTGAGATGGGACGGTAATTTGAAATTAAAGTAGTTGCACCCTTTTTATGTATTGGTGTAATTATTGCAGTTTTTAATGTTTGTGGGAAAATGCCAGTTTTGAAGCTTAGATTAATTATGTAAGATAATGGACTGTCAATTTTATTGTTAAGAATCTTAAATATTTTAGATGTTATACCGTCAATCCCACATGCTTCTGTATTTTTTAAACTATCAATGATTTTAGAAACTTCTGAAGGATTAGTAGGTTTTAAATAGAATGATTTATTAGATTTGTTCAAACGCAGTCTTTTGTATAAATCTTCTTCAGTAAAATCAATTTTTTGTAACTGTTTATTGGCTAAATCATGTCCAACGGAATAATAATACTTACTAAAGGCATTTGTAATTTTAATAGGATCTACAGAAAATTCAACTAGGTTGCCGTCAATAACTAAACCATTTATATTATGTAATCTATTCTTTTTTCGATTAGAAACTTCATTTAAGAATTGCCATGTTTTTTTAGAATCTCCACAGCATTTGTCAATTTTTGTTTTGTAATAATTTTCTCTAGCTTTTTTTACTAATAGGTTGCATATATTTCTATATTTAAGATAGTCAGCTTTCAAAGTGCGCACGTTTGAATGTTTTTTAGATAATTTCTGAAGTTTATTTCTTTTCTGTATGCACTTTAGAATTCCATTGGTGATCCAGGGCTTTAATTTAGTCTTAACGTGAGATATACTTTTAAATGAAGTGTTGGAATCGATATGCATATTAAGTACTTTATGAAATATTTCTAATGCCTTGTTTACATCTTTTTCTTTGTACACTGCTTTCCACGACTGATTGCTTATGTCATTTACTAATTTGTCATAATTAATAAAGCGTTTTTGGTATTTTAATTCAGATGTTGCAGATTTAACGTTACCTATTTTTGAATCCAGACTACAGAAAGTCATAAAATGGTCCGTTACATCTGTTACGAGAACAGCAAATTTTGCTTGTCTATCTCTTAATCTCACCATACAGTGGTCTAAGCAACTATTTACTCTTGTTGGTTTATTGATGCCTATTTGAATATTGTGAAGTGCCAACAATGCTAAGTAATCGTTAGCTTGCGAATGAGTATTGTTAATTATATTAATATTTGTATCTCCCATTAAAATAATATTTCTTGAGCGTTCAATGCGTTTTAGGGTGGAATCTAGCGAGTCCAAAAATAAATCTATTTTATTATTAGACGGAGATCTGTATATCGCTAAAAGAGTTATGTTTTCATTTAAATCAATCTGCAAACAGTTAGCACCTAATATATTTTTCTCCGTACAAATATATTTAAAATTTTCTTTTATGAATACAATAACACCATCATTTTGAATCTGATTGATTGTTGAATGCATCGCGGTATAACCACGTATGGTGTGACGGGATATAAAACAAGCTGTCCGGCCACACGTTGCTGTGGCTCAATCTGGTTTCGAATTCCTCTCCACATAGAAATCGACAGTTAAAAAAATGATCCGATCGTCACCAAACTTTACAAGCCCATCTGCTGGGTCATTTAAAGATTGTCTGAAAATTTCATGTAATTCGGTCCAGCCGTTTCGGAGTCTATAAGGGACATACAGACAAACGTTCAGTTTTGTATAAAATATAATATATATAATATAATAATGTATGGGACACTTACACACACTGTCGTCCGTCCCCAAAGTAAGTAACTTAATACTTGTATTTGTGACAGACAACTGGTGAATATATTCATATATAAATAAATAATGCGATACAAATAAACACTTAGACTCGGAGGACCAACAAATTGTTTATAGAAAATGCTGGCCCTCAGCAGGAATCGAACCCGCGACCCACGCAGCTGTAGGAAGGGTCACTACCCACTGCGACAACGGACCAGTCAAGATATAAGAATATATATGTATATATTTAGTGTTCTGGGAAAGGACCATTTGTGTAATTGATCCAAATTATATATCGCCAGAGACGGTGTGCGGTCGAAAGGACCACCGTTCAAGATTTCAAACCTCAAAAATCATTAGAGTATGAAGTTTCCTCGTCAAACGAACAGTAACATCCGCTCCATATCACCAATAAACGTTTTACGACTCTGACGAAAACAATCATAACATTATGGACGCGGCATAACCGATGGTGGATGTACAATAATATACTCTTTACTAGATACGACAAATTTAGAAATCAAAAGTGACTGATTCGATTAACATAATATGTTTGCCATTACAGCAGTTTAAAAACACTGTTAAAAAGAGGCTGATACAGAAAGCCTACTAAACTCTTGAAGATTATTTAGAAGATAAGAATGTGTGGATAAAGCTCTTTGAACCTGTACAAGACAGTAACGACTTAATGTAAATAGTATTAAGAATTATATTTTTAAAAGAGCAACCGCCGAGTTTTTTGCTGGCTCTTCTCGGTAGGAACAGCTTTTCGAACCAGCAGTAGAGTTGACGATTCAAAAGCACTTGTTTACAAGTTTATTTGAATAAAGAATATTTTGAATTTGAATTTAAAATTATAACTTATTTAAACACTCTT
This sequence comes from Morpho achilles, assembly GCA_947086495.1. Classification (NCBI taxonomy): domain Eukaryota; kingdom Metazoa; phylum Arthropoda; class Insecta; order Lepidoptera; family Nymphalidae; genus Morpho; species Morpho achilles. The sequence goes on from CAMTZB010000020.1 coordinate 10,505,071, forward strand.
CGTTAGACAACCAACAAAACCTATCTGTATAATAGTGGAAATGTAAATGCATGCAAAACATATATCCAGCATGTAAAATAAAAAATAAAAATTGTCATTTCAATTATAATACATATATTTTTTTTATTAAGTTGTATGTTAAAATTACACTCGCATTGATTTTTGACGTGACAACGTCTTAAATTAGGTTGCGGCTTGGAGTCACTCATGAAAAAATGTAACGCCCGCTCACGTCTGTTATGATGAGAGTCACCGAATGAAAGAGAGGCCCACCGGACTGGCCATTGCCTTGCCTCTCTCTCCCACTCCAATCCATCACATTTAAAAAGACGTTCTCACGTAATATCTTTGCCCGTAAAACCGACTTTACAGGCAACCGTTTTTTTACTTTATAATAAATGTGATTTAAGAGTAAATACAAAAAAAATGTGCAAATCAAACTTAAAAAATCGTCAATAAAACGATTTTATGAATTTTCAGGCTAACAAACATAGTTGTAATCTTACTAATATTATAAATACGAAAGTTTGTGAGTATTGTAGATGTATGGATATATGTTTGTAACTCTTTCACGGCGGAAATCTTGACACTGAAAATCGCCGGCGAAGACGAGGTCCCAGATTTCTGATATCAGTTGGTCGTGGCTTCTTGCCACCCTTCCGTCGTCGTATTGACTAATCAAAGTCATACCATCAGCCCTTCACTACACGTCGTCCTAAGCCGTGGTCTGGCCTCACAGGAGGCACCCTTAGGACGACGTTCCCCGACGCTAGTAGAGCTTCTACGCTCTAATTTCCGCATTTCGCAACCTCGGCGATGCTTCTGCGCTCGCCCGTCCCGCCCGGTGACGCTGTAAAAGCCGTTAGGGCTAACAGCATATGGTCAATTCGAAAAAAAAAAAAAAAAAAGCACTGAAAAGCGCCATCTTTATCTGTAACAGTTCACGTGAACGAAGTCGCGGATAAAAGCTAGTATAAGATATCTTTGCAAATAACAATATAATTTAAAGTATTCATTACATTTTTATTATCACTATTATATTCACTATACTTACAGCTTACTGTATACTACTACATTACACGAGTTATATAAATTTAAACGACATCATTCTCCTGCACTTATCCCACTCTAAGTGGGGTCGGCACAACATGTTATAAACATGCTTTCACATGTTTTGGTGAAATACCTAATTATACGACCGGTTACCTGCGTGACGTCAACTTACCTTAGTCGCCTTTCGCGACACCTCAGCAAGAAAGAGAGTGGTCTAATCTGCTCAGCCGTATACCACACGATGAATCAACTTACCTTAGTCGCCTTTTACGACACGTCGGTAAGAAATGAGAGTAGTCTATTCTACTCAGCCGGATACCACACTGCTAGAGTTCCTTGAATATAATGATAATACATATCCTATAAGACATTTCCATTCTTTTTACATCTCAGTTCGTCACCAATCCAGATCGCTTACGTTTATGCGATCCTGTTTTTGTATAATTTTAGCTGAAAGTTGACTTCATAAGCTTTAATAACATTTACCCTTAATTACCTATTCCTTTGATAATATGATCAATAAATATGTGAAAATAAGTGCCTTATTTTGATAAGAACGTCGTCCTAACGTCGAAAGAATTCAAAAGTCAACATAAAGAGCAGCATGGGTGGCAACGCGTTTTATTATTTCTCATATAAATTGTTGTTGAATACGAGGTGTGTTCAAAAAGTATCGCGAATTTTGTGTATTTTCAAAAATTATTTATTTATTCGTAAATATCTATTTTGTCCCCTTCAAAGTAATCCCTCTGGGATATTATACACTTGTGCCAACGTTTTTACAAATCTTCGAAGCACTTCAAAAAATCATTTTTTTGTATCTTGTTCAGCTCCTCCTTCGATGCCGTCTTTATCTCGTCAATCGTGGTGTAGTGTCGTCCTTTCATGGGCCTCTTCAGTTTCGGGAACAAGAAAAAGTCACAGGGGGTCAGATCTGGGGATTACAGTGGCTGCGGTATCATTGGTCTGTTGTTTTTGGCCAAGAAATCGCGTACAAGCACCGATGTGTGAACAGGGGCGTTATCGAGGTGCGAAAGCCAATTTTTGTTTTTCCACAAATTATCGATTAAAATCGAATGGCACGAGCCAATCAATATGCCTAGGTCCTCGGCAATTTCTCTATCGAATTGATTGATTCGAATTGGCCAATACCATTTTCTTCAATTCATCAATTTTTTCGTCTGTTGTTGAAGTGCTCCGGCGTCCGGCACGCTCTTCGACATTCACATCTTCTCGGCCTTTTAAAAACTTTTTGTACCACCGATAAACGTTGCTTTTGTCCAAAGTAGCTTCTCCATATGCCACAGTCCACAGTCGGAATGCATCCGCGCACTTAATTTCGTTTTTCACACAAAAATCGATACAAGTTCCTTGTTCCATTTTTTGAATAGGTAAAAATCGAAGACGAACCAAAACACGTGCAAGCAAAGCAGTTGTCAACAATTAACCGAACATTCAAAATGGCCCAACTTGTCAGCATAAGTGAGAGACATATGTATGTACCAACATAACGCCACCAAAAAATCGAAATTGGAATATATGTAACTCGCGAAAATTCAAAATTCGCGATACTTTTTGAACACTTTTTGAACTTTATTTACATAGAAAGATCAGAACGAAAAAAACGAACTGTATTTAACTAAAAACTTGAGTCAAAAACCAGGATTAAAACCGTGTCCCTTGACCGTAAAATCATGAAAAGTCACACGTATCATATGTATTTATCACATAATATGTACCTGGGAACCGAGATTCTCTCGGTAATTTTAAAGTAAAGTTTTTTGATAAATACAATAAAAAAAAATTTAAAAAAGAAAGCGCCGGGTGACATGTGGAAATCGATATCAGGTTTTAAACTTTTATGATCCGCCCATTAACATTAAGCTATCACAGCTTTGCGTTTGACAGTGCAAATATCATTTGCATCTACGTTTTACATTTTTTTAAGCCCGATAACAGCTATAAAACGAAATTTTCTTTAAATGAAACCTAGCTAGATCGATTTTGATCTTTTGGCCCCGAAACTCTCTTCATATTAACTTTCCTAAAAATCGTTGGTGCCGTTTTCGAAATTATGAAATTATACTTATATAAGTATATACAAGATTAACTCATTTAAAAATTAAAGATATCTCACGGTCATAAAGGACAAGAGGACTGTCCTTATCGCATCAACCATGCCAATGTTGTTCAGAATTTAATACGTTCTTCAAACCGGTCATTGAAGCCTCATCGGTAAAAGTAAAATTAGGACCCACCTGTAAAAAAGTACTGCCTTCGTCCCGGTATAGGCCAAAAGGGACATCGTTGTCAACAAGGTCCCGTAGTGTGACCCAGCCCGACGAAGATAGGTATTGGGCACTGGTTACTGCGCAGATTGCATCTTCTACATCTAAGAATGGGCGAGTTGTTTATCTTATTTAGTTTAATTTTATCATTCCTAAAGTAACGTTACGGTTACGTTCCCACTGCATAGGTCTTCTTTTTTGAGAGAATGAAGCTTGAACATACCGCGCTGTTCCAATACCGATCATTTGGTTACATATATTCCCACATTTCTCTAGAGATATGCAGGTTTGCTCACGATATCTTACTTTACCGAAAAGCGTGTAAATTGCCGCTGGGCTTTCACAGCCTGTTACTTAATCCACGTGAAATAACACATATCCCGACTAGAGATATCTAGGATTCCTTACGATGTTTTCCTTCACCGAAAACCGTCTAATGAATCAAGAAAAAATGATCTTTTAATTTGCCTAATTGATATTAGGCACATAAGTTTTTGGAGACACTGGCAATGAGCTCAATGGTGTCTGCCCAGGGATTGAACGCATGGTCCCTTAGAGAGGCACAATTAAACATTAATTCACAGTCACACAAGCAGTTATGCGAATTTACAGTATTTTTTAAAAACGTTTCAAATCAAATCAAATCAAATCAAATCAAATCAAATCAAATCAAATCAAATCAAATCAAATCAAATCAAATCAAATCAAATCAAATCAAATCAAATCAAATCAAATCAAATCAAATCAAATCAAATCAAATCAAATCAAATCAAATCAAATCAAATCAAATCAAATCAAATCAAATCAAATCAAATCAAATCAAATCAAATCAAATCAAATCAAATCAAATCAAATCAAATCAAATCAAATCAAATCAAATCAAATCAAATCAAATCAAATCAAATCAAATCAAATCAAATCAAATCAAATCAAATCAAATCAAATCAAATCAAATCAAATCAAATCAAATCAAATCAAATCAAATCAAATCAAATCAAATCAAATCAAATCAAATCAAATCAAATCAAATCAAATCAAATCAAATCAAATCAAATCAAATCAAATCAAATCAAATCAAATCAAATCAAATCAAATCAAATCAAATCAAATCAAATCAAATCAAATCAAATCAAATCAAATCAAATCAAATCAAATCAAATCAAATCAAATCAAATCAAATCAAATCAAATCAAATCAAATCAAATCAAATCAAATCAAATCAAATCAAATCAAATCAAATCAAATCAAATCAAATCAAATCAAATCAAATCAAATCAAATCAAATCAAATCAAATCAAATCAAATCAAATCAAATCAAATCAAATCAAATCAAATCAAATCAAATCAAATCAAATCAAATCAAATCAAATCAAATCAAATCAAATCAAATCAAATCAAATCAAATCAAATCAAATCAAATCAAATCAAATCAAATCAAATCAAATCAAATCAAATCAAATCAAATCAAATCAAATCAAATCAAATCAAATCAAATCAAATCAAATCAAATCAAATCAAATCAAATCAAATCAAATCAAATCAAATCAAATCAAATCAAATCAAATCAAATCAAATCAAATCAAATCAAATCAAATCAAATCAAATCAAATCAAATCAAATCAAATCAAATCAAATCAAATCAAATCAAATCAAATCAAATCAAATCAAATCAAATCAAATCAAATCAAATCAAATCAAATCAAATCAAATCAAATCAAATCAAATCAAATCAAATCAAATCAAATCAAATCAAATCAAATCAAATCAAATCAAATCAAATCAAATCAAATCAAATCAAATCAAATCAAATCAAATCAAATCAAGTCAAATCAATCGTACTTTGTGGAACGTCAACATACAACTGTTTTACTATAATAATATTTGTATTAAATCTAATTCAAATTGAGCATAATGAGGTACGTGAACAAGAAACATTGTACTTAAGATTATTTTATCAGTTAAATGTAACATTACACTAATGCTTGTAATGTTACATTTAACTCGAAAACGTCGAAAGTTAAAAATTTTCTGAAAAGAAATGGTTTTATAGTGTAATAAGAAATCGAAAGTTATAAGCATAAGCTACAATGTTAGCAAAATTTCATTTTGAATTCTATAAATAAACGAAAATAACAATCCGAATGGTTTTGCAAACTTTCTTTTCGCTCTCCTGAAAACTCATCAAAACACACATTAGCGTTGCGTTATATGTCAAGATCTTGATCAATTAATATTAATTTATGCAACATACCAAAATGTCTTAAACACGTATCAAAGTAGGTATATACTAAAAGTAACGTACCTGTAAAAACGATTTCCTTTGAAGGGTAAATTATTTGACCTTTTAACGGTAAGAAGACGAAAGGTATATTCGGTTTCGTTGCTCCACGCCCATAGCTAGCCATGGGGCATTCTGCAAAAGAAAGGTGTGTATACAAATAAATAAATAAATCTTTTCTTGAGTAGAATTTTACAACCACTTTGAAATAGTCAAATTCGAATTCAAATTCAAAATATTCTTTATTCAAGTGAACTTGTAAACAAGTGCTTTTGAATCGTCAACTCTACTGTTGGTTCGGAAAGCTGTCCGGAAACTTCTATCTTGTATAAGGTCTAAGAGTAGTCATATCGCTTTCTTATCATTTATGTAATCCCTAGCCGTGTGGTATCCGGCTGAGTAGAATAGTACCACCCTCTTTTCTTACCGAGGTGTCGTAAAAGGCGACTAAGGTAAGTCGACCCGCCGTGTGGTATCCGGCTTAGTAGAATAGACCAACCTCATTTCTTACCGAGGTGTCGTAAAAGGCAACTAAGGTAAGATGACCCACCGTGTGGTATCCGGTTTAGTAGAATAGACCACCCTCTTTCTTATCGAAGTGTCGTGAAATACGACAGAGGTAAGTTGACGTCAGGCAGGCGGCCGGTCGTAAAAACGCAGCCAAATCATGTTACAGCATGTTTATAACATGTTGTGCCGACCCCACTTAGAGTGGGATAAGGGCAGGAAGATGATCATTTATGTAATCCTCAATAGTATACTAAAGTATGCGTTCATAGTTTTTTCAAACTGTTGTAATGGCAACGCTTAAAGTGATTGTGGAATTTTATTATAGATTCTTATAGCAAAACCCGCAATCGATTTAAGTACTTTTGTAAGGTGCATAAAGACACCTATTATAGGTACACATCGTAATTTTTTAATAATTACGTTTTTTTTATGTACAAAAATTATAAAGCTAAAAACATAGTCAAAGATTATATAAAAACACCTATTTGCTTACACTTCTTTCGCAAAACATGTCAGATGGTAAAAAACACTATAAGGAATATCTTTCCATAATTTATAGAATAGAATAGAATAGAATACACTTTATTGCACACCAAAACAGTACATGAAGTTAACAAAAAAAAAGTATTAGTACAATAGGCGGCCTTATCGCTAAAAGCGATCTCTTCCAGGCAACCTTAGGGTAGAGGATTTAATGAAATATCAGAGGTGGGGGTGTACAAAATAAATACTACTATAATACTAAATATATACTATACTAAAACATAATAATTGAAGAAATTTATAAGTAAAGGCTATATGACGAAAAAGATAGAAAAAATAAATAAATTAATTAATGAGAAAATATACTATAACGTTAGAAGATATGAAGGAAGAAGGAGATTACAATCAGGAAGAGTTTAAATAGTATTGTTTAACATTTTGTTTAAACACTGAAAGATTAGCGGATTTTCTAATATATACAGGAAGTGAGTTCCACAAAAGGATGGCCTTAACTGTAAAAGAATTACCGTAGAAGGAGGTGGAGTGAGAAGGAATTTTTAGTTTTAAATTGTGGTCTGAACGAAGGGAAAAAGGATGTGTTTCCTTAAGGAATATAAATTGTTCTTTTAGGTAAGGAGGGGTAGATGGATTAAACAGAATAGCATATAGAAGATGAAGAACATGAGTATTCCTGCGAAGGCGGATAGGGAGCCACTTGAGCTTAGAGCGAAACTGAGAGACATGGTCATATTTGCGTAAACCAAATATAAACCGAATACATAGATTTTGGAGCCGCTCAAGTTTTTGAAGTTGTTCATCCGTCAAATTAACATAACAGGTATCAGCGTAATCAAAAATAGGTAAAAGGAGAGATTGAGCCAGCATAACTTTGGTAGCAGTGGGCAGAAAGTTACGTAATCTGCGTAAGGAACCAACTGCGCAATGAATCCTCCTACTCACTTCATTAACTTGAGGAACCCATGACAAATTCCCATCGAATATGATACCCAGGTTTTTCACTTTATTACTGTAAGGCAGGTGTTTACCGTCAAGTGATATCGGAGGCAGGCTTGAAAATGTGACCCGTGGAATTAGCTTAGGGCTTCCAATTATGATTACTTGGGTCTTTTCCGGATTAATTTTGAGTCCAAAAGAATGACTCCACGCAGATATTCGAGAAAGATCATCATTCACTTTCCCAATAGTTACAGGAAGGTCAAGTATATTACAATGAGCATATATTTGTAGATCATCTGCATACAGGTGGTAGGAAGAAGTAATACGAGAGCAGATACTATTAATAAAGATAGAAAACAAAAGAGGAGACAACACGCCACCTTGTGGAACACCGGCAACGACAGGGCACCAGTCTGAGTTTAAATGTTGATACCGTACACTTTGCCGGCGTCCGTGCAAGTAACTATGAAACCAGCCAATGACCTTAGGAGATATGTTAAGAGTTTTTAAAACGGCAAGGAGAAGATCAAAGTCCACTGTATTAAAGGCATTACTGAAGTCAAGCAACATTAAAACAGTGATCTTTTGATTATCCATTGCTAGCCGAATATCATCAGTTATTCTGACTAAAGCAGTAGCCGTACTATGACCGGAACGGAAGCCAGATTGAAAAGCGTTTAATAGGTTAAATTTAGAGAGAAAATCGCTAAACTGACGATGTACAAGACGCTCAAGTACTTTAGAAAGAAAAGGTAAGATTGAAATGGGACGGTAGTCAGAAGGAACCAAAGGAGTTGATTTCTTAGGAAGTGGAATAATTTGAGCGTCTTTCCATGATAAAGGAAATTTATTACAGATAATGGAACAATTGAATATGTAAGTGATTATGGGAGTTAAGAGGTCTACAATAGGAATAATCATCTTACGGCTAATGTTATCAGAACCAACTGCGTCAGATTTTACGGATAAAATATACTTCTTAACATCACATTCGGTAAATTGGCTAAAGAAAAGACATGGAAAATCAGGAGTAGCGGCATTTGAAAGTTGAGTTAATGTATTTAACTTTGTTATACTATCTATAGTAACGAAAGAAGAAAAGTGCTGATTAAGCTGATTTAAATCAAAATTAAGAATATCGTTTTTTTGCAATTTACCAACTCCAAGTAATTTCAGAAAATTCCAAACCTTTGATGAGTCAATTTCCTCAACAATGGTTTTGTAGATATGGCGTCGTTGACTATCCCTACACAGCCTGTTGCAGCGATTTCTAGCCTTCTGATATTTTTTACGATTAGTATCATTAGGATTTAACCGAAACTTAACTTTGGCAATATTCTTCTTGTGCTGAAGTAATTTAATTTCTTCAGTGAGCCAAGGAGCAGGAAGATGTTTCATACGAACAGGTCGTATAGGAGCATGTTTATCGAACAACTGCGTTAGGAGAGACGTTAATACAGAAACTTGCTCATCAATATTACTGGTATTATAAACACCAGACCAATCAATATTTGAGGCATCCTCCTGCAATCTTTCTAGATCCATACCTCCAAAGTTACGCTGGAGAAAGATTCTTGATTTCGCTTTAGGTGGTTTTAATTTGTAAGATAAATAAAGAAGGTCGTGATATGAAAATGCAGTTGCTGCACATTGACCATGCTTTTCAACATGGTCGGTAGAGGAAACTATAATTAAATCGAGAAGGGAAGGTATGCAGTTCGGAAAAACGTGTGTAGCAGATAGAGGAAGTAAATGTAAATTTGCACCCTGAACAAGAGATTGAAGACGAGAAGAGCGACTATCATTTTTCAGAAGACATGTATTGAAATCCCCCATAATAATGGTATGACTATATAAAGGTAAGTATTGATCAAGAAGGATTTCAAATGAGGGGAAGTAATCGACTGTAAGGTTAGGGCTGTAATATACACCTAAAAGAAGCTTAGTGTGGCCAAATATTACCTCAACCAATAAATGTTCTGGGCCAGTATTGTTTTGCGATGGTGATAAACTTAAAATTGTATAGGGAATATGACAACGTAAATAGATGGCCACACCTCCTCCAGCCCTTCCTGCACGGTCACTACGAATCAGATGAAACCCTGGGAGCGAATACGATGTTGAGGATAGGCATGGTTTTAACCATGACTCTGAAATCAGAATGGCGTGAATATTATTATTATTGAAAGAGGACAACATATCGGGATAATGTGCAGGAATACTCTGTGCATTAATATGAATAATATTAAAGTTTTTGGAGACATCTGAAAAAAGCGAACCAAGGCTATCATTAAGAGAGGGAAAGCTGAGAAAACTATCATCACTATTTAATCCGTCTGAAGAGGAAGTTAAGGAATGAAAAGTGTCATCTTGATCGTCAAACAACATCAAATATTATAGTATAAAATAAAATAAAAAAAATAAATAAATAATATATATATAATAATTAATTGACTAATTCATTCAATTGACCCACCCACTAGTTGCAAGGAAAATAATCACTTCACAAGAATACAATTACTAATTATCTAATTGTCATTACAATATATCTAATTAATAAGAAATAAAGTAATTCAACAAAAACTACAGAACAAAATTAAAAAACAATAAAGAGGATAAACGAGTACAACAATATTTGATAACATTAAATTAGTAGGTATATATTATCTTTATAGCATTACAACACAAAGAGAAAATAATAAATAAATTACATAATAAATCGAATTAACAAAACTAAAAGCCTCGTATCCAGTGCAATAATTTTAGTGACATAACAGTAATCGATATGTCAGACAATGTAGTTTTTGACAAGTAAATAAGTTTACGAATAGCAACAAAGTTGAAATAGGACTTTTGCTAGCGTATGCGTTGTTGTTCACACGTGCTAGTGATATTTTGGCGTTTTATTTGGTCTTTTTATTGGTTTTTTAAAGGAAAAATAGTTGGTATTTCTTATATTTACTATACTAACACTACTAACTATTTGTTTATTGGTAAGTGTTTTACATTATATTTTCTTATTAGTGTTCTATGCAAAACAATTAACATAGTATTTTAAAAATGGATGGCGATCCGCCTCCCAAACCCCCTGATGAAGGTGGTACGTCTAATTTAAATAGAAAACGTCCAGGCGATTTAAATTCTACCAATACTGATCCCGCTATCCATAAAAAAACTATTGTAGATCCTGATACTGCTAATCCATCTATTCAAACTATTTACGTTAATCCATGCTTTTCCGAAACCCCCCTAAGCTACTTAAAAGATGATAAAGGTCCTTTCATCGTCCAAATTTCGCGAGACATCCCAGACCCATCCTCGGGAAGTTCTCTGAGGGCTATATCATTCGGGCAATTTTTGCACAAGCACAAAATAAATTGCATAGTTAACGATGGCGTCAAGAGCGTCGGCCGTAATAAAGTTACGGTCGAATTTACCTCTGCAATATCTGCCAATGACTTCCTGTGTAATCCGTTACTAACTCTAACTAAATTCAAAGCAATAATCCCCACGTATAATATAACGAGAATGGGTCTAGTTAAAGGAGTCCCAGTGGAATGGTCGATGGAGGAATTTGTTACTTCTTTAGAGCTTCCCTCAGGTTGTGGTGAGGTGCTTAAGGCAAGGAGGCTAAATAGGAAAGTTACTAATGACGGCATAACTTCTTGGGTACCGACTCAGTCGGTTGCTCTCACTTTCAGAGGTCAGATGCTTCCAGCTAAAGTATACTCGTACCATACATCCTTGCCTTTAGAATCCTATAAGCTGCCTACAATTCAGTGCCAGATCTGCTGCCGATTCGGACACATAAAACTGAACTGCAGATCCAAACCAAGGTGCTATAGGTGTGCACAACCCCACTCAGGAGATTCTTGTGATATCCTGAAAGAAAACGCCACATGCTTATTTTGTTCTGGCAAACATTTTGCCAACGATAAGGGTTGCCCAGAGTTTGCTCGTCAACAATCAATAAAGACAGTGATGTCTCAAGACAATATATCGTACTTGGAAGCATCATCTCAGTTTCCTTCCATCCGGCGGTCCTATGCAGAGATAGCTAAAGAGATGTTTTCACCTGTTGCATATCCTCCTCAGAGATCCACCAGAGCCCAGCCCACTACCAATTCCTACAGAAAAACTACCATCCGTTCCCCTCGTCCTCATGCTCCTTTGGGAAAAGGTTATGATAAAAGAGCTCATCAGGATATTGTTGGCGAATGCTCGTCATCTCTTCCTGTTGGCTGTGCTCTCAATGAAAATAGTAATAATGACTCTTCTCCCTCCCAAAGTAAAATTCTAGAAATTCTGTCTGAATTCCTTTTAAGCATTGTAGCCCCATGCAGTGAAATACCCTTACCGTCCAACGTTGCCCACAACCTTTCCCAACTTTTTAAAATTCTACAAAATGGCCCCAACAACGTTTATGCAATGGAACTGTAACAGTCTCAGTTCCAAGAAACATGAACTTATCTCTATAATTAACCTGTACAATCCTTTCATTGTTGCCATCTCGGAGACATGGTTGAGGCCAGGATCCCGATTTCGGGTTTCTGGCTTCTCCTGTTTAAGGGATGACAGGAATGATGGGTATGCAGGCTGTGCCCTATTTATACGGCACTCCTTACCCTTTTCTCCTATTCCCCTCCCTCCCTTTAGTCAACAGTTACATGCTGTTGCTATCCGTTCCTTGAACATCTCTTTTATATCTTTGTATATTCCCCACCCTTCCTTTGCAGTCCTTCTGGAACTGCAATCCATTCTTTCAGCTCTTCCTAGCCCAGTAATTGTAATGGGTGATTTTAACATTCATCACACATTGTGGGGTTGTCATAACTGTGATGGGTTTTCCCAGCGTTTGGTTGACATACTTGATGATATAGATCTCTGTATCCTCAATGATGGCACACCGACTCGCAGAGTTCGACCTAATCAAGACCCCAAATCTGCTGTAGACCTTACTGTATGCTCCCCAAACCTTGCCTCCCAATTAGCTTGGAAGGTTCTCCCATCCACATATGGTAGCGATCACTTTCCCATCATTACTACTCTAAATTCCAGAATTTTACTTCCTTTGAATCCTGATCCTTTGGTAAAATATAAAGTAAAAAAAGCGAACTGGTCAGGATATTCGCAGTCCGTTGACAGGATGTTGGACTTTTTGCCGAGTCTGACGAGTGATGGTAATATTTTGATTTACTATGATCTCTTTTTAAATTGTATCACTTCTTCGGCCGATTCCTATATATCCAAAAAACACCCAAACAGAAATCACATGCTTTCCCCTCCTTGGTGGGATGAGGAATGCAGTGATTTATTTAGTCAAGGAAACTGTGCAGAAAATTCCTATACAGCCTGTATGTCTCAACAAAACTTTTTAAAGTATCAGAGAATTAATGCGAAAGTAAAAAAAATAGTAAAGAAAAAGAAGAAACTGAGCTGGATTAAGTTCTGTGAAACACTTAGTCCTCGATCCCCTTCCTCAATAGTCTGGACTAATATAAGAAAATTCCGACGATCCCTGCATCTTACTGATCCTTGTTCAAGCAATCCTTCTGAATGGCTTAACAATTTTGCTGACAAATTGGCTCCTCCTTTTGTTCCAAATAAGGACTTATTTCTCATTCCTACACCACCCCCAATTACAAATGACATGGATGCCCCCTTTTCAATGTCTGAGTTGCAAACTGCTCTCAACGGATTAAAGGATACAACTCCAGGGGAAGATGGTGTTCCATATTCCTTATTGATAAATTTAAAAGACAAAGCAAAACTTTGTTTTTTAAATATAATTAATAAATGTTTTGAATCCGGTATTATCCCAAGTGCTTGGAAATCCCAAATCATAATTCCTATCCTGAAACCTCGCAAAAATCCGTTAGATCATAATTCTTATAGACCTATAGCTCTATCGTCCACTTTAGCAAAGGTCACCGAGATCTTAATTAAAAATCGTTTGGAATGGATAGTGGAAAACAGAAATATCCTCCCCTCTTCTCAATTTGGATTTCGTAAAGGTTTAAGTTCAACCGACAGTCTAAGTATTTTAACAACAGACATTCGATTAGCCTTTACTAGAGGTGAGTACCTTGTGGGTGTATTTCTTGACATTGCTTCTGCATATGATAATGTCCTTCTCCCGATACTCAGGCAGAAAATGCAACAGCTGAGTATTCCTCCGAGAATAGTACATTACATATGTAATCTGCTGTTTTGCAGATCAATAACAGTTAAACACCAATCCACTCTTCTTCCCCCCAGACTTGTCTGGAAAGGTCTCCCTCAAGGCTCTGTCCTTAGCCCTCTGCTTTACAGCATTTATTTCCAAGATCTCGAATTGTCTGTCAATAGTTTTTGTAACATCTTGCAATATGCTGATGATATTGTCCTCTATTATAGTTCTAACTGTGTAGAGGACATATCCAGTCGTATAAATTCTGCTTTACATTATCTAGGCCAGTGGCTCTCGGACCATGGTTTGACATTATCAGTAGCTAAATGTCAAGCAGTGGTGTTTACTAGAAAAAGGTCTATTCCCAATTTCCTGTTTTCATATGAAAACCAATACATCAATCTGGTAGATAGGGCAAAATTTCTAGGCATTTACCTCGATCACAGACTGAACGGATTTGCACATATTGCACACATAACCAAAAGATGTGAGCAAGGTATTAATGTGCTTCGAGCTGTAGCAGGTGTATGGTGGGGAGCCCACCCCTATGCCCTTAAGTTATTATACAATGCATTAATTAGAAGTCATATGGATTATTGCCTGTTTGTATTAGAACCTTTGAATGTGGCAGCATCTGAAAAATTAAATAAATTACAATATAAATGCCTCCGTATTATTTTGGGTGCTATGAAGTCGTCTCCAACCAATGCCTTACAGGTTGAATGTGTTGATCCCCCCTTATCCCTCCGCCGCCAATTCCTTTGTGATCGATTTGTTAGTAAGATGTTGCAGCTGTCATCTCATCCTCTTTGGTCTAAATTAAATCTCCTATCCAGATCTCCTATATCCCGCAATTCAAAATCTTCCTTATTGGACAGTTTTGTTAAATACTCCACTCTCCCCCATCCTTCATTATGCTATCAATCCAATCCCTTATATTTAGTTCCTTATCAGTCACTCATATACAATCCTCCTATCATAACAGATCTTGGTTTAGTCAAAAATTCGTCTGATACACGGCACAATTTTCTAACATATGCTCATCATAATTGGCAGAAACATCTTCTGATATATACTGATGCATCGAAACTATCACGAGATAGTTGTGTTGGTGCAGCCTGCTGGATCCCAAAGTATAAATTGTGATGAAATTTAAATGTCCGCCCGAATCCTCGGTGTTCACAGGAGAGGCCACTGCTTTGTTAGAAGCAATCCTGTTTGCACACTCCCATAACATAAAACAGACAGTTATTTTTACAGACTCCCTAAGCTGCTTACACTCCATAAGAGAAAACCCATTCCGTAGTAAATCAAGATTTCCCATTATTTTAAAGATAAGGGAAATTTTGTTCTCATGCTATCAAAAAGAATTATCCATCCTTCTGGTTTATATCCCAAGTCATTCCGGTATTCCTGGTAATGAGGTTGCTGACCAATGTGCGAAAGCAGCAGTTATAGACGGAACTCTAGAGCACTTCCAGAATTCAGCTTTAGATCTTTGTTCTCTAGCAAAGGTCTTCCTCAATAAATCCTGGAACTCCTTCTATAATACTTCTAAGTCTAAGAAGGGAACATACTATGCTTCTTTGCAACCAGATATCCCAAGACGACCATGGTTTTCTCTTCATAAATATGCTGATAGATGGATTTTGTCCACAATCTCTCGTCTTCGTCTTGGGCATGCATGCACACCTGTACATCTTGCTAAGATCCGGATCAGGGATCACTCCATCTGTGAGTGTGGTCTGGATGAAGGTTCTGTTTCTCATATCCTTCTCAGCTGTCCTAAACTCCTTTATCCTCTCTATGATGTTCTCCCATCCAAATTCCCTCGTCCAGTAAATGTTGCATGTTTGTTAACGTCTGTGTTTAGTCCATACTGTAGATTTTTATGTAAATATATTAAATATAATAAATTGAAATTGTAATATATAGTTGTAAATAGTTTCAATATTATTATTTTACTTTGTCACTAATTGTTACAGGTGATGGGTTAATATTCGGAAGTTCCCACTATTTGTAAAATAGTTATACAATCTTTGAAATTTTTTTTATATATTGTTTGAAATATCGGTTAACCGTACAATCTCCTATGTGTGTACTTCATCCTACGTGACATTGGCAAAGTAATCTGTGCCCAGTTGGCACGCCTGAAAGCCAAATTTTTAAAAGAAGAAGAAGAAGAAAGTTGAAATAATTAAGTTTAGTGGGTAAACAGTTTATACATGAAATAAACAACGAGAAAAATAATTGTAAATAGAGGTAGCAAAGAGAAATAAAATTAAACGGAATAATTACTTTCTAATAAATCGTTTTTTACGCAATGGAGCAACTTTGATAGGGGGATTAGATGGAAGTACAGAGCTCGAAGCTTGAGGTTTAGGTGTAGGAATACTTTCGAGGTCTGACCTGCTCTCGATCCGATGTCGTGTACCATCCGGCGCGATGATATGGATAGAACCATCTCTAGTCCAGCATTTGCCAATACCAAACCGCTGCCTTGCCTCGAGGAACACTTCATGCCTACTTTTCGTCAGGAATTCAGAGGCAGTCACCCCAGTTCCTTTGAACCCAGTCTTAGCAAACCACACCTTATTCCGTATGACTGTATCAACAAATTTGACAACTATGGGCCTGGCCATGTTGTCAGTATGCCTTCCTAAGCGATAACAAGATCTAATGGAGGCTGCAGAACAGGAAATATCTCCAAGGTGTTCAGATACAACACTTACTACATTTGCTGTAATATCCTCTGACTTCTCCTCCTTAATGCTGTGAATAAGAATAATTTTCCGTCTTCTGTACATCTCTAAGCGGTCTACTTCTTTGCCAAGAAATTCAACCTGCCTTTGTATTGTATTCAATGCAGAGAGGATGAAGGAACGAAAGTTGTTAAAATCAGTCGCTAAAGAATTAGGCTGAGATGGCAAAGATGACTTGTCAAGATTTTGTTGAAATTCACTCATCTTACTGTGGAATAAGTCAGCCATGGCATTAAGGGAGTCTTGAATAGAATCCATTGTGCTTTCTTGTATATAGTAGTATGTAAAATTTGGAGGTTATGTGAAGTGAAAGTTTAGTGAAATTTTTGAAGGAAATAACTAGGTGGGTACAATAGGTCACACACACATTACTAAATAAAAAAAACTATTACTTCAAAATTATGTAACACTGATTTTTAAAATGTGTAAATATAAAGAGATGTTAAAACTGATGTTTACTTTAGTAGCACCTACCCACTAATTTTCCAAAGTTGTTCCGCAAACCCAAAATGTTCCAATGAGATCCATAATACAAAAGTTATACTAAAATTATTTTGCTATAATGCGCGATGAAGTAAAATAGTTAATATATATAATGATAAATGTAGAGTGGACAATCCGTTTTCATACCTTTTTGTTTGTGTTGTATGTGTTTGTTTGTTGGTTTTGTTTGGAGGTTTATGCATGTATTTTTACGAATCCTGCATGAATCTGGTATAAATACGGATTGTCTACTCTCCATTTTGCCTAACGAGCCTACCAGATACCCGCCTAACGGGGATCCAAACAGAGCAGATGTCTTAGATATATACATTTTCAAAAATGTAGCTCTCCAATTACATTCTATAGAAGTCCTGCATGAATTAGACTCGGACCACCGTCCGGTTCTAATTCAGTTAGGGCAATCTACCTCCACGACCCCTCCCACGAAAACGATAATCGACTGGAGTAAATTAGGCGGGAAACTCCAGTCCCTAAAGTCAGACCACCTAGATCAAATTCCTGACAAGATAGACTCCGTGGATAGTGCCAAGTTCGCTGTTACCCACCTTACGAAACATATAACAGACTCACTCGAGCGTTGCTCCAAGGAAGTCCCCGACGACCGCGGTCGTGGGAGACTACCGGACGACCTGCGCGACCTACTTAGACGTAAACGTGCCGCCACTAGGGCCCATGACGCATACCCGACAGACGATAACCGGAGAACACTCCGGCGACTTCAAAGGGAGGTTAGAGAAAAACTCAGCCTCAACCGTCAGTCCGCCTGGGACAACAAACTCTCAGAGATCTCGCCGAGTCACCAGGCTTTCTGGAAACTGGCGAAATCCCTGAGAGGAGACCAGTGTGCAGCTACACCTCCATTGTTACGTTTAAACCGTCCGGTCGCTTTTGACGACATCGATAAGGCCGAATGCTTGGCTGACAGTCTTGAGGGACAATGTTCAAATAACACCAGTCATCCCGAACACGCCGAATTCCACTCGGTAGTGGAAATGGCGGCGGCTAGGATATCCGCGAAGGCTCCCGAAAGCGAGCCGCTCACTCCCACCACTGGAGAGGAAGTCCGTTCCATTATCCAAAACCTAAAGACCCGCAAGTCCCCAGGCCCCGACTCCATATCCAACAAAGCACTCAAGTGCCTCCCCGACCAACTCATAAACCTATTAGTATTGATTTTCAATGCCCTCCTGTTAGGTTGCTCCTTCCCCGACGAATGGAAGGAAGCAATAGTAATAGGTATTCGAAAACCGGGAAAACCCAGTAATCTCCCGAGCAGCTATCGACCCATCAGTCTGCTCAACAGCTTAGGGAAAGTCTACGAGCGAGTAATCCTCGCTAGACTCAAAACGTTCATGGAGTCGATGAAGCTCATACCGGATGAGCAATTCGGCTTCCGCGCCAAACACACCGCGGTACAACAAGTACACCGACTTACCGAAGCCGTCCTCAATGGCTTCGCCAAAAAACGGTACACCGGTACTGTCTTCTTCGATGTCGCCAAAGCCTTCGATAAGGTATGGCATGCGGGTTTAATATACAAACTCGCGAACCTAGGAATCCCCGATAGACTCGTTCTTATAATTCGCGATTATCTTACTAATCGCTCATTTAGATATCGTATTGATGGTGCGCTCTCCTCAAGACGCACCTTACGCGCCGGAGTCCCCCAAGGTTCGGTACTCGCACCGTTCCTATACTCGCTCTATACGAGCGACATCCCACGATTCTCCACTAAAACTAGTGCAGTCACCCACTTAGCCATGTTCGCGGACGATACCGCAATCTATACTACCTGTAGAGATCCCATAACGATAAACGATAGGCTCCAAAGAGCAACCAACCAGCTCGGAAGCTGGTTCCGCCGGTGGAGAATCGAAATAAATCCCGATAAAAGCGCAGCAATGTTCTTTGCGAGATCTAGGAGAGCCATGGACTTCATCCGGACGCCCCCTAGAGTCTCTATTTACAACAAACACATAGATTGGCAAAAGGAAGTCAAATACTTAGGTGTCATCCTCGAACCTACCCTATCCTTCATCCGACACATCCGCGTTGTCCGTAACCGGGCAGCGTTCGCCTTGGGACGCCTCAATCCGATACTGTGCAAGGCAAGTAAACTGTCACTTCGCAACAAAGTGACACTTTACAAAACTTGCATCAGACCCATCATGACCTATGCGAGCGTCGCGTTCGCGCACGTCCCGAAATCACGACTGTGTCCGTTGCAGACACTTCAAAATCGATTCATGCGTACAGCCACTGGCTGTCCGTGGTTCGTGCGCAACGTGAACCTCCATAGAGATCTCGACCTACCCACGATAGCCGATCTTTTCAGACGATTCTCGACGACTTACTTCGAGAAAGCGTCCATCCACCCAAACCCCCTTATAGTGGCCGCGTCCAACTATAAGGCATTCAGACACCCCAACAAGATTCACAGGCGCCCGAAGAGCGTCCTTAACGACCCCGACGATGCTATAACAGCATCCAACAAGATATACACACAACACGCACACAAACAGCGTCTTCGCCGGCGAAGACGAGGTCCCCGCTTGCTTGTGTCAAGCGGCTGCAGCCCTCTGCCGCGGCCGCCGTGACGCAGACTTCTTCCAAGTCATTTATTAGATGCAGCCCTCCAAAAACGCGCCGCCTTAAGCCGAGGTTCGGTCTCGCAGGAGACACCGTTAAGGCGACGCCCCCTGTAGCGCGGGTGCTTGTAATGCACCCGCATGTATCATTCATTTCTTCTCGGCGATGCTTCAGCGCTCGCCCGTCTTATCGGTGACGCTGTCAAAGCCATTAGGGCTAACAGCATTAGTCATATTCGAAAAAAAAAAAAAAAAAAAAAAAAAAAAAAACTCCATTTTGCTATAATTAGCAAACAAATGTTATTATTACTTTTGAAAAAATCGTCTAAAAACACGGTGGTCAATCTTTTTCAAAAAATATCTTAAAATACAACACAAATACACAATATATATTACAAAAATAATTAGTTTATAAAATTTATTGAATAATATAAAATAAGCTATAACAAAAAAACTGCGTCAATCATACCATGCATATTTAATTTGTATTAAATCAAGAATTTGTTGTTTAGTTGCATCACATTTCACTTTCAAAACGGATTCTGCATATTAAAAAGCGACATCTACTTTAGCTATTATTCTCGGGTGCGTCTCGGTAACGCCGAACGAAAGTCGAAAGTGCTTGTGCAATTGTTGTTGTAAATAAAACATGAGCTAGAATAATTATATGGTTACATTTAGGACGGGGTTGACATCACAATGTGGGGTTACGAATTTTGAACCCACACGTAATTCACTCTCTGAGCTAGTGATCGCAAAGTGATATTAAAGATGCGGCAACAAACGCGATTTCTCGAATATGAATATACATTTAAATAATTATTCATACATTTTAAAGTTCCGTGAGCTAATGGTAAAAACGTACGATTTATAATGTACTGCTATTCGTCACATGTGACAATAATCTTCAAGTCTTTAATGTCTAAATGGAATAATGATTTTTTTTTTTATCTACAACAAAAATGTACAAGTTATATCTATCTTAAATTACACGGTAGGACTATACAAGTCATGCCTACGTGTAATGGTGTTAAGAATGCTGGCAGCGTTTCCGCGCTGAATCGCTAAGCTGATTCTTTGTACGAAAAAGGAGTCAGCCCTTTTGTCACCTGAAGAGGCATTTAACCGAGGGGTTAAAACGGATAAACAATTTTAATTTTTATTTCTTTATATTTTAATTGTTTATATTCTATGTATATTTATAAATATATTTTCTGAATCTCGGATAGGGCTCCAACGATTTTCCTAAAATTCTGCATGTAGGGGTTTTGGGAGGAAAAATCGATCTAGCTAGGTTTTATTTTAAATAATCTCGTTTTATCTCTGTTTTTGGACACTAATAGAACCACGAAAATAGGAATAAATAGCAACGAGTACTTTGAGTTGTCAAATACAAAGCTGTTATAGCCACGCGAAGCCACAATGGTATCACGCGAAACCAAAAAGTTTTAAATCTGGGATCAGGAGGATATCAGGGAATCGTCCCTGATATTATCCGGCACATATTTTTTTTTTTAATTTTTTAGTATTTTTAAATAATTATCGAGCTAGGCTCGTTCAGGTACTAAATCGTTATATCAAGATTATTGCAACGTGAGGTAGATGTGTATTAGAGGGAAAACGAAAAATCGATGGTTGGATTGTGTCTAGTATGAGATGCATATCATCATCCTCCTGCCCTTATCCCACTTTAAGTGGGGTGGGCACAACATGTTATAAACATTTCATCACATGATTTGGCTACTTATTTTACGATCGGCCGCCTGCCTGACGTCAACTTACCTCAGTCGTATTTCACGACACCTCGGTAAGAACGAGGGTGGTCTATTCTATTAAACCGGATACCACACGGTGGGTCAACTTACCTTAGTCGCCTTTTACGACACCTCGATAAGAAATGAAGTTGGCCTATTCTACTCAGCCGGATACCACACGGCGGGTGGACGTTCTTTAGTCGCCTTTTACGACACCTCGGTAAGCAATGAGATTGGTTCTTTTTTATTCAGCCGGATACAACACGGCGTCAATTTGGGAATCGATATGTATAAGTTAGCAATGAAAAATTACAACGCATTGAACATTTGGTAATTGCTTCAATGATTAGTAACATATTATTAAAGGGCTAAGGCGAGACAATATAATTTGAATACAAATGTCGTTTATATGATGAAGTATTAGATCAGAATATTAGAACAAACCTTTGGCATGACCTTAAATAACAGTCATACGGCTAAAGAATTGTTACCTATATTAAAATAGTTTCTTTAAATTAGTTTCTTATCAGTTAACACCTTTTTATATTGAATTCTTAGAATTCAATGTCTGTATGTGATCATTTTACTTAGTACCACCCTCATTTCTTACCGAGGTGACGTAAAAGGCGACTAAGGTAAGTCGACCCGCTGTGTGGTATCCGGCTGAGTAGAATAGACCAACCTCATTTCTTACCGAGGTGTCGTAAAACTTGGTAATAAAATATTAATCGTAGATACTGCATACAGGCCTCCTTGGCTGAGTGCACATACTTTTATTAATGCGTTAACAGATACCTTCAGTTCGTTCACTCATTTCGATCAGATCGTGTTGTTGGGTGACTTCAATATTAATTGTTTTGATACTGAGAGTATTAATTTCAAACTTCTAAGTGAGTATTTATCTTTCACTAATATGCGTCAATATGTCAGCGAACCAACTCATTTTACAACACACAGTGAGACTCTTATCGACCTTATTTGCAGTGATGCAAGCATTACTAATATTTGGGTAGAACATGTACCTGGACTTAGTGTCCACGCATTTTTATCTTGCAGTCTTAACATACCTAAAGATCAGTAATACTTTTCCAAATTTATGGAAACTGGCTATAGTCAGACCTATACCTAAAAAAGAAAATCCGTTGGACCTGAAGGATCTTAGACCGGTAAGTATTCTACCTTGCCTATCTAAGGTATTGGAAAAAATTGTTTGTAACCAAATAAGAGATTATTTAGAAGGAAATAACATATTACCTAGTTATGGATGTTGATCCCACGCCTTGCAGGGTGGTATTTGCTAAATAATCGCGATTCCAGTAAGCGGTGGTAAAGCGTGAGAAATGCCAATTCAGTTTTCAAGAATGAGCGACCACCTGCATTGCTCACACGATGGTCGCTGGAGCCATCGCAAAGAGTCAGTCCATAACTCGGCTCCTACCAGACAAGACCTGGTAGTAGATAGAATAGTTAGGTAGTATAGAATAGTAAGATAGTATATAATTTTAATGTGTAAAAGTGTTAAATAAATGAATATAAAGAAATTTTAGTTTCTTTTTAAAAACACTCGGGAGTAAGGTAAAACTTTGACTGGCGCAGCCGGAGCGGATAGTTCGAAATAGGCCGTCGTCTAGGATTCCTAACTCAGTCCCGGCGCGGTTCGCGAATATCCGAAATCGAACAAATAAATAAGTCAAAAGAAGCGCTCCTGACTCGAAAGCAGCTACTTAACAGGGAGATGAAGACGACGAGGTTGTGAGTAGAACTTTTCACTATCCTGTGTGTCCTTATCCCTTACTGTTTGCTATTTTCGCGTCTAATTATTTATTTACGAAACTTTTACATTTTTAGTTATCTGATATTCCTGCAATAACAAAAATCGTATTGTAAAGGTGTTAGTTATTAAGTTAGTGTTAGTGTTAAAGACGGATAGATAATTAAATAATAAAGAGATTTTTTTATGAACAAAAAATATATAACAATAAGAATAAAATACATTTATTTTTGAAGATTTTTATATGATAGAATTTTTGTGTTTAGTAAATTAATTGATATTCCTTTTTAGAGGAAATATAAATTAATTCTTTTTATATACAATTATATTTGAGACTTTCTTAATATATGTATTTTTGTATATTAATTTTAAAATAATTTGTTTCTTTTTATATACTATTATTTTTGTGTGATACCATTTATTATTTGCTTTGTGCTCGTACAATCTCGGGAAAATGGAACAAATAAATATGGTTCCACGTGAAATTTTAGAACTAATACCCAAATACGAAGGAGAGGCCGAATTATTAAATATGTTTATTAGAAAATGCGAGTATGTAATTTTAAATTTTAGAACATCGAATAGTACGGCCCAGGAAGTATATTTATTCCATGCAATAACAAGTAGACTGACAGGTAGGGCAGCGAACCTCATAAGCGAAAGGGAAGATATTGGGTCCTGGCATGATATGAAAGAAGTGCTAATACAGCACTTCGGCGACCCTCGATCAGAGGAGTGCGTTGCCATAGAGTTAGAGTCTTTAAAAATTAAAATTGGCGAGTCATACCAAGATTTTTGCAAACGAATTCAGAACATGCGGAGTATTTTAATTTCGAAAGTCAATAGAATAGAGGAACAGAGCCTGAAGGAATCAAAAATCATTATTTATAACAATGTAGCCTTGAATGTTTTTCTTTATAATCTTCCTGAGGACTTAATTAGAATAGTACGCCTTAAAAATCCAAAAACATTGGAAACCGCTTTAGCTTACGTTACGGAAGAAGTTAATTTCCAATTTCAGTATAATTTCAAAAATAAAAATAAAAATAATTTTAAACCCCCACAAAACCCATCATTACAGCCATCTTTTAACAATAATTTTAAATTCGGTATTCCTCAGTTTATGCATAGAGCAGGTCCAAATAATTTTCAACGTCAATTTAATCAACAGCCTAACCAAGTAAACCCCTTCCAAATAAGGCCAATAAATCAATTTGGTCAGGGATACAGACCTCCAAATAATTTCCAAAATAACAACTTTAAATTTGGTATTCCTAGCCATCAACAAAATTTTAAATTTGGCATACCGCAGCAAAATCAAATTAGATATCCGACGTTTAATAATAATAACTTTAACAGACAAATAACACAACCGGGATTTTCAGAAAATCAGAATAGATTTAAATTCGGAATACCCAGGCCGCAAAACCATTACAACCCTACGGACGTTTCTATGCGCACGGCACCACAAATAAGACACAACATGACGGAAGTTCCCGAGAACGTATTCTATAACATCGACTATTTAACGCAGGATGACTATGACACTCACCCGACCTGTAGCTATGACGAATCATACGAAAAATATGTAGACCCCTATTGTGCAAATAACTCTAACACCGAACCGCAAGAACTAGTGGAAATTGAGTCAATACCCGAGGAAAATTTTTGTACAACAGCCTCAACGGACAAACCGAAATAATATATCTTAACTGTGACAGTATACTTAAACTACCACACATTAACCTTCCTGAAATTCAGGCTAAGTTTATGATTGACACGGGTAGTACTCGGTCATTCATAAGCCCTGAAAAGGCAAACATATACTTTAAGAACTTTAAATATTCAGAGCCGTTTGAAGTAATAAGCACCCACGCTCGCAGTCAGCATAGCGAGGTGATAAACATACCTCTTTTAAAAACTTTTAAGAGTAACTCCACCCATAAATTTTATGTATATAATGTGGACAAACGTTACGACGGACTAATAGGATCCGACTTACTGAAACAACTTGACGCTACGGTTGACATGAAAAATCAAATTTTACATACGCGTGACACCAGTATACCTATTCTATATAGCCCACCATATGAGTTAACATTACAACCACGAACAGAAACTCGAGTGAAAATCCCGACGAACTTAGAAAACGGTGAAGCTATTCTGAATTACACTAATTTTGGACCAGGAGTCCGTATGCCTAGCGCCTTAGTTAAATGTGTTAACTCATACGCTACATCGGTAATTCAGAACTTTTCAGATCAAACTATTACTTTAACTTTTGACCGACCTTTAAAAGTAACAAAGTTTGAAAATAACTTGTGTGAAATTAATACAACTTCTGGAAATGACGAAAATGACGGCTTGCTGTTACAAAACCTATCAAAATTACGCTTAGGTCACATGAACTCAGAAGAAGGTAATATGATTTCTAGCCTCTGCTACGAATATCGTGACATATTTTACTGTGATGACATACCGCTATCTTTTACAAACCATGTAAAACACCACATACGTACAAAAAACGAAGACCCTATTTATCTAAGACCGTACCGACACCCTCCGTCGCAAAATATCGAAATTCAGAATCAAGTCGATAAGCTACTTAGGGACAATGTTATTCGTGAATCCCATTCACCTTGGAGTGCACCTGTGCACTTGGTTCCAAAGAAGATGGATGCATCTGGACAACCCAAGTTTAGAATGGTTATCGATTATCGTCGCTTAAATGAAATTACTGTGGACGACAAATACCCCTTACCGAATATAACAGACCTTTTTGACAAGTTAGGTAAATCTGTTTACTTTAGCACAATAGATCTCGCTAGTGGCTATCACCAAATCGAGGTAAGCGAGGAAGATAGGCACAAGACAGCGTTTACCACCCAGTCTGGTCACTACGAGTTTACTCGTATGCCGTTTGGATTGAAAACAGCTCCAGCCACCTTCCAGAGAGCTATGGATAACGTTCTACGTGGTTTACAGGGAATACACTGTCTAGTTTATTTAGACGACATTATTATATATTCATCTAGTTTACAAGAACACATTGATAAATTACGAAAAGTATTCGATCGATTGAGGGAAACTAATCTGAAGGTCACCTTAGACAAATGTGAATTTCTAAAAAAGGAGGTCCTCTATTTAGGACATACAATAACAAAAAATGGCCTTAAGCCAAATGATGACAAAATTAAAACCGTTTTAAATATACCAATTCCAAAGACATCCACAGAAATAAAAAGTTTTTTAGGTTTAATCGGCTATTACCGGAAATTTATAAAGGATTTTTCCAAAATAACTTACCCTCTTACATCTTGTCTTAAGAAAGGACGAAAGATAGAATTTACCGCGGAATATATTTCAGCGTTTAACAAATGCAAAGAACTTCTAGTTAATGCTCCATTGTTACAATTTCCCGACTTTTCAAAACCATTCGTATTAACAACAGACGCATCAAATTATGCACTTGGCGCGGTCCTCTCACAAGGAAGCATAGGTAGTGATTTACCCATTGCATATGCTAGTCGTACCTTAAACGATTGTGAAACCCGATACAGCACTATCGAAAAGGAACTACTTGCGATAGTATGGTCTGTAAAAGTATTCCGACCGTACCTATATGGCCGAAAATTTGTTATTTACACAGATCATAGACCTTTAGCGTGGTTAAATTCTATAAAGGAACCTAATAGCAAGCTTACACGGTGGAAATTACGATTATCTGAATTCGATTACGATATCGTGTATAAAAACGGCAAACAGAATAGTAACGCGGACGCACTCTCGCGAATAAAATTAAACACGCTGGACGAAAAAGACAACACCTCCATTCAAGTTAACGTCGATACAGTATCCTTAAACAGTAGCTCCGATGACGAAGAAAGAACTATAACTATCCCCGACTCTGACGAAACAAATTTATCATATCCTATACGTTCGCCATCTGAAAGTACAATAAGCTGTAGCTCGCGAACGGATACCGCACTTTCCGCGTTAGACATGGACTGTGACACTATTCCCATACTCAACGAAGCTATTGACACAAAACCACACCAAATGCTTATATTTACCTGGAATAGAGACCACACCTCGGTTCAGAATTTTTCCCGTGACAAACAGAAGGTTATTGAGGTCCACATGCCTGTAGGAAATTCTGAATTAATTAAAGAATTTTTAAAAGAATACATAAACCCCAAAATAAGACAATTTATTTACTTCGAAAATGATATGCATAGAAAAGACTTTGTAAAAACCGTAATAGAGCTTTTTAAAAAGGGTTCCGTTAAAATATACGAATGCACAAAAAGAATAATATACGTTTCTGACGAAAAAGAACAACGATATATCGTCATAAAATACCACCAAGGACCCTCGTGTCATAGAGGTATTAAGGAAACGCTTATGAAAATCAAACGTACTTATTATTGGAATAATATGGATCAAACCGTGTCGTCCGTAATTAATGCGTGTGAATTGTGTAAGCAAATGAAATATGATCGTAAACCATTAAAGCCTAAACTCCAACTCACTCAAACTCAAACAAAACCCTTTGAGGAAATTTTTATAGATGTATTTTCTATAGAGGGAAAACATTTTTTAACCCTTATCGATGCGTTTAGCAAAATCGGACAGGCATTCGAACTAACTAATAGATCCACTCCCGAAGTAGTACGTGCTTTAATCAAATACTTCTCATTTTATGGCATTCCTAATAAAATCAGCTCGGACCCCGGTACAGAATTTAATAATACATTACTGAGAGAAACTTTGAATTTTTATAAAATAGAACTTCACATAGGTACACCGCATAATCCTAACTCGATGGGATTAATAGAAAGATTTCATTCAACTATCTTAGAAATTTATCGCCTAGCAAAATATGAACATAAACTGACGGACGCATCCTCTATCATGACTTATGCTGTAATGTCATATAATCAATCTATACATTCGACCACAGGTCTTACACCTTTTGAGGTAGTTTTTGGGCATACCTCTTCATCTAACTCGTTCAACGTGGATTTTAATAAACAATACACTCAGAAATTAGTCAGGGATCATGTAAAAAGAACGTCTTTCCTTTATCGACATTTGACAGATAAAATGTTAAAAGAGAAAGTAAAAATTAGAGAAAAACGGGGAGGCGAAACATCATTTAACATTAGTGATGACGATGAGATTTTTATTAAGGGTGTTAATACCCGACGAAGTAAGGATAAACCTCGCTACCAGAAAGTTAGAGTAACCGGTGAAATCTCCAGGAATACCGTTCCTGTAAGAGTTCAAAATCGCGACACACGAGTGCCAATTAAAGACATCAAACGTGCTTCACAGGTTCGTCACTCCCCTGGTAGTCCAGGTCCTCACGATCCAGGCCCTAGTGCAGAAAATCGAACATAACCCTGGTATTCTGCCTATACAAGAAGGCCAAGCTTTTATTACCTATGATAGTTGGTCTTATGTTAAGATTTTAGATTTAAGTTTGTTGAAAGAAGATTTAGATTATACTGTTAGGATATATGAACATTTTAATATAAATTTATTAAGGTATTTTGAATATAAAACAATCTATAATGATATAATTAATATTAAAATGCAAACGGATCTGTCTCTTAATGTCACTGTTCAAAAATGTAGACAGCTCTTTTCTATAAGAAGAATCAAACGTGGCCTCATAAATCCCCTAGGTTCATTTATTAAAATCATTACAGGAAATCTAGATAATAATGACGCCTTAAAGTATGAGGGATTGATTTCTGATTTGAAAACGGAACAAGAAAGATTATCAAAAAAAATGACTATTGTTTCTAAAATAGTAGATTCCTTTATTAACATTACGGGCTCCTCAAAAATTAATTTACTTCAATTAGATAAAGAACTCTCCGATATAATTATGTGGATAAATAACACAAAGCAGGTAATAAGTACTACTAGATTAATTAGTACTTACCATTTGTTCTTACATAGTTTTCAAATGTTGTATGTTAAAGTAGACGAAATTGAAACAGCCATAGCTTTTAGTAAATTAAAAACTTTACACCAATCTGTAATAGACCCGGAGGAATTGTATAATTTATTAATAGACATTGAAAAAACCGACAAATTAATGTACCCCGTTAGTATAGGAAACCTTCTTAATATAGAAAAATCTATTGAACTAAAAGCTTATTCTAAGGAAAATCAGATAACATTTATTTTAGATATCCCTCTCGTTCAAAAGGAGTTATTTAATTATTTTCAAATCGTACCTCTCCCTATCACCAATATATTCAATCAAACATCCCTTATAATACCTAAAAATCCTTACCTTTTAGTGAAAGGTTCGAAAATCATATCACTCCCTAAACCCTGTAAAGAAGTGGACCAATCAGTATTTTTATGCCACGATACAGAATTGGAATTGCTAGTAAAAGATAACTGCCTAGAAGCATTGATACTTTTTTCAAAAAATACTAGTGCATGCAGCCCAATTTTAGCTGAAACAGCTGGAATTAAAATAGAACCCCTCCAATACAATCGATGGATTGTATATAGTAAGCTCGAAACGCTTCTTTTAAAATCATGCAATACTGAAGAAACTCGTGAAAAGATACAAGGAACTTATATACTCACCCTTGAAGATAATTGCTATTTTCAACTTAAAGGGTTGACGTTAAGAAATCATCGAAAAATTGGTAGGATCGTGAATTACTCAAACCAACTACCCATCATAAACGTTCCTGAATTAGCGACATTAAGCCCTCTACCTGAAAAAAGGCTTTTAGATTTGGATAGTGTTAATCTTCAACATCTTCGCCAGTTATCGTATAGTTTAAAAGAAAGTGATAGTGAAAAAATAAGTTTTTATAGTGAAAAGCCCATAAATATTAAAAGTGTCAGTCTCGGAACAGTGATCCTCTATGCGATACTAGTGTTAAGCGTTTTTCTAGGATTAATGTATAAATTCAAACGTTTGCCTTTAAAGTTTTGTAGTCAAAATCAGCAGACTGAAAATCATCCCTCTGCTGACTTTGAACTTAAGGAGGGAGGAGTTATGGATGTTGATCCCACGCCTTGCAGGGTGGTATTTGCTAAATAATCGCGATTCCAGTAAGCGGTGGTAAAGCGTGAGAAATGCCAATTCAGTTTTCAAGAATGAGCGACCACCTGCATTGCTCACACGATGGTCGCTGGAGCCATCGCAAAGAGTCAGTCCATAACTCGGCTCCTACCAGACAAGACCTGGTAGTAGATAGAATAGTTAGGTAGTATAGAATAGTAAGATAGTATATAATTTTAATGTGTAAAAGTGTTAAATAAATGAATATAAAGAAATTTTAGTTTCTTTTTAAAAACACTCGGGAGTAAGGTAAAACTTTGACTACCTCATAAACAATCTGGATTTAGGAAACGAAGAAGCACCACAACAGCTCTGACCGATGTAGTGGATAATATTTTAAAAGCTCAAGATGTTGGGGAGGGTACCATCATGGTACTTTTGGATTTTACTCGTGCATTTGATACAATAAATATACCTCTTCTGTTATCTAAATTGCACTATTATGGCTTCAGCACTAGCGCTATTAGTTGGATTTCTAGCTATTTGACTGGGAGATCTCAGTTCGTTGAATTAATTGCTGAAGATGGCTCAAAGGCAATTTCATACTGCTCTCCAATAACTAGAGGCGTACCGCAAGGGTCTGTATTGGGACCTCTGTTATTTAGTTTATATTGTGCCGATATCGTTAGTGCAATAAATAATTGTCAGTACCATATATATGACATTCAATGTCATATATATGGTACTGACAATTATTTATTAGGCTGATGACATTAAAGGCTGATGACATTCAAGTTTATATATCTTTTAAGCCTAACGATACAGGAGCTGCAATAAGTAAACTAATGGAGGACCTTGGCCATATTAGTGAGTGGGCAAATAGACACTGTTTGTTGCTTAATCCAAGTAAATCTAAGTATTTGGTACTAGGTTCACCTACACAGATTAGTACAATTTCTCTTAAGAACCCTATCATTCGGATTCACGATGAGCGCATTGAACGAGTATATGTCGCAAGAAATCTCGGCCTTTTGATGGATGATAAGTTACGCTTCGAACAACATGTTCTCAATAATGTACGTAATTGCTTTTATCGTCTTAAAGTGCTCTATAGAATTAGGGATTATTTAAGTGTTGATGTGCGTATAAAGCTTTGCGAATCTCTTGTGCTATCTAAATTAAACTATGTAGATACTGTTATTGGGCCTAGATTGTTATGTCGTACAAAGAACTTAATTCAGCGTGTTCAAAATGCTTGTGCGCGATTTTGTTTTAAAATACCGCCTCGCAATCATGTAACACCATTTCTAAATAATGCAGGCATGCTGAAAATGGAGTATAGGCGACAGCTACATTTTGCTACATTTTTGTTTGGCATTATTAAATACAGAACTCCAAAGTATCTATATGACAAACTTGGTTGGGCTAGGGATTTTAATACTTATGCAACCAGAGCCTCTGCCTATATGATTCGTACGCCTCATCACAGAACAGCCGCTTATAAGATGTTTTTGTTGGATAAACAGAAGGGAGTGTAAATACTACATCATTACTTTCTTTTTCTTTTTTCTTTTTAAGCGTATCTTAATTATCATTAATTTATATTATTATCATGTATTATTATAATTATTAGCTGCATGAAATATATTTTACTAATCATTGTGGCACACTTATCGGGTAACATTTTTATAGTCATAGGGACATGTTTGGATACTCTTTATATATATATATATATATATATATATATATATATATATATATATATATATATATATATATATATATATATAGTATTTATGTATTTTGTGTGGTTTATTCTTTGCTATGTTGTTACTGATGTTGGGACGATTGGGGGGGTTAGGATTAAGATTAGTATTAGTTTGGCTGCTACTGAAAATCAGTGTTGGGCTTTCCAGCTCAACAATCGCTGAGTAGCTACCATTTTATAGCATTGCACTGCTATTATCTGTATGTGTCAACTGTTTGCTTGTTGTATACTTCACTGTATGTACACTGTTAGAATAGTAGTGCAATTATATAAATAAAGATGTTCTTATTCTTATTCTTATTCTTAAAAAGCGACTAAGGTAAGTTGACCCTCCGTGTGGTATCCGGTTTGGTAGAACAGACCACCCTCTTTCTTACCGAGGTGTCGTAAAGTACGACTAAGGTACTTGACGTCAGGCAGGCGGCCGGTCGCAAAAACGCAGCCAAATCATGTTACAGCATGTTTATAACATGTTGTGCCGACCCCACTTAGAGTGGAATAAGGGCAGGAAGATGATGATGTGATCATTTTACACAAATCTATTGAACTTATTTTGATATGGTTTTTACTAAAAGATTCTTTTGGAAGGATAATACATTACGGTTGTAAATTATATTGAAGTGATCGCGGATTTGAAAAAAGTCGCCCGCTAGAATCTATAGTCGCGTACACCACATAAACTAAAACGATTATACTTTTTTTTACTTGATTATAAAGTGTACTAGACAGGATTTGCCTGGCCTTTTGGCGCAGTGGGTAGTCACCCTTCAGCTCTGCAGGTCGCGGGTTCGATTCCCACCAAGGGCCAACAAGTTCTATAAATGAATTTGTTGGTCTTTGAGCCTTGGTGTATATTTGTATTTAAGTATGTATTTAAAAAATATATAAGTATATATTCAGCAGTTGTCTGTCTACCATAACACAAGTATTAAGTTACTTACTTCGGGGACGGACGACCGTGTGTGTAAGTATCCCATATATTTATTTATTTATTATAAATCTACAAATATGCCACAAAAAAGTACGCAACGTGATGTCTCTATCTCTCATGTTTAACTCACAATATCTACTCTAATATTCAGAATTTATTAGTATAATAAATATAATATAAATAGGCATACTTAATGTAGCATCACAATAAATATATATATATATATATATATATATATATATATATATATATATATATATATATATATATATATATATATATATATTTTATTGTATAAGATGAAATTCGATGTATATCATTGACATACGAGAGGTCCCAAAAAGCTAGGTAGGTAGGCTAGCAGGTATCACAATACCTGTGTCGCGACTCAGCAGAGTTAGCAACTCATTCGATGGCCTCGGTATTCGCTTTTACAATAGGTTCCGCAATCAATACTAGATCAGTCTACAGAAAGGTTTCAATTTAGTATAAGAGATATGCTTATACGTAAAGCATATTACAAAATTGAAGATTATTTGAATGATAAAAAAGGCTGGATTTGAAAATCCTTTCAGCTTCATACAAGACTGCGGTTTAATAATGTAAAATTGAAAATGTTTAAAAGATTGACCGCCGAGTTTCTTTCTGGTTCTTCTCGGTAAGAGCAACATTCCAAACCAGTTGTAGCTTCATTAATCATATCGATCCTTGACGATTCAAAAGTGCTTGAAAGAGCTTATTTGAATATACTTATATACTTTAATTTGATTTGAATAGAACAGCAAATTATAAATAACGTACCATCAATGGTGTTAACACAAATCCTCCGGTCCTCCCTAAAGGCAGGTGTTTTCTTGATACATTGACACACGCAGCCGACGCCACTACCCATGGCTGCCAAGGCTGTGCCATGGGACATCTCCATACACCGAGTTAAGCCACAGTCTGTACCTGAAAAAATATGGTTTATGTTATAAACTAGTGATACCCGGGACTTCATTCGCATCAACTTAACGTATTTCGTAACTAGTAATATTATATTAATAATTCATAACTCTATGTCATGATTTGCCGTACGCAAAAAAACTAAATTTTATTGTAATATAATTTGTAGTTATAAGAAATAAAAAAATTGTCCATACATTTAAATAGATATTCGTATTAACAATACTATATATATATATATGTATACTTATACCTTTCATCCATCCATCCATCCATCCATCCATCAGCCTTTCGCAGTCCACTGCTGGACATAGGCCTCCCCATGTCTGCGCCAGACATCCCGGTTCTCCGCAATGCGCATCCACCTGGCCCCGACAACCTTCCGGATATCGTCGGTCCAGCGAGACGGCGGGCGCCCTACACTGCGTTTGCCAAGACGCGGTCTCCACTCCAGGACTCTTTTGCTCCAACGGCCATCAGTCCTGCGACAGACGTGACCGGCCCACTGCCACTTCAGCTTGCATATTCTGCTAGCTATGTCGGTTACTCTGGTTCTCTCGCGGATAATCTCATTCTTGATTTTATCCTTGAGAGACACTCCGAGCATAGCTCGCTCCATGGCACGCTGAGCGACTTTAAACTTGTGGACTAGTCCCGCCGTCAGTGTCCACGTCTCGGCGCCATAAGTTAACACAGGTAGGACGCATTGGTCGAAGACTTTGGTCTTCAGGCATTGCGGAATCTCGGACGTGAAGACTCGACGAAGTTTGCCAAATGCTGCCCAGCCCAAGTGAATTCTCCTTTCAGCCTCTCTCTCGAAGTTGTGGCGGCCGAGTTGGATAGTCTGGCCTAGGTAGACGTAATCCTGCACAACCTCGAGAGGAATTCCATTCACTGATACTGGTCTTGGCACGACAAGATCATTGAACATGACCTTGGTCTTGTCCAAGTTTATGCCAAGACCAACTCGCTTGGAGGCATCACTCAAGCCATTCAACATTTCGCGCAAGTCTTCCAGCGTCTCTGCGAAGATGACGATGTCATCCGCGAAACGAAGGTGTGAGATGTATTCTCCATTAATATTGACGCCTCGTTCAGTCCAGTCCAGGGTTTTGAAGACGTCCTCCAGTGCGTTGGTGAACAGCTTCGGAGATATTACATCTCCCTGCCTCACCCCGCGCTGAAGGTGAATAGGTCTGGTTCGCTGGTCCTGGATTTGAACGGTCATTGTTGCCGTATTGTAGATACATCTCAACACCTCGATATATCGCCAGTCGATATGACATCGCTGCAGAGATTCCAGAACAGCCCAGGTCTCAATGGAGTCGAAGGCTTTCTCGTAGTCCACAAATGCCATACACAGCGGCTGGTTATACTCTTGGGTCTTCTGTATAATCTGCCGAACAGTATGGATGTGGTCAACGGTACTATAGCCTTTTCGAAACCCGGCCTGCTCCGGTGGCTGGAATTCGTCAAGTCTGGCGGCAAGACGATTCGTTATGACTCTCGAGAATAACTTGTAGACGTGGCTCAGGAGCGAGATTGGTCTGTAGTTTTTCAAACGTGTTTTATCACCCTTTTTGAAAAACAAGACAACCACGCTCCTAGACCACGCTTCCGGTGTAGTGCCTGTATGGATAACGGTATTAAAGAGCTCTGCCAAGGCTTTAAGGACAGGACGTCCAGAAGCTTTTAGCAGCTCTACCGTAATCCCATCGTCACCGGGGGCTCTTCCGTTTTTAAGTTGCTCGAGTGCCAAACTAATCTCACCACTCTCAATGTCCGGGATGTCTTCTGTATAATGGCGCGACAGTGGTGCTCGTGGATCCTTGGTATCCCTATTCGTAGGCTTATGTGCACTCGACGAGTAAAGCAATCCGTAATATTTCTCAACCTCGTTCTGGATCTCAGAGCGACAGACAACTGTCCTGCCTTCCTCTGTTTTAAGCTTCGCGAGATGACTTCTTCCTAAGGGTTTCTGAAAAACTTTCGACCCCCTATTCTGCTCAATAAGGGCGACGATAGCCTTTGTTTTTGAGCAGCGGAGGTCTCTGCGTACAAGTTTTCGTATCCTCTTAGAAAGGGCTCTCTGTTCTGGCGAAGCGACTTGAGAGGATGGCATTTCACGTCTCTGTCTCATCAGATCCAGGGTTTCGGGAGAAAGTTTGGACTGCTTGCTTCGACTCGTCGGCGGAAAGTGCTTTCGACCCAGTGTACATACCGTCTTCACCACGTTGTCGGTTATCTCGTTCACATCGCTAGTGGTTTCCAGACAGTCAAATCGATTCTGGAGTTCCAATTGAAACTGCTCGGACGTATAGTGTATTTGGGCCAGCGTAGGTCGGAGAGTAGGCTTCATCATACGGGACCTTTCGGCCTTGAAACACATATTCAAAGTGCCTCGTACAAGTCGGTGATCACTACCTGTATTAAACCTGTTGACCACAGAGACATCTCTAAATATGTGCTTCTTATCCGTCATGATGAAGTCTATCTCGTTCTTTGTCAAAGTATCGGGGCTTTGCCAAGTCCAACGTCTCTGAGGCTTCTTCTTGAAGAAAGAGTTCATTAAGAAGAGCCCTTGCATTTCGAGGAAATCGACTAGCAATTGCCCCCTTTGATTCCTATGCCCCAATCCATGCAATCCGATTTTCGATTCTCCGCGTCTTTGTACTCCCACTTTAGCATTGAAGTCTCCCATAACAACGTTGTAGAAGGCTGACGTAGTGCCATGCAGAGCTTGAGATATGTCCTCATACATGGATTCGACCTCGTCGTCAGAGTGTGCAGAGTTCGGCGCATATACCTGTATCACTTTCAGGGAGTACCTGTCGGTGAGTTTAAGTACAAGGTACGCTACCCGGGTCGACACACTACTGACTTCCACAACGTTGTTAATGAGAGTCTTGTGAACCAGAAAACCGACACCACCGTGGGAGACCTTATCACCTTCACGGAAGTAGAATAAGTGACCGGAATCTAGGGTTACCGCATCCTCACCCTCTCTTCGGACTTCAGATAACCCAAGAATACTCCAGTTTATACGACTTAATTCTACCTCTAGTTCGGTGAGGTGATGGTCCAGCCGTAACGTTCGTCCATTATACGTTGCCAAATAGATCGTTGGTTGGCAGCCTACCGTAACCCGGTGATTCTTCGCACCCTCCGCCCCACCGTTACCGCGACCGCTGCCGTAATCGGGAATAGTGGGGCTGCCGGGAACTGAGGGCCGGAACTTTCTGGACACTTCCATATGGGGGTTGCTGCCCATAGTCACCACGCTGGGCAAGCGGGTTGGTGACCGCAGAGCTGACTCATTCGACACTAGAGGCGCTGCTGCCCACCTCTGGCCTGGGATTTTAAGTCAGCTTAAATTGGATGGTTATACCGCCATCAATCGGTCGCCATAGCCTCGTCTGTTATTCGGCAGGGGGCACCGCGTGCAGGTGAGGTTGGCATTTGGGAGCACTAGTTGTTATGCGTACTCCCCTTACCCCCCTTATACCTTTCACTTATACTTATATTATAGGTAATTATAAAGCGTGTTACTGCAGTTCAACGTCGCGTTAATTTATTTTTAATCCTCTGAAATATAATAATACTATATGAACGGTAAATTTATTTAACAAATAAAATGTATATAACAAATGTATACGGAACACAGCCATATTTTGTTATAAATTACTTTTTAAATCCAAAATAAACTTTCTTACTCCAAATATTTTTTTTTTCCTCCTGAATATAATACGAACTATTATTTTTCCTGTTATTTATAGAATATAAAATCTATTTATATATACCGTACGATGGGGCTATTTGGTATGATTTTTACGGAAAAAATGATGCCATTTTTTACTTATTTGCGATATTAAAACAACCTTTTTTTTAGTTGATGAAATATGCTGGGACTTATGTTTTAACGTAGGTAGTATATATGTTAATGACATAGAATTCAAATAATATACATTTAAAAAGGTGTCCCAAATAACCCCCATGATGGGGTTATTTGAGATTCACACCAAATCGCGCTATAATTTCATAACTTTAAGCTGTAATATCATATTAAGCCATAGAAGCGATATTTGAGACACTTCCTAATACTCTCAGTACTTATTAAAACCCTTGAAATAATAATTTTTACTGAAATGACACACAATGGTAAGTTGTTAAAAATGTAATTCTTATTTTATTGAAAGTACACCAAATCTTCATCATTGCACAGCATATATTTTACTGGCTGTTCAGAAATTTGCAGTATTTCCACCTTTTTAATAATGGAAAGTTTTGGGACAGTATCATAATCAACTTTTTTGGGGACAACAAAGTTCAATTGCTCTTTTTTACCACAATTTTTATAAAAACGTACGACATAGCTTTCGTTTATAATTTTCTCTATGACACCAACATAGTATCTCCATGAGTTACGAAGGAAGTACCTTACTAGAACAGTGTCGTCTACTTGGAAGTATATAGGCATCTGTCTCTCACTAATATTGGAAGTAGAGGGCCCTGGATCTTTGCAAACAACAGCATTTTCTTCCCTTTCTATGGGCTCTATTGGTTGAACTTCCTGCTCGTCATATATATCGTCAGATACAATTTCCATCTCTGCATCAAAGCAATCTGAATCACTGTGTATGCTCATTATATTGGACACACTAGTGGATGATGTACTATCAGCCCTAAATCTTGACGGCAGCTTCTTCTGATGTTTAGCAATTGGCAGACTTGTTATGTCGGGTGATAAATTTTGTCTTGTGTCTGCTGACTGCTCCGGTTCGAGTGACTGTACTTCTATCTGTTTTTCTGTAAGTGATTGTTGTATTGTTGTTATCTGCCCCTTCTTAACTGTCTTTTTCCCTTTGCCTTTCCCTTTTCCACTTTGCGTTTGGTTGTTACTTTGTAAATTTTCTTTTAGGTCTTCTGCCGTAACACTTTTACCGGGCTCAACGTCACAACGTCTTTTTCTTGATTTCTCTACAGTATTTTTAGATCCCCTCAATTCTTGCAGTATATCCAGAATCACTTCAGAGCTTGCTTCAGCAGAAAAAGCATATGCAACATCTTTTTTTGGAAGTTTTGACTTTGGCCGTTCAGGATTGAAAGGGTAAAGACCGCACTTTTCAAAGCCCGCAATTATGTTATCCTTCATCACACCTTTATTTGTCATTTGATTAATCAATTTGTTCAACAAAATCGGAAAAGATTGTTTAGCAAGAGTTGTCTGTTTTCGTCCCTCTTTCATTTTCCAGTCACTCAAAACCATTTTCCAATAGTGTTTTAAGGGTCCATAGAAAGCTACGTCTAAAGGCTGCATTATATGCGTTGCTTTTGGCGGCAAGCAAACAAATGATATGTTGCACTTGTCGCAGCTTTCCAGAATCTTTTGTGAAAAGTGGGATGATAAGTTGTCACCAATAATAACCTTACGTCCGGGTTTATCTCGAAAGTATGGTATTACCACTGTATCAAACCAGTCTTCAAAACAAGTTCCATCGAACCATCCACTCTTTGAACGGTTATACCTCGTTTTTTCTGGACCTCCTTCTATCCAGGTGTTCCAAAGTTTTTCAGATTTATACACAACGTAAATTGGTAACATTTCCCCATGTGCTGTCCCACTAAACATCAAGCTTACTGCCGATTTTGAGCTATTCATCACACGCTCGGGATACTTAGTGCCTCTTTTAAAAATATATTTCTTTGATCCCGGGTCGTCAGTCAAATTGGTTTCGTCGTAATTGACGATGCAATCGGGACTGATACCTTCTATAGTTTTTTGGTAGTTCTCAAAAAAAGCATCAAGTTGTTCTTCTGACACTTTAGCTCTGTCTCTCGAAATATTTGCTGCCAGCCTATTGGATAATTGACCTTTGTGTCTTTTTAAAAAATTTAGGGCCCAATCTCGTCCAGGTAAGTTGTCTTTCAGTGTATACATTGTTCTACCTATTTTATTTAAGTATCTTTGTGCAAACATTCTCAAATCTAGAGCATCCATCGGAAAACCCCACGCGGACATTACTTTCAAGTATTCAACAAAACAATTTTCTTCTACATTGTTAAACAAAGTAGGGTGACCAGCCTTTTCTTGGGCAGGTTTTTCCATTTTACATTTCCGCGCAAGGGTAGCTTTAGGAATATGGTACTTTTCAGCTGCTTTTCCAAGAGTGAGAGTTTTGGATTGTACATCTTTTATTGCGCTTTCTATGTCATCCATTGTATATGATAGATATGGTTGAAATGAAACTCCTCTTCGCACGCTTCTGTACGTTCTTTTATAAGTAAGTACCATTATTAAAAAACCTGGAATAAAGCAATCTGTTTTAAAAAAATTAGTTTTGGGAGACTTGAGAAGTTTGGGGGCTATTTGGTACAGTGTATCAAATAACCCCACTTCGGTGTATCAAATAGCCCCACTTTAATAAATCGTTTGAAAAATAACACTGTGTATATTAACCACAATTCTACTTCCTGCATGATGCTCGGGAAACCACTTACAATTACGTCAAAAAATATTTGTCTTACTTACCGCAATAATGTTAGCTGTGGTGGTGAAAGTAGTTCGACTTGCTGAAATTGGTATTTTTCGTAATTTTTTGTAATTAACGGTGAGCAAATATTTGTGTTCGTTTGAATTCGAAAATGTGACATTGACATTGGCATATAATTTATTGTTGCGATCATAAAAAAAAAAACGTTAGACAGCGTTCAAAATAAAAAGTTATGATTAGTCAAATCTTTTTTTTTCTACTGTGTCAAAAAGCCCCACAGATCTCGAATAGCCCCATCATACGGTAATTAAAATGAGGTTAGGCAATTATTTTTTATAATTAACAAGTAAAATGCACTCACCGACTATAGAAAATAGATCACCATTAGCGAATCTTGTAACATTTGCCAGCGCCATCTCTCCGTCTGCACTGGAACTACTTGCTACAGTTACTGTCATTAGAAATACTACTAGCGCCATCTTCTTTTAAATGGGCACAATACGTCGTAAGTTAAGAATCTCTACGCCATACGCCGCAATCTACGCCATTTTTAACCAGCTGTCGCCATTTTTGTTATAAAACATTTATTTATTTTGTAATTTTTCATTTTTCGTTGATAAGCTTTATACATTCTCTGGTTCATTTAAAATATTTTCGGTTATGACTTAAGCTAAACTAACATCTGAAACAAAACACTTTAATGAGATTCAATTTATTTAAATCGAATATTCTACGTTTCCATTTTAATGTGATATGTATAAAATACCTATGTGATAAAATGTCAAAATTCAAAGTTTTGTAAAATGAATGAAATTACGATAACTAACTGTTTAATTATTCACGAATATTGTTTTAATTTAATGGAATTAATTTTCTGTATAAATAACGAAAACTTTATTTTTTAAAATATTACCTATTTCTTATCATATTGACTTTATATTTAGGCTGTGTGTTTAAAATTGCCATATTGCCCATATGGCCTTAAAAATTAAAATGAATGACTTGTTAAATAAACATAAAAATATATAATTGGATAACACGAAATACTATAACTCCGTTAAATTATACATCAAAATATATACATAATACGCTTCATCTGGGTCAAGATATCAACAAATAAAACCAATACCGCGGTATATACTTGAAATTAATTAATGAAGGTGCTAGATTGCGATGGCGGTCTTCGCTATTTATCATTTAAAAAATATACTATTCGATAAAATAAAGCCTTCTTAGACGAGAAGTTTGTTAATATGGCATTCAAATAGCAAATTATTGGTTTGGGGGTCGGCACAACATGTTGTCACATGATTTGATTACTTACGTCGTATTATACGACCAGCCTCCTGTCTGACGTCCACTTACTTTAGTCGCCTTTTACGACACCTCGTTAAGAAATGAGGGTGGTCAATCTACTCAGCCGGATACCACACGGCAATTCGCCTTACCTAAGTCGCCCTTTAGGACACCTCGGTAAGGTAATGAAGGTGGTCTATTCTACTCTACCGGACACGGCATCTATGTTGTCTATATGTGTAATTAATAAATTTATTAGAACTTCACATTTATTTCAAAATTTTTTTTAGTTTTGCCAACTCTTGCAGCTAATGTAGATTTGTCAATTCATTCTTGTTTGAAAAACTCAGCAGTCACTTTAAAGTTTGTCAAAAGTATACTCCCTACTACATATATTTACCTAAATAATATAACTTCTCGAAGAAACAAATAATGCTTATACACTAATCGTTCACTGTCAATTTTCGGTTATTAAATTCGCAGTCATTTCAATAAAAACCACTCGCGAGTGAAAACTGTATGCCACTTTCGAAATGGCTATATTTATTAATTATGCATACCATCTTCAATATATCATACAACCTGTTATACATATTCAAAAATACAATCTCTAACTTTATTAATTTCACCTTTACACTGTGTCAATATTGCATTCATTTTTATCTTACGTCATTATGTGTTAATATATTTCACATTATTATACTGATATTTAAAGTCAAACATAAAGCTTTGATTATACAAGTTCTAGAAAAAACACGGTTAGGACATGTAGAACGTATTAACGAGATTAGTGCCAATAAAACCAGTCGATTGTTGAAATTCATAATATGTTATAAATTTGAAAGTCTGTCTTTCTATGACACTCTTTCACAACTAATGCGCTGGGGCAATGTTAGTGAATTTCGGTGCAATTGAAGTATAAATAAAGGGCTGATGTATTTGAATTCTCGAGTACGATATTCACGACATAACATGTTATCGATCTTCATCATTCATCATTCTCGTTCCTTTATCCCACGTTACATGTTTTGGCTAGTTATTTTACGACCGGCCGACTGTCTGATGTCAACTTACCTTAGTCGCCTTTTAGACACCTGGGTAAGAAAGTGGTCTATTTTACTCAGCCAGAAACTACACGGCAGATAGGTTGATATCAATATAAGCTTATTTATTTATCTTTAGTTTATTGGCTACATCTTTTTTACGTTCGTACTCATACTGGCCCTTTGGTAATAAATCAAAAATAAGGTAATCGGTAGAAGTGCTAAAGTTACCTACATTAGTGAATGAAAAGCGAAGAAAAGCGCTAGAACGGGCCGCAAGATGTTGGAATGCTGAGCCATTCGCAGAAAACAGTATAGGTCAACAGTAGGTAGCCGACGACAAATAAAGGTGATAGGATTTAGGATGCATAATAACTGAGATCTGGAAAAACCTTTATATCCTAAAGCCCTGTTCAACAGTTCATAAGAAGAGGGATACAACAAAGAACACAATTGTTGCGACTTAATGACACTGAGAAGATGTTTGTAAATTTTAGGAGTGGATACATAGAGTATAAAGTATATTTTAGGTACAAGAAGCCTTAATCGCGGAACGGACGTCCCTGGTGGTAGAGCGCTACAAAATTTCTTCGTAGAGTTCACTGTTGTAGAGCAGAGATAAGTATATTTATTACAAAATAGATTTTAATGATTTTTTTGAGGAAACTCACAAATGGTGTTGTAACGAATATCAAAATGCAAAGCTAATTTAATAATTGCATCATGAATGTTAAATTATTTCTTAATTTTCGACAGGGACGATATTGCATAAAATATCGATTTTTTACTATCTCAACAGATAGACGTGTTTGTCGGACAAAATCTTTATGAAGATTTCCATATATACGGCCTTGCGATGCTTGAATCTATCAATTATGCTGCATTTTATACAAATCCTACACTTTACTGCTGTGGTTGCTTTCTCTCTTTCAAGGAGATAGGGTTTGTCAAGCATTACATTAAGTAATAGGCCGCTACTACTATATATAAATATGCTACTGTATATTTTTTTAATTTCAATATTAGATAAATTGTACAACAAACTCTTGAAGTAAGTAACCTATTTTTGAATGCTTTAAGCGCGATGACATCACTGTATATTCTCGTGTAATGATCTTAAAATAACAAATCTATAATTGTCGACATTGTATAAATATATACACCTAATAATACTAAACTGCCTATCCGATTAATACATCAACAATATAACTCTTATCACGAACTAAACGATACATTAAAATGACACTTTTCTTGACATTATTGTAATAGATGGCCCACGGCATGGTTATTTTATGCTAATAAAACATAATAGACCGTTAAACAATAGAAGAAAGCCTACCGTCTGACAGATATTGTCGTATATTTTAATACAAAAGCGAAGGTTTATATATGGCTGTCAAATCTGTTAACATTTTATAGAGGGT
This sequence comes from Morpho achilles, assembly GCA_947086495.1. Taxonomy (NCBI): domain Eukaryota; kingdom Metazoa; phylum Arthropoda; class Insecta; order Lepidoptera; family Nymphalidae; genus Morpho; species Morpho achilles. Next base: position 10,549,128 of record CAMTZB010000020.1, read on the forward strand.
CAAAGATTAGCCGCCACACGCAGTGTAAAATATAGGCTACATCTTGGGCGGTGCGGCGCTTGCCAATTTTTTCATGGCGCCTATACTGTTGATGATGCTTCGGTTACGGCGCGAGACGATCGCAGATATTGTCGTAGTGAGAATGTGCGCTTTGTGTGTTGTTGATAAGCAACAACACACCAAACAAGCACTACACACATTCGCTATGACAATCTCTACATTCGTTTCGCCCCATTATGCCATAACATCATTGGGAAGATAGGCACCATGATAAAATAGTAATGCATTGGCATTACGATTTTAAGTCGTATCGCGTTTTGTGGACCTGCTTGTATAAGGTATGTGAACGTTGCCTGCTTCCTACACTCACCTTTACATAAAGTCTCTTTACAAACTCGGGTTATAACAAAATGATCTATCATAACTTCTGTGTTGTAGCTTTGGGAATTTGTTTAATAACAAGTATAAAAGCTTTAAGGATCTTCAAATATTTTTTTTATAATCCACGATAAAATGATCTATAAATCTTTCTTATCTTAATGTAAAAGCTAGTTTCACTAAGCACACCAAAGTGGCAAAGATAAAAGCCTATAAATTTTATTACGTCGTAAATTTTTTCGTGATTCTGGAATCTAGTCGAATTGAATATCGTGTTGAGAATTTTTTTTATTATCTCGCTGTCCTATGTTTACTTTTTAAAGTAATAATTCAAGAATTCGTCTCTATTATAAATTATTCGCTATTAATATAATTAATAAATGATAAATAAATCGATTTATTACCACTTAATTATATTACTTTCCCTACTTATGATTTTTTTGCTATTAAGTTAAGCGTTTAAGTAAGCTCAATAACGCAATATAACATTAACATAAGTTTATGACGAAATAGTCGTTTAAGAAAATATTGCTTGAAGTTAAAGTTGATACTTTTTTGATGCAAAAGCCTATCTGGCTATTGTATTGAACTAATAATATCTAATTTGGCATAATTAAAGGTTTAAACCGGGATAACATATACAGATAAAAATTCCTGTTTATCCTTCGAAAACAAGAAAAAAATGATGAATGAAAATAATTTTTTTGTATGTGTGTATGTTGGATAGTTTAACACCTAAGTTAATCTAGTAAAATATCTAGTAAAAAAGCTAGCTAGTAAAAAAATGAAAGCCTCTATAACGTTGTTGTAAATTCTGTCCGCTTAGAAATCCTTTGGAACGTTATCACATGTTATAAACATATTTTGCAACTGGTCGCCTTCCTGACATCAACTTACTTAGTCGCTTTTTACGATACTTCTGTAAGAAATGAGGGTGGTATATTCTACTGAGCCGGATATCACACTGCATCTGACAATCATAGCTTATAACGAGCTATAAGTATATCTTTACATATTATAAAACAAAGTCGCCAAAAGCTGTCCATATGTATGTGATCGATTTCCTTAAAACCTACTAAACGGACTTTTGTATGGATTATACTAAACGATAAAAGCTTTAGGTCGGTACATTTTTACACAGTTAAACCGATTTTGATAGGTCTTTGACTGGAAGGCAGAATAGGTTGTGTCTGTAGGCAAAAGCCTATACACACAACCTACTCTGTACAAAACTTAAAAGTGAAAGTTTAAGTTAAAAAGTATTTTAACTTAGAATTTCTGTGGGATCGGCTTTTATGTGTACTTTGTGATACACTGATTTCCACGCTGCAAAAGCTGCGGGCACTTCAAGTTCTTTGTATAATATACGCAAGACTTTACCGACTTCAACCTATTTAGTTCTCGAAAAACCATTAATCATGATAGATGTTAAAGTGCAGTGTAATGGCATGAAGGTGATTCGAACAAATTAAGATGAGATATTAATTTGGCATGCACCTCATTAAGGAAACCGATAAGGCACAGTTAGGAATTCTAAAAAGAGTACCGAAGAATATCTAACAGCAGTATAATATAACTGTTTTTATACTATTGTGAAGTAGTGATATGAAAAATCAATCTATATGTCCATCTAGTCGATTGCGTTTTGTTTTTTTTAGTTCAATTTAATAATACAATTGTTATATTAAAAGCGACTTTGTATTCATAGAAAAATTATTTTAGTCCAAAATTTTTGAAATCTGACAGGTAAACGTAAGATATAGACCAATTTAACGATAAAAAAGACGCCAGACCTCAGACTTCAGGAAGTCTAACTACCCTCTAGATTTTTATGTTATGACATCGGCACAACATGTCTTCTTTCTCCATTCTTCTCTATCATTCGTCAACTCTGGTGCCACTCCTTTAACGTGCATATCATTTTTCACACACTCCATCCATCGATTTTTTTCGACCTCCCCCTAATCATACATCCATCCACATTCATATTTAAAACTCTTTTGGTCACATGATTTTCATCGCTCCTCATTACATGACCATACAAACTTAGTCTCGCACTTCTCATCTTTTCTGTAATGGGCGCAACTTTCAGACTTCCTCTAATATACTCATTACGTATTCTATCAAGTTTTGTCACACCACACATCTAGATTAACATTCTCATCTCATTCGCACATTTCTTTCATCCTTGTCTTTTATTCCCCAACATTCTGATCCATACATTACGACAGGTCTAATGACCGTTGTATAAATTTTCCGCTTAAGTTAAAGGGGTATGTTATGACATCATTATTATTATTTCAAATTCAAATACTAGTCTATAAAAAACGTTGGAAAAATATTATTAATTTACATAACATAGGTAACATTATTGAGTTACCTAACAAGTGTTATCTAATTTCGAAATCATATACATGTCGCTGATTTTTGTGATTTTGCACAACATCGTCCCTTATACACTATTCTATGTAAAAAGAATTTAGACTAAAATACACATACAACCGCCGTAAAGCTTTTTCAGTTAGGGCTCTTTATACGATACCATCAAAAGAAACTAAGGATCTGACATAGCTTTAGGATTATGTTTTACATAAAATTTAATTACATTTTCACTTCCAAATATTCGTTTTTCTGCCGGTTATAATCGTATACGGATATAATCGCACTAAAAATAATTCCTTATTTCAGAATGACGTAATTCATACTTTATGGATTGAATCTATCTTTTATATCTCACCATTTGCATATATTCTGGTGTTATGGGACGCGTCATAATACTTGGTGTAAACTATGGGCAAATAAAATAAACACGGAAGGTAATATACAAACCGTTTAAGGCACATTTGACTATTTTAAATACCAGTAAATGCCGAAGTTAAGTGTTAGAACATTTTACACGCATGTACTCGCTATAAATTAAATAGGAACATGATTTTACTGCTGGGTCGTTACGGGTCATACAATACGTCGATTCCATTATACAAATTACTTACCTTTCATTAAGTGTTTAAATTTATTTTTATGAATCCTTCACGAGGCCAGAGGCCAGTTGTCATGGACCATAAATAATCTACATCCATCCGTTACCGTTAAAACGGTAGAAACGTTTCGAAAATACTGGTTTTGATCTATAGTAATATATAAAACTAAAGATTTTGTTTGTTTGAACGAGCTAAAACTACTGGACCGATTTGACTAATTTTTTATGTGTTAAATAGTCCATTTATCAAGAAAGGCTATATACCAGCACGCTAAGATGAATAGGGGAGGAGCAGTAATAAAAATTTTACGAAAAAGCAAATTTTAAAGCTTTCCTTGCGTGCGCTAAGTAAACGGTAAAAGATATTAAAAAATCAAGTATTACAAAATTCTGCCCCTCTAAAAGTTCTTAATAAAAGTCTGCGACATTTTTTTTTTTTTTTTTTTTTTTTTCGAATATGACTAATGCTGTTAGCCCTAATGGCTTTGACAGCGTCACCGATAAGACGGGCGAGCGCAGAAGCATCGCCGAGAAGAGATGGATAATACAAGCGGGTGCATTACAAGCACCCGCCCTACAGGGGGCGTCGCCTTAAGGGTGTCTCCTGCGAGACCGAACCTCGGCTTAAGGCGGCGCGTTTTTGGAGGGCTGCATCTAATAAATGACTTGGAAGAAGTCTGCGTCACGGCGGCCGCGGCAGAGGGCTGCGGCCGCTTGACACAAGCAAGCGGGGACCTCGTCTTCGCCGGCGAAGACGCTGTTTGTGTAAATGTAATGTGTGTATCTTGTTGGATGCTGTGATAGCATCGTCGGGGTCGTTAAGGACGCTCTTCGGGCGCCTGTGAATCTTATTGGGGTGCCTGAACACCTTATAGTTGGACGCGGCCACTATAAGGGGGTTTGGGTGGATGGACGCTTTCTCGAAGTAAGTCGTCGAGAATCGTCTGAAAAGATCGGCTATCGTGGGTAGGTCGAGATCTCTATGGAGGTTCACGTTGCGCACGAACCACGGACAGCCAGTGGCTGTACGCATGAATCGATTTTGAAGTGTCTGCAACGGACACAGTCGTGATTTCGGGACGTGCGCGAACGTGACGCTCGCATATGTCATGATGGGTCTGATGCAAGTTTTGTAAAGTGTCACTTTGTTGCGAAGTGACAGTTTACTTGTCTTGCACAGTATCGGATAGAGGCGTCCCATGGCGAACGCTGCCCGGTTACGGACAACGCGGATGTGTCGGATAAAGGATAGGGTCGGTTGGAGGATGACACCTAAGTATTTGACTTCCTTTTGCCAATCTATGTATTTGTTGTATATGGAGACTCTAGGGGGCGTCCGGATGAAGTCCATGGCTCTCCTAGATCTCGCAAAGAACATTGCTGCGCTTTTATCGGGATTTATTTCGATTCTCCACCGGCGGAACCAGCTTCCGAGCTGGTTGGTTGCTCTTTGGAGCCTATCATTAATAGTTATGGGATCTCTACAGGTGGTATAGATTGCGGTATCGTCCGCGAACATAGCTAAGTGGGTGACTGCACTATTTTTAGTGGAGAATCGTGGGATGTCACTCGTGTAGAGCGAGTAGAGGAACGGTGCGAGTACCGAACCTTGGGGGACTCCGGCGCTTAAGGTGCGTCTTGAGGAGAGCGCACCATCAATACGATATCTGAATGAGCGATTAGTAAGATAATCGCGAATGATAAGAACGAGTCTATCGGGGATTCCTAGGTTCGCGAGTTTGTATATTAAACCCGCATGCCATACCTTATCGAAGGCTTTGGCGACATCGAAGAAGACAGTACCGGTGTACCGTTTTTTGGCGAAGCCGTTGAGGACGGCTTCGGTAAGTCGATGTACTTGTTGTACCGCGGTGTGTTTGGCGCGGAAGCCGAATTGCTCATCCGGTATGAGCTTCATCGACTCCATGAACGTTATGAGTCTAGCGAGGATTACTCGCTCGTAGACTTTCCCTAAGCTGTTGAGCAGACTGATGGGTCGATAGCTGCTCGGGAGATTACTGGGTTTTCCCGGTTTACGAATACCTATTACTATTGCTTCCTTCCATTCGTCGGGGAAGGAGCAACCTAACAGGAGGGCATTGAAAATCAATACTAATAGGTTTATGAGTTGGTCGGGGAGGCACTTGAGTGCTTTATTGGATATGGAGTCGGGGCCTGGGGACTTGCGGGTCTTCAGGTTTTGGATAATGGAACGGACTTCCTCTCCGGTAGTGGGAGTGAGCGGCTCGCTTTCGGGAGCCTTCGCGGATATCCTAGCCGCCGCCATTTCCACTTCCGAGTGGAATTTGGCGTGTTCGGGATGACTGGGGTTATTTGAACATTGTCCCTCAAGACTGTCAGCCAAGCATTCGGCCTTATCGATGTCGTCAAAAGCGACCGGACGGTTTAAACGTATCAATGGAGGTGTAGCTGCACACTGGTCTCCTCTCAGGGATTTCGCCAGTTTCCAGAAAGCCAGGTGACTCGGCGAGATCTCTGAGAGTTTGTTGTCCCAGGCGGACTGACGGTTGAGGCTGAGTTTTTCTCTAACCTCTCTTTGAAGTCGCCGGAGTGTTCTCCGGTTATCGTCTGTCGGGTATGCGTCATGGGCCCTAGTGGCGGCACGTTTACGTCTAAGTAGGTCGCGCAGGTCGTCCGGTAGTCTCCCACGACCGCGGTCGTCGGGGACTTCCTTGGAGCAACGCTCGAGTGAGTCTGTTATATGTTTCGTAAGGTGGGTAACAGCGAACTTGGCACTATCTACGGAGTCTATCTTGTCAGGAATTTGATCTAGGTTGTCTGAGTTAAGGAACTGGAGTTTCCCGCCTAATTTACTCCAGTCGATTATCGTTTTTGTGGGAGGGGTCGTGGAGGTAGATTGCCCTAACTGAATTAGAACCGGACGGTGGTCCGAGTCTAATTCATGCAGGACTTCTATAGAATGTAACTGAAGAGCTACATTTTTGAAAATGTATATATCTAACACATCTGCTCTGTTTGGATCCCCGTTAGGCGGGTATCTGGTGGGCTCGTTAGGGGCTATCACCTCAAAAGCGAGGTTTGGAAGGCCGTTGAGGCCTTGGAGTATTGTGCCGTTCCGGTTGGTTCGGCGAGAGTTCCATTGGCCATGTTTGGAGTTGAAGTCTCCGGCCAGTATTACAGAGTCGCCTAGTGCGAGAAGAGTGCGGACGTCTCTTTCGAGTACCCGTTTGGTCGGACTGAGGTATACTGATGCTAGTATGATCGGCTGATGGCCGGTCATACCCACCTGACAGACTGAAGCCTCCATGTTAGTGAGCTTTGGGGAATCAAGGGGGGAGCATAGGAGGGCTCTTTTGTAGTAAATGAGCGTGCCGCCTTTTTTGGATGACAGACGGTCATTTCTAATCAAACAGTAGTTCGCAATATTGGGATTGCGAAATTGGGGTTTTAAGAAGGATTCTTGTATTAGAAGAATATCTATGTCGTGTGCAACTACGAAATCGCGGACTTCGTCCATGTGTCTGATAAGGCCGTCTGCGTTGTAGGTGACGAGCTTGAGGGAGTGGGGCTTGGCCCTACCCAGTGAGGGTTTAAGCTTAAAGCCTAGAGATGGCCTGCACCAAACTAGAGTGTTCGAGCAAGGCCATTAATCTGTTTTGAGGATTACTCCTCAGCTTGTTTGCCAAAATTGACAGCTCCGTAGTGTCAATCTTGGTCACTATGTCGCAAACGAGTTTCATGTCGTCAATGAAACTCGTTGCTGTGGGGGCGGCTGTCGCTTTAGGAGCGGCAGCTCTTATATTGGAGCTCAAGATGGCGGTAGCGGGTTTCGCTACCGTCTCTTGAGCCGGTTTAGCTGGCACAGCCGGCTCGGATGCCGGTTTCCTGTGCCAGGGGTTTGAGGTGGGGAGAGGCGCGGGGACGAACCTCTCAGCTGGTTTGGGGGCGGTACGGTCCGCCTTTTTACGGGTGGCCCTTCTGCCCCCTCGTTTTGCCCTAAGCGGGACTTTCGGGCAGCCGCGATAGCTCGCGGGGTGCCCTTGGGTCCTGCAGAGGACACAGCTGGGAGGTTCCTCGGACGGAACCGTTCTGGGGCAATCGGCAGTGCCGTGATCGCCCAGGCACTTGACGCACCTAGGTCGTGCGGTGCAGTTGCGCTGCGAGTGGCCGTAAAGCTGGCAGCGATGGCACTGCCCCATTACCCCACGCGTACGCGGCGTTTCTATACGCAGACCCGACAGTCTGCATATTGTTTGAACGTTGAAGACACGTTTGCCTTCAGGACTGAGGTCGAGGACCGCGAGACAAAGTTCATAAGGAACTTTGGTCCTGTGGTGGTACATGCGGTGTACCTGTCTTACTGGAAGGCCCTGGCTGAGGAGGTCCTTCTTAATAAGGTCGCAATCTATCTCTACTGGGAGTCCGCGGATGACGACGCGAAGTTCGCGCTCGTCTTCTAAGGCGTACGTGTGATAGCCGATCTTTTCGGCATCCAGGAGCGTCGTGAGGCGACGGTGGTCCGTTGAAGACGGACATTGCACCATTATGCCCTGGCTTGTGGACCGGGCAGAGGTGAATGGGATGGACGAACTGTCCATGCGCGGGATTAACCGGTTCCACGCGTCTTTTTCCCTAACAAATAGGGGCGGCACCTTCTCCTTCCTCTCCGTCATAGGCGAGTCTTGTGGGGAGTCAGTCTGTTTTGTATTGGCCTGTGAGGCAGGCTGGGATTTGGGGGTGGGACGCGGGGCAGGTGCACCTGCGTCGTTTGTGGCCCTTTTGGGCGGGACGGTCTTGGGAGCCTTCAGCTTACGCTTCTGGCTCTTGGATAGGACGGCGGTGAAGCCGTCGTCCTCGTCTGAGGCGGATGACGCCGAGGGGGACGGGGATGGGGACTGCGAAGCATCGGATGCTTCGGCTTCCTCACCGGACTCTGATTCCGAGTCAGTCTGTTCCTCCACTTCCATGTCAGGAGACACGGAGCGGGAACGATCTTTGGCCTTCTCCGCAGAGGGGGGAGAAGGTGCCACCGGGATGCCATTCTGGCCCTGAGAGGGCGGGAGGGCTTTGGCGAGTTCCTGCAAAATGCCGGGGTGGTGCGCCTGGAGGAACGCGAAAATTGCGTCTAGTAACGGTTGCCCCGTGGGGCGCAGGGGTGGGGCCATATTGGCCCGCTAGTGTGGGGGTGGCCTCCCTGCCGGAGGGCAGGGAGGTGTGTACCTAAGAAAAAATCTAGGTCTTAGTCTCTCTCCCTTCGGGGGAAAGAGGTGAGTACCTAAATTAAAAATTAGTGTACTTACGCACGGAAGTCTGCGACAGCATATGTATGGCTTTTAAGGTATACCTACTTTAACCATTTTTATGGCAATTGTAGTAGGGGGTCATCTCGCATACCCTTGGTGGTAGGCGGGGTAAGGGCCTCGAGGCGAACCTCTTTGCCCTGGCCGGTCCTCGCAGGCTTTAATGGCCTGGACTATGTTCGGGCCTTAGGCCCAGGTCACCTGGGTGACCTAAGGATTGTCGGGTTCGGTGGGGGGGCCTAGGAGTGGTAGCTCCCAGACCGCGATGTCCAAATCGGGGCTGTCTCGTCCGGTGGTGGTTGTGTTTCGTTCGGTTCTACTTTAACCATTTTTATGGCAATCAAAATACTATATTTTGGTTTTAATATTTTCACGCGGGCGGAGCTGCTAGCGATTGCTAGTCTTTTACTGTCTATAAATATCAAAATAATTGAATATGAAATAAATTACTTGATAATATATATTACAACTAAATATTAACGAGGCATGGGCACTTACATGACACTAATTGTCCATTAACTTAGCTCAGGATTTTCTATAATTAACCTCGAGATATAACGACTTTCTCGTATTGATGCACAAAAAACTTCCTAAAACCATTTTGGTATCGTTATTGATTTAAAGGGTTTTCGGTGTAGATAAACATGGTGGAGGTGAGGCCGTGCGACTCCTTCGAGGGGGTCCAGGGTTCAAAACCCGAGCACCAAAAAGTTTTTCTGTTAAAACTTTGATGTCTAATTGAAAATTGCAATTTATCATACGCTTTTCGTTGAAGGAAAACATCTTGAGGAAATCTGCATACCCCTGGGGAATAATGGATATATGTCAACCTACCAATCCGCATTGGAAAAGCGTGCAGGTCTTAACTCCAAACTTTCCCTCCGAAAAAAAACGAAGAGAGGAGGCTTCGGCCCAGCATTAGGATAATAATAGGCCGTTACTTTAAACATCGTGAGGAACCATGCTATCTCTTGAAAATTCGTGTGATATGCACATATATACAATCGGCATTGGAACTGCGTATTGGGTCTAAGCTTCTACCTTTTTCTTCAAAAATGAGATGGAGCCTGTCCTAGCAGTAGGATAGTAACATGCTGTTATTTTACCTATTTAAGACCTTTTATTTAACCTGCCGTGTATGTATCTGAAGGTGGAATCTTGCAAGTTAAATTTCCAACATCTCGGTGTCCGATTGAGCTGGTTTTACATACTGATCCAGTTTTCATAACAATGCATGTTTATGATAAGCATGACCTGATGTTGCTTGTTACTCCAGATGACGAACTCCTCAACAGTTAACAGTAGGGACATGACATTTTGTTAAAAGATTTTTTAAAAGCCTTTTTAACTTGACTTGTTTGTTATTATACTATAAAATTTTGGCCACAATAGTTTAAAATGTCGTAAAATTTCAAGCTACGTGAAAGCTTTCTTCAAAAACTGGTTAATCCGTTTGAGATATAACAAAATAATAAATAAATGATGAACTTGTGCCTCTTTTAAAGATCGATTCAATTTAATATTTTTTCAATCGATGTCTCGGGTACAGTTTAGTATATAAGCAACTCAATTCAACATCATCTTCCTGACCTTATCCCACTATAAGTGGGGTCGGCACAACATGTTATAAACATGTTGTCACATGATTCGTCTACGTATTTTACGACCGGCCGCTTGCCTGACATCCACTTACCATAGTCGTATTTTACGACACCTAGGTAAGAAAGAGGGTGGTCTATTCTACTCAACCGGATACCACACGGCGGGTCGACTTACCTTAGTCGCCTTTTACGACACCTCGGTAAGAAATGAGGGTGGTACTATTCTATTCAGCCGGATACCACACGGCGTAAGCAACTCAATTCAACATTAAGCTTAATTGAGTTAGAGGGACACGATTTTTTTTAAAACCTTGTTACTTTTCGTTACTAAATGGTCGAGATGAAAATTCTTGTAAACAACTTAAATGTTCCAGGATACATTTGCTTCAATGCAATCTCCTGTGTTAATATCGCAAAAATTCTCTGAATTCTTATTATTAGATCTCTATCATTCAGGCAACACTAAATACATTATCATCACTCTTCACCTGATTGCGACTGCAATTTAGTATTTAGGTCAGTTTCCTCCCACAAGCTTTTTATTTTGGAAACTGTTATTTATGATAATTAAGCAAAATATATTAAATTTCTCTTAAAATATATTTTTATTTTTTGTTACAGATCTAAACTAAAATATTTCTAGATTCTAGCTTATAAATGTTTATTTAAGCGCAAATATCGAAGAATTTTAAAATAAATAACGGTGCTTCGAATATATTACTTGACTTTCTTAATTCAACGGTCAAATTCTCGCTTGATTTATGGGGTTAATTATTGAACGCTTGTTCATGGGTCATCTTTAAATAGCCGTGATTTTTATTATTTTTTTCCTTACTCTACAACACATATAATATTAATTAGATAGAGCTTCCGGTAGAGACGTCTGCTTCGAGACAAAATTTTTTGATCACTTTCTTACCGAAGTGTCTAAGGCAAGTCGACCCGCCGTGTGTTAGACGACTCATGTGAGAACATGTTTATATTGCTAATTAATACAAAGTACCTGGTAGACCGACCCTTGCTCGGTAATTTATTACAAAATAAAAAAGAGAAAAAAATAATGAGGTAGTTGGGGATCAATCGTAGATATTTATATTTGTCGAGACTGCCCGTTCCCCGAATAAGCTACGCTGACTTGACAGTTTAAGGCAAAAATAGTGTTTTATATTCAATATAAATTAAAGTATTTTGTAATGCCTAAAAACAGGGATAAAACGATTTTTTTAACATGAAACCTAGCTAGATTGATTTTCTCCCCCAAAACCCCCAACATGCTGAATTCCAGGAAAATAGTTGGAGCCGAGTATGACATGCATATAAAAGGAGTGGCGCCAGAGTTGACGAATGATAGGACAGAATGGAAGAGAAAAACATGTTGTGCCGACCCCACTTAGAGTGGGAAAAGGACAGGAAGATAGTTGGAGCTGTTTCCGAGATTCCGAAAATATAGATATATACATACAAGATTAACTCATTTAAATATTAAAGATTTGTTGTAGAATAAGGAAAAAATGAATAAAAGTTACAGCTTTTATAGATGATGCCTGAAGCCACACGGCATGGCTGACAACATAAGTCAATTCGAGAAAAAAAACAGCACTAGTCTTTTCTAAAAAAAAAAAATATTCGATGTTATTAAAAAGTAATGACGAACAGACTCTGTTCACGGATGTAGGGTGCCAGAAGACTACTCATTCTTTAGTTAGTACCTAGAAAGCATTTAAGTCCAATCTCAGATATGAGTGTCGGCCTCGTCACTCTCTGTATGTTATTGTTAACTTAATTTCACATAACGCTAATTAACAGGTTATCTTTATCTTTTACGGAAAGGTGCAAAAAATGAATATAAAATTTTCAATGTCCGAAATCCGTAACCCAAAATTTGCAGTGTTTACTTAAGTACTTATATTCTTTACTGGAATTTTTGAATGAACTTACTAATTGAGATGAACGATGCCGCCACACAAGTTTAACAGTTATTCAGAGGCTTTGAGTAAGAAAAAAAAATTGAAAGAGCTTCTGTGCTAAAAACCTATTAATCACTACTAAACGGGATCCACCGATGTACCCGTCTGAATAGAATAGACCACCCTCATTTCGTACCGAGGTGATATATATATAAAAGATAATATATCTATAATATTTAAATGAGTTAGTCTTGTATGTATATATATATTTTTGGAATCTCGGAAACGGTTCCAACGATTTACCCGAAATTCAACATGCAGGGGGTTTTGAGGGAGAAAAATCGATCTGGGTTTTATGTAAAAAAAATCTTGAATTTAAACTATCGTGAGTGGTATTCATAATTAATGTACAAAAACCGGCTATACTCACGTGTTATTTTATCGGATGAGCCAAATGACATTAATTTTAAAAAAAATCGTTTAATCCCTGTTTTTTGGTCATTAAAAAATGTTAAAATTTATATTGAATACTAATATTCGACACTATTTTTGCCATAAACTGTCAAATCAGCGTATCTTATTCGGGGAACGTGCAGTCTCGAGAAATGTAAATACCTAGAATCGATCCCCAACTACCTGATTATTTATTTCTCTTGTTTTTAAGTCTCTTTTTTTTATTTTATGAAAAAATAGTCAACCAGATACTGATTATAATGGTTACTGAAAAATTTGAAAAATTTCAATTCAAAAAGTTGCCTTTCAATTTCCTTTTAAAGTAAGATTAGAGTGAAAAATATACAAAAGAAAAACCTGCCATGTGACGAGTCATATCAGTACCTAATACAGTAGTCATTACCTACTAAAATGCAATAAAAAAAATCTTTATTTACCAAGAACACATTGAAAAATAACTGGGACTGTCCCTAGGAAATTATAGGTAATAATAATATGATACATTAACAATAAAATTTTACTTTAACATGGTACATTTAAAATAAACCTAATAGATTTTTTTTATAACGTCAACACAAGATTACTTTCGATTTAGCTCTTAAATCGCTTGGAATTTCAAAGATGGAATTTTAATATGCCCATAATAATATGCCTGTGAATTAAATTTTTTTGATCGATTCTTTGATAATATTCATAATTTAGCGTTAATCTAATTGATCTCTCTAGAAAAGTTATTAATCATACAAACCAGTGTGACAAAATATATTGACGCTATTTGAATTTATACGAGTATAAGCTTTTACAACTTATATTCCTATCTCACCTTTTCATCTGATAATATTAGCATACAGAGCCACAGATAGCTGTTCTAGTTTCTTAGCTTCTAGTTTTCGATTACCACTCTCCTAATATTTTCGCGTGCGTTAGTTTTAATTCTTGAAGCTGTGATGGCCCAGCGGTGCAACCGTGTGAATCTCTTGAGACGATCATGGGTTCAAACCCGGGCAGACACCAATGAATTTTTGTATTAAAACTTATGTGTCTAATTGATAATTGCAATTTATCACACGCTTTTCGGTGAAGGAAAACATCGTGAGGAAACCTGCATATCTCTAGAGAATCCTAGGGATATGTGTAACCTACCAATCCGCATTGGAGCAGCGTGGTAGGTCTTAGCTCCAATCCTTCTTTCCAAAAATGGAGAGAGGAGGCCTATGCCCAGCAGTGGGATAGTAACAGGCCGTTACTTACTTTTACTTACTAGTTTTAATTCAGTAACTTAGATAGGAATTAGGTCAATAATATGTTTTTAAGAATAATGTTGAGACTGAAATGTTTGAGGTTACTACGGTATTTAAAATAATGGGAATTAATACTGTATCTGTTTAAATAGCTTTTCAAATACGCATAGAGTGTCACCTTTTCTAACCATTAAAGTTATAATAGATGCAGTAAAGTTATACTTAAAAGAGAGCTATATGCTAACGATGACTTTTTAGCCATATAAAAGGGGAATATCTGTACCCATAATATATAGTGAAAACTACATGAAAATCCATTAAATGGTTGAGGCTATCGCGAAAAGACAGAAAGACAGATACACTGAGGCGTTGAGGGACTTTGTTTTATAATATGTAGTGGTGGTGGTTTTTTTTTTTTGTTCCAGACTTTTGAATTTGAAAATTAAAACCCAGGGTAAGTCAAAAACTTACCCGGAGTTTTGAGATTCAAAAGGTTAATGTTACAACATTGAAATTTAATCCTATTTTTAGTCTCTATATTTTATTGATTCATTTCTAACATACCGACATTTTTTTCTCAAATTAACGCTTTAGGATATTCTGTGCTAACATTTCATGCTTGTTTTTGCGAATGCACTTTTTTCTCTTATTTAAGTGTAAGATAGCGACAAAAACAAAATTAAGTAATACTAAAACAAAAAAATGTATGCCATGTAGGCTTTCTCCATTATTTGATTCTTATTTTGCTCTTTATATAACGATTTTTCATAAATTTTCATACTGTTACTTGTTGTTAATATTTCATAGCTCAACCGAACTCAATAGTTCATACTTACCTCTAAGTCATAGAGGTCTTCAAAAAATGTTGTTACTAGTATAGATATTATAAATACCTACTTTTTTTTGTTTCTATTCTAGTCCAACTTGCTCCGGTTGTATTCGGGTTGTCAATCGGGTTACTTGAAAACCTAACTAAATTCTACAAGCGGTTGAAATCGAGAGATGCCATCTCAAGATATAAATGTGTGTAAAAAATAGTAACATTTAAGTGAAAAAATATAACGGGTTTGAAACAGATTTGACATACTTAACAACTTTCGAATCTTAATACATATTTAAGGAGACGCTTATGGATTGATTAAAATGCCGAACTTGTGATACTGAATTTGTTAGTCAAAATATTTATCAATCGCGATCTTCTTATGTCGATAACTACGGCTGGATATTGATTTAATTTTTTTTTTATACATTGCTCCCCTGTTCTAATCCCACTCTAAGTGGGGTAGGCACAACATATTATAAACATGTCATATGATTTTAAACTTTCGCGATTCATACTAATTAAAATATAAACAACCGGGTCACATCGCGATAATTACGTTACCTTCCGCATCCACCGTGGTCACGAACTGAGTTCGTGACCACGGTGGATGCAACTCTGCCGAAACGTCGAACCTTATACAAAGGTAACGTAATTATCGCGATGTGACCCGGTTGTTTATATTTTAACATGTCATATGATTTGGCTAGGTATTTAACGACCGGTCTGCTAGACGTCAAATTACCTTAGTCGTCTTTTACACTTCAGTAAGATCATGATCTATTTTACTCAGCCGGATACTATACGGCTAGTCAACTTACCTTAGTGACGTTTTAGGACACCTCGGTAAGAAATGAGGGTCGTCTATTCTACTAAGTCGGATAACACTGCAACCGTTTACCCGCAACTTCGTTTGCGTGGACTGTTGTCGCGTGATAGGTTGATAATATATGGCGCTATGCAATGTCGTCTTAATCTTGTAGAATTAACAGGATTTCTATGGTCTATATGTTACCCCTGTGTGTAAGGAGTAATTGTGCCAAATTCCATCGATATTGGTTCAGCGGATTTGCCGTGAAAGATTAAAAAACATACATCCATACTCCCAAACTTTCGCATTAGCATGGTATAGGATTTTCACTGTGACATAAGCTGTTTTTAACACTACCTATGTATCTTTCGAAGGCTTTATCACTGTTACGAATTGGTAATTAAAAATGAAATACATTTTGTAATGACATTACCATTATCTTCCTGCCCTTATCCCACTCTAAGTGGGGTCGGCACAAAATGTTATAAACATGCTGCCACAGGATTTAGCTGCGTTTTTACGACCGGCCGCCTGCCTGTCATCAACTTACCTAAGTCGTATTTTACGACACCTTGGTAAGAAAGAGGGTGGTCTATTCTACTAAACCGCATACCAGACGGCGTAACATTTTGTAATGACAGTAATGATATAATGTCGCTAATTTAATTAATAACACAAATGTCTACAGCATTTCCGTGTGGTATCGGCTGAATAGAATAGTACCACCCTCATTTCTTACCGAGGTGTCGTAAAAGGCGACTAAGGTAAGTCGACCCGCCGTGTGGTATCCGGCTGAGTAGAATAGACCAACCTCATTTCTTACCGAGGTGTCCTAAAAGGCGACTAAGGTAAGTTGACCCACCGTGTGGTATCCGGTTTAGTAAAATAGACCACCCTCTTTCTTACCGAGGAGTCGTAAAATATGACTAAGGTAAGTTGGCGTCAGGCAGGCGGCCGGTCGTAAAATACATAGCCAAATCATATGACAACATGTTTGTAACATGTTGTGCCGACCCCACTTATAGAGGGATAAGGTCAGGAGGATGATGACAAATGTCTACAGCAGAAAAATATCACTTTTACACGTAATAAGTAATTTAAAAAGTTTTCCTACTAATGGCGCCTATATTTTTTTACTCGTAGATAGTAACACTGTAACGAGCAATAGTAGATAAAGACATTAATATTTTAATGAGAATAAAGTGCGTGGGTGCGTGATATCACTCGATTAAAAGACAAGCTGTTGAGTTTCAATTTTATTCGATAGTAACAACATTCCGGACCGATGTTACCATGTCATACAAAAAAGATTGATTCGAGAGGTCTTGTGAAAGCCCGTTCAAATGGAACATATGGTAGTGATGGTCTTTATTCAGGGTTTGACAACCTGTGGCTCTTAGTATGTAATGCTGGATCAGTTCCAGCAGCAGCAGTTAGTAGCTGCAGCATACATAGGGATATAGGGACATAGGGACAGACAGAGAAAGCGACTTTGTTTTATACTATGTACTGATATCAAATATCAATATTATTAATGCAAAAATGTGTTTGTATTTTAATCGACTAGCGAATTTTGGCACATAACCGACATTAAAAAAACATTAACAAAAAAAAATCATATGTCTAAGTAACAGATGTATCATTGAAACCGCAAATGTGAAACGTATAATAATAAAAATAGTAAGCAAGTTGGTTACGGTAGTCGTTTATACATAAAATTCCGCAATCCATATTAAACTTATTGTTGAAGTGTTTAAATTAAGTGTAAGAAATATGCTTATACGTTAAGCATATTACACAATTGAAAATTATTTGAATGATAAAAATGTTTGGATTTGAAAATCCTTACACCGTAAAACAAAACTGCAGTTAAATAATGTAAATTTAAAATGTTTATAAGATTTACCGCCAATTTTCTCGCTGGTTATTCTCGGGAAGAATAACGTTCTAAAACAGTTGTAATTTCATTAAATCTAATTCACGATTTAATCCTTTACTTCAATAAATATTGATTTGATTTGATTTGATTTGTTTAAAACTGGAACATCTTTGTTGCATTGCAAAAGTACTGGAGCTTTAAACCGCAGCGTATTAAATTTATTTCCTACAATACATATATTACTTTCGAAACATAAAGGTGTAAATCAATAACAAGTAACTAAATGACAAAGCTTTGACATTACTTGACCCTGAAGTTCACCACAAAGCTGAAACAGCAATATCTTCTTGCTTATCAGGCACAACCTTACTTATAAATCAGTATAAGATGTACCAATAAAGTTGCATGCAAAATACTTTGTATCCGAATATAGCCTTCACTACCTTATACATAACGTCTCTTATTGTTTATATATTATTTGCTTTCACTGATTTGTTCCCACTGTATGTATTGGGGACATTACTGAAGACATTTGTATATATAATTTGTATATCTGTCTTGAACAAACACGGGTCAATCAGATTAATAGCATTTCTAGAAAAGCCATTAAATACAAAATTCAAGTTTGTATACAGGAGCGTATCGAAAAGCTACTTACCTATTTCACTTAAAGTATTTAAAGGAGAAAGTCCTATTATAACAAAGTTAATTTAAACTATACAAAATTTATGCGTCTTTTAGAGAAACAAGCATCGGCCTTTTTAAAGTCATATTTTAAGACTTGTCGGTCTATACTGACTGAATATAAAAGTAGTTATAGAGAGTTTATCGTAGGAGATAGAGACATGCTGTCGCGGACCTCTTGTGGTATTTTTGTAGATTTTCAATTTTCTAGTATATCTTACTTGGTTTACGCGGTGCACAGCAGGCCAGTTATTTTTACAACTGCGCTATTTCTTCAACACAATTTTACTTAACACTATAATATGCAATTAGCCAAAACTTTTCGGAATACCTTTTGTTAAAATCTGTACAAAAATCGGTTCAGTAGATTTAGAGAAAATCGATCACATACACACAAACGACTTTTGGTAACTTGGTTTTATATTAAGTACGGATAGATTAGCTTTCCGGCCATGAGTTTCTGTGGCTCAGTCTGGTTTCGAATTGCCCCCGAAATAAAACTCAACAGTTTAAACAAATGCTCCGATCATAACTTTAGAGGATCATCCGCTGGGTTATTCTTAAGATTGTCTGAAAATTCCATTAACATCGGTCCAGCCTTTTCGGAGTCTATAAAGGGCATACAGACAATCATTTATTTATATAAAATAAGATTTATATTATATTTAATAATTTATCTATTACCAGGTTATTTTCATATACCACCAACTAAGATTATAATTCTATAACTGCCGACGAAAAATGGCGCCTTCAATATGCTGGAAAAGTAAATGGGTCTATTATGTTTTTGTTTCGGCTATTTTGAGAGTCAGGGCAAGTAGGACACTTTTAGGACGTTTATTTTCATTGATTTTATCTATATGGAATGTACGTAGTCAGGATATGTCGGCTTTCTCGCAGTTCCATTAAACAATTGCCATTTGTAGAAGTAAATGTCAAACGATGCACGTAGCTAAAAGGTTGGCTTTCACGCTAGTATTCCTATAAAGCTAAATACCTTTATAAGGCCTATTGGATGTTTAAGATATCTATGGAATGCGTTTATATCATTGACTACCAATCAATATTACAGTAAACTTGCGTATTGACCTCTTGAAATAACTTTTTTATCACAATATATATCCTCCTGCCCTTATCCCACTCTAAGTGGGGTCGGCACAACATGTTATAAACATGCTGTAACATGATTTGGCTGCGTTTTTACGACCGGCCGCCTGCCTGACGTCAACTTACCTTAGTCGTATTTTACGACACCTCGGTAAGAAGGAGGGTGGTCTATTCTACTAAACCGGAAACCACACGGTGGGTCGACTTACCTTAGTCGCCTTTTACGACACCTCGGTAAGATATGAGGGTGGTCTATTCTACTCAGCCGGATAAACTTTTTTATCACAATCTTTAATATATATGATCATAAAACCTGATTTACAAGCGTTCCTAATGCAAGCCTGTAATTCTCCATGCTTTACGAAAGAAATGACAAATTGATTCGACTTTTATTGATTTATTTCGTTATGATGATAACACAAAGTAATAATTATCATCATTCGCCTATCCCACTCTAAGTGGGTTCAGCACAATATGTCTTCTTCCATTCTCCTCTATCATTCGTCAACTCTGGTGTCACTCCTTTAACATGAATATCATTTTTCACACAATCCATCTATCTTTTTTTCAGCCTAAACACACTTAACACACACATACACTATACACACATAACACAAAGTAATAATTATAGTATTACTAAAAACGTATACATTCAAAATATGTTTTTATAAATCCTGCGTATATGAGGTATGATTACGAATAGTAAGTACACTCTCTTGAGTGTACTATTGAGTATTATCTACATACATTTTCTATTTGCCTTGTCGCGTATTGTAGTTAAATAATATCATAATCTTTAGTATCATCGATCTCTACAAAGTAATTCTAAATTATTTTTTTTTATGTTCAACAAAAATGTACAAATCATATCTATCTTAGATTACTTACGCTATTCATCTTTAATTATAACAATCTGGCCTCACATCTGGTCAATCTGGCCTTTAGGACGACGTTCCCCGACGCTAGTAGAGCTTCTGCGCTCTACTCTCTCCATTTCGCAACCTCGATGATGCTTCTGCGCTCTCCCGCCCGACGCTGTCGAAGCCGTTAGGGCTAACAGCATACAGTCAATTAAAAAAAATATATTATAGCAATAACGTTTCTCGACCTTATATCATATACGAAAGGAACGGTTTGAATGTAATTTTTGCTGTGTAGACTGTTGACAGTAACAGTGACAGGTTAATGTTATTTGACGGATTAAGTCACAAGCTGCGATAGCCCAGCAGTGAGATCGTGCGATTCTTTAGAGGGGGGTCACAAGTTTAAACCCCGGGCAGACACTAATGAGTTTTTCTATTAAAACTTATGTGTCTAATTGATAATTGCAATTTATCACACGCTTTTCGGTAAAGGACATTTCTGAGGAAACCTGCATATATACCTGCATTTCTGTACGGGCTAACACGTACATTTGCAACATCAGTATTTACACCATATTTTTAATATCGTAGCAATTGTAGATCAGTACGACGTTAGCGGACGCGCGCGCACAACATATCAAATTTATATCAAAATCATATATCATATAATCATTATCATTATTATAATAAAACAATAAATCTATAAATAAATAAAGCGCCGCAATCTATCAATTATCAATCTGTCAACCAAAGATCGTACAGGGTAGTAGCAGCCCGTACAACATCTAATTGGCTGCGACACAGTTTTTAACTGATGCAGTCAATATCGTTTCACTTTAGTTTGTTTTATGAAAGTATTTATTACGTACGTACGTAAATACTACATTCATTGTAACAATATATAAATAAATAAATAAATAAAAATAAATAAATATAACTTAGAGGAAACTGGGGATATGTGTAACCTACCAATCCGTATTGGAGCAGCGTGGTAAGTCTTAGCTCCAACCCTTCTCTCCAAGAACGAAGAAAGGAGGCCTATGCCCAGCAATGGGATTTAAACAGGCCGTTACTTTAAGTCACAAGTGACACCTAATAGTAACTTCAGCTTTTAATGACTTCTAAGTTACAGTGATAAATGGTTAATAGCTAGTTAATTAATATTGAATCTTTAACTGTTTTTACCTCGTAAAAGCAATAATAAATTCAGCGGTATAGATCAAAATCTACCTTTGTTACCCATTATAGTAGCTGAATTTCGCATAACTTTTTATTACAGGACGTCTAAAAATTGACTGTCTGTCACGATTCAGCGCTCGAAATTTTATATTTTATTATTTTGTAATAAAATCTACAATAAAATAATAGTTTTAATAGACGAATCTATTTAGTGCTTTAAAATCGATAAATCGATTCCGCGATAACGGTGTTTTCAGCATTAATATACGTCGGAAAGGTGTTAATAAAGTTTCAATGCTAAATATAAATAAATGTTTATATCTATTCTAATTATTTAAAAAAAAGTAGGACTTCAAAGTGCTAGAATTTATGGTCATCTTAACTATTTTATGGTTATGATAAATAATTATATCTAGAAAGATGTATTATTGAAATATTTAGTTACCTAGATTAACTTTAGAAATTTTCCGCTGTGTATGTGCTGGTATCCGGCTGAGTAGAACAGACCACCCTCATTTCTTACTGAGAAGTCGTACAAGGCGACTAAGGAAAATTGATCCGCAGTGTGTTATCCGGCTCAGTAGAATAAACCACCCTAATTTTAAGCGAGATGTCATAAAAGGCAACTTAGCTAAGGTGACCCGCCGTGTGGTATCCGGATTTGTCCGGATGAGACAGAATGTTTATATAATGTTGTGCCGACCCCACTTAGAGTGGGATAAGGGCAGGAGAATGTTACATACGAGTACAGGTGTTAAATGAATCTTTATCGATATTATTCAAATGACTGCATTTTTCAGCTCAAGGCCGATTAATAAGCAAACCACAATCTTATCTAAAGCAAGTGATAGAACTAAGTTCGAAAAAAGTAATTTGTTAGAAATACAGTAACTAATCTTATAACGGCGCTTAAATGACGTTGTATCGGAATGTTAAAATAGTTAATGACACGGTCTAAAGTTAACAAACTTTCTTTCGAAAGAAATTAACTTCATAAAGTTCAACTGATAATAAAGTGTGATAGCCCAGCGGTGAGACCGTGCGACTTTTGAGAGGGGGTCAAATGTTCAAACCTCGGGTAGGCATCAATGAGTTTTTCTGTTAAAACTTAGTACCTGGGTGACCGGGCTTTTTTTTTAATACAAAAAAATGCAATAAAACAAAAGTAAAGGGGTGACATGGGAAATCGATCCAAGGTTTTAAACTTTTTTGGTTCGCACGTTACCATTAGGCTATCACAGCTTTTTATTATTAAATCATTCATCGCATTATCATTTGCGTTCAATCTAAATTTTAGCATTTTTTAAATGCCCAAAAACAGGGATAAAGTAATTTTTTTTGAAAAAAAACCTAGCTAGATCGATTTTTCTCTATATATTTATATGTATATACAAGATTAACTCATTTAAATATAAAAGATAATTGATAATTGTAATTTATCAAAAGCTGTTCGGTGAAGGAAAATATCGTGAGGAAACCTGAATATCTTTAGAGAACTTTTGGGTTATATGTAACCTACCGATCCGCATTGGAGCAGCGTGGTAGGTTTTAGCTCAAATCTGCTCAAAGCTGTGGGATAGTAACAGACCGTTACTTTACTTTTATTTGACTTCATAGAACTTTAATAATAAGAATTAATTAACCGATTGCGTATAAGTCTTTATACAACCTTACTGATTATACATAATTATCGAGGAAAAACACTTACCTGTAAAGCAGGGGTGTCAAACTTAAAAGCTTGGGCCAAATAAACAATACTTGACTTTAGGTAGGCGGCAAAAAATCATAGCTTATGAAACAAGTATTATTATTTTGATAAGTAATTGTAATGAACATATATAACGTTAAAATACTGAATATAATTTAACTATAATTTTTAATTCTGGTTGACCGAGTTTTGCTCGCTATTTTTTTTAAGGAAGATATAAATAAAGATGCAATATGAAGTAAAAAAGGGATGATCATATATTGGACTTGGGCCGGGGATTTTCTCTTTTTAAATCCGTCGTTCCCAACTGCGCTATTATAACTTTGCGAGTGACAGCTTAACTAGAGTTTGTTTTTTAATAAGATTGTAACTGTTTTTTAGTACATGAAAACAGGTATATAAATACATTTTTTTCAAATGAAACCTAGCTAGCTCGATTTATCACACCTAAAACTCCCCACAAACTAAGTTTCATTAAAATCGTTGGAGTATATACAATATTAGGTCATTTAAATATCAAAGATAAAAAATGCTGGTTTCGTTTCTTATTCACACTTCTATTTTATTATTTCGTCTGATATATTAATTGGGATAAAATATTATTATTTACAAGCCACGAGTTTGACACCCCTGCTGTAAAGTTGTGTTTTTGTATCGGTAAGTATGCATGAAAATAAATAAAGCATATCCCATAATTTAAAGTTATATAGTGGTTTTCGCAATCTTTCATCCATGGACGAGTGCGTTTTGTATTGTTAATAGAACTAACAAGCAGTTTGCACTTATTTATTTTATACGTACGTATTTTTAAATAACTTTATTATATTATTTGCTTAATATTAGTGTGAAAAGAGAACTGAATAAGTATTTTAACACTCGGCGCATTTGGGTTTATTTAATGGTTGTTGTATTGCGTTATATTTTCTCATACAAAATAAATTAAATTAAATTAAATATATGGGACACTTACACACACGGTCGTCTGTCCCCAAAGTAAGTGACTTACTACTTGTGTTATGGTAGACAGACAACTGGTGAATATATATTTATATAATTTTAAATACATACTTAAATACAAATATACACCCAGGCTCGAAGAACCAACAAATTTTTGTTAGAAAATGTTGGCACTCGGTGGGAATCGAACCCACGACTCGCGGTACTGAAAGCAGGGTTGCTACCAAAATAATGACATTCTGCTTTTGATACAAGTGTACAAAAAAAAACTAATCTGGGGCGGCGCTATCAGTCCAAAAATTTGAGTAATATGGCGCAATAACATTGCTTGAAGGAATTGGTATAAGCTTCAGCCTTTTTTTTTCAAGATTTATGCACGTTGCTTGTTGAACAAAGACATATTTTTTGCCGACGTGTATAAACGTTATGTCAATTAGCGTTTATCTAATGTGACATGTAATAACGTTGCTCCCCCCAAAGTGTTTACATTTTTGTTTATCTGTCTGTTTATGTTTCATTAGTAAAATCTTTTTTGTAAAAAGAACATAAAATACACGTTTAATTTTTGTAAACATATGACAACTGCTCCTATTATTTACAATAGATCTTTATCAATTAAAGTTCATTTAAAGTAAAAACCCAATATAAATTAATTGTTTTAAAGTTTTTCCTCACTTTACATTTAAAATGAATTGAAAGTTGCATTTGACTAAAATAATACCAGAAAATTTTTATTTACTTGCATAAATAATGATGTGCTTGCTGTAGCACCTCAAGGCAGTGCATTTAATGACTTCTGTGGCGTATTTAGTTTATTCTAATGTTTTAATGTAACTGCCACTGGTTGTTCCGAATAAATAAAATAAAAAAATATTCCCAAAATAATCTAATATTATCAAAATCGAGTAATCTAATGTAGATCGGAAATAATCCATAGTAGATTCAGAAAGTGAAACTTTCAAGTTCATATTCAATAAAACTTTTGATAGGTAACTAGTAAAGGCGCTCGCTCGCTTGAAGAGACCGTAACCAAAATCCATATAATTGATTGATTAGACAACCATCGATAAAAATAACATGTCTATTATTCATAAAATGCCGAACGTTAATAATTATATATGATATATCCTCTGCCACTAACCTACAGCTGTTAGAAGACCTGTTTGACCCTAGAACAGACAGACAGCTACAAGTATTTGTCATGGATTTTACCGATGTTTATACGAGATATCGATTTACATTCAATACCTCTTCAATGTTTATCTTGACGAGAGATCATAAAATATCCAAACATGTAGTCATTCTTACGTTTACTTCACAGTATATTTTTAGAAATTTAATTTTTCTGCATTAAAATATATATTACTAGCGGCCTGCCCCTGCTTCGCACGGGCTATATAAAATATATAGTTTGTCACTCCGTGAAAAAAATAATTAAAATTGATCCAGTAGTTTTGATTTATTCATTACTGCCGTGGCCCGCAAGCGTTAAATTCGGAGAAAAACAATTTCCCTCTCCCTATACCAAGATTTCCCGCTATCTTTGGAATATCTAAATTCATATAGTACATATTTGCTTATGTATTTTTACATTTTTCCCTATGTATTACATTTTAACAATTAATTACAGAATGTCTTTATATACAACATTAACACCTTTCTTGTCATTAAAAAAACTCTTGAAAGAACGACATATAGCTGCTACATGTGAAGTGCTATAGGTTGAAGCCCGGCCTCCTCATGGTATTTTAAATCTGTTATATCTCCGAAAATATTCACTTAAATTACATGCTGTAAATGGCCATATTAATCTATATTAAATTAACAATTATTTAAGTTACCTAATTGGATAAAGATTAATGCTGTATTGTAAAATAACAATTTCTTCGAAAATAAGGCATTATTTGTTGGGTGGCCATAAGAGATAAACATATACCATCGCGGACTTTTCTGTAGACCTTTTCAAGGTGTACAAATACTTAGTACATCATTTTGAAATCTCGTAGGGTTTAGCCTGCGTTTGCAATGTAAGCGAAAAAAAATGTAATTATTTACGATATTTATTAGAAACCTCAAAAATTTCAGTATTTCTCTTCTCCATATTGAATGGTATTATACAAATAAACCTTGAATACCTCTTGAATCACTCTATCTATTCAAAAAACCGCATCAAAATCTGTTGCGTAGTTTTAAAGAAATAAGCATACATAGGGATATATGGACAAACAAAGAATGTGACTTTGTTTTATACTATGTAGTGAAGAGCAACCGCCGAGTTGCTTGCTGGCTCTTCTCGGTAGGAACAGTTTTCCGAACCAGCAGTAGAGATGACGATTCAATAGCACTTGTCAAAACAAGCTTATTCGAATAAAGAATATTGTGAATTTTGAATTTTGTAGTGAAAGCATATGAAGTGCACTTTAATCCTAAAAATTAAAATTTTAGCGAACGACTGAATGACGAACGCGAATTTTTCCATCAACAGTTTGATCATTTTGTTAAAATTTAATTTAAAATTTAAAGCGGTGATATTGAACCATGATACCAAAAACCATCTTACCACCATCAGGCATATATTTAAAAGCGCTGTAAGTTTATTATTTATTTGATAAATTAATTTAAATTTAGTATTTCTGTTGTTTTTTTAATTTTTAAATTTAAATATCTCATATCGCGCTTGTGACTTAAGTCTTAACCTTAACGACACTTAAATTGATAAAATGGGAAAAAAATTAATCAAGTGTACTTTTAATCTCAAGTGTAAGAATTAAGATATTATATAAACTAATATATTTATTTTAATAAAACCCCAATTTACTTTCAAAAACGTAGACTTAAATTGTGAAATTGTAGACTAAAATCATGTAACATGTTACCATTTTGAAACAGGTCTTTTTTCTATCTAATATTGATATAATTATAGTTTAAGATAAAATTCGCGCATAAATTTATCGTTAGTAGTAGTAGTAGTTGTAGTTAGTTATGTGATCTTAAAGATATAGTACATAGTTCACTTTTTATTATATCATCATTACACTATACAAAGAATTTCAGTTTTGTTTTTATATCACAAAAAAAGGTTATAATTAAAAAAACCTAAAATACAATTATTAAATATTTTATGAATATACAATTGAAAATAATTATTGAATTTACTCACATCGTTCCATTTTATTACACAGAGTAACAACACACAATCACAGATAACATATATGGTCCCAAAGGAAAACCGCGCGAAATTTACAATGTTCACTAGCGTCGCGTGGTTATAGACGAACGGCCTTCGCAGAAATGTACACTCCAGCACTTGCTACGACTCGGGCTGCCCTAGACAAATATTTCCGGAATAGGTCAAAATTTAAATTACTTGTGAAGTTAATAAATATAATTATTACTTATTAAAATAACCGGCTTTCGATGAGTTTATGGGATTTTTCTAGGGTATACATTACTTGTATA
This sequence comes from Morpho achilles, assembly GCA_947086495.1. NCBI lineage: Eukaryota > Metazoa > Arthropoda > Insecta > Lepidoptera > Nymphalidae > Morpho > Morpho achilles. The sequence continues at coordinate 10,576,437 of CAMTZB010000020.1, forward strand.
TTCAGTGAATATTTGATTATTATATAATTTATTACATAAAAGGGGTAGGTATAAAATTAAAATTTCATAATTAATTAATAATACTTTAAATCTAAATAAATTATAATATAGTTTATAATTTATATGATACATATATTTCTTTATTGACCTTATTTACTCCTCTTCAGGAAGAGTGGTGCTTAATTAAAGCCAGCATACTTTAATGATGATTGGCGGGTTAAAATATAGTACTGAAATTATCGTAGTATATACAAAATTTAATACAAGTTTTAAAAATATGTTTTATATCAGTGTGAATTTTATTATGAGTAGTAAATATTAGGGGCATAAATTTTATACGATATTCATAGGTGACAGACCGTTTTGAACCCGCAAACCCTTATACTGCGTCCATCATATTATCAGTCTTTTGACAGCTCACGCTCATTAAGTTTTGTATTGCTTACGTACAAATATCATACAAATAATATTTGTACTTTATGGATGGGTGCCGCCCACTTAGTGATGTCACACATAATGGTTACTACGATTATGCCACAGATTAAAAATAATCGGTAGAAATCGATGTTACGAGTATTAAAAGACATTTAATAACATTATATAAAGTTTTACTTTCTTCTTAGTTAATACATGAATACAAATAAAACAATCAGGATATTTTAATTTATTTTATTAGCACGAGTCGTCGGAATGATAATCAACACTAGACTCCTCCGATGAGGAGTCTTCAGTAGCAGTTATTATTAGCTCTTGTGTAGATAATATATTATCAAACGCAATATCACGTTCCCAATCAGAGAATATTACTCTTTTAGTTCTTTCCACCACACTTGCCCAGTTCTCGGCCGTTACGTGGGTGCAAGCATTTTTTAGCAATTGCAACATTTTATTCGCTGTGAATGGGGGGCTTGTATTGCATCTCGCAGCATGCCCTTTTACTTGTGCCCATATAAGTTCTATTGCGTTGTACTGGCAGTGGTATGGAGGAATCCGAAGAACAGTATGGCCATATTCTGCTGCCATTTCATTGATTACATAGCGTTTTGCTCTCTTTTTGGTTTTTAATATTTTTATTAATTCAACTTTTAACATTGAGTCGTCCACATTTTCTCCATTGTCCCGAAGCCAATTAATTATTTCATGCTTTTTATTAGCCTGTGTTGGCATTTTGTCAATTTGACGGGAGTGGTAGGGCGCATTATCAATAAAAATTATTGATGGTTCTTCCAATGAAATGAGCATTTTTTTGAACCACTCTTCAGACACATTTGCATTCATCTCTTCGTGGTAGTCATTTGATTTCTTCGATTTAAATGCCAACAGTGCGTCTTGTACAAATCCTTTTGCTGTACCTGCATGGCAAATGATAAGGCGCTCACCTTTTCCCATTGGTACTGAGGAAGTGGAATCAGCAGTATCATCAGTCCAGAAACGAGATAGTGTGTGGTTAGCGTTGAGCCATGTTTCATCCGTGAAAACAATATTTGCCCAATCTTGTATTTGCTTTGCCTCTCTTAAAAAATCACAACGTGCTATAGCTATATCTGTGCGTTCCATTAATAATTTTCTTTTATTTAACTTTTTATATGAAAAGCCAATTGTGTTCAAAACTTTGACCAAAGAAGATTTTTCACCATGAAATAGACCACTTCTTTTCAAAGAAACAATAAGTTTTCTCAAAGTTGGAATTTCTTTTCTCAAGTAGTAATCATATACATGACGACGAATAGCGTCAGCGTCAAAGTCATCAACAGCTGTCACCTTATGAGCCCGGCGCTTTCTTTTTGGTGTAGATGGTTTGTTTTGCTCCAAGCCGCTCCTGCCGTAGGCATCAGTAGTGATTTTAGTCACAGTTGATAGACTGATCCCCAACGCGGCTGCAACACGGTTTCGGACTTGCGTGATAGGTATAAGAGGTCCGCCATTTTGATTTTCTTGCTCAAAATACTCATGAAGTTTTAACACTAACTGTCTCGATTGTACTTTCAACACACGTCCTTTCGGCATTTTCACGATCAATTAATATAAGTTTCACAAAAGTTTTTCCGAGGAATAAAGCTACTTAACTCAAGGTGTAACAGATGCGAGAGAACACTCAACGAACGTAAATGCGTGTGACTATCACGGGCGTTTCGTTGAGAGTGACAGATCACGTCAAAATGGCGGCCGAGCGGAAGGTCTGTTGATGTTGCCAGTTGATGTATAATATATTTTTTATGATTATAATAAATACACACGGATTAACATTTATTTTCAAAAAACTAAGGCAATATTAAATCAAAATGTTAAATCAAATCAAAATGTTTAAAAAAAAAAAAAATCAATTCTATATCTGTTATTAGTTTACGTAGGTTATCATTAATCGAATTACTTAGGTACGTAATTCGATTAATGATAGTAGGTACTATAATCGGAATGGTATCGCATACGAGAATCTTTAGGACATCACTAAATATGTAAATCGTCAATCTGTCAAAAGATGGTTAATATAATGGACAGTGTATAAGTAAGGGTCACCTTGCGTCATCGCGGCTTTCTAAACGAACCATTAAGGATTTTTTTATACGAATATATTTACCTTTAGTTCATCGCGTATTACGTTCAATTATTTTACTCTTTAGGCCTCGTTACACAAAACCAAACGAGAAATATCAAAGTTTTAAATAAAGAACACATATAAAAGCACTATTTTTTTTAAAATTAACTTTAGTTTCAGAAAGATCATTTCGTTCTTAATTAAAATCTTACTTTTACTTACTTACTTATCTTACTATATTTTAACTTTTTTATTAAATACGTGTAATTTCGATACCGAGCAGTTTTGAACTGTAATAAGATTATAGAGTAGTTTCCGAACATATTTTACATATTACATTAGATGTTATTCTTAATAGAGAATTAACTAAGAACAGATTTTATTTAAACCAACTCCAACATAGACGCAGAAATGTCGTTTTGGAATTTATTAGTCTTATATCGAGATTCGAAAACTAATAGATTGAACGCATAAATGCTAGATTTATTTGGTATATCGTATTGTTAGGGAACTTTAAACTCTATCCCGACCAGTTAACGACAAATAATAAATTTTGACAGACTGTCAGTATCACTGCGACCTTGCTTATTCATATTATAATGTACAATTTATCATTTCTACACAGAACCTGTTATTCGATACATTAGTATGTTTATCAACTTTTTTATATTGATAACGGGATAGGAGAGATGTTTTTTCCATTAGGTTATTTTGTAAAATATTGTTTTACCTACCGTTGACTAAGCCGTTGGTGCAAGTTGCGGTTATCCCGCCTTCAAGGCCGCAGATCGTAGGTTCGATTTCCGACTAGGACCAACATTTTCTAAGTACAATTTATTGGTTCATCGAGTCTAATTATATTTATTTATTTAAGTATGTATTCAAATTCAAATTCAAATTCAAATTCAAATTCAAAATATTTTTTATTCAAATAAACTTGTAAACAAGTGCTTTTATAAATAGCTGTGTGGTATCCAGCTGAGTAGAATAGACCTCATTTCTTACCGAGGTGTCGTATAAGCCGACTAAGAAAGTGCGGCGTGGTACTCTTGAGTAACCCAGTAGGTTTTACCCTTTCTCTCCTAAAAAGGAGAGAGGTGGTCTATGCCCAGCCGTGGGATGGTAAGAGGACGTTACTTATGTCATAAAATTTTTAGGGATTTTTATTTTCAGAATTGATATTTTGGACATAAAAGTAGTTATTGAGAGTTAATCTTAAGAGATAGATACATGCTCTCGCGGACTTTTTGGTAGAATTATTATAGATCAAAAATTCTTTTATATATTAGTATTAGTATGGCTACTGATTTATGCAGCGCACGGGAGTAAAGCTCCCACTAAGAGAGTTTGTTTATAACCATGCGATCCCTCCAACAAAATTTACATAAAACCGTAATATATTATTAACCTAAACCTTCCGAAAATATTGCTCTATATTTTAGTAAAAACCGTACAAAAATCTGTTCAGTAGATTTTGAGAAAATCGATCACATACAGATAGCTTTTGAAACTTTGTTTTATAATCAGTATAGATTTCCTATCTTTAAGTTGTTTAATAATCGGCCCGTTTTATAAAATTTATTGTTTTCACACTTTCTCCTTAATTCTATATTATATTATAGTTAATTTATTCGTATTTTGCGGAATATTTTCATCACGCAATATAAAATACGGTCAACCGCAACCTGGTCTGATGAAATTACGTTTGTAAACAACTTTTTCTTTTAATTCGAAAATAAATTATTTATTCCTATTTGAATGGTGTTATTATTTTAATGTTTTGAATAGATTTTGGTAAAAAAAACTGAAGTAACTGCTTGTTTCTATCACGCAGATAGGCCTCCTTTTCCTTTTTCAGAGCTTACCACGCTGCTCTAATGCGAATTGGTAGGTTACACATATCCTCAAAATTATCTAGAGATATGCAAGTTTCACGATGTTTTCCTTAACTGAAAACGTGTGATAAATTGCAATTATCAATTAGACACAAAAGTTTTACCAGAAAACACAGTCGGACGGTCTCATCGCTGGGCCTATTTTTCACTTAGGTATATAAAGTTATTAATGAATTAATTTGTAAATTATTCATTCACAATTGTTAATACATTAAACAGACAAGATTTGAGAAAACAATCACAGGTAACCCATCATCATTCCCTTAGCTCACTCTAAGTGTGTTCAACACAACATGTTTTAAACATGTGTCACATAATTTGGCTAATTTATACGACCTGCTGCCAGCTTGATGTCAACTTAACTTAGTCGCCTTTTATGACATCTTGGTAACAAACAGGGTGGTCTGTTTTATTCAGCCTGATACCACATGGTGGTTTAACTAAGCTTAATCGCCTTTTACGGCTACTCGGTCAGAAATGAGTGTGGTGTATTCTATTTAGCCGGATACCACACTGCGCTTACCTTAGTCGCTTTTTACGACACCTCGGTAAGAAATGAAAGTGGTCTTTTCTACTCAACCGGATACCACAATGCGGGTCAACTTACCTTAGTCGACTTTTACGACACCTCGGTAAGAAATGAGGGTGGTCTATTCTACTCAGCCGGTTACGGCACAGGTAGCTTACTGGCCATCTTAGTGCATAAATTACAAGCTTTCACTTTTTTAACTAACATCAATCAGGCTTGAATCGTTACTACCTTCAATTATGAATCGATTGCGGTATGCAATTAGTTGTGTTAAAATTATTTACGCCCAGAACACTTAGCGCAAGCCGAAATATTTTTTTCATTTACATCCTCCAAAATTTATAAGCTACTAGCAATTCCTAGCGGCTCTACCCGCGTGGAAAGACTTAAACCGTAATATAGTATTTTGATAACCATAAAAATGGTTAAAGTGGGTTAACCTTAAAACCTTAAATAGTCTGCATGTGCCTAACATGCTGTCGCAGACTTTTATTTAGAACTTTTAAAGGGGAACAATTTTGTAATACATGATTTTTGAATAAATTTCACCGTTTACTTTAGGAAAGGTAAGCCTAAATTGTTTTTATTGCTGCTTCTCTTCTATTCATCGTAGCGCGATAAATAGACAATCTTACAGTATCTTAACCTTAACCGGCTCTGTAGCAAACATTGATCGAGCGGATTTTTTGACATTTTATAATTTAATAAAACTCACTAGCTTACGAGGATCACTGGTTCATGAAGCTCACTAGTTCGTGAAGCTCTCTAGTTAATAAAGCTCACTAGTTTATGAAGTTCACTAGTTCATGAAGCATACTAGTTAATGAAGCTCACTAGTTTGTGAAGCTCACTAGTTCGTGAAGCTCACTAGTTAAGGAAGCTCACTAGTTAATAAAGCTCACTAGTTCGTGAAGCACACTAGTTAATGAAGCTCACTACTTAATAAAGCTCACTAGTTTATGAAGTTCACTAGTTCATGAAGCTCACTAATCATGAAGCTCACTAGTTAATGAAGCTCACTAGTTCGTGAAGCTCACTAGTTAATGAAGCTTACTAGTTCGTGAAGCTCACTAGTTAATGAAGCTTACTAGTTCATGAAGCTCACTTGCTTTCAAAGCTTACTGGCTTAAGAAGTTCCCTGGTGTATAAAACTACAGGTCAATCTACGTACAAAAAAATTAAAATTATTTGGATTTATAGATTACGGTTACCAACATTACGGCGCCCGCAGTTATCTAAAAGTGAATTTTCTAATAAGCATCACTTCACTGTACGTCAAGACTCCATATTTCTTATCACACCTTATCCGAATTATCAACTTATTGGGATTAGAAAGAAGTTGATTCATGTCATTAAATTATAGTTTTTTTTACATACTAATGATCCAGTGAAGATTTCACGTCGGCTCAAACAAAACTAGTTAATAATTTCCCGTGCCGCTTCACCGCGTACTATAATATGCAAGTTTTTGCGATGTTGTTTGTGCTTCGCTTTTTATATGAAACCTATTCATGCACTTCCTTTTTCTTATAGCGATAACGTAATGTATAAATAATTTAAGTACCAATGAACTTATCATGTGCACTGTATAGTAACAATGTTGGCTCCATGTCAGATATAACTGAACTAGATACCATATAGATAAAGGAAATAATTCAAAAAAAAAAATTAAAATCTACACATTTTAATTTTTTTACTACTCTTGTTTATTTTTTTTTTAGTTTTTGACTGAATTGTGATTTTAAAGTTCAGTGTCATTAGAGTTTGTTTTTTTTTTCTACACTTTTATTTTTTTAGTTTTTGACTGAAATCTGATTTTAAAGTTCAGAGTCATAAGAGTTTTTATTTTTTTCATTTTTAGTACCATTTTATATTTTTTTGTTTTTGACTGATTGAGATGATTATGAATGAAAGTCTTCTCCTAGTAAGCTTAGCGTGATGTTATATAGCCGGAAAATATTGATTTGTCGAAATAACGTACAGCATGTAATTTAATAATCTATACTAATACATAAAGCTAAAGAGTTTGTTTGTTTGATTGATTGTTTGTTTGAACGCTCTCATGTCAGGAACTACTGGACAGATTTGAAAAATTCTTTCAGTGCAAGATATTTAATTTATTGAGGAAGGCTATATAACACCACGCTGAGATGAATAGGACAGCAATAAAATATATTACGAAATCGCCAAAATATAAAGCGTTCCCTGCCTGCGCAAGAAAACGGTGAAAGTTATTCATAATCATGTATTACAAAATTGTTCCCCTCTAAAAGTTCCCAATAAAATTCCACGATAGCATATGTCTAGCTTTTAAGGTTAACCCACTTTAACCCTTTTTATGATTATCAAAATACTATATTACGGTTTTAATCTTTCCACGCGGGCGGAGCCGCTGTCGATTGCTAGTAAACCAATAAAACTGTTTAAACACTTTATTTGTTAGATCTATCAAACAGATACAAAACAAAGTATAATATAAATTATTACTAATATAAAATCACACGTAACTATTAGAACTTCTGAAGTGGTTAAATAAACAACCATTATCAATCGGGAAAGTTCAATAAAAGAGGTTTTACCATAAATATGAGGATTATAAGTCGTTAATATGACGGTAGAAAACTCTACGACAAAACTGTTAAGATCCTGTTTTAACGTGTATGGAAATGAGATAGAATAAATGGAGGATGTTTTTATCATTACAATTAACGACTAAGTATATATGATCGGTGGTGAAAAGGTGATTTTCGTCCCAGCTCAGTTAACTACTAAATATCTATATGACTGGCCTGTTGGCGCAGTAGGTATCCTGCCTTCAGCTCCGCGGGTCGCGGGTTCGATTACCGCCAAGCGCCAACATTTTCTATAAATTAATTTATTGGTCTTCGAGTCTAGGTGTATATCTTACTTTGGTGATGGACGACCGTGTGTGTAAGTGCCCCATATATTATTATTATATTATATTATTATTATTTGAAAGATAACTGGTCTTTATTATTCAAGTATTTTTCAATGAACCCTAAACATGTCTACTAAATTCTTCGAAATGTACATTTTGCCAGTAGTCATGACTTATGACGCTGAAATTTCATTATGGACCTTATAATGAAGGACATGTTTTAAGTGCACGCTGAAGCAAGCTATGATTCGCGTTAAGTTCAAATTAAAAATATTCTTAAGCACTTACAAATCGTCAAATATAAATATAATAAAGCTATACTGGTTCAAAAAGATACTCTTAGTAGAACCAGCAAAAAACGCAGCAGTCTTTCTTTTAAAAAATTTAATATATAGTCATTTAAGTTATCAAACAAGCTTACAATCTAATCTAGCGCATAGCTGTCAACTTAAATTCAAGCTTTCTTATCATGTACGTAATATTAAGTGACATAATAAGCTTTATTAATAAATGTATTTTTGATTTAGATATTATTTCTTCATCATCATTCTCCTGCCCTTATCCTACTCTAAATGGGATGGGGAAATGTGTAAAACATGTTTTAGCTAGTTATTTTACGACTGGCTGCGTGCCTAACGTCAATTCACCTTTCGCCTTGAATATTCATAAGTGTTAAAAAATCCACCATTGTTTCAGGAGGATGCTCCTGCAAAGAAGAAAAGCAAAAAACTCGGCGGAAACTCTTGTATTTTTAATGCTTGTGTTTTAGAAATCCTGTGTGTTTAAGGTATAATTAGTTAAGTATAGTAAAAGCTTTTAATAAATGTAAGCTTTGAACAAAATCTCATGTCCCTACAGTTAACCATTGAGGAGTTTCCGCGTCTGGAGTCAACCCTGGCAGCAGTATCAAGTTATGCTTATCATAAACATGATGTAAAATTTCCAGTATGTAAAATTTCATTTCAATCGGACCCCGGGAAGTGGGTCAAATTTAACTTGCAAGATTCCATCAAGGAATAGTATAGTTGTTCCTGACATTAGCGCGTTCAAACAAACAAACTCTTCAGCTTTATTTATTAGTAAAGATTATTATGGCATGTTAATATACTCGTAACATCAATAGTATAATTTGTTTTATAGAATTAGGCGTTACTTTGTGGAGATCCATAATACAAAAGTAATAGTAAAATTATTTTGCTATAATCCGCAATAAATCTTTAAAATTTATCGCGAATTTTATTATTACTTTTGAAGTATAATTTAATCCTAAAACAAATAGATTTGAAATGTCGGAATAAGCTTCAGTATATATAATTCTATATACTATATATAAATAAGCTGTGATGGCCCAGCGGTGCGACCGTGTGAATCTTTAGAGACGATCACGGGTTCGAACCCGGGCAGACACCAATGAGTTTTTCTCTTAAAACTTATGTGTCTAATTGATAATTGCAATTTATCACACGCTTTTCGGTGAAGGAAAACATCGTGAGGAAACCTGCATATCTCTAGAGAATTCTGGAGGTATGTCTAACCTACCAATCCGCATTGGAGCAGCGTGGTAGGTCTTAGCTCCAATCCTTCTCTCCCAAAACGTAGAGAAGAGGCCTATTCTCAGCAGTGGGATAGTAACAGGCCGTTACTTACTACTTTTTCTTATATATAATTCATTTTAAACGTAGCACGGGTTTTGTGTTTGTAATTTATGTTTCGCATAAAATCTTTTTGCGAATTGATAATAACTTTAGATAAATATTATAAATTGTATATTATTTGATACAAAGATTCGTTCAGGTCATAAGTTTAGTAAGATTAAACGGGCGTGATCAAATATTTTGGAATTATGAGAATATAAAATTTACTGTACCTAATGTTTTATTTATGACGGCGATTTTGTTAGTTTCATGACATACATACTCGTGGATGACTTGAATGTAAATTTATACATAAATGTCCTACGACTTCGTTTTTCTTAAATTTAGTTGTTTTTGTTTTCGAACTGACTGACTGCTGTTAGCCCTAACGACTTTTACAACGTCACCGGCCGGGAACGCCAAAAAAGACAAAAACGTATTACTTTTTTTTCATGGAGCCCTATCTTCCTGATGATGCTTCGGTTTCGGTGCGAAACGATCATAGAGATTGTAGTAGTGAGTGTGTGTAGTGTGCTTGTGTGGAGTTTTGGTGGTCGCGGCGTTTTGTGATACGAGTGGTGACTTGTCCTGCATGTATAAGGTATGTGAATGTTGCCTGCTTCATACACTTAGCATTAAATAGATTCTGTTAAAAAACGTGGATTACAGGAAAATAGTTCTATTGTAACTTCTGTACTAAAACAAAAAAGCTGTATATCTATGCTTATATACAAAGCTGAAGAGTTTGTTTATTTGATTGTTTGAACGCGCTAATTTCAGGAACTACTGAAACTACCGAGGAAGGCTATAGACTATAAAACATCACGCTAAGATGAATAGGAAAGGAGCAGAAATAAAAAATATTAAGTAAACGGCAAAATTTAAAGCTTTCCTTGCGTGCGCTGCGTAAACGGTGATAGTTATTAAAAAATCGTGTACTACAAAATTGTTCCCCTTTAAAAGTTCTAAATAAAAGTCCGCGACAGCATATGTCTAGCTTTTAAGGTTAACCCACTTTCCCATTTCTTATGGTTATCAAAAGTCTATATTACGGTTTTAATGTTTTCACGCGGGCGGAGCCGCAGCGATTGCTAGTAAAAGCTAGAAATCTTAAGGAAATATACAAATAATACAGCTCCACGCTACTGTATTAAATTAAAGCGGCAATAGGCCGGCTAGCAGCCAATCTAATGGACAATAGTTGGATCTTTATGCTGACATCCTGGAAAGGACCAACCGGCTATAAACCGGCTTTAGAAAGTGGGATACAAGATATACAACATAAGTGACCGGCGAATAGTGGATGAGTACAATAATAGATACAATTCGAAATCTCTACTCCTTCATCTTTGAGAAGCGAAACCACTTGGAAATCTGTACTCCTTTAAGTAGCGAGGATTTCCTTAATTAGAAAATTTATTTTTACCTAATTACAAAATGTAATCTTTTAATAATTAAATGAGTTAATCTTGTATGAATGTTTATAAATATATTTACCGGATCTCGGAGACGGCTCTAACTTCTTTCTCGAATGTAGAGGTTTTTGGAGGGAAAAATTCTATTAAAAAAATTGTCTTTTTATCCCTGTTTTTGGGAAAATGCCAAAATTTAATGCTAAATGCTAAGGTTATGGTAGTTCATTTGGGAAACAGCCTAGAGAGGTGAAAATACCTAGTTTGGAGCCCCACCTGCCTAAATATATATTTCATTTTTTATATCATTAAAAAAATTACCGAGCAAGGCTCCGAGATACTTATAATAATCTGTTACAAAACTCGTCAAACAGGCGCATAATTCAAATATCAAGTATATTACAACACATTACGTTACTATTAAGTTGTGATAACCCAGAGGTGACACCGTGCGCCTCTTTAGAGAAGATCATGGATTCAAACCCGGGGAGGTACCAATGAGTTTTTCTATTTAAACTTTTGTCTCTAATTGAAATTGCAATTTATCACACGCTTTTCAGTGAAGGAAAACATCGTGAGGAAACCTGCATATCTCTATAGAATTCTAGGGATATGTGTAATCTACCGTTCCGCAATGGAGCAACGTGGTAAGTCCTTAGCAATCCAATCCTTCTCTCCAAAAACGGAGAGAGGTGGCCTATGCCCAGCAGTGGGATAGCAACAGGCCGTTACTTTACTTTTTAACATTACCATTTAATATTATTCTTATTTGTTTGTTTCAAAGCATTTCAAATCATTAATAGTTTTATATTATTACGGTACGTTTCAAAGTGCTAAATGGCGACTTCCCACCAAAAAACGCAGTCTTGGTAGATCGCACTTCACTAAATGTACAACCGAAGCAAAAACTAAAAAAAATGTAATAACGTAATATTTATAAATATGTAAATCTATATAAAGCAGAAGTCCTGAAGAGTATAATGTTTGTTTTCAAATATCTAAAATGAAACAAAATTGATTCATTGTTTGCGCTAATCAATGACAAAAATGAAATAAAAAAACAAAATATATTATATCATCCTGTCCTTATTCCACTCTAAGTGGGGTCGGCACAACATGTTTTTCTCTTCCATTCTGTCCTATCTTTCGTCAACTCTGGCGCCACTCCTTTTATATGCATATCATACTTCACACATCCAACCATCTCTTTTTAGGCCTCCCTCTAGGCACATATCCATCCACATTCAAATTTAACACACGTTTGGTCACATGATTTTCATCCCTCCTCATTACATGTCCATACCATCTCAATCTTGCACTTCTCGTCTTTTCTGTAATGGGCGCAACTTTCAGACTTCCCCTTATATACTCGTTTCGTATTTTATCCAGTTTTGTCACACCACACATCCACCTTAATATTCTCATCTCATTTGCATGTACTCATCTTTCATCCGTCTTTTTCATTGCCCAACATTCTGATCCATACAAAATATATAGGGAGGTAAATAGAACAACTGGAATGGAATGGAAATATAAGCTTGTGAATAGTCTACAAAATGATTTTATTATCATACTCCCATTTATCCCACATTTCATGTTTCTAGAAATTATTTATTAGGTTTTGAAATTTAAAGCCACTGGGTGAAAGGTATGCATTAACATATTATATATGGTCATTTTATGACCGCGGGACTGTCACTAGTAGATATGTATTGTACATTTTGATGCTATACAAAATACTATTAAGATATTTTAGGTACACATTGATTTACAATATTATATTTGCTTAGACATATTTTTATGAGACTAGAGGGAGGCCGAAAAAGAGATGGTTGGATTATTTGTAATACGCATGTAAAAGGAGTAGCGCCAGAGAATGGGAGCAAATAAATGTTGTACCAACCCCACTTAAAGTGAGATAAGGGCAAAAGAAAAATTGTTTTACACCAAATTGCAATAAAGCGTAGCGCAGCGCCTAAAGCGCCTAGTATTAAAAAATCCATAACTTGAATAAGCAAGAAAGCACTTGTTTTTTCTATATTTCGTAGTGTTATTAGATCACTTTAATAATAACGGTGTGATATTTATTAACAATCATAAATATGCTCTAATAATAGAGTTCTTATATGACGAAAGAAGTAAACTATAGAAAAGCATTTATACCAATCTTAGTTTTGAATTTTTTTTATGAGATAGTTAATGTATAGAAACCGGCTATATTCACATATTATTCCGTTAGTTAGTCAGTCCGATTAGTTGGGAGCCCATCCGGGGCATTTAGATTCAGACGTGAGTATAGCCGGTTTCTATACATTAACTATGAATACTACTCACGATAGTTATGAGATGATTTTTCACAGACAAACAATGTTTACCAAGCTTGCAAACCAACTTGTAAATTTAAATCTCGCTGAACAAGGCTAAACAATTCAACCAGCGTCCTAAGTCTTTACCGATAAGGTCAATGGAGACCATAGAAAACCCTAGACCCTTAGAAAGTGTGAGATTCTAAACATTGTACCACGAACTTTCTAAGGTTTATAAATTGATTACTTTAACCTTATCACTTCATTTACTACATTATTATTAACTCGTTTTGTGCATATCTAACAGTCGATCTTAACATCTTCCCAATTAGATGGAGTCTTGAAATTTTATGGATAGCTTAAGTGAGGCTCAGTTTATTAGGCTATTTATGACTAATGAATAAATATATGGGACATAAATAAATATATGGGACACTTACACACACGATCATCCGTCCCCAAAGTAAGTAACTTAATACTTGTGTTATGGGTGACAGACAACTGGTGAATATATATACTTACATATTTTTAAATACATACTTAAATACAAATATACACCCAGGCTCAAAGACCAACAAATTCATTTATTGATAATGTTGGCCCTCGGCGGGAATCGAACCCGCGACCCGTGGTGCCGAAGGCAGGGTCACTACCCACTGCACCAACGAGCCAGTCAAAATACTTACTTCTCAATAAGATAAAATTATTTTTGATATGAGCTCTTCTTGTATATAAATATATATAATATAAAATATATAAAGCTGAAGAGTTTTTGTTTGTTTGATTGATTGATTGTTGAAAGCTTTCCTTGCGTGCGCTTAATAACGGGGAAAGTTATTAAAAACCATGTTTTACAAAATTATTCCCCTCTAGAAGTTCTAAATAAAAGTCCGCGACAGCATATGTCTAGCTTTTAAGGTTAACCCACTGTAACCATTTTTATGGTTATCAAAAGCCTATATTACGGTTCTATTCATTCCCCGCGGGCGGAGCCGCTAGTGATTGCTAGTATTTAGATAATATTGAGATTGACCCACCGGATAATCCTGTAAAATTTGGTGGCGATCGGAGCATTTATTTGAACTGTCAATGAAGTTTTTGTTTTAAAAGAAAAAAGGAAAATCGCAACCAAAATGAGTCACAGCAACGAGTGCCAAACCGCTAGTTTAATTATACATAACATAAACATACTTCTCTTTAAGAGATACATCACACCTTGTTAAAATCATAATGAAGGTGTCAGTACTTGACGGACTTTATTAACAGTGTTGGACGTTTTAAGCCGAAATAATTTACCCAAGATCTAGGAAGTGATTGTAATTTACATTCCCCGATGTTTCGAGCCGAGCTTGAACAATAGAGCCATTCCGTTGATTGACTCGCGAACATTTCCCGGATGCGTTTTTCTCATAATACGTTTCCTTGCGTGTAAACTTATTCAACAAAAAAGATTCATTTGCGTATGATACTTCGTTTTATATTTAAAATTATAAAGGAAGTAGGTGTCAGTGAAAAGTTTTTAAGGTAACAATTATTATATTTGCAATACCTAGTGTAGTTTTGCTACGTGATGGCCTTTTAGTTACCGTGCATGAACTAATGATTTCGTAGATTCACACTCCTAGTAAGCATGTGCAAGTTTTTCTAAAAACTTATAAAAATATTTTTTAAGAGTAGTTTATATTTCATTACTTACGTATATAATAGATATTCAGTTCAATTTAATATATATAATAAATTAAATTAGGCAAACTGACTCGCCGTGTGGTATGTGGCTGAGTAAAATACTCTTTCTTATCGAGGTGTTGCAAAAGGCGACTAAGGTTAGTTGACGTCAGGCAGGCGGGCGGTCGGAAAATACCCAGCCAAACCATATGACAACATGTTTCGTTGTTGTTCCGACCCCAAACTTATAGAAGCAACAAATTGTTTTTTAGAAAATGTTGGCGGGCATCGAACCTGAGACCCACGGAACTGAAGCCATGGTTAATACCAAAAAAAATAATAGTAATCAAAAAAGAATACACTAAAACTAAACATCGTAATAAAACCTTTTTTTTATATAGCTTTATAAAGCTCAGAGTCAGCGGCTGATGGAGCGAATTTGGAGTATTTCGTGATCAAATCAGAAATGAGGAGATCCGTAGTAGAACTAAAGTTAACGACGTAGCTCAGGGTGTCGCGAAGGTGAAATGGCGATGGACGGATATATTGCGGAGAACCGATGAGCGTTGGGATCTTAGTTTGCCTGTCAATCGGAGCGGAGAGAGCAAAGAAAGGTTATAGGTATTAACCTTTCAGCATTTCACAAAATCTCCGCTCTCTTCAGTGGATAGGGAGAGAAGCTTATAGTTTAAAATTCATAAAAACGAAGCGGTGCGGAGAAACGGAACAGGGAGACGAGTTTGGGTGTGGGCCAGAGCGCGAGCATTTAGGCAATCACCCTCCCCCGAGAACTCAAAATGACCGTCCGTAACAAACTCCGTTTTCTCTCGAGGTCAAAAGGAAAGGCTTCAACCCCCACTCTGACCGGTCATGACTCTAGAGGTCGGTTTATACAGCCCCTTCGTCTCCGCGTGCGAGAAGAATCAACCCTTTCGCGATTACGCTCAGCAGACTCCTTCCTGACCATGGCTTCACAAAAGGAGACCACGGCTTACCAATCTCTATCACTTCTCAACATGGCAGAGACTACCGCTTGAAGAGAAAGGTCTCGTACGATACTACTTATCAAGACACGCCGCTCCACATCGACGCAGCCCTAGCTCGACATATTAAAAAATACACTCTGCAACTCCGCATGAAAGGCACTACGCAACTCCGCTCCGCATTACTCCCTGGCTCGACTCCGCTGCAGTTGATAGGTACCCTAAGATTGCCTCGCTCCACTCCAGTGGACGGACACCCTAAGGTGTAAAAATGGCGACCCTGCACAAGAAAACGCGCTGTCGGTAGAACTTGTTTCCGCGGACTTTATGAATTTTCCAAGGCTATAATCCCGTGGTCCACACAGAATATCCGGACATACATCGACCTTGGAATACATTAATATATTAATCAATGCCTTATAGGCATATACAAATCGATATGCAAATTTTAAAAACAACTTACTAACTTAACCAACGATTAACTGGCCGCTTCCAATCTATGATTTAAACAGAAAATAGGGTTATAATAGAAAATAAATTTGTAACTAATGATTAGAAACGCAATAATTTTAATTTCATCTCCGCATATGGGAATTTATATTAAGTGAAAGTTTATCGAACTTCAAAACGGTACGCTACAATATAATTGCCTCTGTTTAGTCGGTCATCACTGTTTTTTTGGAGTTCCCTAGTTCAAAAGATTGAACGGTGTGACATATGAGATTAGCGGTAATGGTTTAGTGTTTAAATTCCCTCAACTTCATATTCCCGAAGGATAAATGAAACATTTTTAGCCTATATTTAGTCCAAGTGTGAAAACTGATAATACACTCAACTTTCGAAGTTCCTTAATTAGTACTAATTTTTACTTTATTATATTACTTTACTTTATTATTATTATTCTATACTTTATTATATTACTTTATACTATTCTAGATTATTGAGGTTCCGTGTTTTGGGTTCGAGTCTTTAATTTTTTTTCTAAAACTTGGCAACACTGGAGTATTTGTATTACACAAAATAAACACCATTTTAATACACTTTTATTTTCACTTTGTTTTGCTAACTTTACAGTTCATTTCAATTATGTAGTGTGTTATATTATACATAGAGCTTTTTTTTAAAGACAATAATAAATTTATATAAATATTTACGTATTTCTGATTCTGATTCTTTGTAAAAGAAAGACAGTGATTAATTTTTTTTTTATTAATTATTGAATAGATTATTTTGTTTAATTGAATAAATTTTTTATTGTTTTTTGAAAGTATGTAATAAAATTTTGTATTAAGTAAGTAACGGCCTGTTACTATCCCACTGCTGGGCATAGGCCTCCTCTCTCCATTTTTGGAGAGAATTGTTGGAGCTAAGACCTACCACGCTGCTCCAATGCGGATTGGTAGGTTACACATATCCATAGTATTCTCTAGAGATATGCAGGTTTCCTCACGATGTTTTCCTTCACCGAAAAGCGTGTGATAAATTGCAATTATCAATTAGACACATAAGTTTTAATAAAAATATTTTTTTGTTTTTGTAATGTTCACTTTGTTCAATTTTCTTTTTAAATAGTAGTATTTTGCGTAATCTTGGAACCTATTTCCGATCTTTACAGAGTTTGCTATAGAAAATATTAATTCACTTAGCGACGTTTCAATTTGCGTGCGACTGGTTAGTAACCAGTTATAACATTCTATAATTTTAATCAATGGTATTTGTAATTAGTGATTACAAGTAATCTGTAATCACTAACCTACCTCCATAATATAGTTTTTATTTTCGCTTAACCCTATAGTTTAATCATTTAAGATGAACAGAAGTTACATTAGAATTATTTTGCTGTAACTCGCGTTTGTTAAGAAAATCTATGTAATGCTAAGTGTATGAAGCAGGCCATATTCACATACCTTATACATGCATTACGTTAGTATTACGATTTTGTCGTAGAGCCTATCCTCCTGATGATGCTTCGGTTTCGGGAGGGCCGATCTTGGAGATTGTGGTAGTGAGTGTGTGTGTAGTGTTTGTGCCGAAACCGAAACATGATCAGGCCGAAGCAGCTATGTAATGCATGTATAAGGTATGTGAATGTTGCCAGCTTACACTTAGCATTACATAGATTCTTTAAACAAACGCGGATTACAGCAAAATAGATTTATTGTAACTTCTGTACTATGGAATTCCGCAAAGTAACGCCTGCTTCTATAAATCATATAACATAAGATGACGTACCTCTCGATGATTTTTTTTTGTATCGAAAATTTGTTAGGCAAGCTCTTCACTGCATGCGATTATTTATGTGCAATTAAGACGATTTATGCGACTTACTATAAAGCTTGCGCATAAATCGTCATCCTTGAGGTTAAATGACAAGGTCTTTAACCTCTAATAAATAAAAATCAATGTTATGTGTAACTTTATCTATTATATTTTTAATATAAATTTATTATAGAACAGCTATAGCCTACGGTTGTATCAACATAAATGTAAAAATATCAGTTAGTTCAGTAAACAAGCTTTAATTCTATCTAATTTCGTTAATATTAATTTAGCGGTTTTTGCTGTAAAAGCGAAATAGACATACAGAGTACAAACAGACATATAAACAAACAGATAAACTTTCTAATTTATAATATTAGTATGGTAATCTGAAAACATCTAATATTTAAATTCTATACAATCGTCTTACTATAATGCGTAGAGCAAAATAACAAGAACGTTACTTTTAAATTCACATTGCTTGAGAATTGTTTACTATGGATGGATGGATGGATTCGCCATTTATTTTACCGACGTCCATAGCGACCTAAAAATCCTTGTTCAACCCCATCCCCATATAATTTCATGAATACCGAACGTTCTTATTAGTACAAAAACCACGACTATGAAAGCATCTCATTGACGCCTAAATCATTCTTCTTCTTCTTATTCCTCAACCGATGGACGTCCACTGGTGAGCATAGGTCTACTTAAGGGATCTCCACAACCCACCATTTTGTGCCGCTTGGAACCAACGGCTCCCCGCGACCTTTTTGAAGTCGTTGGTCTTCCTCGTTGGGGGTCTACCAACGCTGCACTTTCCAGTGCGAGATCACCATTCCAGCTCCTTAGGAGTTAGGACCTCAAAGCCCATCGGTTTTACATACTACGTACTCCGCCCATTGCCACTTCAGATTCGCGATACAATGAGCTATGTCGGTAACTCTAGTTCATCTACGGATTGCCTCAGTCCTGATCTGATCACGTAGAAATATACCAAACATAGCTCGCTCCATTGCCCGCCTAAATCTTTACAAGACAAAAAAATAGGACCACCTTAAAATGATGATGAGTAATTGCCAAAAAGAACAAAGCATCCAAACATATCCTCGCTGGCGAAGATGAAGTTGACTTTCCACTACACGAAGTTTTAGTAATCACAGTAATACTCTAGGCCAGTGAATCTCAACCTTTTTTTTGTTGCGGCATATATTTAACGATTTCAAAATTTGACGGCACACAAAGAAAAAGATAAAAATTATTTACTTAACACAACACACTACATAAATAATTTATGACAAAAATTATAAATAAATTAATATATACTACAATAATTACTAAACGTTTTTAAGAGATTGATTACAAGCTAATAATAAAAATATTTTTCTTTTTAAATGATATAATTTAGTAATATTAACATTATTATATATTTGCAAAATTTGGCGGCACACTTTTTAAATTTGGTGGCACAAAATAATGCCGCAGCACAGTGGTTGAGAATTACTGCTCTAGGCATAGAACTCAATTACGCTATCAAGCATTGTACCGTAATCTTGACTGAAATTATACAAAATTAAACATTTTAATACATTTAAATTTTTGACCTTTTAGCTTTTACACGTTGACAAAGTAATAAAATCGTTATGGGGTCTAGTAATGAAGCAGGAAGTAAAGGTCAGTGGCCATATAATAAATTTTAGTGTCTTCATCTCAATCGATTAGCATCGAATTCCGAACGTAGGTCACTTTTATGATTTGGGACTTTTCATCAATTTTTTTAATATTAAATATGTCTTCACTACACTGTTTGATGCCGCGTTTTATATCAATTTAAAACTTGACTGCTCCTCCACGCTATTGATAGCAAGGACCCGGTAATTCAAAAATTACAAAATTCAAAATTTTTGTTCAAATAAACTTGTAAACAAGTGCTTTTATATCGTCAATTCTACTGCTGGTTTGGAAAGCTGTTCCTACCGATAAGAGCCAGCAAGAAACTCGGCGGTTGCTCTTTTCAAAATAATACTTGTAACTAGTTACATTAAGTAATTACTATCTTGTACAGGGTCAGACAGTAGCTATATCCACGCATCCTTATCGTCTAAATAATCCTCAACAGTATAGTAGGCTTTTTGTATGTTATGATATGCACATTGCCCCCATCCCCCCCATAAGCCCCAGAAAGCGCCACCAAAGTCAGAGTCTTTGTAAATGGTTGCATCCCCTAATCGATGCATTAAAGCACCAGATGCATCGCCCAGCTCGGGTTCATACTCCATTTGGGCGTATGATAAGCCGCTTAGATCCAACGACTCTCTGTGATCTTTTCGAGATCGTCCGTCCATATAACGAAGCTTACTATTCCACTGCAGGATTTGCATATTTCTTGGGTTAAAAAAAAGTAAAGTAGCGGCCTATTACTAGCCCACTGCTGGGTTAATTGTCAATTAGATAAGTTTAAAGAGAAAAACTCACTGGTGCCTGCCCGAGGTTTGAATCTGTACACCCTTGATAGAGTCGCACGGTCTCACCGCTAGGCTATCACAGCTTATATAATTTTTCTTATATATACATAGGATATAGTATATTAAATGTTCTGATTGTTATTGTTACACAATAACTAAATGAGATTTTTTTTGTAGTATAGCCGGTGTCTATATATTAATATAGAAACCGGCTATACTCATCGTCTTTTTCTGTCGAGCGAGCTCGACTAGTGTCAGGTTCATACGATACCCTTATTCATGAGCTCATTATCCGGCGTTAGAGTTCCCGCCAGGACCCATAAGGGCTCCGTATGGACTTAAAACCTGTTTCAATCGATAGAATAGGACAAGTATAGCCTGTCTAAATTTAATTTTCTTTTGCTACAAAACAAAAAATGGGTCCATAATATGTTTATAATTATATTTCAAAATAGCAAAGCTAAGATTAATTTATTGTACATAGCGTTATTTATAGTAATTAGGACATTCGCTACTTCGAGAAACGTGCAAACGTTAACTAGTGTTAGGTCCAAGAGCAAAGTTCTAGCACTCAGAATTCAAGGTTTAAATTTCACCGTGTCTGAATTATAACAGATGTCTATCAATATGCCAATCTTGTTCTTTCAAAGCGTTAAAAATAAATACCGCCAAATCGTTATTAATAATTTATCGGATTTGAGAATAGATCACTGCTCTAGTGATTCTCAACCACTGTGCCGCGGCACTTTTGTGTGCCGCCAAATTTCAAAAGTGTGCCGCCAAATATTTGCAAATATATGATAATGTTAATATTATTAAATTATATCCTTAAAAAGAAAAATATTTTTATTATTAGATTGTAATTAATCCATTAATAAACGTTTAGTTATTATTGTAGTATATATGACTTTAATTCGTATATTTAACATTTTTGTCATAAACTATTTATGCAGTGTGTTGTAGTAAGTAAATAATTTTTATCTTTTTCTTTGTGTGCCGCCTAATTTTGAAATCGTTAAATATGTGCTTAAGACAAAATCGTATTACATATAAGCATTACATAGATTCTCTTAATAAACGCGGATTACAGAAAAATAGTTTTATTTTAACTTCTGTAGTTAATATACGAACGGCCGCCTACCATCGCCTTTTACGATACCTCGGTAAAATATGAAGGTGGACTATTCTACTCAGCCACCAAAAAATATAAGAAATTTGGTACGTTACATCTATACGACTTAAAGAGGTCGTACTTTTACCGTCCTTATCTACAACGATAATATGATAATTGGTAAGCTCGTGTAACATAAATATTTTATAACCTCGATGTTCATACGTTCTTCTAAATTGCGGTTAGATGTAAAATTTCGTGCCTCCGAATTTTAAATAGTTGTAAAAATTTCAACATAAAATCTATACTTGTATATTTTATAATTTATTATATTTGCAACATAAAGCAGGTCTTCTTTATCATGTAATCTTTTTATTGATTGGTGGTCTATAAATCATTTATTGTAGCCCATATTTTACACCTCTCGGATGAATTATAACAATCATAATAAACACAATTTCAGCCATTGATGAAACAAAATATAAAATAACATTTAAAAAACAAGTATTGATATACTGTTGATGCGAGAATCTTGTTCGATCTTTTGTAATAATATAAACAAACTCATATACGAATAATACGTTCGGTGATTAAATAAAAATATATTCTGGACACATTTAAAGCACCCTAATAATATACATGCACAGATTCACTAACAAACGTTTGCGTTTTTATACACGCTACATATACTCATAGCATTACGTAGTTGTTATATTTGTATTATGGGCCTCTTCAAAGCAACGCTATATTCATAAAATTATTTTTGTTTTAAAAACTATAAAATATGAATATCTGAATGACCGAGCTTTGCTCGGTATTATTTCTAGCAGAGATAAAAAAGCAACTTAATAAAAGAAATAAAAGAAAAGGTGATTGGGGGACGCTGCTATCTAGACTCGATCTTTTCCTTTCCTTTATTTTACCTTAATGTTGATTTCGACAGGGCCAATCCTAACTGAGCTATTATGGCTTCACAATTGACAGCAAAATTAACCTTTCTGTCATTATTTGAAAATGACAACCTATCTAGATCAATTTATCGCCCTCCAAAATTCCCAACATACTAAATTTCATGATAAAGGTAGGAGTCGTTCCCGAAATTCAGATTATTTAGAAGATTAGCTTATTTAAAGATGTTTTCTAGAAGTTTCTAACTGTAAACGCTGCAAATGATAAACTATTTTTTTTGTGCGTACAGTACAGTGACTAAACAAAGTTTATCGGCATTTTTATTGCCATAGAAGAAAACAAGATTTCGGTCGTCTTGAAGTTAACTTTTATAGACTTTTTTATATTAAATTTGACCTAACGGCATATGTAAATATCCTAACGGGCATCTTTCATAGTGTATCGCTACAATCGGTGCCTCCTTATAAAGATCGTGCTCTCCACCGAAGTGGTCAGTAATTATATGTCGAAATTATTAATTATTATGAACTTTAACGATCTATTCTTAATTACACGTTTAATCTTCACCGTCTGATAACAACTATTTACTTTTGTGTGGCAAACTATTGGCTTAAGATGAATACGTTGATCAAAGTTTAAATTAGGTGTCCTAAAAGATCATCGCATCTCTTAAAAGTTTAAAGCAGAGAAATGATATTTTATATAGCAATAAATTAAATTCTATTTCGGTATAGTTAAATATTATTTTGGATCTATTTTTTTTTTTTATTATACAGGAAAAAACCCCTTATGGGTACCGCCGCCCGACGGGGACAGGCGGCGGTTATGTCGGACTCGCACCGACTAAAACGACCTGTGTGCTCCACCACGCTGCCAATGGCAAGGACAGGGTATCATTGTACATTTGCCCCCATCCCGCCGACAGCTCTGATCCCAGAGAATAAACACCTCCAGGTAGGGGCCCCTCGAAAGAGAAACCCCCCTCCGCTAACCGGTGCATCGGGAGCACCAGATGCACCGACCGCCTCGGGGACCTGTAAGCCAGGTGTCCGATGTACCCCGTTCGGAACACCCGAAGGTCCCCAGTTAGGGCGGCAGACGATGGGCTTGGCGAGTCACTAACACCTGGACTCACCAGCAGCAGATTGGATCCAGAACAACAGTTCGTGGAACCGCTCCGCCGCCTCCCTCCGCCCCCCTCCGCAGAGCTAAAGGAGGCCATCGCTGCCCACGATCGCTCCCTGCCCACCGTGTTTGCTATGTCACGGTCGACAGGGAGAGATCGCGCCCCAAGTAGGGGCCCCAACGCCTTGGTGGGCGTTTCCGCCCCCACCGGGTAATTTTTTATAGAGGTTTTCTTCCTCGCAACCCGAAGGTCCCCGTTCCCATTGCTGGGCTTCCGGGTTTCGCCGACGGTGGCCGTAACCATGTCCAGCCAGACTTAGAGTAAGCCCAACTGGACCCGTCGCTCATTAGGGACTTCACCCCAACCCCCCCGAAGTCCCCGGCCCGTCCAGATTGCCCTCTGCTAATCAGAGGGACAACTGGATTGGCCACCCCTCAGTGGTCCGTTCGCCAAGACTAAGCTTGCCCAGGGTGCGCCACGAGGAGGCCGACCACTTTGGCACCCCACTAGGTAGGATAGGATAGGATTATCTGAGTTTATTATTTTGGATCTATAGATTAACGCCCTGTTACTTTCCCACTTCAGGGCATCTCTCCGTTTTTAGGATAGAAGGGTTGGAGCTAATATTTACCACGCTTCTCCAATGCGGTTAAGTAGGTTACACATATCCCCAGAATTTTCTAGAAATATACACGTTTTTTTTCAGGTTCACGATGTTTTTCCTTCACCGAGAAACATGTGATAAATTTTAAATATTAATAAGCTTTAAGTGAAAAATAGGGGTTTGCATCCGTGATCCCAGTCTTGCGTCGATATCTGAATGATAAGAATCGTGGATATTTGACGACAGCATACTGTGAATGATATTTCGGCAACTTGTGTTATTATTCGCCGTACGAAGAGCATAATAAAGGAGTTAGGAGCCTCCTTGACGTGGATTGTCCAACGTCTTGGGATACATCCGTCGATATTTCGATGTCGACGTGTGATCACCAGTCTTTCGATGCTGTTGACGTTTTTTCCAGGTATGTGACTAAAGCATTCAAGAGCCAATAACCAGGGACTATAGCTAAAGATAAAA
Organism: Morpho achilles; assembly: GCA_947086495.1. NCBI lineage: Eukaryota > Metazoa > Arthropoda > Insecta > Lepidoptera > Nymphalidae > Morpho > Morpho achilles. The sequence goes on from CAMTZB010000020.1 coordinate 10,601,247, forward strand.
CATTTGCCAGATATGTATCAAATTTATTCAACTTCGCTACACTCTTGGCAAAGCAGTCGCGGTCTTTATCTGAGGGTTGGTGGCACGCTTGACAATTTCAAACACTTCGTGGTACATTTATGGCAAGTGCCATAAAAGGCTTTGCTCGATCCGTCTATCGCATCGGTGATCTTGCGGTGATCATATTAATACCTGTTACTATTTGGCTAACGATCTACCGTTAGCCGATCCATCATGATTGTTAATAATTTAAATATTCACTTTGTCAGAATATAGAATATAGAGATTAAAAACGATTGACGTTATAAACTGGAATGCTGCGGGCATAATGAAGTTTGAGTTATTATGTATAAAAAATGGCTATTTAGTTGTTAAAAGCCGAATGTTTGGAGAAAAGTGAATAATATTTATTATCGCTTAATTAACTGCGCAAACGTGTTCTATGAGATATATTGTATGTGAATTTGGAACTGTAAAATTGTTTATTTGCATATCTATATGAAACTGCATGCATAGATTATTTATTAACGATTTTGTATTATAATTTCTCTAATGGTCTAATCTTTGATAAACTACGTATATTGTAATGTTTTATTGGCAGAAAAAAATAGTGGCTTTGTTTTTTTTAACGTATTTAATCCTATAATTTATAAAAGATACGTAAGTGGTATAGTAATATTCATCATCCTCCTGCCTTTATCCCACTCTAAGTGGGTTCGGCACAATATATTATAAACATGTTGTTAAATGATTTGGCTTCGTATTTTACGACAGGCCGACTGCTTGACATCAACTTACCTTAGCCGCATTTTACGAAACCTCGGTAAGAAAGAGAGTGGTCTATTCTACTCAACCGGATACCACACGGTGGGTCAACTTACCTTACTGACTTATTACAACACCTCGGTAAGTAATGAGGGCGGTACTATTCTATTCGGTTAGATACCACACAGCGTTTTCATTTGAATATTAAAGACTAGCTTTTACCCGCGAAATCGTTCGCGTTGACTGTTGTCGTGTGATAGGTCAATAATTGATGGCGCTTTTCAATGTCATCCTATTTTCTGTAGAATTAACAGTATGTTATATATGTTACCCCAGCGTATAAGGAATAATTATGCCAAATTTCATGTTGGTTTAGCGGATTCGCAGTGACAGAGTAACAAACATACATCCATACTCACAAACTTTGGCATTTATGATATTAGTAGGATGTAATACATAAAATACAACTATGATTATAAATTTAAAAAATCAGTATCAAACCTCATCGCAAAATAACTGACGTTAAAATGAATTATACTAACGTACCAAATTACTTATGAACATAATCACGCATACTCAGATATATTCTTACATAACATGTTAGCGAATAACATTTATATAACGTGCATTATACGCTTATTGGATTTTGATTGAAAGAAGAATTAATTTATGCAAACATTAAATTTCAATATCCGCCTGAAAAGCATTTTAATGATATGCAGTAATTTAATGCTGTACAATTTAAGTGCAGATTTTACAATTATCTCAGATTGGGAATCACATTGTGCCTTAAGCACCAATGTTCATGTGGAAAAGAGGTAAACAGTTTTAGAATTCACGGGTTTTTATGACATAGGAGCTCTGCTAGGCTTTTCCGTCATGGGATATGTCGGGATGATTGGAAAAAACCAGACGGCTTGACACTGGTTCCTTGTGAACGGGGACGGGCCCTAAAGTGGGACGCAACATGCGTTGATACGTTGGCCTCGTCCCATATCAGGGAAACAGCGTCAAGGCCTGGAGCTGCGGTGGAAATGGCCGAATCCGGATAACGGCGGAAGTATGCATCGCTCATCGAGAGATATATATTTGTGCCGTTTGCAGTTGACACCCTGGGGCCATGGAGTCAAAGTGCAATTTTTTATCCGTTTTAATACCTCGGTTAATTGCCTCTTCAGGTGACAAGAGGGTTTGGCTCTTTTTTCGGACAAAGAATCAACTAAGCGATTCAGCGCAAACGCTGCCAGCATTCTTGGGACCATTCCACGTGGGCATGATTTGTATAGTTCTAGCGTGTAAGTAATTTAAGATAGATATAACTTGTGCGTTTTTGCTGTAAATTAAATAAAAATTAAATAGTCTAAAACGTAAACCCTATCTAAAACTATTGTTTTTCCCTTTTTTATTACCTACTTGGTAATCTAATACGTAGCAATGAACGCCTAGCGATTGAAATATTAAAAAAGTCTAATTCCTACATTAAAATTTTAAACTTCCATAAATAAGGATTCACTTAGTCATTAATATAGATTATTCTATAATATTTTGTACTGATCATTAATTCATCATCATTCATCATTCCATAAACTTTCACTTATTATCATAATCATGATAACGTCTTCATTGACATCTGAGCACGAACCAAATTTAATTTGTCAGTCTGTCATACCATTCGTGTTTACAAATCAAATCGCTTGTATGATTGGTTGTATGTACTGTTAAGTAATGGCTCTTCATAATCGGCGATTACAAATGATTATGCGCGAACACGATCGTGTAGATGGTCATAATCGCCATAGTCATACTACATAGTCGCAAATCATCTGTGATCGCCTATAACATGGGCATTACCGGTTCTTTGGACACAGTTAAAGGGAATCGCTGAGTGGTATTGTATTGTAAGATAATACAGACATACGTTAATTGCCCTGCCCTTATCCCACTCTAAGTGTTACATGTTAACATGTCACATGATTTGGCTAGGAATTTTACGAGCGACTGCCTGCCTGACATAAACTTACCTTAGTCGCCTTTTGCGACACCTCGGTGAGAAAGAGTGTGATTTATCCTACTCAGACGGATACCACACGGCGTGTCGATTTAACTTAGTCGCCTCTATAACACATCGGTAAGAAATGAGGATGGTCTATTCTACTCAGCCGGATATCATACGACGGGTCAACTTACCTTAGTTGCCTTTTTACGACACCTTTTTCAGAATGAGGGTGATCTATTCTACTCTGCCGGATACCACACGGCTCACCATACGACATTAATTTTAATTTTAGGTACCTACTCACCTCAGCACCCGACATAAAAAGCAGATAATTCAGTAAAGTATTTTAGCCACAGGAACTATTTATCGTTTTTCAAAAAACTAAATGATGTATAGAGATCAATGACCGTACACGCTATTTTAACCTTGGCCTGAAAACTAAATACGGTCCAATTAAACAAGAAGCAGGAGAGACAAAACTATAATGTTATTTTTTTTTACGAGACCTCGATCTGAAATGAGGGTGGTCTATTCTACTCAGCCAGATACCACACGGCGGAGTAAAATTCAAAAAAATATGAATGAATTGTACAAACGTTTCTATTTGTTTGTTCATCTGGAATTTCACCTCAAACGGTGGGGGTTATCAAATTAAATTTGAATTTACGAGTATGTTTTTACATAAGCCTTACAACTTCTTTTGAATGTAAAAAGTAATAAAACTAAACCTATAGATAAAACTATAAATGTGTTTAAAATGTTCTTGCCTATGGAGAAAAACCAGCACGATACTTTTACATAAATATTAATTAAGTCGACAGAGTTTAAGACATAATCATAATATAGCCATTAAGTTGACCGCAAACTGTTTCAAACAAAAAACAAATGAATACGTTACGCCAAGAAAAATCATACGTTGAAATAGACAAATGCGACCCTAGACCCCCACCGAAAATATAGGCGTCCAAAAAGCGTCCAGCAAAATATGACCCTGACGATCACATAACGATCGCAAACACAAACACATGTAATACACAGACACAGGAGGCACCCTAAGGACGACGTTCCCAACGCTAGTAGAGCTTCTGCGCTCTACTCTGCGCATTTCGCAACCTCAACGATGCTTCTGCGCTCGCCCGTCCCGCCCGGTAGCGCTGTAAAAGCCGTTAGGACTAACAGCATACAGTCAATTCGAATAAAGACCCTGGACTCAAATGTCAATAGACAAGTTACATATTCCAGGATTTTTTAGGGATTTGCAGAATGTTTTCTTTCACCATACATCGCCAGAAAATGTGTTAAGTATCGGCCTGTTACTATCTCACTACTGGGCTTGCCTTCTCCTAGCTTCTTCTTCTCGCTTTTCAAGAGCAGGATTGGTGCTAAGCCATACCACGCTGCTCCAATGTGGCTTGGTAGGTTACACATATCCTCAAAATTCTCTAAAGATATGCAGGTTTCCTCACGATGTTTTCTTCACCGAAAAGCGTGTAATAAATTGCAAATATCAAGTCAATATATGTCTTAACAGAAAAACTTTTTTATTACCTGCCCGGGATTTGAAACCGTGACCCCTAAAAAGAGTCGCACGGTCTCACCGATAGGCTATTACAGCCGAAAACGAATTACCCATTAAACATATATAAGTTTTCATAGAAAGTTCAAACGTGAAGGGGGCTTTTGTAATTTTGCAAAACGTTTTTAATATTCGGTCATCACGACCTTTTATATCAATAGTGAAAAAAATATGCGTAGTAATTTCTTTACACACAGAAAGACTCAACTTTTTTAGTATCTATAAAATTCTGATATCCGGTCGTCACAAAATTTTAATTGCTTTTATGCTTGTATCTTTCAAACATTCTAGACATTTAAGTTTTCAAAGATTGGACATGATTTCTCTAAAATATTCGAACAATTAAAAATCAACAGAATTAATCACAAAGATATCAAGAGATCATGGTTGGAACGTGAAAGTATCTCTTGTAAATGTTTTTTTTCGCAAAACTGGTAAATTATTCACTTTTAATAGTTTTATTTACCATATGGGAAAGTACTTTCTTCGAATCTATAATTCAGTTACATGATTTCTAACAATTAAATCGAAAACAAACAAAAAATATGAATTATATTTTTTACTTAACGTTGCAATGGGTCCATCTTATCTGTTCATCATCATTAACATAGGATTTTATCCAATTAAACCAGTTCTTTTAATGTCTTGGCATGCATAGTTGATTAGACGCGACGTTGTCGCAAAATATAAAATGGTGTGACGTAGAAATTTTAACGTTGGTTCGAATTTATTTTTAAACATGGTTCATTAATTGATTGTGCCGTGTGCTATCCAGCTGAGTAGAATAGCCCACCCTCATTTCTTACCGCGGTGTTTTCAAAGGCGACTTAGGTAATTGATTAGCGTTGCCAGATATAGGGATTAATTTGACTGACCCTGGATTAATTGGACTGGACTGGATTTAATTTGTTTGGCATAGTCCGCGGGTAGCGGGCTCGATTCCCGCCGAAGGCCAACTCTATTTTCTATAGTCTGGGTATATATTTGTATTTAAGTATTTAAAATTATAAACGTATATGTTTACCAGTTGTCTATCACCCATAACTCAAGTATTAAGTTACTAATCTTAGGGACGGATGACCGTGTAAGTGTGCCGTATATTAAAAAAAAATTGTTTTAAAACTAAGAAACTTAAGTGAAATAAAACTTTTATGTTAACAAAAATAAATCTCTATCTTAACTTTCCGCTACCACGAGATCGGTATGTACGCAGGTGAAACCGCGGGGCATTATTAGTATTTAATAAAGTCAAGCGTTACTTTTGATTATACCAATAATAATGTCATTATTTTGGTATAATTCGCAATGACTTTATAGAGGATTACAGCCTCATCGCGGATAATTATTAACATACTTTCGTGTTTTGTGGAATATTGTTTCTATGTCTTAGGAATATAAATGATATTTTGTATTAAAATTTAGTAATAACTATACTCAGAGCTAAAGAAGGAAATTTGTACTAATAGGTCTTAAAAACGTAGTTTTTCTATTATTTCTTAAGTTAGAGGTATCGCAAAGTTTTTATTATTTTTTCTTGAGTTAAAAATGATTGATATAAGACATTTATTCCGGTAAAGTACACAAGTAAATAGTAAGCTCTCCGGATTATAGAAACTTTCATAAGGTAAAATATCTCAAATAACATCGCCTGAAGAACCTAAGGAAATATTTTTATTATAGTTTGTTTTCTCACTCATATTAAGTTCTTAATGTCATATTAACATGAGATTGCGTGACGAGGCGAACTTTAACTCGCTATTGTTGTACTGATTAAGAACATCACTTTCTTTCCCTTGTATATATCGTAATAGAATCAGAAAATTATAAACTTTATCCCAATGAGTGTGTTATAATATAAGGAATTACTATACAAATATCATTCTTAATTTTAGAAAAAAGAATTATAAGGGGAAATCTGAAAGTTGCGCCCATTACGGAAAACATGAGAAGTGCAAGACTAAGTCGGTATGGTCATGTAATGAGAAGGGATGAAAATTATGTGACCAAAAGAGTTTTAAATATGAATGTGGATGGATGTATGGCTAGGGGGAGGCCGAAAAAAGATGGATTGTGTGAAAATTCAGATGCATGTTAAAGGCACCAGGGTTGACGAATGATAGAGGAGAATGGAGGAAGAAGACATATTGTGCCGACCGCATCTAGAGTGGGATAAGGGTAAGAGAATGATGTTATTTTTAATGTACCTGCTATTCTATGTAGAACTATCTATCTAATAAACAAAATCTTAATAGCAATGTATAAATTTTAGACGTGTAGAATAAGTGTTACTAATAAATTTAGTTTTAAACATATTTGCTCTGGATGTAATAAAAATACTCAAATATTTATATATAGCTCTTATATTTATATTAGCGTTGTCTGCGACTTCGTTCGCACCAGTTTAAGCGTAGTAGATTCAATAAAGTAATGTAATTTTTTTTCTGTTCCCGATATAACAAACGAGCTATTTTATCCTGTGTGCTATTCCGATGTATAAGCTTAAATCGTGCCAAATTTTATCAATATTGGTCCAGCGGGTTAGCCATGAAGCCGTAACAGACTATCGCATTTGTAATATAATTTTTTACTCTCCGAATTTCTGGCGTTCGAAGAATCTTCTGCGGTCACCTATTTCACCTGGTGATACCGTTAAATGAAAAGTCGAAAAAGCAACCTTTTTTTTATATATTAATTTCCCTACAAAGTTAAACCACTAAAGATGAATGAAAAATGGAATAGAGTTAAAAGATCGATGATTTTCTAATTACATATCTAAACTATTTACTTCATAGTATAAGCGGCATGTTGATCTTTCAGTAACCTTTAGTTAAAGAAGAGAACTTTCACACGACTGCGCTAGATATCTTATCATTACATACAAATGAATGAATAACTTACTGTTCGTTTAATAGGTATAATATCTTAATTATATTAGAATAACTATTTATCATTATAAATCAGCTTGGAATTTGCTATAATAATATACAGGATGGTATCGACCATACGACATCATTTTCTTGCCCTTATCCCACTTTAAGTGGGGTCGGCACAATATGTTTTAAACATGTTGTCATATTATTTGGCTACGTATTTTTTGACCGGCCACCTGCCTGACGTCAACTTAACTTAGTCGTATTTTAAGACACCTCGGTAAGAAAGAGGGTGGTCTGGTCTACTAAACCGATAACCACGCGGTGGGTCAACTTACCTTAGTCGCCTTTTACGACACATCTGTAAGAAATGAGGGTGGTGTATTCTACTCAGCCGATTTCACACGGCTAACCATACGACATTAATTTGAATTTTAGGTACCTACATACCTCAGCATCCGACATAAAAAAACAGTTAATTCAGTAAAGTATTTTAGCCACAGGAATTATTTATCAAGATCAATGATCGTACACGCTTTTTTAACCTTGGCCTGAAAACTAGATACGGTACAATGAAACAGGTGCGAGAGAGACAAAACTATAATGTTATTTTTTCTCCTGTTTTTTTAAGAAGCTAGCTAGTCTATATAGCTAGGTTACATTAAAAAATGTATTTTTATCCCTGTATACGGGGACTGAAAAATGCTTAATTGTAGAATAGTATGCAAATGATATTTTAACTGTCAATTATAAAGTTGTCATAGCTCAGCGGATAACAGGTGGACTAAAGAAGTAAAAATACCCCGGGGGTATTTTTACCCCCCTGGCCTCGATGCCCAATTAATTTTGACTATTTTTTTCAAGTTTCATTTTTATATATCTCGGTCAGTTGCTCTCTCACCCAGATACTATTAAATAATAGTTAATTCGTTCAAAAATCGTAAATACTACACCATCATTCATAAACTAACTTATGTCAGTAATCATTTTACTCATAAATTTCCCTACACGGACTTTTCATGAAAATTAATCCTTTAGGCGTGAACTACAGAATTTGATGAAGCGCAAAACAATGTGGAAACTAATTGCAATGTTCACGAGTCGTAATCGAATAAATCATTACTTTCACTGTGTTTATTTCATAACACGCTATCCGGCCCAGTTGGTACTGTCGGATGTTATGGATTACTGCCATGTGAGCATTACAAGCTGACATTGTGTGGCAAAATGAAATAACATTAGTGGAACGTGATATGGCCTAGTTGTTATAGCTTTATGCTACGCTAGTATCGAAGAGTCCATGTCAGTCATCATTCTCCTGCTTTTATTCCACTCTAAGTGGGGACGACTGGTTGGCTGGAAGAAATTCCGATTCCGGTATAAGCCCGTCATTGCTATTGCAATTATGTTGTTATTTAATTATTTTTTTTTATTAATGCAATAAAGAGATTATAAACAAGCAAACTATATAGAAGGGCAAGTGGGGTCGGCACAACATGTTATAAACATGTTGTTACATGATTTGGCTGCGTTTTTACGACCGGCCGCCTGCCTGACGTCAACTTAACTTAGGTAGTCGTATTTTACGACACGAAAGAGGGTGGTCTATTCTACTAAACCGGATTCAACATGGTTGGTCAACTTACCTTAGTCGCCTTTTGCGACACCTCGGTAAGAAATGAGGTTGGTCTATTCTACTCAGCCGGATACCACACGGCGGGTCGTCTTACCTTAGTCGCCTTTTACGACACCTCGGTAAGAAATGAAGGTGGTACTATTCTATTCAACCGGATACCACACGGCGTATAGAAGCATATTTAAACATGTATTTATAATCTAATTTGGTACCTATATATACTTACAAACTAATTATTAGTATAATATTTCATAAATTACATTTATTAACAAACTAACTAAAACTAACTAATTTCATCCTTCTAGGAAAACCTACCTCACATATACTTTACATTTTGTATCGAAGAGATTGTCGCAGTGTGTGTAGTGCTTGTGTGGTGTGTTGTTTGTAATATGAAAACTCCATGCTGTAGGACTTGAGTAACAAATTGCTTAAGTTCATAGATGAGACTGGCTTTGATCATCCAGCTATATGACAAGTCATTTCATTCACAAAACATGTTCATTATACTATATACAGAGTTATAAATAGTATTTCAATGACTTTCAAAAACTAGAGCACGTTTATCTTTAAGTTCTAAGGTAACAGCTTTTACAGATAAATAAGGTTTGAATAAACCATTATAGAAGCAGTGTAATATGTACATCGATCAGTTATTGCGTTATCTTCTATGATCTTATCGTAGTTATTATACTAGAGTAAAGGAGTCATAGGCAGGCCTGTATGTAAGAGAGTCGCAAAGAATTATAATATTTACTTTGCGGAGATCCATTAATTTACTGTTAAGGAAGACCTTCGAAAACGTATAGAAGCCTTCGAGATGTGGGCGTATAGACGAATGTTGGCCATAAGCTGGACTCACAAAGTTTCCAATGCGGAAGTACTGCGACGTGTTAACCAAAAATGCGAACTTTTGAATACCGTCAAGGTCAGAAAAGTGTCATATCTGGGGCATGTGTTTAGGCACTAGAGGTATGAACGTCTTCAACTGATCATGATGGGAAAAGTAGCAGGAAGAAGAGGTGTCGGTCACAGGAAGAAATCCTGGCTACGCAACATCCGGGAGTGGACAGGAATCGCGAGTGCTGCCGAACTTTTTCACCTCGCGAAAAATAAACGGAAATATACGCTGCTGACTGCCAACCTTCGATAATCGGAGAGGCGCTGCAAGAAGAAGAGGAGATCCATTATACAAAAGTAATATTGAAATTATTGTGGTAAAATCCGCGATAAAATGAATAGAAAATATGTACAGGCTAAATAAGCAGTATGGTATCCGGCTGAGTTGAATAGACCTGCCTCATTTCTTACCAAGGTGTCGTAATAGGCGACTTTGGTACGTCCACCCGCCATGTGGTATCCTGCTGAGTAGAATAAACCAACCTCATTTCTTACCGAGGTGTCGTAAAATACGACTAAGGAAAGTTGACGTCAGGCAGGCGGCCGGTCGTTAAATACGGAGCTAAATCATGTGACAACATGTTTAAACATGTTGCGCCGACCACAATTCGAGTGGGATGAGAGTAGGAGAATGAATAATGATGTATTATGCGACATGTAGAGTGGACTATCTTTTTTTTATACTTGATATAAATATAAATATATGGGACACTTACACACACACACGATAAATGCAGGATTTGTAAAAACACATGTACGGCAAACGTCCACCAACACCACCACAATACACAAGCACAACACACGTTCACTATCACAAACTCAACAATCGTTTCGCCCCGCAACCGAAGTATCATCAGGACATAGACTCCACGATAAAAGCATATAGCAAAATAATTTGATTATTCTATTGGATGAAAGGAAAGATGACACTCAGATATACTTTGTCTTACACATAAAATAAAGAAATAGATACCAAGCCTCATTTTATTCTTCTTTATTGTCGACTAGCAATTGCCAGCGGCTCTGCCCGCGTGGAAAGATTAAAACCGTAATATAGTATTTTGATTACCATAAAAATGGTTAAAGTTAGTTAACCTTAAAAGCTAGACATATGCTGTCGCGGACTATTATGCAGAACTTTTAGAGAGGAACAATTTTGTAAATACATGATTTTTGAATAACTTTCACCATTTACTAGCGCACACACGGCAAGCTGCACTTTTTGCCGCTTTCGCAATATTTTTATTGCTGCTCCTCTCCTATTCAACTTAACGTGATGTTGTATAGTTTATAACCTTCCTGGATAAATGGACTATCTTACACTCAAAGAATTTTTCAAATCGATCCGAAAGTTCCTGACTCCAAACAATCAAACAAACAAACTCACACATTTTAGGCTCGTTCCTTTAACTCTAATATAATAACTCTATGAATCTTTTCCTTACAAAGTACAGTAGGGAATTGACTTGCAAGTAATTGATTGCGGTTACATTGAAATAGATTTTTCACTAGTGTTTATCTTCGGTTACGATGTAAATATTAAATACTTTATGCTTTTTAACTGTATCCGCTTGACCGATTTCTCGTTTAATTAACACATTATTGTATACGCAAGTACAATTCTGAAGTTCTTTATGAAATAACTTTGTTTTTTATCGAATTGTTGTCGAAACCTCTTATTACTTAAAGAATTTTCACATTTTGTAGTTATTGACAATTTATTTTTTTAGTTTTTTATTCATTCTTTTTCATTTTTTAGTTATTTTTAAATTTAAATATTGATCTGATTGACGCATAAAGATTATTTAATTTAGTTAAAGCACATCACTACATAGTATAAAACAAAGTCACTTTCTGTGTCTGTCCCTATGTCCCTATGTATGCTAAATCTTCAAAACTACACACCAGATATTGATGCGATTTTCTTTTATAAATAGAGTGATTCAAGACGAAGGTTTCTATGTATAATAACATTCAATATGGAGTAGAGAAATACTGTAATTTTTGAGGTTTCCAATGTGATATCGTAAATAATTTCATTTTTTTCCGCTTACATTGCATACGCGGGCTGAACCCTACGAGATTTATCAGAATAATGTACTAAGTATTTGTACACCTTGAAAAGGTCTACAGAAAACTCTGCGATGGTATGTATCTATCTCTTATGGATAAACCACAATAGCATTTTTTGTCATTTTCTTTTTACGAAAAATAATGCCTTATTATCGAAGCAATTTTTATATATATATATTTTATCACGGGCTATATAATTTATACGCGTGCGAAGTCGGAGCTGGCCGCTAGTAATCTTATAAATTCTCTAGTAGTGTAGTAGTAGTAGTTTTGTCCCGAGCTCGAGTCTGAAGTTCCGATCTTGCTGGAATTCTTATTTTATGTACTATTGACCTAAACTATAATCTTTCTGGCTTTATCCCACTCTAAGTGGAGTCGACACAACATGTTATAAACATATTGTGACATGATTTGGCTACGTATTATACGACCGGCCTGATATCACTTACCTTAGTTGTATTTTAATACACCTCGGTACGAAACATGGTGGTATTTTCTACCTAACCGGATACCATACGGTGGGTCAACTTACCTTAGTCGCCTTTTACGACACCTGGGTGAGAAAGGAGGGTGGTACTTTTCTATTCAGTCGGATACCAAAGGGGGTTACTATTGACCTAAACCATCCTCAAGAATTGCATTATTTTTTTGTAAAAGCCGAGCAAAGATCAATTTTCTTAAAATCGATCACGTACCGACAGACCTTTGCAAACTTTGTTCTATCATAAGTATAGATATAGATAGACTAATTAGACTTAGTCTTTTATTATAATAATTAAAACATATTTTTCTGAGCCATTTACAATTGTGTGGAAGGAACTTCAGTATTGACTGCTGATTGTCTCTTTCTCTTATCTTTTTACTTTTACTAATTATATACCTAATATTAAGTCAAATGAAGCATTATATATGTACAAATGTTTATTTTGTAAATATACTAAAACAAACACTTCAATAATTCATTATATGAATGATTCCGCGTCAGAATTCTGTAGAAAGTATCCCATCAATTTTATCTCAAACCGCATTGTCTCAATCTGTCATTAGACACCGCTCTGATAGTCATCCAGGGCAACCAGTTCGATTATGGTCATTTACCGAATATCGCGGTGTACCACGATCTAAGCTTATAGAATGACTACAAATTATTTTGTGATAGACTGGTAACATTGGGATAATGGTATACTAGGGCAAGCGATGACGAGCGATTATTTAGTTTTTGCTCGAGATATTTATCTATATATTATTAGATTAGAAGCACCTGGGTGATCGAGCCTTGCTCGGTATTTCTTTAAAGATATAAAAAAATGCAAATAAAAAAAAGAAAGAAAGCGCCGGACTTAAATCCTGTATTACGAACTTTTTGGTCCGTTCGTTACCACTAGGCTATTACAGCATTACGTTTGATTCAAAAATTTCATTTGCTTTCTATGCCTATTTAAGCAGTTTTTTTATTGCCTAAGAACAGGGATAAACGATTTTTTTTAAATAAAACCCCCAAAAGATTTTTCTTCCCCAAAACCTCCCAAATCTCTCAAAAGCATGCTAAATTTGAGTAGTTTATGTGTAGGGGAAGTGCAGAACACTAACATTTTTCCATGATAATACATAAAGTACATCATCATCCTCCTGTCCTTATCCCACTCTAAGTGGGGTCGGCACATGTTATAAACATGTTATCAGATGATTTGGCTACGCATTTCACGACGTACGACTCTCTTTTTCTATACCTCTAAGTGATCCACTCTTAACATTTTTATTTGTCACTTTTTTTTAATTATGTGTAATTCCCTAAAGAAAATATACATGGCAAAACTGCGTTTGCCCAATCAACTAGTAATTTTAAACAATTGTCTATTTTCTTATTATTTTCTAAATAATCGACGCGATAGAACGACGAACAAACAAACATAGTTTTTTATTTATAACATGAGTTGTAACTACAAAAAGGTTAATCGTTTCGTATAATACGTCCCATTACTACATGAAAACGCCACGATTTATATTCTAACAAATTAACATAAATTGATTTTAGGTCAAATTAAAATACAGCTGTTCGATACATTAAACAAAATTGGCGCCTATAACTGTTCTCTGGTGACTTATTGAAATATTAATTAAGCTCTATCTCTAATACATGTTTTAAGAAACCTGTTATACAGACACTTAATTGCGTTAACCTTACCAAAGCTTCATACCCTGCGAAGTCATCTAAAAAAATTCTATTAAACATAGTCCCTGGTTGACCGAGCTTAGAGTATTTTTTTATAAAATTAAAAAAAGAAACTTTAGAAATAAAGAAGTAATAGTTGGGTAGGTGAGAGTCGATCCTAGGCATTGTCATTTGTCGTGACCACCCGTTCCCCGAATAAGCTACACAGACTTGACGATTTATTGCAAAAATTTTATTATATTTAATATAAATTTTAGTTTTTTTGTGTCCAAAAAACCTAGCTAGATCGATTTTTGCCAACCCCAAAATCTCCTGCATGCTGAATTTCAGGAAAATCGTTGGCGCCGTTTCCGAGATTCCGAAAATATATATACACAAGATTAACTCGTATGAATATGATTTATTGAATTTACGTAATTGTATATGTATGATTTATTTAATTAAAAGAAAAATACTAATAAGCGCATGTTTTTTTATTCTATTGGTATAAGAAGAATATAGATTTTCTATAGATGAGCGTGTACTCAGTAACGAACTGAGTACACGCTCATCTATAGAAAAAAGTGGCGAGAAAATTAGTTTTGAAGAAAATGTAAAATTTTGTTAAAAAATAAATTTTAAAAGAGTACCTACGTAATCAGCCCTCATTTACACGTTAAAAAGTAAATAAAAAATACACGTAAATATTGTCATCAAATAATACACATATATCTGTCATAATCGACTTCAGAAACCTAAAATATCGCCTTTACCAATAGTGTGTTTATAATTAAACACTATGCGTTTGTCGTTAGTAACCAAGTTTTTTAGATCATCATCATCATCATCATCCCCCTGCAATTATCACACTCTAAGTGGGGTCGGCACAACATGTTATAAACATGCTGTCACATGATTTGCCTGCGTTTTTACGACCGGCCGCCTGCCTAACGTCAACTTACCTTAGTCGAATTTTACGACACCTCGGTAAGAAAGAGGTTGGTCTATTCTACTAAACTGGATACCACACGGTGGGTCAACTTACCTTAGTCGCCTTTTACGACACCTCGGTAAGAAATGAGGTTGGTCTATTTTATCCAAGTTTTTTTAGATATGAAAACAAAAATACTATGTGCGTCTGGAATCTAAACTTATTTTGTTGTAAATCGATGCTTACGTTACGTTACGTTATCAAAAAGAAATTATCACTGTTTGTATATAGAAACAAGATGTTCCAGATAAATATGCTTGGTTACACATAACTCTCTCGTAAAAATTACCAATGCATAACGCAGTTGTTTGTTTGCGATTTGGCTTCCGGCTAAACTTTTACGGAATGTGTTATCCCATATTTATAAGTTTATCCAGTATATTCTCTCATTATTTTCCTGGATAAAATCTTAAAGAAACGTTCGGTTAAATAAAAAGTTATTTTATAATAGTAATAAGTAATAGTCTATTGATAAAAGTAACCATATAGCTTTATAATTTGAAATATCGCAATACTTTTCACATTGAATCACGCCGTGTGGTATCCGGCTGATAAGGGCAGGGGGATGATGATGACTTTTCACATTGAATCATTTTAAATTAAATATCTTAAAAAATTTTCGAAATACTATCGAAGTACTATGGTTTATGTTCTAAGCAGTTCTTTATCTTTTATCTTTAAACAAGCTAATCTTGTGCATATAATCTGAATTTTGGAAACGGCTCCAACGATTTTTATGAAACTTAGTATGTAGGTATGGGTTTTAAAGGCGATAAATCGATCTAGCTAGGTTACATTTCAAAAATGTCATTTTATCCGAGTTTTCGGGCATTGAAAAACTGGTATAATAATTATTATGTCACTTGTAAAGTTATGGTAGCCCAATTGAGAACGGGTGGTCAAAGAAGAGAAAATACCCGAGGTGTTTTCAATCAAGTCCAAATATTACGAACCCTTTTTTTCATATTGCATTTTTTATATGTCCTAAAAAAATACTGAGCAAAGCTCGGTGACCCAGATATTTCCAATTAAGTTCTATTAAAAGCACCAGAATATATTTACATTACTATATCATATCAAGACAAGCGTATACATTCGTAAACGGTTAGTAATTTCTCACTTAAATTCCCGCATATATTAATTTGTGGATGTACATGATATTATAATTTTCTAGATAAATTTAAATAGAGTCCAGTAGGCCAGTCACACCGATAGTGTCACATAATGATTTATACGATGTATGACTAAAGTTAACAGATTCTTAAACTGTGAATCCGTATTTTATAGAAAATAACAAATTAACAGAGAACGCCGTAGACTTAAGATAAGATACCGCTAAAAAGTCGTAGGTATAATTTTTAGTGCATTTAAAATAAGGATAAAAAATTTAATATGAAATGACCAATAGAGTAACAAAAATTTGGAGAAAAAATATATATAATACGTGTATATAATATCTTTATCTTCGTAACTGACCCGCTCCGGCTGACGTGGTCCGCTCCGGCTTCGCACGGGTATAAAATATATAGCATATGTCACTCAGTGAAAAAATGATTAAAATCTATCCAGTAGTTTTGTTTTATTCATTACTGCCCGTGACCCGCACGCGTTAAATTTGGAGAAAAACAATTCCCCTCTCCCTATACCATGAAGATTCCCTGCTATCTTTGGAATATCTAAACTCATATACTACATTTTTACTTATTTACTTTTACATTTTTCCTATGTATTTTATTTTTACAATTAGTTACAGAATGTCTTTATGTACAACATTCACAGCTTTCTTGTCATTACACAGTGAAGTTTAGCTATTATTTTGATAATTGTCAAATTTTTTACCATACTACGTATAGCTGTCATTTATGTTTTGTTATTCCATGTCACAGTCGTTTTTGTACCACGTTTTATAGTGACTTGACGGGATAAAATAAATGCGGTCGAACGGGATAAATAAGTATCCTATGTCCGTCTCCTGGTTCTAAGCAACCTCTCCACCAATTTTCAACCGCATTGGTTGATCCGTTCTTGAGTTATAAATAGTGTAACTAAGACGAACTTTCTTTTATATATGAGTGTATGCTTGTTTATTTATATATATTAGTAAATCATATTTATGTTTACGTATATATATATATATATATATATATATATATATATATATATATATATATATATATATATATATATATATATGTGTGTATATTGTTTTTAAAGTAGCGAAGCCACCCTGAAATGTGCCATGAAAACTAACAAGAAAGCAAAAGGTATACGAGTTTAATGTAACCCCTCATTATTTATTGTAACAATCGACTCACATGCCTGCCTATGGCTTCCTTACTCTAGTATAATAACTATATGCAGAGACTGGGGTCTAATTAGTTTCCAGCGAGGTTTATTCTATAATTTATGTCTTCATAGGAAGTTATGTTGTCTTAGTCTTATGTCTGTGCCAATTCTTACTTAACTAACAATCTTCCTAATTACTTTTACGAGAAACCAGTCTGATTTAAATATGTAAAGCATTGGAAAATGAGATAGGTGTCATCACGAATTTTCGACTTTCTAACTTTATATTCGTGACCGACCGATACCATGTTGAAAGGTTACAAGTAGTCGAGGCATGACGAGAGCCTAGACACGGTACAAAAATAATCAGTTGTTATTTACTCAGTTGTACTAAATTAATTTTAATTTCAGTAAAACTTATTTTTAACGCAGAAAATTTTAAAATTCTATATAATAGTTTATGTATAGAAAACGGCTATACTCACTTCCTATTCTATCGGGTTAGCCCGATTAGTTTTGCCTACTCTAGAACTGTTCCCATAACTACTACAGTTCCCACCGCGGTAACGCCGTGTAAAGAAGTCATGAATAACCCGGATGGGCTCCCGGGCTCTCAAACAAATCGGGCTAACCCGATATTATTCTATGTGGTTAGCCCGACTTATTTGGGCGTGAGTATAACCGGTTTCCATATATAATATATAAATACTACTCACGATAGTTTAAATTCAAAAATTCTATATAATAATATATGTTTAACACCTAGATATTTTTATAGGTGGTTGCGACACTTAAAAATAGGACCGAACGCTTCTGATAGACTTCTTAGATTGTGCTAGTGCGAAAACTTAAATTATTTCTAGATAAGAAGACGGACGACCGTGTGTGTAAGTATCCCATAAATTTATTTATTTATTAATATTTGTACTACTACAACCTAATCATGGCAAGTTAAATAAAAACTTTTAAAAAAGTTGATTACACTGGGGTTGGCTGGCGGGAAAAATTCTAAATGCATTCAAAAGAGAAACCTGCTATTTTATGTAACTAATCCACAAGTACTAATGGACTAGTAATATTATAGTTATCATTATTCAGAATTTAATTATGCAACATAACAGTTGCAGGTTTTAGATTTTTCCAACACAGACTAACTAGTTAGAAATATGATGGTAACCATAAGGTAACTTAAGAGTTAACAATCCCACATATAGACCATATTTATGTCATATTTATGTTTTAAGCTCAATAAATTTGCTTTTATTTATAATTTATTCCATTTATGTCGGTATTTGAAGTTTTATGCTCTATTATCGACCAATAACATAAAAACTATTTAAAGATAAAAACTTGGAAATTTGTCATTGACGCAATTCAATCTATCAATAGTTTTATTTAATTAGCCGTGTGGTATCAGTGGTAGAATAGACCATCCTCATTTCTTACCGAGGTGTCGTAAAAGGCGACTAAGGTAATATGACCCACCGTGTGGTATCCGGTTTAGTAGAATAGATCACCCTTTTTCTTACCGAGGTGTCGTAAAATACGATCATGGTAAGTTGACGTTAAGCAGGCGGCCGGTTGTAAAAACGCAGACAAATCATGTGACAGCATGTTTATAACATGTTGTGCCGACCCCACTTAGAGTGGGATAAGGGCAGGAGGATGATGAATAGTTTTAGTTAATTCGAATACGTCATTGTTGTTTCAATTAGCGAATATGTTTTAAGTTCTAAATAGTTTTTTACTTTTAAAAGTATTATATAGTAAAATTATGAATATAAATATACCTACTAACAACAAAAATATAAAAATGTGATGAAGGGTTACCTAAACACTCTTTCCGATATTGTGGATTTTACTTACTAAAAACAATAATCGATATAATGGCTAACTCATTCTGGCTAACGAATAATGTTTATACTATTAATCGTATTATGTGATACAAATCTTTACTTGTAGGTATATACATTACAGCGGCGTTAAGCTGCAATATTGGACAACTTTGCGGTTAACAAAGCGTGGGTAATAATTTGCAAATTACTATAAGAGCTTAGATTTTTAAAGCATAGATATTTAGCGGTCAGGATTATCTTGGTATTATCTATAAAACTACCATGTTGTTGTATTGTGTATGTTTTGAATGAATAAATCTACCAACCGCGTTTTCAATTTTATTGTTCAGTATATGGATTATTAACCTTTATACATTTACAATACAATTACAATACTCAAATATAAATATATAAATTAATAAGTCTTAATTATAACAGAATATTAAACTTAAATTAAGATTAACTTATTTTTATTTTTTTTGTTAGTTTATTAACGGCCTGGAAGATTAACTTACCTTAATATAAATTGCAGACGAAAAATAAATGAAACAACACTGTCACATGGTATTCGAAATTCAAAATGAAATAAAATATTTAAAAACACATAAAATCGAACGTCCTACAGACATTAAATAATTCTTTCAAACTATGATCAGGTGTTGCAAATTCCCGATTTCGCGAACGTGCGCAAAGTGCAATAGGCGGGCGACGTGTGATTTATCGCAGCTACCGGCGCATGCCATGCTTTCATGTGTAAAATACGCGTGTCGTTACATATAACGTATTATGGTATTTTACGAAAGTTATTTTTTTATCAGAATCTCGATCATAGCTGGGGCTATCATAACGGTGTCATCGATGAATCCACGCGATTGGTCACGAACATTTGCTCCGGAGTAATCAAACAAATAAACAACATATTAATATCTATTGTGGTGTATTGAATTTAATTTTAATGAAATCTGCTGTAGCGGAGAACTTCCCACAAAGAATAAGTCCATTTTTACTTATCCGATACGGAATTAAATATAATAAGGCTAAATAGAATAGTAGAATAGTACCTTATTTCTTACCGAGGTGTCGTAAAGGTGACTAAGGTAAGTCGACCCGCCGTGTGATATCCGGCTGAGTAGAATATACCAACCTCTTTTCTTACCGAGGTGTCGTAAAAGGCGACTAAAGTAAGTTGACCGTGTGGTATCCGGTTTAGTAGAATAGACCACCCTATTACCGAGGTGTCGTAAAATACGACTGAGGTAAGTTGACATCAGGCAGGCGGCCGCTCGTAAAAACGCAGCCAAATCATGTGACAGCATGTTTACAACATGTTGTGCCGACTTCACTTGGAGTAGGATAAGGACAGGAAGATGATGATGATGACAGAATTAAATCATAGATACATATGTGTTGAATATCATCATTGATATTAAAATTTAAAAATATTTATTTTGTCCCGGCGTATTAATAAATACATCGTCATGCTATTTATAATAACGTAAAAGTCGTACTTAATTCTACTTATTCCGAGAAAATTTTTTGGGTTACGTGCTACTCGAATTGGGTCCCCAGAATATGTTACCCCTCATAGGATAGTTAAACCAGCAGTGACATAGTAACAGTTTAATGTTTATAGAATTAGGCGTAACTTTGCGGAGGTCCATAATACAAAACTAATGAGAATATTATTTTGCTATAATCCGCGATAAAAGAAAATATATGTAGAGTGTATGTATTCGTTCATTTCTGCATGTATCAGGTATTTTCCTTTGTGGCGGATTATAGCAAAATAATATTGTCATTAGTTTTTTTTTTTATAGTAACACTTCCTTACTTCACTATTTTAT
Source organism: Morpho achilles (assembly GCA_947086495.1). Lineage (NCBI taxonomy): Eukaryota > Metazoa > Arthropoda > Insecta > Lepidoptera > Nymphalidae > Morpho > Morpho achilles. Next base: position 10,622,171 of record CAMTZB010000020.1, read on the forward strand.
ATTTATCTAGGTCTTGTTTTTGTCACTTAAGCCAAGGCCTTATAAAAGTCATGATATAAATTTAATGTCCACATTATAGGTGGTTGTTGTTCCAATTTTCCATTTTAGTGTATTTTATTTATTTACGGAAATTACCAAAGCGAAGCAGGTAATCGAATAATACTATCGATTATCTTGATAAAATTTCTAGGGCATGGCTTGTTTTGTTGTTTGTCTTCTATAAACAAATATACCAGAAATATTAATATAACAGAAATATACGTAATTTAAAAAGTAATATCTGGGTGACCGAGCTTCGCTCGTTAATTTTTTACAAAAAAATGAAAAACTTAAAAAAAAAGAAAAAACAATTAATTAGTTCGGGATCGATTCTTGGCATTCAAATTTCGAGGCTGCCCGTTAACCGAATAAGCTACGCCGACTTGACAGTTAATGGCGAAAATTCAATTCAATATAAATGTTAGTGTTTTTTAATGCCCAAAAATAGGGATAAAACAATATTTTTTTTACATAAAAGCTAGTTAGATCAATTTTTCTCCCCCAAAACCTCCTACATGCTGGATTTCAGGAAAATCGTTGGAGCCGTTTCCGAGATTCGGAAAATATATATATATACAAGATTAACTCATTTAAATATTAAAGATATATATACAAGATTAACTCATTTAAATATTAAAGATAAGGTATTTGCAGATATAAAAACTCCTATAAAGAAGGTTGTATTACCTTTAGCGCTATCTACACTTGGGTTAAGATAACTCGAATACACCGCCATCTTGTGTGATGAATGGTAATTAAATGTTAAATTGTTATGTTTCAAATACTGGAGAGGTTCCTGTCGGCCCCTACACCGCCGCTCCGGGGAGAGGACTTCATCTCCCTGTCAGAGCTGCGGTCGGTCGCTGCTCGCCTTGATAAGCGAAAAGCGCCAGGACCTGACGGAATCACCAACGCCGTGCTGATGCTGCTGCCCCGAACGGGTCTCGTAGCGCTCACGAGCCTGTTCAACGGAGTACTCCGCACCGGTCACTTCCCAGAGGCGTGGAAGACCGGGAAGATCATCGTTCTTCCCAAGCCGGGGAAGGACCGCCGCCTGCCTGGAAGCTACCGGCCGATCACCCTGCTCTCGCATATAGCCAAGCTGTTTGAGCGTCTGCTGCTGCGTCGAGTCACGCCCCATCTGCCCCTGCGCGAGGAGCAGTATGGATTCCGCAGCGGCCACTCTACGACGCTCCAGCTGGCGAGGGTCATCAACCAGCTGACCAGTGAGCTGAACAACGGGTGTTACACCGTCGGGGTTTTCCTCGATATCGAGAAGGCCTTCGATCGTGTGTGGCACGCCGGGCTCCTGGCCAAGATCCTGGATACCACCATGCCGCCTGCTTATGTGCGAGTGCTGGCGTCATTCCTCAGCGGCCGTAGCTTTTACGTGGCAGTGGATGGTGCCGAATCCCAACCACGCACCATCCAAGCCGGAGTACCCCAGGGCAGCTGTATATCGCCGCGCTTATACGCGGCGTATACGGATGACATCCCCACCCTGCGCCACCATCTGCGGGAAGGGGAGGAGGACGTGCTGTTGTCGCTATTCGCTGACGACAGCGCGTATTTCGCGTCGTCCTACCACCAGATCGTCGCCACAAACCGCATGCAGCGTCTGCTGGACTTGTTGCCGGAATGGCTGGACAAGTGGAGGATGGCCGTCAATGTCGGGAAGACGGCCGCTCTGCTCACCAGCCGCTCCAGGCCGCTACGCCAACTCACTCTGCGAGGCCAGGACGTAGAGTGGAAGACCACAGTAAGGTTTTTGGGGTGTGAGTTGGACCGCAGCCTGCGCATGGTCCCCATGGTCAATCGTGCCGTGGGCCAAGCTGCTGCTGCCAGGTCTCAGCTCCACACGCTGTTCACATCCCATTTACCTATCAACACCAAACTGCGGGTCTACGGTGCCTACGTCCGCTCGCGCTTGACGTACGCGGCACCCGCCTGGTACGCGCTATGTTCGGCGTACCAGAGGTGAAGGCTTCAAGTCCAGCAGAACCGCTGCCTGCGACTGATGGTAGGAGCCCCGAGGTATGTGCGGAACGACGTCGTGCACAGAGATACCAAGATGCCGACCGTGGAGGAGTTCGTTCGTCGCCTTGCGCGCCGACTGTTCGCGCGAGCGGACAACAGCGCGCACGTTCACCTGCACGGCATCGCGCCACTCCACGCACGACCACCCGAGGGACGTTCCCTGCCTCGCGAGCTCCTGCGATCACCGTCACCGCGGCCCGACGCGGACGACGACGACGACGAAGAGGACGACGCGACGGGCGAGAGGGCGATACCACCGGACATGACACACCCACCCGATCAAGACACCACCGGACGAGACACCACCGAAACTGACTCCGAGGTCTGGGAACTACCATTCCCAGACCTCCCTACCGAACACCAAATCCCGTAGGTCACCTAGGTGACCTGGGCCTAATGGCCCAAACACAGTCCAGGCCACAAAGCCTGCGAGGACCAGCCCGGGCAAAGAGGTTCGCCTCGAGGCCCGTACCCCGCCTACCCCTCAAGGGTATGCGAGAAGTTACCAAAGTTTCAAATACAATCTCCTCGAAATAGCTATATATACCCTCCTGCCCTTATCCCACTCTAAGTGGGGTCGGCACAACATGTTATAAACATGTTGTAACATGATTTGGCTGCGTATTTACGACCGGCCGCATGCCTGACGTCAACTTACCTTAGTCGTATTTCACAACACCTCGGTAAGGAGGGTGGTCTATTCCACTAAACCGGATACCACACGGTGGGTCAACTTACCTTAATCTCCTTTTACGACACCTCGATAAGAAATGAGGGTTGTCTATTCTACTCAGCCGGATACCACACGGCGGGCTCCTCTAAATAGCTATGAAAAATATTAAAAAAAAAAACTTCGTCAATGTGACAAGTTATTGAAAAACTATAAATTGGTTGATTTTTGAGAAAATTGCTTCTTATTTATTGAATAAGTGTAAAGGAAAATATCGTTATAAAATATTTTTTTGTGATTTATATTAATGACGATTTAGGGCGCTAATAGTGTAGTTTGTCAAGCGCTAAACAGGTGCCATTTTAAATGCCAATTCGAAACCAGACTGAGCCACAGCAACGTGTGGCCGGACAGCTAGATAGATAGACATTAAAACAAAAGTTATATTCTTATAAAACGGAATTTATTGTAAACCTAATCTTAACAAACTAATCTGTATGAAATATATCTTCCTGCAGTTTCCGATGAACGTATGATCTTTACCACCTGAAAATATTTTTGAATTAATTTTGTGAGAAAAATACATTTATAAGTACGCTTCATATAATTGCATTGAAGCATTAAATAATGCTTCAATGCAATTATAAGAAGCGTAAAAATAATTCGAATTTTTAAATATATATTGAATCCATATATTGTAAAATGAGTGCAATGTAAATGAAACCGAAGCAAAACAGTTGCGTTATGTTAATTTCGCGTTAGATAATAATCAAATATCATATATTTAATCTTTTAAATTTACTATAAAAACAGTCCAATAAAAACATACCTGTCCTCTCTTCAATCCAAAGTATCTTGCAACTGGATCGCCTGCTTGTATTCTCATCAACATATTTTCTTTTAACTTACTGTATTACAGTCATGGAATATTATAATATATAATTTGAATAATAAATATACTTTTAATCTTTAAATAACGAGCCTGCTTACAGTATATGCATCAAAATAATTTTCAAATAGAATGCCTTTTAATAGGATTTAAATTATTTTAGATGTTGGAATGGAACGCTATATGAATCATGGACGTAGCATATACTGGACGGCGCCAAAAGACGTTGCCGATCTTGCGTCTGTGTGTAAGCGATTTATCGTTTGTCTCTGTTCTTATCGCGAACTATACATAAGAGTGAAAGAGATTGTGATGAAGTTTGGCAACGTCGCTAAAAATGTGTCCAGTTGGTGACACCAAATGAGGCCATAACATTGAGTTTGTTGAAGATTATTTCTTGAAATCTAAAGCAAATACGAGTGTTACTGATATATTTTTTCAAAAAAGGTGGAATATGTCGTGTGCTGCCTTAACGTGTCCATCAAGAACAACGAAAGGAGGAGTTAAAAACACGGAATTACCATTTCATAAGTAAATCTTTGACTCTTATTTGCGTGCTAAATTAAAGCGTTTTATTCAGTTAAAGCGTTTCAGATTTTAATGTATCAGTACAGTTTGATATTCTCTAGTCGGCACGAGTGTGGGATATTGATAAAACATATAAATTAATCATTAAATATTCGATTGAATTGTGTTACCTACGTAGTGATGTACACACTAACGAATTATTATGTATCGATAAATATCAGTCAAAGTTATATTTACTAGCCAAGTAAATGCGAATTCTCTAATTTTAGATTATTTTCTTAGGTTTCCTAAATGACCACATATAAGAGAACAGTGGATAAAAGCTGTCACCGGTCTCACGGATATGTAAATGTTGGGAATAATGTGGATCATGATATTGTTCCATTGGCCACTGAAGCACTAACATTTATGTTAACATTTCATCTATACATAAAGGACCGAGTATGGGCTGCACCTTCGACTTTATTTTTAACGCTTCAAAGGATTCTTTGGTAAATCCAGGCTCACAGTCTCAGTCACAGTAGACTGATACCATTTTTGAGAACCACCCATCACAGTAAGATATGCAGTAAAGATGTGCATCGGATAATTCATGACATTATACTGTAGACTGTATACTCAGGAAATTATGTCAATCTATTCAAATGTTTAAATCTATTCTGAACACTAAACCAACTAGGTTGGTAACAACTGTATATTAACTTTACAGTACCTGAGCTAGGCTTCGATAATTATCGACGCCTAGTTTAGCTTATCGATAAGCTAAGTACTTCCCTAATCACGCACACTAATGCAGTTCTAAAAGTTCACACAAGCATAAAACGGACACACAAAAATAGCTAAGGCGGCATCCAGTGTATTCTTTATCCAAGATATGAATGCTTGTGTGTGAGCGAGACGGTATCACAGGAGTGAGAGGGAGGGGAAGATCGAACAAAGGAGGTCCGGGATGGATGGAGGAAGTGTTTAGTGAGAATAAATAAAGTTTATACATAAATATACGAGTTTTACTTGTCCTTTGATAATCCTGATACTAAATGTATATATTTTGTAAAAATATTTGCTACAAAAGTCTCAATTTGTACAAAAGTTTATCATACTTTGTACCATAGTAGGTATGGACAGATAAGATTTTTGGAAGGATATGTTTGACTTAACACTGGTTAAGTGTGCTCTTAGTGCTCGCACTACGAGCACTGGCTCTTAGTGCGAGTTTATTAATAAGCTAATTTGTACGACGCTGCAAAAGCGTCATCTAGTGACCACTGTTTCAGCACCATACAAATTACGTTACGTTAAACCGATCGAGTAGGTTAAAACTAACACAAGCACAATGTTCTTATATATTTTGAAAATAATGGATCTTTAGTTACTACTTATTTACTATTTTATAACACATATGTTTTCTTTGTGTTTGTATCTACCCTAGAGCATTATGGAATCTGCAAAATGTAATTCTATATTATTCGTTAAAAGGATACTATCTAGCTAACAGTTCCTGTTTCTCATCTGGCGTCAACACTATATGCTCAGGTACCAACTCGTGTTCAGTTATGTTGATGAGCAGTTCGGACTCCAGAAATTGTTCCAGAATGTACTTTGGGGCCATGTCGACTAAGGATTGTTTCGCAGATGGTGTCATGCCTGAAATTTAGTGAATGTTGTAATACTACAACCAATTTTAAAGCTAAACAAATTGTATGAGTGAGAAGAGGATCAAATATAGACAAATATATATTTTTTTCAGACTAGCTGTACTTGCAGCTTCGCCCGCAAGGAAATTAGTGACACAATATTTATCCCCCGCATATTTTAATGTGAACTACTATGAAATTTAAAATTTCTCAAAAATTGCACTACATTTTCGTAAAAACCATACAAAACTCCGTTCAGTACATTTTGGAAAAATCACAAACAGACAGACTGCTTTTGTGGACTTTGTTCTATAACAAACAGTTTCCGCAGCTTCTCCCCCGTGTGTGACAAAGTTATTCCCGCGTAAATTGCGATTCCGCCTATATGTTGCTCCACAAGCTCTTCTATCTTTAAATGAAAATTCCATCAAAATCGGTTTAGCATTTCGGAGAATGTGCTATTCAACTAAGCCTAACTGCCAAGAATTGCATCTTTTCGAAAAACCATCCAAAATTCCGTTATGTAGATTTTAAGAAAATCAATCATTCATCATCGATCATCGATGCTGTTTGATCGATAAAAGCTGTATGCTTTTAAGGACTATATTTTATAATTTCTATAAATATATCCGAATTATATTTGTCATATAACATATATATTTCCTACATTACATTGTATTTAGCATACAACAAATCAAAATTACCTGCTTGTACCACAACAATCGCTCTATGAATGTTTTCTTCTTGCATTCTTGTACAATATGTTTTTATTGTCTTAATTCCAATCTTGGCTTCGTCAGGGAAGAACACAAACATCTGATCTGTGGGGTCGTCATTGTGAGCTACTAACACTATCAAATCACTTCGTGCTGGTCGCTTCTCACTGAAAAAAGTACAATATAATAATTATTATTTAATCACCTCAATATTAAGTATGCAATATAAATTATTTTTTAAATTATGTTTCATATATTACTCTTTAAAATATATTAAGAAATATATTTGGAATATTTATGCATTTACGCCATGTGGTATCTGGCTGAATAGAATAGTAACACAGTCATTTCTTAGAGCTGTCGTAAAAGGCGACTAAGGTAAGTCAACCCGCCGTATGGTATCCGGCTAAGTAGACTAAACCACCCTTATTTCTTACCGAGTTGTCGTAAAAGGCGACTAAGTTAATATACGGTGTGATATCCGGTTAAGTAGAATAGACCACCCTCTTTCTTTCCGAGGTGTCGTTAAATACGACTAAGTTAAATTGGTGTCAGGCAGGCGGCTGGTCGTAAAATACGTAGCCAAATCATGTGACAACATGTTTATAACATATTGTGCCGACCCTACTTAGAGTGGGATAAAGGCAGGAAGATGATGATTTGGAAAATTTATGCATTTATTGTATATCATTAAATAATTTATAGAATTAGGCGTTACTTTGCGGAGATCCATAATACAAAAGTAATAATAAAATTATTTTGCTATAATCCGCGATGAAGTAAAATAGAAAATATATATAATGCTTAATGCAGAGTGGACAATCGGTTATCATACCTGATACATGCAGGAGTCGTAAAAAAAAACACATGCACACACCTCCACCACCGCCACCGTGATACACAAGCACTATATACGTTCACTATCACAAACTCAACAATCGTTTCGCCCCGCAACCGAAGCATCGTCAGGAGATAGACTCCACGACCAAAATCGCAAAGCGAAGCAATATCCAAATAAGTTTAGTTATATACTAATCGGTTCAACCCCACCCTTTATTTTATTTGCGAACAAGTGTAACAAGCTTGAACTAGAAACATTTATCTGCTCGTTAATGAGGGTGCCATTGTTATGTTTAATAATCTCAAGGTTTTCCAATAGGCTGAGCTTCAGTCCTTTATTGGAACACGTGTGCAATACTTCGAAACTATGGTCATTAGGGACTTTATGACCGCTTTCTATCAGATGTTTGGCGAAATGTGAATTTTGTGGTTTATTATTCCTGAAGGCAGCCATATGTTCTTTAAAACGGGTTTCAAAATTACGACCAGTCTGACCCACATATGTATCATTGCATTCAGGACATTTTATTTTATAAACACCACACTTTTTCGCGCTTGGTAATTTATCTTTATTATTGCACAGAATCTTTTTTAAAGAGTTATTACTTTTAAAACCTAATTTTATATTTGATTTGGATTTAAATATAGCTGAAATTCGTTCTGACAATGCTCCAAAATAGGTCAGACTGGCTTTGCACTTATTATCTTTGTAATGTGGCACCGCGTACAAGTGTTTTGCCAATTGCAACGCGTACAGGTGCCACATTACAAAGATAATAAGTGCAAAGCCAGTCTGACCTATTTTGGAGCATTGTCAGAACGAATTTCAGCTATATTTAAATCCAAATCAAATATAAAATTAGGTTTTAAAAGTAATAACTCTTTAAAAAAGATTCTGTGCAATAATAAAGATAAATTACCAAGCGCGAAAAAGTGTGGTGTTTATAAAATAAAATGTCCTGAATGCAATGATACATATGTGGGTCAGACTGGTCGTAATTTTGAAACCCGTTTTAAAGAACATATGGCTGCCTTCAGGAATAATAAACCACAAAATTCACATTTCGCCAAACATCTGATAGAAAGCGGTCATAAAGTCCCTAATGACCATAGTTTCGAAGTATTGCACACGTGTTCCAATAAAGGACTGAAGCTCAGCCTATTGGAAAACCTTGAGATTATTAAACATAACAATGGCACCCTCATTAACGAGCAGATAAATGTTTCTAGTTCAAGCTTGTTACACTTGTTCGCAAATAAAATAAAGGGTGGGGTTGAACCGATTAGTATATAACTAAACTTATTTGGATATTGCTTCGCTTTGCGATTTTGGTCGTGGAGTCTATCTCCTGACGATGCTTCGGTTGCGGGGCGAAACGATTCTTGAGTTTGTGATAGTGAACGTATATAGTGCTTGTGTATCACGGTGGCGGTGGTGGAGGTGTGTGCATGTGTTTTTTTTTTACGACTCCTGCATGTATCAGGTATGATAACCGATTGTCCACTCTGCATTAAGCATTATATATATTTTCTATTTTACTTCATCGCGGATTATAGCAAAATAATTTTATTATTACTTTTGTATATCATTACTTATATATTTTAAAATAAGTTCATTTCAAATCTACAAATAAATTAATTAAATTTCAGCAGCAAAGTTTTACCAAAAAGAATCTAATTTATTTAATGTATGAATTGTAAGTCATAAATCAATCTGCCATAATATCACTGTCAATGTCAATATTTCAAAACATTGGACATATATTTGAAGCAAACTAATATCAAAATATATGTGAAAATGCAAGTACTAGATGAGAAAATTAAGAAAAATATAATTGATAGAACTGTTTCTGACACAACAAGATTATATATGGGTAAGAAAACATTCCTGTGTGATTATTTTATATAAATAATACGCAGTACAGCACTACAGCATACAAAATTATTCTGTTACACCTTTTTAATCAAGATCATTTCATTAATCAAATGTTTGACAATGTTATATCCAAAAGTTGAGTAATCTTATTACATTCATCATCCTCCTGCCCTTATCCCACTCTAAGTGGGGTCGGCACAACATGTTATACACGCTGTTACATGATTTGGCTGCGTTTTTACGACCGGCCGCCTGCCTGACGTCAACTTACCCCTGTCGTATTTTACGACACCTCGGTAAGAATGAGGGTGGTCTATTCTACTAAACCGGATACCACACGGTGGGTCAACTTACCTTAGTCGCCTTTTACGACACCTCGGTAAGAAATGAGGTTGGTCTATTCTACTCAGCCGGATACCACACGGCGTGTCGACTTACCTTAGTCGCCTTTTACGACTCCTCAGTAAGAAAAGAGGGTGGTACTATTTCTATTCAGCCGGATACCACACGGCGTAAGTAATCTTATTACATTATATTATATATAACTTACATTCATTAATTACTTTGCTGAAATTAAGTATAAATAAATAGATTTGTTAATATTAGTACAGGTAAGACGCTTGTCAAAGTCACATAACCTTACCTATACTAATATTATAAATGCGAATGTATATCTGTTACACTTTCAGGGCTAATCTGGTATACAAATATTGATGATATCTGCCATTATTCTCATCATTGTCATACTTGAGATAGCAAGTAGGACATAAAAATCCTGGTTCTCTTTTGGGAATATAGAAAAAAAAACATATATTGAATTATTGAGAGTAATTAGAGGCTCAAATTGGCCGATTAAAATCGTGGTTACCATACAACAACAAGACATTTATTAATTTCTGCAGGCTATATATTTATTTAAATATTTTTGGAAACATACAGTATACATATATAAGCTTTTTTTTATAAGTAAAAAATACAAAATCACCATTACAATATCATTAGTAAAAATATTACACTAAAGTCAAATTCATTCTTTGATAGTTCCTTTTTTGATATCTTCTCATTCTTGTATCACTTACTTCTATTGTAATAGACCGTTCAAATTTGAAGTCTACTATCAAGTTTACAGTAAATTATTAACCTACCTAGGTTTATCTCCAAATTGTTCCTTAAAATGATCTAACGTCTGATCCAATTCATCTTGGGTTACAAGATATCCTCGATCATGGCACAACTGTAAGTAAAACAATATTAAATCCAGTTTATATAACATAGAATCATCATCCTCCTGCCCTTATCCCACTGTAAGTGGGGTCAGCACAACATGTTATAAACATACAGTCACATGATTTGGCCGTTTTTACGACCGGCTGCCTGCCTGATGTTTACTTACCTTAATTGTATTTAACGTGGGTCAACTTCCCTTAGTCGCCTTTTACGAGACCTCGGTAAGAAAGAGGGTGGTCTATTCTACAAAACCGGATACCGTGGGTCAACTTACCTGAGTCGCCTTTTACGACACCTCGGTAAGAAATGAGGTCGGTCTATTCTACTCAGGCGGATACCACACGGCGGTTCAATTTAACTTAGTCGCCTTTTACGACACCTCGGTAAGAAATGAGTGTTGTCTATTCTACTCAGCCTGATACCACACGGCTAAATATAGAATGTTTAACCAATTCTATAAATTCCAATTTCGTCTCACTTAAGTAAGAGTTCCAAACTGTTACTGTAGTACTAAAAGTTGTATAGGTTTTACACCACAGCAGAGAGTTTTAGAAAGCAGTATGTAAATTGTAATTAAAATCATATTTCACATCATTAAATAAAACAATAACATAACCTCTAAATACGAACCTGCATTACGGTTTTACGAATTCGCCAAAGTTTGTAAGTTTCCGCATCGTCATCCATTTTAGGACGCTATATTATGAATGCAGCAGTATAAATATAATCTAATGATTGCACTGAAATCTAATACTTTATTTACAGTGGTCAACAGTATATTTCATCACATATTCATCACCATATATTTTATAGGGATGTGAAAAATAGTCTATTTTATAATTTATACAATTAGGCGTTACTTTGCGGAGTTCCATAATACAAAAGTAATGAGAATATTATTTTGATATAATCAAAAAAATAATATTCTCATTACTTTTGTAGTTTATTTTATAATAATCATTTTAATCAATTTAAAAAATCTATTATTTTAATTATACTCTTTTTTTTCATGATTTTTATGATTATGGTATCCGGTGGTATGGTATCCGTGTGGTATTCGGCTGAGTAGAATAGTACCACCCTCTTTTCTTACCAAGGTGTCGTAAAAGGCGACTAAGGTAAGTCGACCCGCCGTGTGGTATCCGGCTGAGTAGAATAGACCAACCTCATTTCTTACCGAGGTGTCGTAAAAGGCGACTAAGGTAAGATGACCCACCGTGTGGTATCCGGTTTAGTAGAATAGACCACCCTCTTTCTTACCAAGGTGTCGTGGAATACGACAGAGGTAAGTTGACGTCAGGCAGGCGGCCGGTCATGTTACAGCATGTTTATAACATGTTGTGCCGACCCCACTTAGAGTGGGATAAGGGCAGGAAGATGATGATTTTTATGATTAGAATTGCATTGTTGGGTGAAACCAATGTAGCGAAACTACACATTTTATTCAAATTTCATAAAAAGCGCATCTCTTATTATTTATAAGTACAGTATTATATAGTTGTCCACTTTTATTAACCTTTATTGATTATTATTATTGAAAAGGCAACTTTTAAATAGTCTGAAGAAACCGATAATTATTAATCGATTTCTTAAAAATGGATTTTGTTTAGAGGGAAAAATCGATTATTTATTCATCGATATTTTTTTTTACTCGAAGTCAATCCCTAATATTTAAAGCACAGACAAGCAACACGTAAATATAGAAAATTATATCTATATAAATGTATTTAAGAGACAAATCAAGAGTCAGACAACTGTATACAGATTTAAGACATATTTAAAAATTCCTTAATAAGATATTGTATAATCTACATTGATTTATTTTCGAGCTCATTTAAAAGTACATATGCATTGACCTATACAATATAGACAATACATTATATACCGATAATACAAATAATATATATCCTGCATCCTGTGGATTATGAGCATAGACAAGCCCCTGTAATAATAATGACATTTCAAGTTTTTTGACGTTGATTTTGTCTGTGCTTGTGACTTTTCCACAAATTCAGAAAGTTTTTTTTATAAGCGTATTTATTAGTAGTAAGAAAAATTATAGAATAACATTAATTGTTAACGATGGCTGGAATTAAAGGTAATATGTTTCAACAACATAAAATTATTTCATTAAAACAAGATTCACTTTGTCCCGAATGAGTCATAATATGTATTTACAAACAGTACTTTTAAAATATTATTATACAATTCATTTTTAACATTATATTTCTTTTTTTTTTCACGGTATTCCCTGCTGGTTATTTACAGGGTAAGTAAAAAATTATTTTGAAGATATTTTTAATAATATATTCTTTTTATTTTTATACTATGTGCTCTTATAACAAGGTTTAAATATTTGTTGCTTACGAAAGCTGTCGTTAAGTATAATGTTATATTTTTGTGACTCGTTTCATCCTTCGGCATGTGCAATTTATTTTGATGCTAATAATAGATCAAAAAGTGATGCTTCTTGATTGGATAGACTATGTATATTAAGCAAAAACTAAATGATTGGATAGTTGCAGTGGAAATAAAAATTAATTCAAAGCCTACTAACTTATATTAACCAACTAGATTACATCACTATTTCAGTTAAACTGACTGATTATGACACTATTATTAATTACTATGTCAGAGGATGTAACTAAAAATTTAATACTGAGGTACTTATCAATATTTTGGTTTAAGATTGTTGTAGGAGCCATTTATGGCTGAACATATATAGCAAAGATTAAGTGCTGACTTACCTCATTGTTATTGGAGAAAAAAATCTTTGAATTTTACATTTGAAGATACTTCTTTAAAAAATGTAAAATTCAAAAAATCACTAAATAGGCTGAAAACAAACAGTAGTATTGAATAGTGAATAGTACAAATAGTAGTATTAGTAATTTTGAAATGCACCTAATAATAGATGCTATAGATGTATGTTAAATTTTTTTTACTTACCTAATACTATACTATACTTCGCCAAAATCCATTATACAAAAGTACTAATACATGTCTTTTACTATAATTTATCCCAGATTATAAAAAAAAATATTTAATAATATTTAAAATAATTTGTGTGTGTTGTTTTTGTAAATAATATAGTTTTGTAAAGATGTCAACAGCAGGATTACATTTTTTTATCTACTTTAGGATAATTTTTGTATATTGTTCACTTTATGCTGTGTTGTTGTATATGTATTCTGTTATTTCAGTTTGGTATCCCTGGCATTTGCAGGCTCTATTGGGATGACATTTGTTATACTAGCTTGTGCCTTACCACAATATAAGTGAGTAAATATTTGTATTTAATAATAACATTCGACAACTCCGAAAGCCTATAAAACCTTGATATTTAAAGGTTGAAAGTGAGCATTCATATTTCAGTGTAAAAAAAAATTGCACAATTTTTATTTATATGGATTGAAATATTAAGGTTTAATGAATAGTGGTTTTTTTCTTGTATTGGCCAATTACCACAGAAAAGAAGCATGTATCTTTCTGTACAAATTGCCACTCTAAATGAAGTTATACCATACACATATTTATCTAAAAAAATGAAAGACAGAAATTCAGCATATATTTTATGGGTATACAGAAATAATTATTCAAGTCCTATTTTAATTTTTCATTGATGATGATTACTGTTATAAAGTCTCTAATACGAAAAACATGTACAGATAACTTAACTTACAGATATAGACAGTTAGCTTAGTATAACAACAAAATCTTCTGCTGCATGGTGTCTTACAGCAAAGGCCGTCTGGTATATAAATATAAATAGCTTTGGCAGATAAGTGTGGGTTCTTACACTACTGGGTATTTTCTCATTACTACTCCGTTAAAAACACCAATTAACAATTACCACTCACATAGTCCATTTAAATTAGTATAATCACCAGGTACAGTAAATTTGATGATGTTGCCATTACTGATAAAAGATGACTGCAAGAGTGACTGCCATGGACTCCCGCAACATGTTACATATAACCTAAGATTATGTTGATAAACTCACAAGCAGAATTAGTCCAGTTACGAAATATAATCAGTGTACACAAATCTTGCTAACAATTTTATCTTGAAACTCTGTAATCAAAACATACATCTTTATCCAAGTTTGCTTTTGTGTATTTTATTATTGAAACACATATTTAATCCTTTAGTAAATGTTTGCATTATTATAAACTTACTTACTTATATACTTAACAGTAAAAACGCAGCCTAATCATGTGACAGCATGTTTATAACATGTTGTGCCGACCCCACTTAGAGTGGAATAAGGGCAGGAGGATGATGATGAACTTTAATATATATAGTAGTGGCTAATTATATAAGTTTTTAATATTTGTTCCAGGCTATGGTGGCCCTTTTTTGTAGTTCTATTTTACATCCTTTGCCCGATCCCAACTATGATTGCCCGTCGTCACACAGACAGCTCTGGTGGGACCAACTCACCATGCATGGAGGCCGCCATATTTGTTACTATGGGAATTTTAGTGAGCTCGTTTGCCCTTCCCATAGTCCTCGCAAGAGCTGACGTGGTATGTAATTTGGTATTATCCATTTGTAAATTGTAAGCCAATATGCGTTGCCTATGTCTGGCTCGTTGGCGCAGTGGGTAGTGACCCTGCCTTCAGCTCCGCGGGTCGCGGGTTCGTTTCCCGCCGAGGGCCAACATTCTCTATAAATGAATTTGTTGGTCTTTGAGCTTGGGTGTATATTTGTTTTTGTATTCATCAGTTGTCTGTCTACCATAATACAAGTGTCAAGTAACTTACTTTTGGGACGGACGACCGTGTGTGTAAGTGTATATTTATATTTTATATATTTATATTTATATTTTTGAACTTTAAAGATGGATATACGACAATATATTTTGTTTGTATTGAGGTCTAATTTAATGAACTTTTCTAGACTTGTAGAGCAATATAGATCTGATCCTATTAATATTTTTATTTCATGTATGTACTTATGTTAAGACGCCGTGTGGTATCCGGCTGAATAGAATAGTACCACCCTCATTTCTAACCGAGGTGTCGTAAAACGAGAAGTCGTTAAAAATAAAATGATCATGTCTTTTTTGATTATCATATTGGTCCAATTTTTTGATTATTGTTACATGTGGCGCCCAACGTGGGGCCACATGTAAGGTTATCCGGCTCGAAGGACCATGTTAGGTCGTAAGTGGACTGTATAATTGTTTTACTGGTATAATAAAAGACCGGAGCACTTTGTAACGCTTGTATTCGTTCCGCCATCAAGAGAGAAGAGAGAATGTTGCCACATACAATTCAATTCCTACTACTAACGTGTTGGTGTTGCCAACACTTAGGATGTCTGATGTATATCTATAGGCTTTCATTTCATTCAGACGATTTTTATGCAATCTTAGGGAGGGTAGCATCAATGATGAACAGATCACGTAGTGGCTCCAACGGTATTCTGAAAACACTTAATGAAAAATTGGATAACCATTTATGAAGCACTGAACAGTGCTTCACAGATGGACGTTATGCTATAACTTATCTTTTAATTTTAATTCTTATTCTAACACTAACATAGCATATAAGTTCATATATTTTATTTTTAATGTCTACTAATACAATGGATGCAATGTCTGTTAATTTAAATAAATTATTATTATTATTATTACTAATTAATATTTTACAGATCCTGCCTGGTGCTTGCTATTGGACTCTAGCCGGTAATGTCATTGTATATCTAACTATTCTCGGATTCTTCACAATCTTCGATATGGATGACTCAGATTATGCGATGTGGTGAGAAATCTAAAATGTCTTTGCCACAGACAAAAAATATACGAGAGACAATTGCAATGCCGATTTTTTCGTACGATAGGTGATGTGGTTATTTCTATTGTCTATTCATATTGCGTTTCAAACAAAAGTGACCTAATTAGAAAATTTTGATTTTTTGGAAACGATACATGATGTGTACCTTATATAATTGGATACACATGTTCCCTGTAGTATAATACACTAACCAAAAGAGCTTAAAGGCATTGTCTTTATATATATATATATATATTATTCAGCCCATATTGCAATTTTATAATTTACATTCAAAAATTTATCTAAGAATTGTATGTCAATGTCAATTGTTTAAAACCAATTTATGAATTGTTAATATAAACAAACTTAAAAGAAAAATTATAGTTGATTTATAGAAAAGTTAAAAAAATTGTCTATCTATATATACAGTAACAATTTATTACAATTAAAATAATGAAATAACGTTTCATTTTCGATTTTACCATGGGCACGTAACTTTATATAATGTCTAGAACTGAAATAAAAATCGATAAATAAGTTAAATTGGTAGGTAATCGAATGAATATTAACTACAACATTGATTAAGACTAGCGAATGTATCAGTCTCTTAAGAATCTTCAAAGATAACATAAAGTTAGCAGGCATATTTAATAATTAAAAAAATTAACAATGTACCACAGCAATCATAAGCAAGCATAGACACATCTGAAATGCTATCGGCAATCAGCTTTATTATGTTGATTCACGAAAAAAATAACAATTTTGAATTAGGTCACTTTTGAACGTGCGATATGTTATTCAAGTCTGATAACATGATACTGATATTAATAATATTTTTTTTCATTATGTTGATTTGTTGCATTATCTGTTGATGTATCCCTTTTAAAATAATATTGTCTATGGATGGTTATATAAATTCTTTTGCAGGTTAGTCTACTTAATTAAGTATGTAAGAAAATTGTATAACATATGTGTATTTTTTTACGAATTAGCAAATTAATCCTGTGTCTAACCGATAAATGTAGCTCGTATATAATAATCGCTTTAATTATTAAACAGGTTAAAAAGCAGCGTTTTAGACATAGATTAATAAATTGTTTTTGTTATCTGTAATCGCTTTAATTTTATTGAAACAGTTAATAAATAAAAGTAATACAAATTTTACTTTGTTATGTTATAAAGACGTCATTTAATGCTGTTATGAAGCAATTTACGATTTAGATATTGTTGTAGCTGGTAAAAGGCTTAAAACGCGCTATTTTAAAATTAAAACAATCAAAGATAAGTCAATCATTAGATCGCGTTTGAATTATCTTTTGTTATCTTAACCCAAATTTAAAATAAATAAGAATAACGAGGGGGCTGTACCCCTAGCTTCGCCCTAGTCAATATAATTATTTTTTAATTTTTATATTTTTCAAATAAACTGGACTTCTTATCATAAATGTTGATTTATGATAAAAATATACATTTCAAGGTAGTGGTATAGCCGTTAAAGTATAACAGCCAGATAGAAAAACAGACTTTCGGATTTATAATATGACTATGGACATGGACAAAAAATATTGATATAGGTTCATTATCATCATTCTCCTGCCCTTATCCCACTCTAAGTGGTGTCGGCATAACATGTTAGAATCATATTGTGATGTGATTTGGCTTGGTATTTTGCTACCGGTCGCCTGCCTGACGCTAGCTTACTTTAGTCGCCTTTACGACACCTCAGTAATAAATGAGATCTATTCTACTCAGCCGGATACCATACGGCTGTATTGATATAGGTTCTATTTGGTAAAAACCCTATTTGAAATAAATTGTTAGTCAGTTAAGTTATAGTTTGTAAATTGCTTCATCTCATCTCGAAGTTTATTCGACCAACAATAATAAGTGGGTAAATTTAGAAATATTTGCGATTTTGTTTACCCTATCTGCTTGCACGAATCAAACCGTGGCTGATTCTAAGTTTTAAAATTTATAAAAGTCATGTATTAAAAAATGTTTTATAAGAATATATAAATATGTCCCTGGATTATATATATGCCTAGAGAGTATGGTTTAAAAATCAAGCCATAGACAAAGGTGAAATTTCATTACAACATAATAACTTTGGATACCTACCTTTCAATTTAATGTACTCGCTCTTTCGATACCAGTAATAGTAAAATAAAAATACTTTTATGTAGTTAAATTAAATGTAAAATAAGTAACTTAGCGTGAAAGCGAGATCTAATATAAAACGTGCGATTTTCATAATTAAGCGTTGCTAGAATCCACATCGCACGTGTTGCAATTTTGAAGTTGGGTCCACATTTCGAAAAATGGAACGTAATGATCTCAAGGCGGTGGAGTGGCCGTTCATTCATTAGAAATTATTTTTGGAAAAATATAGAAACTGTTTTGTCTAGATTGTCAATTAAACGTTACAAGTAAAATTCTATTGTACTTCTGAATAGAATTCTTGTAGACGCTTAAAATAATTCATTTTTCTTGTTGTATAAAAATCAATTGTTTTTCTAGTAGGCATATATATAATTTTGATATTGGATGTACTTGATAATATTGCTCCATAAAATGATTACATACGTTTATTATTAACTGCATAATATAAAACTAAATTACGAAAAATTGTTTTTTATCAGGGTATTTGACTGTTATTTGAGAATATTTGTAGATTAGATTATGGGATTTGAACATTTTGGTTTTGTTATATTGGTATAACGGACGGAAAAGGTGCCAAAAGGATTTGAAATATTTAAAAAAGAATGGTTGAACCCAATGCTATGTATGTTAGGTGTGTAGCACTAACTCACAATAGGGCTTCTTCAATCGGTGCCTCATTACTGAGGATCAAAATCCTAGTAGTCCTCACCATCATAGAATTTGGATGAGGAGTGGAGAAGAGGAGGTGGGTTTTTATTAATTTTCTCCATCGTGTTGGCGACCGGACTCTTATTTCTATCGATTTTTATCTTCTGTATTGCCAACAATTACCAGCTTTTCAAGGTTTGCATTATGTGGCCGAAATATAAAAGTATGCGTTGAAGATATTTAGTGGAGGATACAAGAGGACAAATGACGCTATATTTAACAATATGAAAACGCTATCATTATGCTATAAACAACACATTATGGCTAGCCTTTATAATAATAATATTATATACAGCAAAACAATTGAGAAAAAAATAACTAAAATATGATAGAGACAAAATAACTTAATGAATTACCTATATCGTTTCTTCTTATGTCTTTGCTAAGTAATTCAGTTCAAGTCGTTCAGTATAATACAAAGTCTTAGTACATATAATCGTAAATATTTAATATCGCCTTTGTCATAATACTATTTAATAATAATTGAAATCGGTGATGTCATTATTATTAAAATAAAAGTCAAGTACCCAAAAAAATTATTTACATTCCTGTAATGTATATTTTGTAAATATAGTATTAGAATCGGGTCACAATATAAATGTTACTACCTGCTTTTGTGCTTGTTTTATTTCATCCTATCTTTCAATTTGTCATGAAGAGAAAAACGATGCGCTCTTGGATAGACATCAGATACGTTTTTTTCAAATAAACGTTAAGAAATAGATATATATCGATGTAATGAAATCAGCGGTGATAATAGTCCTCTATTAAAGGCAGTAATATAGAGTATCTAAGATATAAAAGGCAATCGAATGAAGCATTTTAAAATTTCGTACTATTATATGTGCACGCATCGTAACGTGTTACTAGGTTATTTTACCCATAAAAGCAAACCTAGAAAAAGAGGCTTTTCTGTAAATATACGCACTATCAAAATACTACTATCTGAACTACAATAAATATAAATAAATTATCAAAGGCTGAATTGAAACTTGGAAACTTTTAATAATAAATCACATTTATATACACTTAATTACAAAAATAAATTAGCACTACTTACAATATTTTTAAGACGCAAATCTAATACATTGAAATTTAATTTTAAACAAATTTAAATTATTTAATAAATAATTTTTTTTTATAAAATTTTCTTAATGTGGATATACTAAAATTATTGTGTACTGTTAATATCTATGCTTACGTTAAACGGAATGTGACATTAATCATCCTTCATTCGCTGACATTTTACATTTGTCATTTCGTATGTATTATTTTCCCATATCAAAAATACCACTAATTCGTCGCCGCACCCAATTAATTGGTGATAACTGTGTATAATTATGGGTGACCATTTGCCGGCATGTGTTATCGATGTGGGAACGGGATATACGAAATTGGGGTTTGCCGGCAATAAGGAGCCCCAGTTTATCATACCGTCCGCCATAGCGATAAAAGAAACTGCCAAAGTTGGTGATCAGAGTACTAGACGAATGACTAAGGCCGTAGAGGATTTAGATTTCTTTATCGGTGACGAAGCATTTGAAGCAACGGGTTATTCCGTTAAATATCCTGTCCGTCATGGTCTAGTAGAAGACTGGGATTTGATGGAAAGGTACATTGAACAATGTATTTTTAAGTACTTACGCGCTGAGCCCGAAGACCATCACTTTTTGATAACAGAACCGCCACTGAACACGCCAGAAAATCGTGAATATTTGGCGGAAATTATGTTCGAGTCTTTTAATGTGCCAGGGTTGTACATAGCTGTACAAGCGGTGCTTGCACTCGCTGCTTCTTGGAAATCACGCACAGCTGCCGGTCGTACATTTACTGGTATTGTAGTGGACAGCGGTGATGGTGTAACTCACATAGTTCCTGTGGCTGAAGGATACGTTATCGGCTCCTGTATCAAACATATACCGATAGCTGGTAGGAATATTACATCGTTTATTCAGTCTCTGCTACGAGAACGTGAAGTTGGTATCCCACCAGAACAGAGTTTGGAGACTGCAAAGGCTATTAAGGAAAGATACAGCTATATCTGCCCAGATATTGCAAAAGAATTTGCAAAATATGATTCTGATCCTGCGAAATGGATGAAGAAGTATACTGGTATCAATGCTATTACAAAAAATCCTTTTTCTGTAGATGTTGGTTACGAGAGATTCTTGGGGCCGGAGATTTTCTTTCATCCTGAATTCTCCAATGCTGATTTCACAGTACCTTTAAATGAAATGGTTGATGAGGTTATACAAAGTTGTCCTATTGATGTGCGAAGAGGTCTATATGGAAATATAGTATTATCTGGAGGCTCTACGATGTTTAGAGACTTTGGTAGAAGACTTCAGCGAGATATCAAAAGAACTGTAGATGCACGGTTGAAATTGTCTACAATGTTGTCAGAAGGTCGTATTACACCTAAGCCCATTGATGTCCAAGTTATATCACACAACATGCAGCGATATGCAGTATGGTTTGGTGGTAGTATGTTGGGCTCAACACCTGAATTTTATCAGGTATGTCACAGTAAACAAGCCTATATGGAGTATGGACCGAGTATTTGCAGGCACAACCCTGTGTTTGGTACCATGACATAGTGTGTTCATATACTTATCAATGCCAGTATTGAAAATTAAATTTAAGCATCAATAATATTGAAAATAAGTAAAATATTGCTAGACTGAATTCCTTTATTACAATTTTTATTGTTTAAAATTTATTCATAATTATTACTCTGTATAAGTTAAGTATATTTTTCATTAATTTTATTGTACTATTATTATGAATAAATCATTATTTATAGCTGGACACACATTTAAGTAAGCATTTAATGTATTGCATTCCAGCTTTTTACCAAATAAAGACTTTTAATATGTTTAATAGTTTCATTTACAATAGTTTTAGTTTTATAAAATTGGCTTTATATTGTTAATTGAAATCATTGGCATTATAAAATACCTATTCATGTATATATATGAGAATGGTTACTTATCTGTATATTTGATAATGGTTACTTATCTGCATTCTGCATATGCAATAAAGAAACAAGAACAACAGTTAAAAATACTTATAGGTGTAATATTGTTCAAAAGTATGCAGTTTTGAATATTTGTACCAAAAAAATAAAAGGAAACAATTTTTACCCTAGTTTAATTTCAAAAATTATAAGCACTCAACTATTTTACATACTTTCTTCAGTGTTTTAAAATGTTATTGATAATTTTTTTCATCAATCAATTAAAAAAAAACTACTACCAAAAAAGACGTCTTTGGCTCCAATTTATTAACAATGGATTATTTACATTTTTTTAAAATACTGTAATGATAATATCCGGAATAGTTGCACTTTAAATGTTGCCACAATAAAGAGCTCTTTGGTATTTCAAAAAAACATCACAAGATGGCGTTAGTATGTTTCTGATATATTTCGTTAATATTTTTGTTGTATAATAAAAGTCTTACATACGTAATGGTTCCATATATATTTTTTTGGAAACCCATATTTTCTTATAAAATAAGTTGTCTACAAATTTATGGATCAAAATTATATTATTTGAGGGCTCTGAATTTTTTACGAATTAAAATTTACTTATCTTATCTTATCCCATGTTTATTATGCGTGATAAGTTCTACGTATAATTTGTTTATTTAATCGATTAAACATAGGTAGTGATGTATACAAAAAAAATGCTTCCAATTAATCTAGACAATTGGGAGTAAGTACTGTTAGCAATTTTAACATTTGTATAATAAGAAAATAATTATTGTATAAAGTTTAGTGTATTAGGATGTATAAATATTGGCATTAGTCTCAATATTGTAATCTCAACTTAAGAGGATTTTAAAAATGGAAGGGGAATTCATTATGGCGGCATTGTGTTCTAACGAAAAGTAATTGTTATTAAAGTAATTAAGAGTAATAAAGTGCTTAGGAATTCGCCGTGTGGTATCCGGCTTGATAGAATAGTACCACCCTCTTTTCTTACCGAGGTGTCGTAAAAGGCGACTAAGGTAAGTCGACCCGCCGTGTGGTATCCGGCTGAGTAGAATAGACCAACCTCATTTCTTACCGAGGTGTCGTAAAAGGCGACTAAGGTAAATTGACCCACCGTGTGGTATCCGGTTTAGTAAAATAGACCACCCTCTTTCTTACCGAGGTGTCGTAAAATACGACAGAGGTAAGTTGACGTCAGGCAGGCGGCCGGTCGTAAAAACGCAGCCAAATCATGTGACAGCATGTTTATAACATGTTGTGCCGACCCCACTTAGAGTGGGATAAGGGCAGGAAGATGATGAAAGTACTTAGGAATTGTTTTGATATATTTTGGAAATCTTTTCTAAGTATTTTGATAGTACTAATTAAACTGAGCATAGCGTAAAAAAGAGCATTAACGTTCTTTTTAAACCCTTCTAATTATAGTTGCTCCTGGCACGGCTAGTCTGCTCTGTTGGACCTGTAAGTAAAGGAATATATGATAAATTAAGTATTTTTTTATCCACCTATCATTTTTGTTCGGGTTTTTTTTTCAAACCGTGGCTTATTGCACCAGAGACAAGTTGCGTGTACATTGGACTTGTAATTTTAAAATAATTTCACTCGTCCAAAAGTTCTGTTTCTACGCCGTGTGATATCCGGCTGAATAGAAATAGTACCACCCTCTTTTCTTGCCGAGGTGTCGTAAAAGGCGACTAAGGTAAGTCGGCCCGCCGTGTGGTATCAGGCTGAGTAGAATAGACCACCCTCATTTCTTATCGAGGTACCGTAAAATACGACTAAGATAAGTTGATGTCAGGCAGGCGGCCAGTCGTTAAATACGTAGGCAAATCATATGACAACATGTTTATAACATGTTGTGCCGTTGTGATAAGTATTTATTAATTAAGCCGTGTGGTATCCGGTTGAATAGAATAGCACCCATATTTCTTACCGAGGAGTCGTAAAAGGGGACTAAACTGAGTCGTCCCACCGTGTAGTATCCGGCTGAGTAGAATAGACCACCTTCATTTCTTACTTAGGTGTCGTGAAAGGCGACTAAGGTAAGTTGATGTCAGGCAGGCGGCCGGTCGTAAAATATGTAGGCAAATCATGTGGCAACATGTTTATAAAACATATGTCGACCCCATTTATACTAGGATAAAGGCAGGATGTAAAGTATTTATTAACTCTGATTATTTGCGTTGACATATAAAATAGGGGGGAGAGGGGTTGTGATCCAAAGTGTACCGTCTTCCATGACCCCTGAGAGTGACTATACCGTTACGTTGGGGTGACTACATAAAAGAGGAATCTTAGAAGTGGATGAACTCAACGCGGTTGAAAAAAGGGTCGCTTTTATTTTTACTCGAGAGTTAATTACTTTTAAACACTTTTATTGTCAGATAGAGAATTTGAGTAACCATTAAACCCAGATAATTAAGCATAGATAATTTCACCTGTAGGTATGTTTGTATGTATGTCTTTATATTTCTATGTTTCTTGTATGTAACTAACTCCTATGAAATCAATTTTGTCCCACTCTGAACGTTAAGCTTATAGATAATTTCACCTGTATGTATATATATATATATATATATATACGCTTTTTTACAATTTTCTTTTTGAACCCTTATTCGTAACGACCAGTTTATATAACGAAAGATTTAAAACAATGTTACGAATAAAGGTTAACGAATTAAAAGTATCGAAATAGCAACGTGATTGGGAACTTCTACAATATCGTGTGGGAGGATATTTATGGAAAGCCTAATTAGTGCTAGCTCGTAAACGAGGCTTAATTACGAAGCGATACAAAGTCATATCGTTATGCATGGGTGTAAGTTGGAAGCATGCCCCAGTCTGTTTCTTTAATCTCACCTCATTTCAATTCTGACATTGTCTCAATCAAATTCTAGTAAATGACAAGCGGCAGAGTATAAATTTTTATTCTTCTCGATTCAATCGTCATATGCAATATTATCTTTGAGATAGAAATAGAACTGAGATCCGGCGTGTGCTATCCGGCTGAGTAGACTAAACCACTCTCATTTCTTACTACTTAATGAGGATTATCTTACTGAGGATTCGTAAAAGGCGACTAAGGTATATC
Organism: Morpho achilles; assembly: GCA_947086495.1. Lineage (NCBI taxonomy): Eukaryota > Metazoa > Arthropoda > Insecta > Lepidoptera > Nymphalidae > Morpho > Morpho achilles. The sequence goes on from CAMTZB010000020.1 coordinate 10,647,361, forward strand.
GACCCGACGTGTGGTATCTGGCTGTGTAGAATAAACCACTCTTATTTCTTACCAAGGTGTCGTAAAAGGCAACTAATGTAAGTGGACCCGCCGTGTGGTATCCGGTTGAGTAGAATACACCAACCTCATTTCTCACAGAGGTAATAGGCGAGGTCAAAGTACTAAGATGATAGAAATAGAAGTGTCATCACCTATATATCTAATCAATATGGCGATTATTGAACTAAAAAAACGTAATGAAGTAGTTTGAATACGTTTATTTATGATAAAGTTAACACGCTCCAAACATTATCTTACAGTGTCTATGAAATTGGCTGGTACCCGAATTTTAACAGAGATGGTGGATGGACACTACTTCCGGCGTGGAAACCGATTTTTGACACTATTGGTTCAAATAAAGACCGCTTTGAACCCGACACCGTAAGCGTCGCGTGCACAAACTTCATCCGTGCATGCGATGACGAAGACCAGAGCGACAGGGAACACGTGGAAGAGGCGCGGCCACCGCCGCCACAGTGTCCCCCGCACCTCCTCCACCCACGAGTGGCGCCTAGCGAGCTGCTGGACGCAGTTTCCGCCACGATAACGTTGTGTAAAGAGCTCATGAATAAGTGCCCCGGATGGGTTCGAAACTAGTCGGGCTAACCTGATAGAATAAGACGTGAGTATAGCCGGTTCAATACATTAACTATGAATACTACTCACGATAGTTTAAATTTAAAAAAAGTGTCTATGAACACCAAGTAAAGTAAAAAAGAAAATAAAACAAAGAAACTAAATTTTTTAAGTAGATACGTACACAAAGCTACAAGAGCTTTCCAAAACTAACTACGCCACCGCATCCTTGTTGTTTGAATTACGTACAAGTTTTATCTACATTCGTCAGCTGTACAAAAAGTATTTGCTTTTCAAGAAGTGAGAAAAGTAAATAAAATAGTCTGATTCAAGAGCACGCAAAGTTGGGAGCGAGGAAATGCGGTAATAGGAAATCTTGCCAACTCTCAAAAGGTTAATACCGAATGTAGTTTCCGACTTGAGACCGTAACTTTATTAACTTCAATTAAATAAGATGTATCTTCTTTAAATGTCTTTTAGGGATTGGGGTTTCGGCAGAATTAAATATTTTTATTTACTTTTTATTTCTTTTAAATTTTATGATTGCGGTCTGGTCAGTAAGTTTGTATACCGTTTGGGATAGTGTAATTTAACTTGTCTTTAGAGTAACTTACACAAAGGTTTAAATTAAGTGTAAGGAATAGGCTTATACGTATAGTAGATGATTATATAAATGATAAAATAATATTTTAAAGGATAACAATAATACTAAAATATGATAAATAAATAAAAAGTACTTAAATATTTCAATATTAATGAAGAATAATAAACAATACAATATTTTTCCTTTACTACTTTATAAGTTACTAGTTGTGCCCGCGGCATCGCCCGCGTAGAAATCAGTGTGTCACAAAGTTTTCCCGCGTTAATCCCGATCCCGCGGGATTCTCATGTAATGTACTATTAACCTATAATGTACTATTATACCTTTCTCAAGAATCAGACTATTTTTAATCAAAACCGTATGAAAATCCGTTCAGTAGATTTTACGAAAATCGATCACATACAAAAACAAACAGCTTTTGAGACTTTTATTAAGTATAATATGTATAGATACTTCCCATACTTAGTTGCTATTTTGTGAATTATTTCGATCCATTTGTAAGTCCTCAAGGAATTATTTTTTACACTCTATTCCGTTTTATAGCAATGAAAAATTGGCTATTGAAAAGCATCAATGGAATCCAACTTTACTGCGCTCAATTCGGAAAACTAAGTGAGGTATCTTTGTCTAACATCTTTAAGTCTAAAGTTTTCGAACAGTGTCAGTTGCCAGATATAGAGATCAGTCAAGTTGCCAGATATAGAGGAATAAAAGCTGATCTCAAATATCTATTTTTACGTACGTTTGCCAAAAAAGTGCAATGACGACTCCGCACCCAAAATCCCGGTATAAGCAGATCCTTTTTTTGTCAGGAAAACCCATTATGGGGCATCACCGCCCGACGGGGACGAGCGGGGTATGTCGGACTCGCACCGACTAAAAACCTGACAGTGCTCTCCATCACGCTGCTGGTGACGGGGACAATATGTACAAAGGTACCCTATCTTATATAATAATGGCCTCTCCCGCCGCTAATCGATGCATCGGGAGCACCAGATGCATCGACCACCTCGGGAACCTTACTCCAGCGAGCGTCCGATAAAAATATCAGCAGATCCTAATTTGACTAATGACTTCAAGGACTCAGAAAGAGTTGACGGATTTAAGAAGCTTAATACAAACAACGGCGTGGCGTGGTATCTGGCTGAGTAGAATGTGCCACCCTCATTTCTTACCGAAGTCTCGTAAAAGGCGACTAAGGTAAGTTGATGTCAGGCAGGCAGCAGGTCTTAAAATAGCCAAAACATGCAACGACAAGAAAAATATATACAAGAACCTTGCTCGGTAATTGTTTACAAAAAAAAGGAACTTCAAAAAAAAATATGGGATAGGTTGGCTCGTATTTTTTACGTAGTATTTTCATTGCACGCGACCAGCCGTTCACCGAATAAGCTACGCTGGCTTGATATTTAACTTCAAAAATAGTGTTTTATATATTCAATTAATTGAAAGTAAATTTAATATTTTTTTAATGCCCAGAAACAGGAAAAAAACTATTTTTTTTTTAATAAAACCTAGCTAGATCGATGTTTCTCCCCCAAAACCTCCTGCATACTGAATTTCAGGAAAATCGTTGGAGCCGTTTCCGAGATTCCGAAAATATATATACATACAAGATTAACTCATCTAATATTAAAGATAATTACTGTGGATGAGTAAGAAATTCTCATAGGGTTTATCATTTGCAATATTAAGGGGTTATTTTAAATAAGTATAAGCATAATTATGGGTTTTGTGCAAAATTTCTTTCCTGATTAGTCATTGAGATAGCTTCACTGGCTGTATATAATCTGTGCGGCAATATGGCGGCTATGAATACATCTTCCGAGCGGGTTCCGCAGTTAATTGCAAAGTGCACCATTGTTTACACCGTGCCCTTTGCTAGCGCGCCGTGCCGTAGGCTTCCCATCTTTTAGAATACATATTTTGAGATAATTTTCCACGCAGACAGATTTTTTCAAAAGAATTTGATGGAACCGACTTTTGAATCTGTCGTCAGCTGTCAGACACTATATTGTTTTGAATAGGAAGTGAAAATAGCGTCAATGTTGCGCTAGGGTAGACCTTAATGAGTTACGCGTAAGGTTTTAAATAAGGTGTACTTTAAAAAAGGTTCCAGCTAAATAACATGTTTGGATTTGGCTGTTTATAAGATAGCGTTTGATTTGATTTGATAGGTATATGTAAAATTTTAATAACTGACACCTGTTTACACCGTGCTCTTTGCTAGCGCGCCGTGCCGTAGGCTTCCCATCTCTTAAGAATACATATTTTGAGTTAATTTTCCACGCAGACAGATTTTTTCAAAAGAATTTGATGGAACCGACTTTTAAATCTGTCGTCAGCTGTCAGACACTATATTGTTTTAAATAGGAAGTAAAAATGTTAGGGTTGCGCTAGGGAAGACCTTAATGAGTTACGCGTAAGGTTTTAAATAAGGTGTACTTTAAAAAAGGTTCCAGCTAAATAACATGTTTGGATTTGGCTGTTTATAAGATAGCGTTTGATTTGATTTGATAGGTATATGTACAATTTTAATAACTGACACCTGTTTACACCGTGCTCTTTGCTAGCGCGCCGTGCCGTAGGCTTCCCATCTCTTAAGAATACATATTTTGAGTTAATTTTCCACGCAGACAGATTTTTTCAAAAGAATTTGATGGAATCGACTTTTGAATCTGTCGTCAGCTGTCAGATACTATATTGTTTTAAATAGGAAGTAAAAATGTTAGGGTTGCGCTAGGGAAGACCTTAATGAGTTACGCGTAAGGTTTTCGATAAAGTGTACTTTATAAAGGGTACAAGTTTGATAACATGTTTGGATTTGGCTGGTTATAAGATAGCGTTTGATTTGATTTGATAGGTATATGTAGAATTTTAATAACTGACACCTGTTTACACCGTGCTCTTTGTTAGCGCGCCTTGCCGTAGGCTTCCTATCTTTTAGAGTACATATTTTGAGTTAATTTTCCACGCAGACATATTTTTTCAAAAGAATTTGATGGATTCGACTTTTGAATCTGTCGTCAGCTGTCAGATACTATATTTTTTTAAATAGGAAGTGAAAATGTTAGGGTTGCGTTAGGATAGACCCTAATGACTTAGGCGTAAGGTTTTAAATAAAATATACTTTTAATATGTAGCTCAAGATTAATATAGGTTTGGATTTGGCTGGTAATAAGATAACCTTAAATTAAATTTGATATATCTAGAATTTAAATAAGTAACAAATTTTTCAATTAATCTTTTTGAATTAAATTTAAAGTTAGAATATCTTTACTTTACTACTTGAACGTTGTTTCGGAACAGAGCGGATATAGGTTATTTTTCGACACTCTATTTAGGTTGATTGCAATGAGCCTAACCTAAATTTTAAAAATATTTTAACTGCGCTACCGTGTAATTACACTGGATACGTTTTTAATATAATTTTTGTAAGTAATTAAATTAAATTTTTACGACTTTAATAAAACAAAATTTAAGCAACAATAAAAGTTAATTTCAAAAAACCAATTGACTTTAGAGTTCCGTTGGTAAGTTACTGAAAATGCGAGATTTAGGAAACTCCAAAGTCGCAGTCCCGGAACGAAGAAATATAAGTACTTCTTTTTCTTCAAATGCCTATAAACGGTTCGCAGTCATTAGGGCTATTTCAACTTCAGAGGCCGCCGCCCTAAATAAAGAACGATTGAAATTTTAAAATCCACACGTACCTAGTGAATTATCTACATAGCCAGCCCTCGCTCTGGTTTTAGTCCGTTCCAAAATATCTTTTAAAATCAATAGTATGCCAGCCTGCAGCTTCGAGCCGTGGATATTAGTCCGTGAGAATGTATTATTAGATTTTGCACATGCCAAGTTCATATCGCGACAGATAAATAAAACGATAAGTTTAAAACATATTGTTTCATATTTCAGAGCCTTTGGCTTAATATAATGATATATGAAATAATTTAATTCGAACAATAGAGGATCATATTGTAATAGTAAAAAAAGTAAAGTAACGGTCATTACATTGCTAGGCATAAGCCTCCTCTCTTAATTTTTGAGAGAAGAGTTGGAGCAGAGACAGCATCTGCCACAATGCAGAGTAATAGGTTACACATATTCCCAGAATTTTCTTGAGATATTGAGATTTCGTTACTATGTTTTCTTTCACCGAAAAGCGTGTGATAAATTTCAATTATAAATTAGAGAGGTTCCGGGTTTAAACATCCCCTCGAAAAAGTCGTACGTTCTCACCGCTGGGCTAACACAGCTTATTATTGTGATAGTCTTAATACAAGCCTAAATTTTAATAAATATAATGAATAAAAAACTAATTTAACTTAACCTAGTCTTAATATTAAGATAGGATCGATATATCAGCATATATATGCACCATTGTGCAATGATTCAAATGCAGACAATCGGCCCTGTCGGAAAATTTCTTTCGTAGTGTCAAATCTCACTTGTATATTTTTAAGATACAGCTGAACCCGTAATAAATACGTAATAAAGTAAATATATATTATTAAACTTTATCGAAAAAATAAAGTCTCATTTATCACTCGTAGTAAGGGAAATTTCTATTTTCATATATTTAAGTGATATAAAATTCTAGTTGGTTTATATAAGTTCCTGGCTAGGGGGTACGACCCCGCCAAGCTGTTATAAACAGGAAATAAATGTAAAAACATAAAGTTTTACTTGATTCTTTAACTGCTAGACGTATCAGTTAAAGAATCGAGCTGCGTTTTCAGAAGTCACGAATTAAATTCCCGTAGAGATATAAAACTCTAACGTGTTTATAATAGACGTAATTTGTCTTGCTGATTATTAAATAATACGTGATATTATGAATATGTAAACTAAAAACAAAGTTTGTTTAATAAAAACGACAATTGCACGACCTATTTCCATTTCGTTTTTCTTGTTACCAACTAGCTCGTGACAGTACACAGGCTATAAAAGTTGATAAAGTTCCATATCCGCTTTTAATTGCACCACATTTCCGAACATCGAGAAAGTAGGTACGCATATCCTTTTCACTGGCAGACTGCCTTAAATAAAACTGAGCTTAAACGGGTTCCGCAATAACTAAGACCTCTGCCAGCTCGTTAAAGCCACCCTTATGTCGTTGAACTGCGAAAGTGACGGGGCTCATATAAATCGGCACTTTGAACAATGTGCAGTAACGGCCAGTGGGGAGGCTATAAAAATTAGCTTTGCCGCACACTACGATTGCGATGGTTAAGAATTAATTTTTCTATTCCTACAAAGGAATCATAAAGGTTCATTATTTTCCTGCCTTATCCCACTGTAAATGGAATCACATGTTGCCACATTATTTGGCTACGTATTCGACACCAACTTACCCAACTCGTATTTTACAAAACCTCGGTAAGAAAGAGGGTGGTCTACTTAACCGGATACCACACGGTGGGTCAACTTACCTTAATCGCTTTTTACGACACCGACACAGATATGTGGGTGGTTTATTCTACTCCCTTACTGCCCTTATCTCACTCTAAGTGGGGTTGGCACAACATGTTATAAACATGTTGTGACATGATGTGGTTACCTACGTATTCTACGACCGCCTGCCTGATACTAACTTACCTTAGTCGTATTTAACGACACTTCGGTAAGAAATGAGAGTTGTACCGTTCTATTCAGCCGGATACCACACGGGGTGTCAACTTACTTTAGTCGCCTTTTACGACACCTCGGTAAGAAATGAGGGTGGTTTATTCTACTCAGCCGGATACCACACGGCGAGTCGATTTGCCTTAGTCGCCTTTTACGACATTACGGTAAAAAATAAGGGTTGTACTATTCTATTCAGTCGGATACCACAGGGCAGTCGTTCTATTGTAGTTGCTTTAAAAAAATCAAGGATAGACTATACACTATATACGAGTTCTTTGGACATGTCGCCCAGAAAGACAGAAACAATCTAGAACAGCTCTTGGTTACCAGCAAGGTATTACTTATATAAAGCAAGTTTAAGAACACACAGAACTGATATGTGTGTGCAGACGTGTTAAGAACAGACAGGCTATAAAGGCCCATATTGGTCAGTATACTGGAAACGGGTCATGAAATGTCCGTTTTTGGTGATCGGGAATATCTATTAGATGGGCTTAAATGAGTTTTCCGCGCCCTTATAGTCGAATACTAAGCTTGGATTACAAGATTAGTTTTCTGAAACTTTTAATATTAACTTTTATGTTATGGAATTTGAAATTATAACTGGGATTCAAGGGATGTGGACGTTGCGTTATCAATATCATTACAATACGTGCTAAATATCATTACTGAAGACTAAGGTCTTAGAACATTGCGTGCTGCCAGTGAAGACATATGGAGCTGAAACGTCACTGATTATGGGTCTCATAAGAAAGCTCAGAGTTACTCAGCGATGGAGCGAGCTATACTTGGTGTATATACATTATCAAATCACAAATGTGAATATCCGTAGAAGAACCAAAGTCACTGACATAGCTTATCGTGTCGCGAAGCTGAAGTGGCAATGGGCGGAGCACGTAGCGCGGTGAACCGATGAACGTTGGGGTCCTAAGGTGCTGAAATGAAGACCTCGCACCGGAAGGTGTAGTGTCGATAGACCCCTAACGAGGTGGACTGACGACCTCCAAAACGGTCCCGGGGAGCCATTGAATCCAAGCGGCACAAGATCGAGGGGGTGTGGAGATCAATTAAAGAGATCTTAGTCCAGCAGTGGACGTTAATCTATACTAATATTATAAAGAGGAAAAATTTGTATGTTTGTAATGTTTTCACACAAAAAGTACTGGATTTATGTCAAAAATTTTTTTACCATTGGTAAGCTGCATCTTTACTAAGCAATATAGACTATATTACACTTTCAAAAAAATAGGTATCCGCAATAAAAATTTAATTAGGTGTAAAAAATTAGTCATAAAAATATGTCGTTATGACTATTAATAATAGACTAAAAAATGTTCTATGGTATTATAGAACGTATCAATATCTAGAAAAAAGTCTGCGATACCATATCCCACAACTATAGTTATGCCAATATAACTACTTTTTCATTCAATAAATGATGAATGTCATTGTTAAAACTAAAAAATCTAAGTGAAATAAAACTTTTATGTTAACAAAAATAAATCTTGCCACTGCTATTAGATCGGTATGTACGCGGGTGAAACCGCGAGATACTATTAGTCGTTTAAAAAAGAGAGAGAGACAGGGAGAACAAAATACAGTCAAACCAGACTAAAATGGAAATATCTCTGTATATTGAACTCTTCCTCTATATAAATACCGATACCCTGCATAGAGTCAAGTCACTGGTCAAGGCTCACAACAAAAGTCACAACTGCTTTTATCAAATTCAGAAAAAAATTGTTATGTATGTTACGTCGTATCATTTGTTACACTAATCGTTTTGGACAAGGGCCTTAGCGTGATGGATTGCCATAAACGCAGCCTTGGGACGTACCCTTCAGCGTAAACGTATTTATGTCACGTAATTATGATAGAGTGCGAGTAAATTAGATTATTTTCGGTAATAATTAGTTATTACAGTGGTGAAGTGTGACTTGTAACAGCGCCAAGTAAATTTAATTCAAGTTACATACAAGTATACGCTTATCACTCTCCTGCCCTTATCCTACTCTAAGTGGGGGCACAACATGTTATGAACACGTTTTCTTATAATTTAGCCACGTATTTTACGACCGACCGCCTGTCTGACGTTTACTTACCTTAGTCACCTTTTGCGACACCTTGGTAAAAAAGCGGGAGGTCTTTTCTACTCAACCTACGGTGTATCAACTTACCTTAGTAGCCTTTTACGACACCTCGTTAACAAATTAAGATGCTCTATTCTACTCAGCCGGATACCACACGGCGGAGTACACACACACGTACGTCCGTTCCCAAAGTAAGTAACTTAATACTTGTGTTATGGGTGACAGACAACTGGTGAAGATATCCTTATGTATTTTTAATACATGCTTAAATACAAATATACACCCAGATTTGAAGGCAAACAAATGCATTTATAGAAAATGTTGGCCCTCGGCGGGAATCGAACCCGCGACCCGCGGAGCCCCTAGGCAGGGTCAGTACCCACTGCTCCAACGGGCCAGTCATAGCTATAAGGTGATAAAAAACTTCTTAAACTTATAATGTGCTAACTAAAACGTTACCCACTAACGCTTAATAATGGTTAAACCTTAACATTCTGCTACAGTTACGAAGTTAACAACAGAAGTAAGCCTTGTTAATGGTACATACGTGACATTAAACGTATAAAACTAACTAAGGAAGGTGTTAGATATATTTTCTTGTGTGGTGTCTTAGCAGTGATTAATCTCTGAATGTTCCTAAACAAAGTTAGGCCACTGATTAATACTGATGAGATCGCAGCATTGTTACAGATAACAAATATGTTTGTGTACATTTTTTTTTATTATTTTACCGCCGTAGCATCCGGCTGAGTAGAATAGACCACCCTTATTTCTTACTCAGGTGTCGTATAAGGTGACTAATGTCAGTTGCCCTGGCCTGTGGTATCCGGCTGCGTAGAAAAGTCCACCCTTAATATTTTACCGAGATGTTGTAAAAGGCAAATAAGGTCTGTTGACCTCCTGTTTGGTATCCAGCTGAGTAGAAAAGCCCAGCCTTATTTCTTCCTCAGGTGTCGTAATAGGCGACTAAAGTAATTTGACCCGCCATGTGGTATCCGGCTGCGTAGAAAAATTGACCCTTATTTCTTACCGAAATGTTGTAAAAGACAACTGAGGTATGTTGACCCGTCGTGTGGTATCCGGCTGCGTAAAATAGACCACCATCATTTCTTACCGAGGTGCTGTAAAAGGAGACTAAGGTAAAGTCACCCGTCGTGTAGTATCCGTCGAAGTAGAATAGGTTACCCTCATTTTTTCCTGAGATGACGTAAAAGGAGACTAAAGTAAATTCGTCGTGTAGTATCCGGCTGAGTAGAATAGACTACCCTCATTGCTTACCGAGGTGTAGTAAAAGGTGAGGATCGATATTTACAATTTACCACACGTATTTTGGTGAAGGAAAAATCGTGAGGAGATATGCATATTTCTGGAAATTTCTGGAATATGTGTAACCTACCAATCCTCATTCGAGCAACGTGGTGAGTTTAAGCTTCAACCTTAATCTTAGAAGGAAAGAGAAGGCTCCAGAAGAAAACCAGCAATGGAATAACAATAGACTACAGTACAAAAATGAATTTTACTAAATCAGTTCTCTACTTTACAGTGAACATGACTTTGTAAAGAGAAATGATTGAATAAAGGAAAAGCATAGATAAAGAAGATTTGTTTCTTGCAGAATTGATTTAGAGAAAGAGGATTTACAAAAAGAATATTGGATCTAGAAACCGTCGTAGCTATTTGTGTAACAAAACCTGTAATAAATTTTCGTCAAATACAAATTGAATGCAGATTTCTAAGGCGCTTTCCTTGTAAAGTCGAAGATTGGAAATATAAAACTATTAGTCAGCAAAGTCTTACATTGCGCAGATAACAAGTTTCTACAAGTTTTAAGAGGTAAAAAGGTATATAAAACCTTTGTTAACAACTTTAATAAAATACGGTGGTGATTTTTCTAGGATGATATTGGGATTAGGGGAAGAGTTTTTAGCACTACATTTCTCCCTAAATCGTAATAGAAATTAAAATTCAGATTTATGAATACATAAGTATCTCAAAAGCTCAAATTGTAACTGAAGTCTAAATCATATAGACCTATAGGCTACCAAGGGATTCTCTAACCACTAAGCGAGATGTCAATTTCTAGTGACACTGAAATTCTAACCCCCTGCTTAATATGTTAGTGGTATTTTATCAATGACTACTGACTCTTTAGTCTGAGATTTGACCCTAGTTATATTGTGAAGTTTAAGTATTTAACCATTTAATTTCAACATCAATTTTCATCATCATCGTAGACAGTTTTGTTTGAACATTTCAATTTTTTTTTCAACCGTTGGACGTGCACTGCTGGACATAGGTCTGGGATCTCCACAACAGACAATTTGGTAATGCTTGTATCCAGCGGTTCCCCGAGACCTTTTTGAGGTCGTCAGTCCATCTCGTACGGAGGCTACCAACACTGCGCTTTCCGGCGCACCTTGAGACCCTAACGCCCATCAGTTCTCCGCACTATGTTCAATTTCAATATATATAAATTAATGTATATAGGACAATTACACACACACGGAGTCGACAATCCCGAAGGTAACTCAATACTTGTGTTATGAGTGACAAATAAATAGAAAACATATACATATATACGTAAAAATATTTCAAAAAAATAAAAGAAGAACGAAGGCGCCGATGACATGTCGGATTCGAAAACGGGTTTTGAACATTTTCGGTCCGCTCGTTACCCATCGCCTATCTTAGCATTACGTTTTACAATTAAAACTATCCTTTGCTTTTAAGTCTACATTTAGCATTATTAACGTTAGCAAAACCAGGGAGAAAACGATTTTTTTATTAGCCTAGCTAGATCGATTTTTTCCCTCCAAAACACCTGGATGCTGAATTTCAGGAAAATCGTAGCGTATTAAGATCTTAAGACGTTAAGGTTAAATGGGGGTAACCCCGTGCTTATTATTTTCAGCGATGATCAATGATTATTTACTTTTACGTTCTACAATGAACTAGGAAAATTAATAATTATTACCATACTCAGAAGAGAAACCATTAAAACTAGAATACAAGGATTCGATACCCAAAACGTAGTGAAAAACACTTTTCTCATATTTGTAAGATTTTAAACATCCAAATCTGTAGTTTATCGTTCAGTAACGCCGTGTTAGTATAGGTTAGTGTAGTATAGGTTCTGTCAAATTCATAGTGATTAATCACCGACTGTTTCAAAACAAAGTTGTTCCCTTAACGATTACAAATGATCGCTACCTTAGGATTTCGTATCGGTAACGAAGTTAACCGTAGCTGCAACTTAGTTTATGTTACCTATATCCTATCCTACCAATATTATAAATGCGTAAGTTTGCGAGTATGAAAGTACGTTTATTACTCTTTCACGACCTGCTGCTGGACCAATATCGACACAATTATTCCTTATATACCGGGGTTACATATATACAGCAGAGTAACACATATACACACAAACACACACATATATATATATATATATATATATATATATGTATTATTTGAGTGATAGCATATCTTAACCGCAATCAGTTACGCATCCAGCTGCAACGATTATCTTGTAACCATCAAATTGTAATAATTTTTTAAAAGATTAGCCGCCGATTTTCTTGCTGATTCTTCTCGGTAGGAGCAAACTTCCGAATCAGTCGTAGCTTCTTTAAAACATTTGACGATTCAAAAGTACTGTAAACAGTCCACTTGAATAAAGAATATTTTGAATTTGAATATATAAATATATAAATATATCGGGCTTTAGATATCCTGTTAATTCTATAAGAATAGGACGACATTAAATCAACTTTATCACGTGACAAGAGTCCATGTGAACGAAGTTGCGGCTAAAAGCTACTTCCATATATACATGAAAACTATGAATGAAACTAGAATTATAGTGTAACAGAAATTTCAAACACCCACTGCGATGTAGATGGGATCTACTTAGTGAAACTGAATCATGATTCTGGGATTAAATTTAAACCTTGTAGAGCTTTGTACATGCGGGTATTTAGATCTTAGCTCGGGCTTCTTAATCAGATATCTAGGAACTTAATCCCTAACTACGTGCAAAGATGTTAACGTTGTGTATTCACGTTATAACGTAAGTTTTACAACAAGGACAGATTTACGATAGGATATTGTATTGTTACGTACAGGGGTTCGTGAATTTGAATGAAAATTTTTCTTATCACCCTTTCCACAATATTAAATAATCAAAAAACGTCTTTGGAGCTACTTCTGCATATAAAAGGACAACGCTTGAATTCAGTTTTAGGTCTGAAATACTGATAACACGTTCCCATACTTTTAAATGAGGCAAAATATACCTCCAACTTTCTAACTAACATAACAATGAGCCTCCCGCAGGGAGGATTCTCGTTTTTCTTCGATGTCGTCCCCAAATAGAGTTGATATTTTGATGCTCAAGCTAAATGCCTTCATATTTTCATTAATATTTTTGGAGCTACTTAATTTAACTTTGCGAGATTATAAAGCAATGTAAAATTAAGGATGTAGAGTAGCTTTAACAAATGTAAATTGTGAAGTTGTCTATAATTGATTTTAGTTAAACAGTATAAATCAATATATTTATTTATGTACCATAAAAAATATTGAACAAAGCATTTTTGAATTTAAACTATCGTGAGTGGAATTCATAATTAATGTATAGAAACCGGCTATACTCACGTGTTGTTTTATCGGATCGGATTTTCAAGCGCATACGGGGCTCTTATTCATGAACTCTTTACGCGGCGTTATCGCGGCGGGAACAGTTCCCGCCGCGATAACGCCGTATGGGCTTGAAACTAGTCGGGCTCATCCGATAAAATAACACGTGAGTATAGCCGGTTTCTATACATTAATTATGAACAAAACATTATTGGTAAAAAAAAGGCACAAAGGTCAACTTAACCCTAAGACAGAGATCTCTGCCAGCTAACCTACGAAGAAAGCTACGAAGAATATAGTTCCCATAGCTTGATCAGCATCATTATCTTGCCCTTATCCTACTCTAAGTGGTTGTCACGTTGTTAGATAATTTGGTTTCTAATTTTACGACCGGCCGCCAGGGTCGATGTCAACTTACCTTAGTCGCCTTTTACGAAACCACGGTAAGAAATGAGGGTATAATTCACTCAGCTAGATACCACATAGCAGTTCCCATAGCTTGATCACTCTCTAATAGACCTTTATACATTAGTTTTAATCAATCACCTTCTACTGAAACTTCCATTAGAGATAGGTAAAACAGCAATTTTTTAAACAATTTTAGGTTATTATATTATAATTAAGTTGCAGTAAGTAAACATTAGTAAGCTGAGATAGCCCAGCGGTGTAACCGTGCGTCTCTTTCTAGAGGGTCACGAGTTCAAACCCCGGCAGGCACCAATGAATTTTTCTATTAACACTTATGTGTCTAATTGATAATTGCAATTTATCATATGCTTTTCGGTGAAGGACAACATCGTGTGGAAATCTGCATATCTCTAAAGAAATCTGGGGATATGTGTAACCTACCAATCTGCATTGGAGCAGTGTGGTAGGTCTTAGCTCCAACCCTTCTTTCCAGTAATGGAGAAAGGAGGCCTATGCCCAGCAGTGGAAATGTAACAGGCCTTTACTTAAGTAAACATTATAAGCAGTGCAAAAATTTTTTTTTCCGTTTTAACACCACGATTAATTGCCTCAGGTGACAAGAGGGCTGGCTCCTTTTTTGCATAAAGAATCCGCTTAGCGATACAGCGCGGAAATGCTGCCAGCATTCTTGGGACCATTCCACGTGGTCTTGTATAGTGCTAGCCTGTAAGTAATTTCAGAAAGATATAATTTGTACATTTTTGCTGTAAATAAAGCAATGTATCATTAGACACAATTACGCGTTTTCTCGCCAATTACACTTATAAACGATTTGAACGAAACACACACACACACACACACACACACACACACGCGCGCACACACACACACGGACTCACACACACACACACACACACACACACACACACACACATATATATATATATATATATATATATATATATATATATATATCTATATATAAATAAATAAATATTATTTTTTTTCGGAATCTCGGAAACGGCGCCAATGATTTTTCTCAATTTCATTTGCATGTAGGGATTTGGGGTGAGAAAAATCGATCTAGCTAGGTTTTATTTTTTATTTAAATCATTTTATCCCCATTTTCCGTTACCGTTAAAAAATACTAAAATTTATATTGAATTCAAGTTTTGCCATTAACTGTCAAGTCAGCGTAGGTTATTCGGGAAACGGGTGGTCGCGTGAAATGAAAATACCTAGGATCGAGCGTCACCTACCCTCTATTTTTTTCTTTTTTTTGATGTTTCTTTTTTTTATTTTGTAAAAAATTACCGAACAAGGCTCGTTCACCCAGACACCTTAATATGTGACTAAATTGGGTTTTTTGTCAATATTGTGATGTAACTATGTTTCGTGTTGTTACACGAATTTTTAAGAAAAGATTTCAACTCTTACAGAATAACGCTTTGTACTTACAAGGAGCTCTAAATAAGCTCTCGCGGTATTGAATTTAAACTCAAGCTTCTCATAGAACTCAACGTTTGCTGCGGGTAAATCTGTTCACATATGTACTCTGTATTTTTAGTACAACTATTTAGTTTTATTTCAGATTTTGTAGTGAAAATAGCATTCCTTTTTGGTTTTACTTTTTAGTTACTAATACTATTTTTACATACAAACTTCTTTATAAAATAATTGTAATTTTTATCAACTTATCGTTGGAAGTATGACAAAGCTAGAACTAAGTAAATTATCGATTTTTTTCAATCGGTGCAATCAAATTTAACGTAGGTAGGTATTCTAATTTTACAATTTATTTTGTATCTATTAAGTAGTAGTGGTATCCGTGACTTCATTGGCACCAACTTAAACGTTTAGGTACCCTCAATAATGCAATGTGTTTACCTTGTTCTCGAGAAAAATCGGGATTTTGTGCTACATAATACACCGAGCTTTAACTGTGCTAAACTTCATCAATATCGGTGGATAAGTCGTGACATACATAAAGATTTTCGAGTTTATAATATTAGTATAGATTTAAGGATTATATTTGGCTCAAATGTAATTCGTGAGATTTATTTATCTCACTAATCCTTACATATTTTGCAGTGGTTCAATCTGGGAAGATTAATAAGAATAGAGAAAATTAATTACCAATGCGGGTTGGTAGTTTAAGTTGGCACACACAGACACACACAGACACACACACACACACACACACACACACACACACACAGAGACACACACACACAGACACACTTACAGACACACACAGACACACACACACACACACAGACACACACACAGACACACACACATACACATACATAGACACAGACGCAGACACAGACGCAGATGCAGACGCAGACGCAGACGCAGACGCAGACGCAGACGCAGACGCAGACGCAGACGCAGACGCAGACGCAGACGCAGACGCAGACGCAGAGGCAGACGCAGACGCAGACGCAGCCGCAAACAGAGATGCAGACGCAGACGCAGACGCAGACGCAGCTGCAGCCGCAGACGCAGACGCAGACGCAGCCGCAGCCACAGCCACAAACACAGACACACACACACACACACAGATACAGACAGACACACACTGACACAGACACAGACACACACAGACACAGACACACACACAGACACACACACAGACACACACACAGACACACACACTGAAACACACACAGACACACACACAGACAAACACACACACACACACACAGACACACACACTGAAACACACACAGACACACACACACACACACACAGACACACACAGATACACACACAGACACACGCACGCACGCACGCACACACACACACACACACACCTATATATATATATATTTTTTTTCGGAATCTCGGAAATGGCGCCAACGATTTTTCTCAATTTCAGCATGTAGGGGGTTTTGGGTGTGGGTTGGTAGTTTACATATATTCCATCGAGTTAAGGTTTTAAGGTTAACTATACTCCTCATCTTCCAGCCCATATCCCACTCTAAGTGGTCTAGTTAAGGTTTACTATAAGGCACACTTTATCAGTGTAAATATCAAAGAGGTACGTAAGTTTTTACAAAAAAAAACTAATTGAAATTTAAACTCAATACCCTCTGGTGAGACTCATTAGATCTAACCGTTCGGCTATCTCGTCTGTAGTAACTTATGCTTAGTTTAAATTTTGAGTTGAGATTGTAACGCCGAGGTTTCATTTCAAAAGATGCACAAGTTAAGATCGCCACTTGACGTGAAATAAACCGCGCATGCGCCGAAACCAGGGTCGCGGTTTATTAAATATTAAATTATTAATTCAATTAAAAAGTTTAAGTTCAGATGGTGTGACTAGATTGGATTAATTTTGGAAATTTTGTCTGCCATCTAAATAATTAATGGTGACATCATATTGTTGCTGTTTGACAATTTCAAAAACTGTTGACTAGGAATTTTTAAGCAGCCTCTTCTGATTATAAATTCACAGCAAACTATGAAAAAATTCTTGGGAATTGGATTCAATAAAAAGACAATTTGTATTATTAATTATTTAATTAATTATTTCCTTCAATTCATATTCAAAATTCCATTTTAAAGGACTCTTACATGAAGTTTGTTCAAAAAAATTTGGTGAAGAAATTGCCACTATTTTAAAAGGTAGGTCCAATTGAAAAAATCTCGAGTGGAGAACTCTTCCAGAGGTCTCTAAGTAATAAAATCGGCGGATACTGTTTAATACATTTTTAATTAGTGCATATAAAAAGTAAACAATAAAATAAATTTCAGTATCACCTAAAATTTAAATAATTTTAAGCACTAGTAAAATTTTTGCTTTTTATTTCAGTTTTTTATTTTTTTCTTTAATTAAATTGATGGATTAGCGAATCTTATTAATATAAATCTCTTAAGAAACTAATTAAATTATTTATTAATTTTATTATGTTCAATTACAGCCCTGTTTAGTGACTACTTCATTAAAAGCAAATAAATGTTTCAAAAGAGCTTAAATACTTTGTACAAAATTTATTCGCTTAAGACGGCCCGTAACGTCTTACGGTCTACCCGTGGCGAAGGATCACTGGATTTCCTAATTTACAATCCACAAATGTATATTTAATCGGTGTGAGTGTCACCCCTGAAAATTCGGCGTGCCGTACTACCAACCACGGAGTATGCGGTTGATGCAAAATTCGCAGATGTGTCAAGGCGTTTATCTTTAGAATATAACTTAATTTTGTATCTATTTAGATAATTTTAGATAAAAACCTACCGAAGCTAATAGTAGTTAATGTGCAAATTACAGCTTACTAAACAAATTTATTAATAATGACTTAATATCTGTAACTAAATATGAAATATCATTTGAAACTAAGGTAAGTTGACGTCAGTCTGGCAGGTTGTACAATAACTAACCAAATCAACTAAGTATAAGTTTAAAACATGCGCCGACAACAGTTAGAGTGGGATGAAGAATGATAATTAAGTTATCATAATCCTCCTGCCCTTATCCCACTCTAAGAGGGGTCGGCACAACATGTTACAAACATGTTGTCACATGATATATCTTGACTGCTGTCAGCTACGCATCCAGCTGCAACGATTATCTTGTAACCATAAATTGTCATAATTTTTTTTATAAGATTAGCCGCCTAATTTCTTGCTGGTTTTTCTCGGTAGGAGCAAACTTCCGAATCAGTGGTAGATTCTTTAAAACATTTGACTATCCAAAAGTAATGTAAATAGTCCACTTGAATAAAGAATATTTTAAAAACAAATGTAATAATAAAATTATTTTGCTATAATCCGTGATGAAGAAAAATAGAAAATATATATAATGCCAAATGTAGAGTGGACAATCGGTTATCATACCTGATACATGCAGGATTCGTATGCACGATTCATGCACTATGTTGAGTTCACTTGAGTTTGTGATAGTAAACGTATATAGTGCTTGTGTATTGTGGTGGCGGTGGTGGAGGTTTATGCATGTGCTTTTTACGAATATTGCATGTATCAGGTATGCTAACCAATTGTCCACTCTACATTTAGCATTATATATATTTTCTATTTTACTTCATCGCGGATTATAGAAAAATAATTTTATTATTACTTTTGTATTATGGATCTCCGAAAAGTAACGCCTAATTCTATAAAATATTTTGAATTTGAATTTGAATTTATCATGTCGGTATCGTAAGGATTTTTTTTCAAACGTGAAGTTAATGCCTACTATCGCGTCTACGACATTCGGGGTTTGACTACGCGGCGGGCGGGGCACGCGGGGATGTAGCGACGCAGCCTCCCTTCCCGGCAACGATTACTGATTAGTGAGGCGGCGTGAGCGGCAGGCCCCGCGCGAGCTCGTCATGCCGCCGGCCGCTCCACTCGTCTGAAACCATCCGGTCTACATCATACTCATAGAACCAGTGATAAACCGCGCGTATCACCAATTGATTATCGTTAAGAATAACTGACCACGTGCCGCGCGTATGTGATACTACTACGTTACTACGTGCAATGTACATTTGGTGTTGATGTGTGTGTGACCGCGTGGTAAAGGTAAGTGACATTTCGTATGTCCCTTACTTCCTGGCGTGTTGATGTCTTTATTATCCTCATAAACGTTAATGTTTGTGTTTAGTCCCTGTAATGTTTATAACCATATAAGGTTTTATGTTTATAACGTAGATTATACACGATTAACTTTACGCAATTATACATAAATGTCTGTGTATATGAGTATATAATTATTTATATACTGTATGGTCGACACATATCTTAGACATCTATTGGTATTCAAGTTGTGATCATTTTCTATGAGAATATACATATATACATACGAACGTTTCCTATTTCTTGTTATAGTAAAAATTTATATACGACGCTCTATCTAACTTAGTAGTCTGTAGTAATACAGTTTTGTTAAATTTTAGTAGTACATATTAAAAAAAATCAGATCTTTATATCGGACATTACAATATAAACATTTTAAAATTTAGTATTTTTCAGTAAAATTATTAATCCTTATTTGTTTGTTGTTGAATTTTCGGTAAACATAAAATTTTTATTAATCATTAAATACCTGCTTTACATTGTGCTTGTTTTTTAAACACAAAAAAGTTAGATAAAAAAATATAATTCTTATAACTCTTTGAATAATATTCATTAAGATTTTCAAATTTTTATTTGTAAACAAAGTAAATGCCAATATTAAGGCGGTCAATGTGCGATCGGAATTTGATTACTCATGTTTCTAATTTATTAGAACAGTAATGTAGTAATTGCAAGTTGGTGCCTTCCATAGTATATTGTCAAAACCTGATTCGGAGGAAGCATGCAACTTGTTCAAGCTCTTTTTGATAAGCTCCTTACAACAGTTTGATTAGTCTAGTTTTAGGGTATAATAGGGCTGACATACACATGTAGTGTAAAAGCCCCTTAATCACAGAATAAAAAGAAAAAAAAAGTATTGAAGTGGTAATTTATTAAAAGAGTAGGTGGTGATAGCAGTATTTTCTCTACATGATAAGCAGTTTTGATAGGAACCCTACAGCGAGATTTCCAAGCCCTTTTTTCTGGTTATATCGGCCCTTACTTTATTTCGAATTGACTATGCTGTTAGTCTTAACGCTTTAACAGCGTCACCGGGCGGGACGGATGAGCGCAGAAGCATTGTCGAGGTTGCAGAGCGTAGAGTGCAAAAGCTCCACTATTGTCGGGAAACGTTTTCCTAAAGATGCCTCTTGTGGGGAGGCCTTAGAACATTTGTCCAAAAAATGGCTGCAGCCACAAATATTGATCAAAAGCCAATGAATCAAGCATCAATTAATTTATAGATTAAATAGTGTTACCGCACGATTAATAGAAGACTAAGGAGTGCGTTACATCTAGTGATGTATATTAAATTATAATCAATATTTATATCAAGTGTTATAGTTATGACTTATTGCATCTTTAAATAAGTAAATAAGATACTCTTTTGACATAATTATTTAGGCACCAGCGATTGTGGCGCTATCTTTAAGTTGTTAGAAATAGAAATAATCTAATGTCATCGCTTTAGTTATTTAATACTAAAAACGCGGTAATCACGTGACCAAGCAAAGGAGGGGCTTGACAATCGTCTTTAAAATAGCACACCAAGTCATGTTACAACATGTGTGAGGGAGTTGTGTTCCTGAAGTTAAACCGAGCTAGTGTTTAGTATTGGACCCTCGCGTTTTTCGTTTTCTTTTACAATAGTTGAATTTATATAAAAAAAAAGTTTATACTTTTTCTCTATATTACTCGTATTTCACTTCTTTTTCTTGTCCTTTTTCCGTTGCTCAAAGGTTTACTGGTAGACATCCCTTTTAGGAATAAGTCCGCCTTTATACATGTGCTTTTTACTTTTCTTTCTTTTTTTCTAACAAAAGTACAAAGAGAAATAATTAAATGAAATAAAATACAAAATAGTCAAGACAAAAAGTAAAAGGCATTTAAAATATTATTATTTACTCGTTTAAGTAAGGTAACAGTAAACAGAGAGAAATATCGGTAGCGAGTTAAATTGTAAGCAAGGATGTGATATATTGAAGATAAACATAAGTAGGTTAGGGGCTGAAAAAATATTGCCTCGTAAAACACGGGCGCGGATTATAGTTAAGTGTTTCTTTCAGATTTTCCATCCTATTATGTTCGTTTGATAAATACTCAAGTATTTATCGTGTATTTTTTAACATATTATTAATCATCATCCTCGTGCCCTTATCCCACTCTAGGTGGGGTCGGCACAACATGTTATAAAAATATTTTATGCCCGGCCGCTTGCATGACGTCAATTTATTTTTGTTGTATTTACGACACCTCTGTAAGAAATGAGGGTGGTCTACTCTACTCAGCGGACATCACACGGTGGGTCAATTTATCTTAGTCGCCTTTTATGACACCACGGTAAGAAATGAGGATGGTCTATTCTACTTAACCGAATACCACACTGCGGGTCGACTTACCTTAGTAGCCTTTACGTCACCTCAATCCTCAGTAAGAAATGATTGTTGTCTATTATACTTAACCGAACACCACACGGCGGATCGACTTACCTTAGTCGCCTTTTACGATACCTCTGTAAGAAATAATCGCTTTAAGCTTTTTCTCCTTTATCTATGGCTATCGCCTAATAATCTCAAATTCTTTTTCAATCAATCAACTTTCTTCTAATTAAATGAGGTAAATATATAGTAATTTTGGCAACATTCACTATTCAAACTTGTCTTTAGGCATACAGGAATTTTGGATACAATCTTACGTAATTTCTCGAACACAACAGCTGTGTTGGATTAGACGATTGACCTCTTTCTCGAAATTGGACCTACCGAGGTGAGTAGTCCGAGGTTTTGTATACTTGTCCACAATTTCAACAGCCAACCATACAGTAATTGTGTGACGGTCTCAACCTTACATGCGTATTGGTAGAGTTATGTACTGAATTGGTAGTATGCTAGGGAAGGTATATAAATAAAAAAATTGTTTGTCATTTAATATGCTTTTTCGGAATGAGTATTTAATACTTGTGTTAGCATTTTTAACATTTGCATAATAAGATAATAATTATTGTATTCAGTTTGCTGTATTAGGAAGTATAAATATTGGCATTAGTCTCAATATTGTAATCTCAATTTAAGAGGAGATTTTAAATATGGAAGAGGAATTTATTTTGGCGGCATTCTGTTCTGACGAAAAATAATTGTTATCGAAGTAAGATACATTATTTTTTACCGAAGGGTAGAATTTAGGATTTACATACTGTTTTATTTTTATAACCTGTGCTTCAATATTATCGTGACAGCGTCTGGTTGAATAGAAAAGACCACCCTCATTTCTTACCGAGGTTTCGTAAAAGGTCACGAAGGTAAGTCTATTCGCCGTGTGGTATCCGGTTAAGTAAAATATACCACCCTCCCTCTTACCGAGATGTCGTACAATACGACTAAGGTAAGTTGATGTAAGGCAGGCGGCCGGTCATAAAATATATAGCCAAAGCATGTGACAACATGTTTATAGCTTGTTGTGCTGACCCCACTTAAGAGTGGGATAAGGGCAGGAGAATGATGACTTCAATATTATATCTCCGTCAGTTCGTAAAATTTACCGTGTACTAACAATCGATTCTCTTATGTGTTAATATTGAAATTATGTTTCGTTTACAGGATATTAAATCCTGAGCATGTATAATGAAAAGGATGTATGATAAATGATTTATTCGGAAACTCCCACGTTGTTCGCTTGTTCACCGTGCCGTAGCTATTCTCAAATACAAATTCATATAATATTAATCAGTTTATTTTTTCATCACTGTATCATATTGTATTTGTATTCCTTTACGATTTATTGATGTCTCGTGCTATCTTCTTTATTTGTTTCTCGTATTTATTTAATGTGTGTACCGTAATTGGACACTACCATCTACTTGTAGGCGCTGAAGTACATAGGTATAATGTAAAATGGCAGTCACGTCTTTAATATTTAAATGAGTTAATCTTGTATGTAGGTAATATATCAATATATCTGTTTCGAAATTTCGGAAACGGCTCCAAAGATTTTCCTGAAATTCAGCGTGTAGGTGGTTTTGGGGGAGAAAAATCGATTTAGCTAGGTTTTATGAAAAAAAATTTCCTTTTATCCCTGTTTTTGGGCATTAAAAAATACTTAAATTTATATTGATTTTAATTTTTGCCATGAACTGTCAAATCAGCGTAGCTTATTCGGAGAACAGGCAGCCTCGTGAAATGTAAGTACCTAGGATCGATCCCCATCTAAATAATTTTTTTTTTCGTTTTTTTTAGTTTTTTTTTTTGTAAAATTACCAAGCAAGGCTCGATTACCCAGATATTGATTTATTAATTACTATTTACTTAAGAGTGAATTCAATTAATATGAAAGGGAGAAGGCTGGTTTTTCTTTACACAGATTGTAAAAAAATTAGGAAGAGAACTAGTTCTTGGTTTAAATTCGGTTCTGATTTATTTGTTAATAACAAGTTTTAATATTAAGTCTTATTGTATAAGCTTATTATAATGCCATCTTTGTTTATTTATTGAAATAAATTTGGTTTGATTTGATTGATTAATATCATAAAGAAAATGAAATATTATTTTGCTATAATCCTTTTTAAAAGAAAAAATATGTAGTGTTAACATATGTAAATATATGTAACTCAGATACCACTCGCCGGGCCAACTTAATTTAGTCACCTTTAACGACACATTGGTGAGAATTTATGGTGATTTATTCTACTCAATCGGATACCAAACGGCGCGTCAACCTACCTTACTCACCGTTTACGTCACCTTGGATAGAAATGAGGGTGTTCTATTCTACTCAGCCGGAGACCACACAGTGGAAGCCACGATCGACTGAAGTATATATTTTTAGCTACTGTGTTTTACTATATGGAATAACAACTATTTACAATATATTTTTTAATATTAAATAATTACTATTTAATAAATACTGGTTACTATTTTTTTACTTACATATTTCATTTCTCAGATTCACTTGTTTTCTTTTTTTTTGGCCACCCACTTTTAGTATTTGGGTCAATCCCTAAAATGTTCTGAAATACCCACACGAGTTTATTATTTAGAGAGGATAATTGGCTCGACCCATGTGAAATCGGTTTCACTAAGTGGAATACGCTTACCATATATTTATATAGATGATAAAAAAATATGTATTTCGCACGCCTAGTATTCTTCTTCATCGTTTTCAACCGATGTACATCAAAAATATGTTTTTCCCACGCTTAGTATACTTTTTTTTCAACCGATAGACGTCCACTGCTGGATATAGGTCTCTTTAAGGAATTCTACAGCCCACGTTCTTGTGCTTCGATCCAGCGGTTCGCCATGACCTTATGAGGTCAGTCCACCTCGTAGGGGGTCAACCGACGTTGGGTTTTACAATGTGATTTGGCCATTCCAACACCTTAGGAGCCCAACGCCTATCGGTTCTCCGCACTACGAGCCCCGCCCATTACAACTTTAGCTTCGCGACACGACGAGCTATATCGGTTATTCTGGTTCTTCTACGGATCTCCTCTTTTCTGATTCTATCGCGTAGAGATACACCAAGCATAGCTCGCTCCATCGCCAGTTGAGTGACTCTGAGCTTAGTAATAAAGTGACCTAATTCAAAATTAAGCTTAATTTAGATACATTTTAATCCTTGTCTATGCCATCTATGATATCACGCTATGGTGTATAAAAATCTAGTGTTTTCTTGCTATTCCAAGTTATAGGTCCGTTTAATAATTACGAGTTTTGTAGGCGGTACGCTACGCTTTATTGCAATTTGCTACGAAACATGCATGCGATTTGTTTATTAATAGACGAGACGGCTTAACGGTGAGAGCGTGACCTGTGTATGACATTAAACATTGGGCGGACACTTATGAGTTTTTTTCAAACTCTATGATGAAGTAAATATAGCGATAAAACGTGCAAATGTCTTAATAATTGTCAAACATGTAACTTGGTATTTGGTCAGAAGGTCTATTAAGGGGGGGGGGATGTCTTCTTAGGGTGCGTTTTGAGAGCCCAGTACATGACTTAAAATGATGTTCCGAATTGGGTTAGTGATGTTACTCTGATGACTTTCGCGCCGATATGACTATTTTGAGAAGCCACGATGGACCGAACATCATCATTCTTGCCCGTTTCCCACTCACTAAATGGGGTCGACACAACATTTTTAATAATTTTACGCCTGTCCGCACTCATCTTATCCACCTTTCACCTCACCTCGGTAACAAATGAGGTTGGTCGTCTCTACTCAGCCGGATACGATACTGTGTGACAATTTACCTTAGTCGCCTTTTACGACACCTTGATAAGAAATGAGGGTAGTCTATTCTACTCAGCCGGATACCACACGGCGGCTAAACTTACCTTAGTCGCCTTTTACGACACCTTAGAAATGGTCTATTCTACTTAGCCGGATACCACACGGCGATAGCGACGGTCGACCGATGTATATATTTTAAGCTACTTTGACTTATAGGGGTCCTTACCAATGCTAACATTTATTCCACACTACTATTCTACACCGTTTTTTGCCTCCTTTTATAGTATTAGTTTAACAATAAGATTTAACGTAATTAATGTATAGAAACCGGCTATACTCACGTGTTATTTTATCGGATGAGCCCGACTAGTTTCAAGCCCATACGGGGCTCTTATTCATGAGCTCTTTCCGCGGCGATAACACGTGAGTATAGCCGGTTTCTAAACATTTATTATGAATACCGCTCACGATAGTTTAAATTCAAAAAAGATTTAACATCTTGTCGCTTTTACGTTGTACTCAGAATACTGACCCATATAAAATGGCTTGGTCAGTTCAATCTAGTCAGTCAACGTCGGTGCCAAAAGCAAGCAAGCAAGAGTAAAGTTTTTGCTAACGGCACCGAATAAAAGCATATTTTGTCCTTCTGAGTCTTGTTTATTTAAAAAAATCCTTTGCCACATTTCTCTGTAATTCGATTAACATTTATAGAATTAGGCGTTACTTTGCGGAGATCCATAATACAAAAGTAATAATAAAATTATTTTGCTATAATCCGCGATGAAGTAAAATAGAAAATATATATAATGCTAAATGTAGAGTGGACAATCGGTTATCATACCTGATACATGCAGGAGTCGTAAAAAACACATGCAAAGCAAAGCAAAGCTTTGCGATTTTGGTCGTGGAGTCTATCTCCTGACGATGCTTCGGTTGCGGGGCGAAACGATTGTTGAGTTTGTGATAGTGAACGTATATAGTGCTTGTGTATCACGGTGGCGGTGGTGGAGGTTTGTGCATGTGTTTTTTACGACTCCTGCATGTATCAGGTATGATAACCGATTGTCCACTCTACATTTAGCATTATATATTTTTTCTATTTTACTTCATCGCGGATTATAGCAAAATAATTTTATTATTACTTTCGATTAACATTATCGATTTAACAAATGTTATTATTTAATCATTTATATCACGTCATGATTCACTAGAACATAAAACACTTTTGAGAACTGAAAGAAGTAACATATAATTGTAAGGTTAGATACCTTAAATTTATTTAAGGATTGTGTATGAAATATTAGATTTGTTAAATCGAGTATGTCAAATAAAAAATCATTGAAATTATTCTGAAATAGAGGATTTGGAAAACGCAATATCATTTTATAAATACGTATACGGAGAAATCTAGAATATGTAAAATGTAAAAAGGATAAAAAGGTCATTTCCATAATATCAGATTTTCACGTCCAAGATACTCTTGCATAAAATTCAGTTATAGAGAATTTAAGCTGAACTAATTTAATTACATATCTTAGCTTAATTTATCACTCTACGATAGAAGTGAAAACTTATACTAATTGTCTCATATATATAATTAATTATAAAATTAAATCTTAAAAATAGTTATAAAAGTAAATCTTTATGTATATGTTCACTAGAGCAATGTTTAGACAGTACTTCTGGCGTTCTAGACACCTAAGTCACACGACTATGAAGACTAGACCTGAGTGTCGTATAAGCGAATTATACCTCATTTCACGTAGAGATGTTGTTAAATAGGGTAAGATTTTTTTTATAACTACAATATTAGCTGCAAATGGTACAAATATGACTACCAATGAACGAGGCATATTTGCGGCGTCGCCGGATTCAGCCATTTCCGCTGTAATTCCAGACCCTGACGCCGTTTCGTTTCCCTTATGTGAAACGACGCTAACATAGGCGTCGTTGTTCTCAGATTTTTTTTCATACCTCCATCACATACCGATTCCAGTTTAATATAAATGCAAATTATGTTAATTGTATAAATATATATTACTCGCCGTGCTAGCGGCTTAGCCCGCGTGGAAATTAGTGAGTCACAAAATTTATCCTCAATTGAAGTTTTTAATATATTTAGTTATTGTGAGTTAACCATAAAATATAGAGACTTTATTATAGAAATATGGAGACTATGCTATCGCGGACTTTTTTGTAAATCTACAATTCTCTATTACATGACTTTAGGATATGTCTGCTGATTTACGCAGCGCACGCGAGTAAAGCTCCCAGCAGGCAAGTTTTTTTCAACCACGCGACGTCCTATACATAATTTACATTAACCAGTAATGTACTATTAACCCAAACTTTCCGGAAGAACTGCAGTTCCTTTATCTTCTTTTCTATTCTTCATCTTTTATTAAAAACTGTACAAATTTTGATTTTGAGAAAATCGATCACATATCACACAGTTTACGGACTTTGTTTTATATTACTTAAGATAAGTAATACCATTTATCCCTTATATATTTTGTCATGTTACGATAATACTTGTTACTACCAGTAGTTATGGTAGCGGCATTGGTCGCGCGTCTTCTATTAAATCTTGGTAGCTGCTCTGTTCTTCGTCATCGGATGGACGGAAGAAATTTGTGCATGCGACGCTTACGGTATACATGAAGATTTTCTCAAGATGTTTTTGTTTACTGAAAAGAGAGTGATAAATTACAAACATCAATAAGGCACGTTAGTTTTAATAGAAAAACTCATGGCCGGAGGTTTGAATCTGTTAAAAAGAGATACATGGTCTCAACGGTTGGCTATTACAGCTAAAAATAAAAGTAGCCTCTAAAAAATATAGAAGGACTTTGCAATTGAATTTCCAGAACAAATAGCCGATAGTAAGCCAAACTTGGTGATCTGCGGTCGTTGTTATTTCCAGCCACTGAGGATCCGGGTCGATTTGTGGTTTCACTTTACATGCTTTGACTAACTAGGATTTTGATATGCAAATGAAGTTCGTAGTAACTTTTTTGTATTAAATTCTCATTTTTTACCGAAGTTTCGTAAAAGGCGACTAAGAAAAGTTGACCCACCGTGTGGTATCCGGTTTAGTAGAATAGACCACTTTCTTTCTTACCGAGGTAAGTTGGTAAGTTAATACATTTAAAACATGTTAATACATGGAAGGAAGGTTTAGGTTATATAGCAGTCTCCGGAACAGTTTTACCTATTATGATGACATTTTTACAAGAAGATAGGTTGAGCTACAATTTTATCCTAAAGTGGAGTATCTGGATTTACGTGGTAAATTTTTTTGTGTAACACTGATTTCCATGCGAGCGAAGCCGTAGGCATAGCTAGTACATAATATAAAAGCTATTTTCATTACACTTTATTTACATGGTAACACTAAATCGATATTGGAAACCTTAGTGATCTGCGGTCAATGGTATTTTGAGCGACTGAAATGCCGGGTTGATTTGCGGTTTTACTTTAAATCCCTCATTGATCTTCCGCTATTCATATTGGAATGTAATGCTGAATCTTTCCTGAGTTCGGGTAATTAATTTTTATACGGTAAAGGTCGTATCGTAAGGAATTTAGATTTTTTTTCCATTTCTTTTATTGGATATATGTATATAAACATTTTCCTATAGAAATACAACGATGTATAAAGAAGCGGCGTGTTAATAACTCAGCTTTAAAAACATATAATAAATAATAATAATAATAATAAACTCTTTATTGCACATCAAAAACATAGGAAATACAAGACAAGAGAAATAAAAGTAAACAGGAACACATACAGAAGTGCAAAGGCGGTCTTATCACTAAGAGTGATCTCTTACAGACAACCTCTACAGAAAGAAACCAAGAATAGAAATATTGAGAACGATGCACAAGACGGATACTACATAAAATAATCGATAAACGTACTTTCTAATATTTACATTCTACGTTACATAAATAATATATTTATATATATGTATATATAAATATAAAAATATATATACTTAAATATTATATGTAGAAATATTAACTACATACGTAGCATTATTTATATATTATAATTAACATATTCGGTTTATTTATAGACTAAGATAGAATTTTCTAAGACGATATTTAAAGATGTTAATAGATTTAGAATGTCTTATATGTCGTGGGAGTACATTCCATAGATTGACGGCTTTCACAGTAAAGGACTCGCTATAAGTTTGGCAACGACTAGATGGGGTCTTAAGCCTGTTATCGTTCCGTGAACGAAGATTGGCATGTAGGCCTGAGTTAGAGCCCAGGAAATTAAAGCGCTCTTTAAGATAGAGAGGAGTATTGGGATGGAAAAGGATAGAATAGAGAAGAGAGAGGATGTGAAAATTTTGGCGATACCGTATCGGTAGCCATTTAAGCTGCGCTCGATACTGTGAGATGTGGTCGTATTTTCTCAGACCGAAAACAAACCTTATAATTAAGTTTTGCAATCGCTCTAATTTCATTGTTCAGTAGCATCTGTGACAAATCTGGATAGGAAGAATCAGCATAGTCAAGGATAGGAAGAAGGAGTGAATGGGCTAGAGATATTTTAGTTTTGTTACATATCTTTTCTCTTTACAAAGGAAGATATGTGCTTAAAACCATATTTAATGTGAATTAGAACATTAACGAGATATCCGAACGATAACCCCTATCCTAAATATTCTAAGAGATATGCAGTTTTTCCTACGATAATTACTATTTTAAGAATTATTTAATAATAATATTTATAATCAAATAAAAATGGCTTAATACATGTCAATTATAAGTTATTCGTTTCCTACTTGTTGCGCTTGTAAATGTTTATTTTGAATTGTTTTTCTGACATCGAAAAAATAAATCATCTATTATAAAAAATGTATAGAAACCGGCTATACTTACGTGTTATTGTATCGGATGAGCCCGACTAGTTTCAAGCTCATACAGGGCTTTGATTCATGAGCTCTTTACGCGGCGTTATCGCGGCGGGAACTGCGTGTAGCAGCTCGCAGGGCGCGACTCGAGAGTGGGTGGAGCGGGGTGGAGTGTTAACAACTACATGAGGTTTGATAAGGCTACCGTGTTATCTAAAGAAAAATATCTAGTACCTAGAAAAATACGAGAGGCGATTGAAATAAGCCGTCACCCGAACTTTAACAGAGACTGTGGATGGGCACAGCCTCCAGCGTGGAAACCTTTTTTTTGGTACTACTGGCACGACTAATGACCTGCTAGAACCGGACACCGTAAGCGTCGCATGCACAAATTTCTTCCGGGCATCCAATAAGGAAGAGCAGCGACGAGGAGTGCATAGAAGACGCGCGACCAGTGCCGCTGCCGTCCCTCTGCCCACTCCAACCCCTCTCGAGTCGCACCCTGCGAGCTGTTACACGCAGTTCCCGCCGCGATAACGCCGCGTTAAGAGCTCATGAATAAGAGCCCCGTATAGGCTTGAAACTAGTCGAGCTCATCCGATAAAATAACACATGAGTATAGCCGGTTTCTATACATTAATTATGAATACCACTCACGATAGTTTAAATTAAAAAATCTTTTACATTAACGATGATGCCGTTTTTTAATGTTTTATTATAGTAGGTATTCAGCTTGTACTTTTTCAAGCTACTTTTTTATCAAACTAAACAAGATCCTGTTTACTTAAATAATATATTAAAAGGATTAATTAATTCGATAAATATGAAATATGATATCGTAATTCATAAATAGTCCAAGCAAACAAAAGCTGTCGACAATTAGTTAAACCTCATTAAATATTGTTTGACAAGAAAACAGCCGGCACTTGTTCCAAACAACAATAAGTCCTCCAATATTTTAGGGCAGGGACCTATTTGATAGAAATTTCCTGCCAAATAAAAGAGGGATTTTATGTAGTAAAATGTCAACGCACTTGACGAGCCAATTTCAAGATGGCGGACAGCCGCGAGCATCCACTTTCGCGGGAAACGTGACAGGAGCTTACTTCGTTCGGAATCGGGCAACAGGATATGAGAAACGTCATCCGAATTAATAGGTAAATGTACTATTTATTACTCTCTGGTTTATGTTTGAGTGGTTATGGGGTAAGAGCAATAGGGCTGGTTTTTATACGCGTATTTAATAATAATTACGAACGCTGAATTAGAAAAGGGAGCCATTAGAGAAAAGCGATTACACAGTTTTGTCATTCTTATAACATTTAAGCTATTTAGGCAATTTAGTTAGCTAATTATGAAGATTTTGTTTAATTTTGTTGATTGATTGCGGTTGAAATGATCGTTAATAATAATATAGATTTTCTTAAAGTAGGGATTCTAGCAAAATAATTACATAATTACTTATGGTCAATTCACTAAATAAAATTATTACGACACTATTTAAGAGAATAAATAAACAGTCATAAAGAATAAATATCAATATCGTCTTTCAATTTGTCATTTATTACTGCCATAATAACCGTAATATTTCATTGAACTTTCATTATATTAAGTTGTTAGAAAGCGACAATGTAACGATGTTTTTGATTGCTTTAACTGACTTCCGAGACACAGACTAGATGATGATAGACTGATGTATATCAATGTATTTTAAATATATTATTTTAT
The DNA here is from genome assembly GCA_947086495.1 of Morpho achilles. Classification (NCBI taxonomy): domain Eukaryota; kingdom Metazoa; phylum Arthropoda; class Insecta; order Lepidoptera; family Nymphalidae; genus Morpho; species Morpho achilles. Next base: position 10,679,742 of record CAMTZB010000020.1, read on the forward strand.
GTTCTATATGTCGTCAACATTATGTAAAATAAATATATTCAAAGAAAAACACGTTTGATTATCGGCTACCTTAAATCTATAACCTGAATTTACTAAATTCATTTATTCGAATCTACCTAAATTAAATTCGAATCGGTATGATATGCATATAACGCTTGAGATCAATTACGATTATCAATTCTGAAACATATTCCAAGAAGATTCATTACGTGTTTCGTTTTCTAAATTTTCTTTACTCTTGTTATTGGTTTGTTTTACAAGTCGATTTCGCGTCTCTGTAACACGCTCCATGCGTCTAACTTAGTAACCATACAAATAAATCATACAAATTGATAACGCAATATCTGCTTCTGTTGTATAAATCTAACAAAATAAATGCTTATATAAAGTACGTTATAAATTGAATTAAGCTCATTCTTATTTGGGACTGATATGTTTTTCGATTACACATCGGCATTATATTTATTGACAAACTTCTTTAGGTTCGTATTATAAAAAATATATATATATATATATATATATATAAACTACCTCATTGACAATCTTTGATCATAAATGAATAAGAATTTTACTATATATATATATATATATATATATATATATATATATATATATATATATATATATATATATATATATATATATATATATATATATATATATATATATATATATATATATATATATATATATATATATATATATATATATATATATATATATATATATATATATATATATATATATATATATATATATATATATATATATATATACAATTTTATATGTATACAATAATGACCATAGAATAGATCAACCTCTTTCTTACTGTGGTGTCCTAAAATACATATATATATATATATATATATATATACAATTTTATATGTATACAATAATGACCATAGAATAGATCAACCTCTTTCTTACTGTGGTGTCCTAAAATACGACTAACGCAAGTTGAAGACGTAGCCAAGATAACGGCCACAGTGTTATTTATATTATCAACTAACTATATGAAGGAGGTTTTATTTGAAACATGTTGTAGAAATGTATATGTTGTTTCTAAGTTAAGACTTATGTTGCCATAAATGTTAAATGCCATAAATTGTGTTAAGATAGCCGAAATGTATGAACGCCCGCGGGTACGGTATTATTATACAATTAGGGTTAAAGCTCACTTCACACAGCACAATAGGCTTGACGGAAATTTAATGAGTTTTCATCTGAACAGCTTTCTATCAAACACAGCTCAATGAGTTTAGATAGCAATCATATTATTTCGAATAAAGTTGAATCCATCTAATGCTTGTCATTCTTTATAATATGAGCGCGATAGCGTTTTAAGTTTGTACGCATTATGTTCACCTGTATTTATGTATGGTTTGTATGCGACCTCCTTTGAACATTAACTTTGTAGCCTTATCAATGACCGGCGATAATACAATAAGATAAATGAATAACTTTGCCTACGGCTTCGTCCCTGTAGAAATCAATGTATTGTTTGGTATTTCGCTTTATTAATGGAGACCCCGGATTCAGTTTAGTTTATTCTTGCCGTGGATTCCGCGGTATTCGGCTGAGTGGAATAGACCACCCTCATTTCTTACCAAGGTGACGTAAAAGGCGACTAAAGTAATTTGTCATCTGGCACGCAGCCGTAAAATAACTAGCCAAAACATGCCGAGCCATCAAAACCGTAAAACAATTGTATGCTCCAGTTGTTGTATAGAACTATCAAAAAGGCATCAATATAAAACATAAAATATAAGACGAGGAAAAATATTCGGTTTTCGTTAATGGTGTTAAGGAATAGGAAGGGTATCTCTAATTTAATATATTTATCTATTCTTTTTAGTCTCTTAAAAGAAAAAAACTTTTATAGAAAAAAAAACTAAGTAAAACCCAAAGAAGTACTTTTGAACTTAAATAAAATATACAAAGAAAAACCAGAATAATAGCATTTCTTTTCCCTTAGTTGTTCAAAAGCTCTTTAAAAGTACCAAAGTCTAATTTATAAAGTTGGAGGGAAACCAGCGGCTCTTTTGAACAACTTGAAATACAGAACAACGTAAAAACAGGGCCGATACTTACTTGAACTTGTTACAAACGTGTAAATCTGAACTATATTATTAATTAAACATTACTCACTCAGAAAGTTCCGGGCGCCTTTGAGGTCTTTGTATTTCAGTTTTGTACCTTAACTAACTTAGTCATAAGAAAGATAAGGTATAAAGTTTATTCTTCTATAAATCTTTTAAAAGAACAAGCGTTTGAGACGTATGGTATCCGGCTGCGTAGAATAGACCACCCTCATTAACTAAGCAAGGTGTAGTAAAAGGCGACTAAGGTAAGTTGACTCGCCGTGTGATACCCGGCTGAGTAGAATAGACTACTCTCTTTCTTAACGACGTGTCGTAAAAGACGACTAAGGTAGGCGGCTGGTTGAAGGTATGTAGCCAATTCATGTGACAACATATTTATAGCATATTCTGCCGACCACACTTAGAGTGGGATAAGGGCATGAGAATGATGCCTGACGTTAACTTACCTTAGTTGCCTTTTACGATATCCTTGTAAGAAAGAACTGAGGATGGTCATTCTACTCAGCCGGTTACCATACGGCGGGTCGACTTATCTAGTCGTATTTTATGACATCCTGGTAAGAAATGAGGACGGTCTATTCTACTCAGCCGGATACCACACGGAGGGCCAAGTTACCTTAGCCGCCTTTTACGACACCTCGGTAAAAATGAGGGTGGTCTATTCTACTCAGCCAGATATCACACGGCGAATGAGTTCAGCTTATACATAAATTCGATTTAAAAACGTCTTCGTCCCAATCAAGTATACTTATCCATTCTCCTTAAGTTAAAGTAACAACCTATTAACAGTATGCAACAGTCTTTTGTTCCAGATATTTTTACAGATATTTTACAGGTATTTTTATCAATAAATATGTCTCAAGGATATTACCTAACAAAAAATGTGAATGTGTACATTTCCTATTAGACTGCACACACAAAGCTGCAACTTTGTAGGAAATAAAGCGTTTGCTTGCGGAAATATATATCGACGTCTAAATAAGCGGACTCGGCGAAAACGGGCCCGATTTTTCAGTTCGCTTGCGACGTGTCTCGTGTCGCAATGAATTTCCTACACATTTTGAACACGTGTATTAAAATTATCGAGATGCAAACAGCTGAATACGCTAAATTTTGGTCTTTGCTTATTTGAATTAAATTAATTTTTGGGGATTGGCTTTGAAACTTCAAATCAATATAAGCTTTGCCATTACAGCACTTAAAAACACTATTAAAGAGAGGCTGATACAGAAAGCTATACGGTTGAGGACTATTTAGATGATAAGAATGCGTGGATATAGATATTGTTCGACCCTGTACAAGATAGAAACGATTAAATGTAACTAGTAATAAGAATTATATTTTTAAAAGAGTAAACGCCGAGTTTCTTGCTGGCTCTTCTCGGTAGGAACAGCTTTCCGAACCAGCAGTAGAGTTGACGATTCGAAAACACTTGTTTACAAGTTTATTTAAATAAAGAATATTTTGAATTTGAAATCACAACAAAATTTTATTAATCTCTTGATAGTCAAATACGCAATCGTAGAGTTCTTATTGAGCATAGGATTTAAGAAAACCTAATAGTAATGGCGGATGTTATCTATACATGTTATAAATCAAAGTTTTCAAAAACTATCTGTCTGTATCTGATCGATTTTCTCAAAATCTACTAAACGGATTTTTTTTAACCATTTTTACAAAAATATGCGGAACAGCATAATCAATTTTGACGGGACGTTAAAGTTTGTATAACAACATACAGTAAACAGTAACCAAAATATATAAAAAAATAAAACAACTCTGTCGAGGTAACGTGACACTCTATAAAATTACTTGACTATATTTGCTTCTATAAATATATTCTATTGTATTTATTATGTTACTGTATTATTCACATTTCCTAGTAATAGATGGCGTTTCCCAATACCATCCTATTCCGGTTGAATTTATGGGACTTTTGTAGCCTATGTATTACCTCGGTGTATAAGCATTAATTGTGCTAAATATTACCGATATTTGTTCAGTGGACGTAACAAACAGACTTTCGCATCTTTAATATTAGTAGGATGAGAAACTGTAGTGCCGTTTGAAACAAACAACAAAACTAATGAGAATATTATTTTTACCGTTTAAAATTTATCTCGATCGCGAGATTTATCGCGGGTTATAGCAAAATATTATTCACATTAGTTTTGTATTATGGACCTCCGCAAAGTAACGCCTATTTCTATAAATTACAAACAACAAACACACGGGAACCCATATGTAACCCATATGAAACTAGTAAGCCTCTGTACCTCTTTGAGAAGCTAAATTGGATGGATAATTCAGAACGGAAACCCCTAAGAGGTTGTCGAAAGCAGCTTAGGATACCTTTCCATCGAACTGCAGCTTTCGAAGGATCCTTTAAATATTCCGCTACTAAATGCTGGAACAATATTCCTACCCCAATAAAAAGTTCAAAGTGTAAGCTTTTATTTAAAAAATTATTAAAGAACTTTTTATTGGAAAAGCAATTACAATTTCAGAATTTTGTAGCGGAATATTCTTATCTTTAGTACTTTGTGTTGGTATTCTATGTACTATATAAATTTTAAATTTATAAACATAAAATAATAAAAAAATCTTAATATAAATTTGGTGTGTATACCTATGTAATGAAAGATAGCATAATTACTTATTTATAGATTTTATACGGCTAAATATTTATATGTTTTAGTAATCTGTAGTGTTAGTCAGTCGTCCGTGACGTACCTCAATTTTCATTTCATTTCATTTCATTTCATTTCATATGTACCGCTCAAGTGTTAATAGGTATAAATATCTGTAGATCTTGTCTATGTACTCGATATCTTTGGTCTAAACGAAATTAGGCTATGTTTTTTTTGTCGATTTCATTGGACAAGTAAGCTCTCGAAGTTTATTAAGCAATAGTCGAGTAGATAACACCAGCTTGTTTTTTTTCTGTGTGTTAAGATTAAATATAACCTTGGCCAAACAGTTATCGTTTTTAGTTATGACCAACGCGTGGAGTAAAAGGTCATTGATTATTTACCGTTTCGTCAGCATTATCATACTTTTTTAATGATAAAGACTATTTTTTTTAATAATACCTTTTATTTAAAAAAAAGCATAATCATAAATAATCATGCATTATATTTTCCTGTTACTTTTAATTCTCACGACTATATTTCGATTTAAACTAGTTCTTCAATATTCAATAATCCGATGTCTAAATTGATAGCAATAATGTTTGTAAAATCCTTCAAGTATTGGCAGTACTACAAATATCTCATTCGCAAACGATAACCACCTGATAAAGATATCCCACGTTCCTTTTATTTCTTAGCACTACGGTGTAAATTGGGTTCGGGGGAATATAGTTTGGGGTTCCTTATAAATTGGTCGTGTATTTCGCAGCCCTCAAATGGGTTAATCGCTTGGAGTCGTCGGTGGCAGCTGCACCTGACGGTTTGAATTACGATATTACCGCTGTAATAGGCACGATGCTGGTATAAAAAGCAGTCGGCACGGATTTTGTACTTTCGATATGTTATTCTTTATTTAGAAAATTAATCAATACTTCCTGTGTATATAGCACGCCCTATGTGATGTGCTAGTCATTATTTAGTGATAAAATTTCTACTAAAATATAATGATTTTTTAAGGTAATATTCGCGGTTAGTGAAAATCGATGTCAGATTATCATGACATCGATGATGTTTATCACACGGCGAGTTGACTTAGCTTAGTTGCCTCTAATGACACCTCGGTGAGAAATGAATGAATGAATGAATGAATGGTCTATTCTACTCGGCTGGATACCTCACGGCGGTTCGACTTACCTTAGTTGCCTCTTACGACACCTCGGTAAGAATCGAGGGTGGTTTATCCTACTGTATATTCTATCATATTATATTTCAAAGTGAGGAATATACAACTTCCTAAGTTGGCCCGATCACAATTAAAGAATTATTTTAAAATGGGGGAGTATAGGCAGGCCTGTAAATGGTTGTGTCGCAACAAATAATGTGAGATAAAACTTATAAACCTATCACTTACATTCATTTAATATTTAAATGAGTTAATCTTATATACTTTTGTTGTATACATATTCGGAATCTCGGAAACGGCACAAACAATATTCCTGAAATTCAGCATGCTGGAGGTTTTGGGGGAGAAAAATCGAAAAAATTCCTAAATAAAAAAAAAATCCAATTTTTGGGCATTAAAAAATACTAAAATTGACTAAATAAAAAAAAATAATCTATAAAACATTATTTTTGGCAATAAATGTCAAGTCAGCGTAGCTTATCCAGGGAACGGTTGGTCGCGAGAAATGAAAATATCTAGGATCTAGACCCACCAACCCTATTCTATTTTTTAAGTTTCTTTTTTTTATTTTGTAAAAAATTACCAAGCAAGGCATCGGTCAACCAGGTACTACTTATTTAATCACACATATGAAAGAAAAACATGAGAAGTCTAATTTACTTTCTGTTCATCACACGTTAGGTTGGCTCCCTTAGTACATATTATAACTATGGTCACAAAACTCCCCGCCCGGTGACGCTGTAAAAGCCGTTAGGGCTAACAGCATATAGTCAATTCGAAAAAAAAATTAAAAAAAGTGACAAGCACAAATTGAAGTATGTGAGTAATAAAGCGAGATGATGCGAAAGCACGTACCATCTGAGATGCTGAGGCATCTCTATGCACTGTAATGTGGCGACGACGGTATATAGTATGGAATAAAGGCACTTTAAATTTCTTTAATTTCCCTCACACATATTTTTAAAGTATCTAAAAAAAAAAATTAAAATATTTTTAAACTATCTTAGCCGTGTGGTATCCGGCTAAATAGAATAGTACCACCCTCATTTCTTACCGAGGTGTCGTAAAAGGCGACTAAGGTAAGCCGACCCGCCGTGTGGTATCCGGCTGAGTAGAATAGACCAACCTCATTTCTTACCGAGGTGTCGTAAGAGGCGACTAAGGTAAGTTGACCCACCGTGTGGTATCCGGTGTAGTAGAATAGACCACCCTCTTTCTTAGCGAGGTGTCGTAAAATACGACTAAGGTAAGTTGAAGTCAGGCAGGCGGCCGGTCGTAAGATCGCAGCCAAATCATGTTACAGCATGTTTATAACATGTTGTGCCGACCCCACTTAGAGTGGGATAAGGGCAGGAAGATGATGATATTTTTAAAGTATCTGGGTAAACCTTGCTCGGTAATTTTTAATTAAATAAAAAAAATGCAATTAAAAATATTTAAAAAAAATATCTGGGAGTGATCTTGTATTCAGATTTCAAGACCACCCACTACCGGATTGAGCTATTATGACTTTCCAATTGACAGCGTAATCATCCTTTGCTTTCTCATAAAACTATAGCAGTTTTTTTCAGTGCCCCAAAAAAGAAATTTTCCAAGAATACAACATCTTTTTTTATAAAACTTAGCTAGATCGATTGCAAAAACCCCCTACATGCTGAATTTCATGAAAAACCTTGAAACCGTTTCCAAAATTAAAAAGTTAATTATTTGGTATGATATATTTGTGGTACTTGAGTCAAGTGATATCCGGCTGCGTAGAATAGACTATTTCTTACCGAGGTGTCGTAAAAGGCGACTAAGGTAATTTGAAGTCAGGCGGGCGGCCGGTTGTAAAATAAAAAGTCCAATCACGTCACAACGTGGTTCAAACATGTTGTGCCCACCCCCCTTAAAGTGAGATAAGGACAGGAGAAGGATAATGATTTTTAAAATAATTCTAGCTTTTACCCGCGACTTCGTTTGCGTGAACAGTTGTAGCGTGATAGGTTGATAATAGATGGCGCTTTTTAGTGCCATAGTATTACTTTTGAATTAACAGGATTTGTAATAGGCTATATGTTATTCTGGTGTATAAGGAATAATTGTTTATTGATATTGGTTTAGCGGATTCGCCGTGAAAGAGTAACAAACATACATAATCACAAATTTTTGCATTTATAATATTAATAGAATAGGATATAATAAATGGTACTTGATATTTTTATAATTTTGAAGTAACTGCACTGCGCAAAGCCACAAAGACAATTATTCGTTTCGTTTCACAACCAAAGCTGTCTTAAAAGACTGACTGGACAATGATATCGCAAATCCTTATCATTTCATAAAGCATAACCTACATTATTTAAACGTGGAATAGAGTATAATTTTGTTCAAAAGTAATAATAAAATTATTTTGCTATAATCCGCGATGAAGTAAAATAGAAAATATATATAATGCTTAATGCAGAGTGGACAATCGGTTATCATACCTGATACATGCAGGAGTCGTAAAAAACACATGCACACACCTCCACCACCGCCACCGTAATACACAAGCACTATATACGTTCACTATCACAAACTCAACAATCGTTTCGCCCCGCAACCGAAGCATCGTCAGGAGATAGACTCCACGACCAAAATCGCAAAGCGAAGCAATATCCAAATAAGTTTAGTTATATACTAATCGGTTCAACCCCACCCTTTATTTTATTTGCGAACAAGTGTAACAAGCTTGAACTAGAAACATTTATCTGCTCGTTAATGAGGGTGCCATTGTTATGTTTAATAATCTCAAGGTTTTCCAATAGGCTGAGCTTCAGTCCTTTATTGGAACACGTGTGCAATACTTCGAAACTATGGTCATTAGGGACTTTATGACCGCTTTCTATCAGATGTTTGGCGAAATGTGAATTTTGTGGTTTATTATTCCTGAAGGCAGCCATATGTTCTTTAAAACGGGTTTCAAAATTACGACCAGTCTGACCCACATATGTATCATTGCATTCAGGACATTTTATTTTATAAACACCACACTTTTTCGCGCTTGGTAATTTATCTTTATTATTGCACAGAATCTTTTTTAAAGAGTTATTACTTTTAAAACCTAATTTTATATTTGATTTGGATTTAAATATAGCTGAAATTCGTTCTGACAAAGCTCCCAAATAGGTCAGACTGGCTTTGCACTTATTATCTTTGTAATGTGGCACCGCGTACAAGTGTTTTGCCAATTGCAACTTCTGTTTATTTTTTAATATGTTATGTACTAATTGCTTATCATAGCCATTAGAATGCGCCATCTGGTTGATTATTTGAAGCTCTTTGTTAAAATTCTTCTCGCAAAGAGGGACTGATAAGAGTCTATGTATATGACTGTGAAAGGCGGCAAGTTTGTGTTGCCAGGGGTGAAAAGAAGAAGCAGGTATGATCGTATCCGTGTAGGTTGGTTTGCGAAAGATCTCAAACATATGTTCATTATTGGACCGTGTAATAGTAAGGTCAAGAAAATTAAGCGAGTTATTCTGCTCTGATTCTAATTTGAAACTGATTTTGGGATGTTTGGAATTGATATTATTAATGAAAATATCAAGTTGTCTATCCGTACCCGTCCAGCATATAATTATGTCATCTACATATCTATAATAGTAAAGGATGTTTTTATTTTGGACAATATTTTGATTTTCAAAGTGGTCCATGAAAATTTCAGCCATAAGTGGACTTAAAGGGGAGCCCATAGCTAAACCATCCTTTTGATGAAAGTAATGGTCATTGAATCGAAAATAATTTTGTTCCATACATAATTCTGTTAATTCTATTATTTCTGAAATCTCTCCAGGGTGTAAACACTTTTTCTCGAGTAATGTGGTCAAAATGTTTAATGTTTCTTTGTATGGAACATTCGTGAATAAACTATCAACATCAAGTGATATTAATTTACATTTATTTGGTAATTTTATGTGCTTAATTTTGTCGACCAGCTGGAGACTGTTTTTAAGGGCATGTATTGGCTGAAAGGATGCCCAATACATGCCCTTAAAAACAGTCTCCAGCTGGTCGACAAAATTAAGCACATAAAATTACCAAATAAATGTAAATTAATATCACTTGATGTTGATAGTTTATTCACGAATGTTCCATACAAAGAAACATTAAACATTTTGACCACATTACTCGAGAAAAAGTGTTTACACCCTGGAGAGATTTCAGAAATAATAGAATTAACAGAATTATGTATGGAACAAAATTATTTTCGATTCAATGACCATTACTTTCATCAAAAGGATGGTTTAGCTATGGGCTCCCCTTTAAGTCCACTTATGGCTGAAATTTTCATGGACCACTTTGAAAATCAAAATATTGTCCAAAATAAAAACATCCTTTACTATTATAGATATGTAGATGACATAATTATATGCTGGACGGGTACGGATAGACAACTTGATATTTTCATTAATAATATCAATTCCAAACATCCCAAAATCAGTTTCAAATTAGAATCAGAGCAGAATAACTCGCTTAATTTTCTTGACCTTACTATTACACGGTCCAATAATGAACATATGTTTGAGATCTTTCGCAAACCAACCTACACGGATACGATCATACCTGCTTCTTCTTTTCACCCCTGGCAACACAAACTTGCCGCCTTTCACAGTCATATACATAGACTCTTATCAGTCCCTCTTTGCGAGAAGAATTTTAACAAAGAGCTTCAAATAATCAACCAGATGGCGCATTCTAATGGCTATGATAAGCAATTAGTACATAACATATTAAAAAATAAACAGAAGTTGCAATTGGCAAAACACTTGTACGCGGTGCCACATTACAAAGATAATAAGTGCAAAGCCAGTCTGACCTATTTGGGAGCTTTGTCAGAACGAATTTCAGCTATATTTAAATCCAAATCAAATATAAAATTAGGTTTTAAAAGTAATAACTCTTTAAAAAAGATTCTGTGCAATAATAAAGATAAATTACCAAGCGCGAAAAAGTGTGGTGTTTATAAAATAAAATGTCCTGAATGCAATGATACATATGTGGGTCAGACTGGTCGTAATTTTGAAACCCGTTTTAAAGAACATATGGCTGCCTTCAGGAATAATAAACCACAAAATTCACATTTCGCCAAACATCTGATAGAAAGCGGTCATAAAGTCCCTAATGACCATAGTTTCGAAGTATTGCACACGTGTTCCAATAAAGGACTGAAGCTCAGCCTATTGGAAAACCTTGAGATTATTAAACATAACAATGGCACCCTCATTAACGAGCAGATAAATGTTTCTAGTTCAAGCTTGTTACACTTGTTCGCAAATAAAATAAAGGGTGGGGTTGAACCGATTAGTATATAACTAAACTTATTTGGATATTGCTTCGCTTTGCGATTTTGGTCGTGGAGTCTATCTCCTGACGATGCTTCGGTTGCGGGGCGAAACGATTGTTGAGTTTGTGATAGTGAACGTATATAGTGCTTGTGTATTACGGTGGCGGTGGTGGAGGTGTGTGCATGTGTTTTTTACGACTCCTGCATGTATCAGGTATGATAACCGATTGTCCACTCTGCATTAAGCATTATATATATTTTCTATTTTACTTCATCGCGGATTATAGCAAAATAATTTTATTATTACTTTTGTATTATGGATCTCCGCAAAGTAACGCCTAATTCTATAAATTATAATTTTGTTCTTTTTAACATCACAGTTGTTCAAGGAATTCACCAGGAATACCACCAGTGGTGTGGTGGTTTTCCTCGTGTGAAAAAGGTATTTGTCGTAGGAAATTTATAATTGACTAGCAATTGCTAGCGGCAATATAGTATTTTGATAAACATAAAAATGGTTAAAGTGGGTTAACTTTAAAAGCTAGATATATGCTGTCGCGGACTTTTATGTAGAACTTTTAGAGGGATACAATTTTGTAATACATGATTTTTGAATAACTTTCACTATTTACTTAGCGCACGCAAGGAAAGCTTTAAATTTTGACGTTTTCGTAATATTTTTATTGCTGCTCCTCTACTATTCATTTTAGCGTGATGTTCTATAGCCTTCCTGGATAAATGGTCAGTCTTACACTTAAAGAATTTTAAAAAATCCGCCCAGTAATTCCTGAGATTAGCGCGTCCAAACAATCAATCAAACAAACAAACTCTTCAGCTTTATATATTAGTATCGATGAAAAACAAGAACCTGTTATAAACCGTTTAATAAACTTTGCGAATTATTAAACAGAAACACGCAGCACATTCCAAAAACTGCAATTTAAACTGTAATTACCAATAAATACACGGATGGAATTTCACCTACGTTTCAATGAAAATTTACGTTCAACAAGCGTTAATATAACTGCAAAAGCTCTCAGCGGTAGTTCGAGATGATGGATTCGTTTAATAAGCCCAGGAAACTAACAAATGTCGCTAGCGTATTTGCCGAATATTTTTATGGTCGCCGATCCGTCAAATATTTTTATTAACCGGAAACTATTTTTTGGGTCTGCTTAGTTATGATATTTTATACGTTTAGCTTTGTACAATATACAGAATTTTAGCGATCATTATTTGACTGGCCCGTTGGCGCAGTGGGTAGTGATCCGCCGGGGGCCACTATTTTTTATAAAAAAAAAAATTTGTTGGCTCTTGGAGCCTGCGTGTATATTTGTATTTAAGTATGTATTTAAAAAATATATAAGTATATATACACCAGTTGTCTGTCTACCATAACACAAGTATTAAATAACTTACTTTGGGGACGGGCGACCGTGTGTGTGTCCCATTTATTTATTTATTTATTATTATTATATTTTGACGTTGCCGTTTGGTATCCGGCTGAGTAGAGTAGACCACCCTCATTCCTTACCCAGTTGTCGTTAAAGGCGACTAAGGTAAGTTGACGTCAGGCAGGCGGCCGGTCGTAAAATACGAAGCCAAATCATGTGACAACATGTTTCTAATATGTTGTGCCGACCTCACTGAGGGTGAGATAAGGACAGGAGGAAGTGTTGCTGTGTGGTATTCGGCTGAGTAAAATAGACCACCCTCATTTGTTTCCGAGGCGTCGTAAAAGGCGACTAAGGTAAGTTGACGTCAGGCAGTTGGCCGTTCGTAAAATAACTAGCCAAAACATGAAACAACATGTTTACAGCATATGTCAACCCCACTTAGAGTGTGATAAGGGCAGGAGAATGATGATGACGCTAAATACCATACTATGATTTTAAATAATAATTAAGTAACGGCCTGTTACTATCCCACTGCTGGGCATAGGCCTCCTCTCTCCATTTTTGGAGAGAAGGGTTGGAGCTAAGACCTACCACGCTGCTCCAATGCGGATTGGTAGGTTACACATATCCCCAGAATTTTCTAAAGATATGCAGGTTTCCTCACGATGTTTTCCTTCACCGAAAAGCGTGTGATAAATTGCAATTATCAATTAGACACATAAGTTTTAATAGAAAAACTCATTGGTGTCTGCCCGGGTTTGAACCCATGATCGTCACTAGAGATTCACACGGTCGCACCGCTAGGCCATCACAACTTAATTAATAATAATATACAATAATAATTGCACTAATTATATTGTCTGGTTTGTTTATATTATCAAATAAAGTTTCATATTTACGTTTGTTTGTGATGTTAATTGTATGGGTTTGCTTATTTTGGTAAAGGAATTCAACATTAACATTAGCTTCACAAATAAATATACATTCTGGTAAAATACCGTAATGTGAGACGGTTTAGAATTTTGTTTACAATTTCGTTATTGTCGAGTTGTAGGTTAATTGCTGTTTCTAATTAAGTTTTGCCATTATTTTGTTTGCTCTTTTGCAGTTGCAACTGTGATTATATTTTCTACCCTTTGCATATTCTTAATGTATATCTACGTTTTGTCTTAATTGTATGCAGTTTTGTGTATTTTACTGTGTCTCATAGCAACTTATTATGAGTTCGAATTATCATCCTCCTGCCCTTATCCCACTCTAAGTGGGGTCGGCACAACATGCTGTCACATGATTTGGCTGCGTTTTTCCGACCGGCCGCCTGCCTGACGTCAACTTACCTTAGTCGCCTTTACGTCACCTCGGTAAGAAATGAGGTTGGTCAATTCTACTCACCCCGATACCACACGGCGGGTCGACTTACCTTACCTTTTACGACACCTCAGTAAGAAAATGAGGGTGGTACTATTCTATTCAGCCGGATACCACACGGCGTCAACTTATTATGAGTTCGAATGTAAATACATTAATCTGTGTGTTGTTGTTGTGAATGTAGTCAAAGTAATAAGTTACTCCCGAGATTTAAAAAAAAAGGAAACTAAATTTTTTTATATTTTAATTTATTCAAAGACTTCTATCTATCTATCTAATTTCGGGGACGCCTGTCGGTGCAGGACGGGTGATCAGCTCCTATTCCGGACTATTCCACCCATTTCCCCATGTTGGGACAAGGGTTTCACTGCTGTCCCGACAGTGTCACCTGCTCTAATCTACCCGTAGCTTTTACGAACCTGATAATATCCCTGAAGGAGATATTTGTCAGATCCTCAGCTTCAATTTCATCCTTACCTAGTATCTCCCATCTTACCAGCGAGTACATAGGGCACTCAGCCATAAGGTGAAGACTCGTTTCTTCCTCTCCACACTCTGGGCACGCAGCATCTTCTGTTATTCTCATTATTGACAGGTGTCTGTTTAACAGGCAGTGCCCAGTTGTAATGCCTGTTACAATTGCTACATTTTCCCTGCTCTGAGACATCAGCTGTTTAGACTTCCTTGTATCAAACGATTTGAGAAACAACTTTGCTTGTCTGAGCATTGTGTTTCTCCATCTTTTGTTAGATTCTGTTTCTATTCTTTTTTCTATCACACACTTTATTATATTATGTGCAATTGGGAGGAAGGGTTCTGGTCCTACGAATGTTTGACTAGCTCCCTTTCTTGCCAATTCGTCAGCTTTTTCGTTCCCTGCATGGCCACAGTGTCCCGGAACCCATGCAATCGTTACTTCCCCCTTCTCAGCTAATTCGTTTAGTTCACGCTTACATTCCTTCACGATAGCTGAGGTTGTTTCTATGCGGTCAAGTGCTTTTAAAGCTGCTTGACTATCGCTATATATGACTATATTATGTTCTAATGCTATTTGTGATTCTTTGAGTTTCCTGGCACACTCCATGATAGCTATCATTTCGGCCTGGAAGACACTTGTATATTTACCCAGATTTAGGACCTGGTGTAAATCTGACGAGGTGCCGTAGACAATTCCAGCTCCCGCCAGCTTCGCGGATTCTCGTCTAGACCCGTCCGTGTAGCAGATGGTCTGACTCTTCGCGCTGTGTTCCACTTCCCAGTTTTCTTTTGCTCCTATGTGTATCCTATATTTTTTATCGAAGATTTTCTGTTTCTTGATCAAGTCACTTCTCCTGACGACCATAGACAGATTTTCTCCGTAAATCTTTTCTATATCCGTATGACCTTTATCTGTAAAGTTTCCTTTCCATTGTTGGAACACTTTCATCTTATACCATTGCTCTATTGCTTTTCTCTTAGCTGCTAGGTCTAGAGGATAGAGTCCCACCAGAACTTCTAGTGCAGCGGATGGGGTTGTTCTCACTGCACCTGTGATCATTAGTGTTGCTATCCTCTGTATCTTCATTAAGTCCTTGCTGTTGACTCCGATGTTGGCTCTGTGCCACCAAATCGAAGCGCCGTACAGTATTCTGGGTAGAATGATAGCCGTATATATCCACTTGGTAATTTTTGGCTTCATACCCCAGGTTCTGCCCACCGCTCTTCTACATTGCATAAGTGCAATTTTTGCTTTGTTGCATTGTTCTTTGATGTGACTTCTAAACCTTAGGGTTTTGTCTAGCTTTATACCTAAGTACTTTATTTCCTTTATCAACTGTATCTCTACACCCTTTATGCTGAGTGGATTAAAGTTGGCTATTTTCCTTTTGTTTGTGAAAAGGACTAGTTTGGTTTTCGTCGGATTAAGGTTTAATCCCCTTTCCTGACACCATCTTAGTGTTTCTTTAATACTAATACTCATTATGTTCCTTATAGTGCTCAGGTCTTTCCCTGTTACTAAAAGGACACCATCATCTGAGTATGCTTGCATGTATGTCCTCATATCATTAATCTTCCTAACTAATGGATCTAGTAGGAGACACCACAGAAGAGGAGAGAGACACCCTCCTTGAGGAAATCCTCTCGTTGATTTTATTATGTGTGTAACTCCGCTTAGCTCCGCCGCGATTGAACGATGCTCTAGCATGTTCATTATCCAGCGTCCCACTTCATATGATATTCCTTCCCTACAGATTGAGTTTCTTATAGCATTGCGATTTGCTTTGTCAAAAGCACCTTCTACATCGAAGAAGCAACCTAATGCTATTTCTTTGTTACATAAGGTTCTTTCTATTCTTACCACTAAATTATGGAGAGCTGTTTCTGTTGATTTGCCCCCCATATATGCATGTTGATTTTCATGCAGTGGAAGGTTGCTTTGTTCTATGTTAGTTCTTATGTGTCCTTCGATCACTTTTTCTAGTGTTTTTAGAATGAACGAGGACAAACAAATACACCGAAATGACTTCGGTTCCTGATAGGTTTTCTTTCCAGGTTTTGGAATGAACACCGCTTTTACTTTTCTCCAGCTCGTCGGGATATAGCCCCACGCCAAACTAGCATTGAAAAGTGCTAACATGTTTCCTTTAATATATTCATATGCTACCTGTAGCATTTTAGGGAGTATTTCATCTGGACCAGCTGCTTTGTATGGTGCAAATGACTTGATACTCCACTTAATATGCTCTGCTGTTATGATATTTCCCGGGTCTGACCAGTGGTATCTGGTGCTTGGCGATATCATTTCCTCTTTAATTTCTTTGCATTCTGGAAAATGTACTTCTGCCATTTTGGTTAGTATTATTTTGGGATCCGTAATTATTCTCTCATCCAATTTAATACTACCCAGTCTGCATGTTCTGTCTTTTGCCAGTATTCGCATTAGTCGTGCTGCTTCAGGGTATTCTGTGACCCCGTTGCAATACACCTGCCAGCCATTTCTGGACTCTTTTCTGCACTTTTTACGGAATTCCGTCCTGTTCTTCCTATATTCTGCCCAGCTCAATTCATCCCCTTTCTTAAGGGCAATTCTTTGAGATTTGCGTACTTTTTTCCTGAGTTTTTTCAGTTCGTTGTTCCACCACGGTTGACCCGTGCCTTGTGTGACCTCTCGTAGTGGACACGAACTGACAAAGGCATCTTTTAATGCTGTGCTTAGTTCCAATGCGCCTTCCTCTAACTCGTCTATCGTGTTGTAGGAAGTGTATTTGGATCTCCATTCGCTCATTAGGGACTCAAAATTATCCCAGTTGGTCTTCTTAGCATTTCTAATGCGCAATTTGCCAATTTTGCTGTTTATGTGAAAGGTGATTCTGCGATGATCTGATAGCGAGTCGTTCAGATCCACCTTCCAATCTTTGATGTATTTGGCCATGCCTTCCGATGCTAGAGTAATATCTAACACTTCTTTTCTCGTTCTTGTAACGAACGTTGGTTCATTACCAATGTTCATTATCTCGAGATTGTTGCTTATGATAAATTCTAACAGTGCTTCTCCTTTCCTATTTGTGTCTGTGCTGCCCCACACCTCATTGTGCGAGTTAGCGTCACATCCTATTATAAAATAAATTTTCTTACCTTTGTATTTGTTAACGGTTTCTTCCAGTTCTCTAGTCGGTGGTGTGAAGTCGGTCTCACTAGGAATGTAGGCCGACATAAACGCCATCCTTAGTTTCTTTTCTTCATCTAGTGGAATCAAAGCTTCCACCGCTACTAAATCTCTGTAACATTCTAGTTCAATTAGTCCTAAGTTTCTAATCCTGCTACTGGTATAGATACATGTTCTGGGATCCGACTCACCATTGTTGTAATAGGTTAGGTCTCCCCCTAAACAACCCATACCAACCACACGCCCATTCACAGCGTATGGTTCTTGTAGCAGGGCCACATCTATTTGCTTGCTGACCACATATTCGCAGAGTTCGCTCATGGCTTCTCTACAGTGGTGCAAGTTTATCTGAAGAATCTTTAGTGTGTGTGTGGGGTGTTTTTGTGAGTGTTTATGTTTTTTGGGTGTACTTCCCATTAAGTGTATTGTGTTGTGTTTGTTTGTTCTTTTTCCCAATACATAATGATGCCCCGCACGACTTCGAGCACCAGCTGTGAGGCAAGGCGCTCAAGAAGTGTACGAGGCATCAGTTATGTATCGGTACCTGTGATTGTTAGTGTGCCGTGGCGGTACCGGCATCTCCGACTATTCCCTGCACGGATGTCTTGGCGGGGGGGTACTAGGGGCCCCGCCTGACGCTCCGATTGCTGGTTTCGTCGTGTCCGCTGGTTCCAGCACACGAGCAACACTGTTCTGTTCATGTGTATCTTGTTTGGGTTTGAGTTTTGGTTTCCAGTTCAAAAACCTAACCTGCACTTGTGTGGCTTGATAAAAGAGCCACACGAGACCCTCCCTAAAAAGTTCGTTTATTTCCCGAGGGACCCCCACAATCAGACGCTCCCCCAGAGGGAGGGGCTCTCTGACGATGAGGCTCCACTCGGGGAGTCTCAATTCAGCTCTATTACGATTTTGACCCCTAAGCAGAAGGAGAGGATCAGCTGCTCTCCTAGTGCCTGGGATCCAAATTGCTACTCTACCTCTATCCCTTCTCATGACCTTGATCGAAATGCCGTTGTAGAGACCGAAGTCGCACCCGAGCAACCAATCCCTCGACTGCTCAGTAGCTGGTGTCACAAGGAAGAACCCTTCTGCCACCAGCCCCGAGGTCGCAAAGTTTAGCCTGGAGCTGTCGACTTCTTCTCTGACAGCATCCTCGATAAGGTCAGCTATTTTGTCTCTAATGTGTGTTGCTAAATCTCCATCGACCGGCAAACCATCTGCACGATGGATGGCCACAGCGAGATCACTCTGCTCCTTTGCAGTGCAACGTGGTCCCGCCGTAGCCCCCCAATTGCGACGCTTTGCCGGTCGCTGTTCGCTCGGTCCTTCTTCAGGGTCGGTGCCCTGCCTCTTCTTCTTCTGCGGTCTGGAGGTCTTCGCCTCCCCAGCCCCTGAAGAGGTTTCCCCCTCCATGGGCCGGGAAGTCGGAGGCGCATCCGACACAGCTGACTGTCTTTTAAGTTTCTTTGCCCTATTCTTACGTTTTTTAGACGTCACCATCTTGAAATCGCCCTCACCCATACCCGAAGGCCCAGGCGTCGGCGACTTCAACAGGTCTTCTTCTTCCCTCAGATGGAGGGTTCTTGAAAGTTCATCGTGGAGATTCGCTGTCGAACCTCCAGGATGCTCTAAACCGGATTGCGAAAAATTGCCCCCCCCAGAATACGAGGGGCAGCCTGAGACTGATGCTTGGGCCGTAGCCCGAGCAGCAGTCTCAGGGAGGGATTCTCCAGCCGGGCTGGTACCCTCCTGGGGTAGATTATGCTTTTTTCTCGCGTCCATTTTTTAAAGCAGGTGAGAGGATGTTTTTGGGGGAAGGAATGGACTGAAAGGATTAGGGGGTAAAGGAAGGGGAAAGCGGACGTGCGTGATTGCGTGGGAAACCGGAACCCCGCACCGCCAGATCATACTTGCTATTGCAGCCTGAGGAATAAAAAAGTGTGAGCTCATTAGTGACTGCAACATTGCCCAGGGTGCACGGCATGGACGTGTATGATTCGACTTATGACAGTGCCCTGTAGCTCAGCTCACATACCTGAGCGTGGCAGCTGTCATCTACACCCCTATTCAAAGACTTACACACTATACTTTATACTATCTAACTATGCTATATACTATCTAACATCAGGTGTTGCCTGATACCGTCAGGTGTTGCTTGGTAGGAGTTAGGGACTGACTTTTTGCGTTGGTTCTAGCGACCATCGTGTGAGCAATGCAGGTGGTCACTTATTCCTGAAAACTGATTCAGCTGTTCTCACGTTTTATTACTGCTAATCGGAATCGCGGTTATTTGGTAAAGACCATCCTACAAGGCATGGGATCGACATCCATAACTATGTTAAATACAAAAGAATGTTTATCATTGGATATCCTATTTGCATTACTAATTGTTAAGCTTAATTTACAGTTACATTGCCTTGTAGATTTAAATTCTAATACGTTAAATTTATTTCTATTATTTTTTAAATCGTTGGCTGGTGGTTTGATTTGTAAATATTTTATACTAGACGTACCTGCGGCTTAGTCCAAGACGAAATCTGAAATTGTAATTAATTGAAATTTTATAATATTAACATAAAAGTAGATATTGTACTTAGCCATAAGAGATATAGACATGCTATTTTTTGTAGATTTTTTATAGATGTACGATTCTTTCGAATATTTTTTACAAATCAACACAATTAACATAAAACCGTAATGTACTGCTAACTTAAACATTCCAGAAGAATTGCGCTACCTTATATTTTTTCCTATACTATATTATTACCTATATATTTTTCCTGAAGGTATTTAAAAAAAAATTAAAATATATATTTCAAAAATTAAAGTTTTAGTTGGATGAGTAATAAAATACAGGATTTTGCATACAATAAATAATTATAGAGATGGATATATATGTAGATGGTTCAGCAATTCTTTATGAAATAATGAAGAACATAATTATCATTATCTGTATTACTATTAAAAAAGTTACTAGAAAGATTTTTTTTTTCTTATTAGATATCATTTACATACAAATACGATTAATTATCTTTAGAATATATAAAAATTGTACAAAACTGCAAGGCAGCATAACTACGTTCGTGAACATTAATAAATTTGACAGTTTAGTGTCCATAGAACTACTTTAGAATTTATACGACATACAACTTTGTGGGTGTACTGGAGCAAGGTCTAGAGAGGTATTCGAATATTTAAGACTCTCTTAAGGCTTGTCTACCTTGTCTATGTGATATTTTGTTATCTAAACTATAAATGAATGATAATAGATTAATTTACGAAAGATAATCTATCAACAACTTTTTTTATAAACAAAACATACTAACATTAAAGGCGAACATTTAAAGACCCTTCCTGCATTTCCCCGATCGATTCCTGCAAATTCCTGATTGATTATGTACAAAAATCGCTAGGAGCTTGACTCGCGTGTGGCTCATAAACCAGCAGAGATACATCTAAGTAATATAGTAGGGAATTGTACATCTACAAAAATACTACAAAAAAGTCCGCAACAGCATGTCTCTATCTCTTATAGTTAACTCACATTAACTATTTCTATTTTGTGATACACTGATTTCCACGCGGGTGAATACTACAGGCACAGCTAGTATAGTATAAAAAGAATCTTTCAAGGTGTAATGATAAGAAAGACGAAAGCAGAAGCATGGTTAGATACATATTCAATTAACAGCCGTTTAGTGCCGTTTTCGTATATATTGGAGACCCCCAAGCTTTTTTTACAACAATACAAATATTGTTATTTATTTTGCGCTTTTTACTTAAAAAGTGTGTTTTTTATTTTTTTTAACTGTTTACTAATCTAAGAGTTAATTAAGTACCACCAGAGTTGAGGCTGTGATAGCACAGCGGTAAGACCGTGCGATTGAGGCGATAACGGGTTCAAACTCCACGACCGACGTTTTTCTATTAAAACTGATGTGTCTAATTGATAATTGCAATTTATCACACGCTTTTCGGCTAAGGAAAACATCGTAAGGAAACCTGCATATCTCTAGAGAATTCTAGGAATATGTGTAACTTATCAATCCGCATTGGAGCAGCGTGGTAGGTCATAGCTCCAATCCTCGTCTTCAAAAACGGGCAGAGGAGACCTATGCTCAGAAGTGGGATAGTAACAGGCCGTTACTTTTTAGGTACCACAACTCCGGGTGTTATTGAATTTAATAGATAATATTCTTCATACAATTTACATTGTGAACATTTGCTCCCCAATAAACAGTTTTGTTTGGCACCATCGTACGGAACGTGACTATGTATCCAAATCACGACGGAACTAAACAACATGTGTACATATGACCGGATATTAATGAGGCAATAGACGCCTCCGGATAACGCGGCCACATACGATTGCTTCTGTCGCGATAACACTGAGCTTTAAGCTTACTATAAAATGGCGTTCATATCCTCTATCAAATAACTTAACTTAAAATTAATATATAACATTAACACACACATCTTCAAAGAAAATAACTTTTTTCTGTGTTATCGGTGACATAGAACTGATAAATATACAGGATAATTGGTTGAACACTTGCAATATTAAAGGATAGAATAATTAGTAGCCTCATTAAACGTTGAAAAATCAAAATCTATAATGTATAACGCACCCTATAACGAATGGAACGCGTCGAAAGCTTAAGGGCAACTTAGTACGGTTAGTGGTAGATGTTTGATAAGATATAGGAATGAAGATTCGTTTAACCTTCATACTTTTCCTCAGAAATCCTGTTAATTTTACAGGATATAGGATGACATTGAAAATAGCCATGTATTATCAACCTATCACGCCACGTCACAACGAAGTTGCTGGTAAAATCTAGCGATTTACAATGAAATAATCGATATAAGTTATTAAATCTAAACTGATACAAATTAATATACAAGTCAATCTTTTATTAAACTATACGCTCAACTTTACGATTGGAAACGAGATTGTCATTTCAAACTGCAAAAGCACTCTTGTAGTTTGATTAACACTTTTTGATTTTTAACACGGAGCACAGGTATTTAGTTATTCGTAACTAGTTTCAATTGAAGTCATTTTATTTGTTGAGTAGATAATATTGTAGACTAGCGGCCTGCCCCTGCTTCGCACAGGTATAAAATATATATCCTATGTCAGTCAGTGTAAAAAAAATGATTAATATTGATCCAGTTGTTTTGATTTATTCATTACTGCCCGTGGCCGTAGCGTTAAATTTGGAGAAAAACAATTTCCTTTCCCTATACCAAGAAGATTTCCTGCTATCTTTGGAATATCTAAATTCATATAGTACATTATTACTTATTTACTTTTATATTTTCCCTATGTATTTTATTTTTACAATTAATTACAGAATGTCCTTAAACAAACTCTTGAAAGAGCGACATCGCTGCTAAAGTCGAAGTGTTATAGGGCGAAGCGCGGCCTCCTCACGGCATTTTAAATCTGTAATATCTCCGAAAATTTTCACTTAAATTACATGCTGTAAACGGCCATATTGATATTAAATAAACAATATATTTAAGGTACTTAATTGGATAAGGATTAATGCTGTATTGTATAAAAATTGCTTCAAAATAAGGCACTATTTTTCGTAAAAAGTAAACGACAAAAAATGCTTTAGTGGGTTATCCATAAGCGATACCATCGCGGACTTTTCTGTAGACTTTTTCATGGTGTACAAATACTTAGTACATCATTTTGATAAATCTCGCCTGACATCACATTAGAAACCTCAAAAATTACAGTATTTCTCTACTCCATATTGAATGTTATTAAACATGTAAACCTTCCTCTAAAATCACTCTATCTATTAAAAAAAAACCGCATCAAAATCTGTTGCATAGTTTTAAAGATTGAAGCATACATAGGGATATACGGACATAGGGACAGACAGAGAATGCGACTTTGTTTTATACTATGTAGTGATATTATTTATTTTTACAATTGATTAGACAATGTCTTTACATACAACATTCATAGCTTTCTTATCATTAGACAATATAAACTTGAAAGAAGGACATTTAGTTGCGCCTCCGGTCGCTGCTAAATTCGAAGTGCTTATAGGTCTAAGCGCGGCCTCCTCGCGGGATTTTAAATCTGTAATATCTCCGAAAATGTTCACTTAAATTACATGCTGTAAACGGCAATATTGATCTATATTAAATCAACAATTTATTTAAGGTACTCAATTCGATAAGGATTAATGCTGTATTGTATAAAAATTGCTTTGAACATAAGGCATCATTTTTCGTAAAAAGTAAATGACAAAAACTGCTATTGTGGGTTATCCATAAGAGATAGATATATACCATCGCGGACTTTTCTGTAGACCTTTTCAAGGTGTACAAATACTTAGTACATCATTTTGATAAATCTCGTAGGGTTTAGCCTGCGTTTGCAATGTAAGCGGAAAAAATGTAATTATTTACAGAAACCTCAAAAATTACAATATTTCTCTACTTCGTATTGAATGTTATTATACGTACAAACCTTCCTCTGGAATCACTCTATCTATTAAAAAAAACCGCATCAAAATCGGTTGCGTAG
This sequence comes from Morpho achilles, assembly GCA_947086495.1. Lineage (NCBI taxonomy): Eukaryota > Metazoa > Arthropoda > Insecta > Lepidoptera > Nymphalidae > Morpho > Morpho achilles. The sequence goes on from CAMTZB010000020.1 coordinate 10,703,929, forward strand.
TTTTAAAGTTTTATGCGTACATACGGAAATATGGACTTTGTTTTATAATATGTAGTGATAAGGAAAAACGCGAAGAGTGAAAGGTCTATTAGCGTTGTGGACCTACGTGCTGAAGGTGAGGTGAGCTGACGCCTTTGCTAAAAGCAAAGTATAGCAGAGGCTCCGAAATAGTATTTTTTTTTATTTAGTTCACAAAACAGACATACAATTGAGGATATAAAAATTTGTAATAAATGTAATTGTTGTCCTCTTGATGTGAACCTAGCAAGCTTACAAGGGTACCATACGTAAATTATTACAAAATACATAAATTATACAATTATAAAAATTGAAAGTTGCAAAATTCTAGTTTAGTCACCATCTTTTTTTTTAAATTAATTTTATTTAAATATATAGATTGAGAGCATCTAAAATCCATTAACACTAATCCTATCCTATCCTGCTATTAATATAAATGTGAAAGTTTGTGAGTATGGATGTACGTGTGTTAGTCTTTCACGGCAAATCCGCTGAACCAATATCGATAAAATTTGTACAATTATCCTTATACACGGAGGTAATATTTGGGTATAGAAATCCTGTTAATTCTACAGGAATAGGATGACATTTAAAAACGTCGTCTATTATCAACCTATCACGCGACAATAGTCTACGCCAACAAAGTTACGGATAAAAGCTAGTAAAAAGTATTATAAATACGAAAGTCTGTTTGTCGGTCTGTTACGCTTTCAGTGTTAAACTACTGTAGCTATAGTGATAAAATTTAGGACGAATCAAGCTTAAATACCAGGCTAGAATACCAGAATGTTAAGGTGGATGTGTGGTGTGACAAAACTTGATTGACTTGAAATGAGTATTTTAGGGGAATTCAGAAAATTTCGCCCATTACAGAAAAGATGAGAAGTGCGATATTAAGTTGGTATGGTCATGTAATGAGGAGGGATGAAATCATGGGACCAAAAGAGTTTTAAATATGAATGTGGATGGATGTATGACTAGGGGAGGCCTAAAAAATTGTATGGATGGATTGTGTGAAAAATGATATGCATGTTAAAGGAGTGATACCAGAGTTGACGACAGAGGAGAATCGAAGAAGAAGACATATTGTGCCGATAAGGGTAAGAGAATGATGATGATGATTAATAAAGTCGACGCGAACGAAGTCGCGTTACAACTAGTTTACTATATATTTAATTCAACTAGCTTTCACTTCGCACAAGTCTTTAATATGTTTTGATTTAGCAATTACTAAAGTTCACGTATATACGAGGTGTGTTCAAAAAGTATCGCGAATTTTGAATTTTCGCGAGTTACATATATTCCAATTTCGATTTTTTTGTGGCGTTATGTTGGTACATATGTCTCTCACTTATGCTGACAAGTTGGGCCATTTTGAATGTTCGGTTAATTGTTGACAGCTGCTTTGCTTGCACGTGTTTTGGTTCGTCTTCGATTTTTACCTATTCAAAAAATGGAACGAGGAACCTGTATCGATTTTTGTGTGAAAAACGAAATTAAGTGCGCGGATGCATTCCGAGTGTGGACTATGGCATATGGAGAAGCTACTTTGGACAAAAGCAACGTTTATCGGTGGTACAAAATGTTTTTAAAAGGCCGAGAAGATGTGAATGACGAAGAGGGTGCCGGGCGCCCGAGCACTTCAACAACAGACGAAAAAATTTATGAATTGAAGAAAATGGTATTGGCCAATCTTCGAATCATCGATAGAGAAATTGCCGAGGACCTAGGCATATTGATTGGCTCGTGCCATTCGATTTTAATCGATAATTTGTGGAAAAACAAAAATTGGCTTTTGCACCTCGATAACGCCCCTGTTCACACATCCCTGCTTGTACGCGACTTCTTGGCCAAAAACAACAGACCAATGATACCGCAGCCACTGTATTCCCCAGATCTGGCCCCCTGTGACTTTTTCTTGTTCCCGAAACTGAAGTGGCCCATGAAAGGACGACACTACGCCACGATTGACGAGATAAAGACGGCATCGAAGGAGGAGTTGAACAAGATACAAAAAAATGATTTTTTGAAGTGCTTCGGAGATTTGTAAAAATGTTGGCACAAGTGTATAAAATCCCAGAGGGATTACTTTGAAAGGGACAAAATAGATATTTACGAATAAATAAATAATTTTTGAAAATACACAAAATTCGCGATACTTTTTGAACACACCTCGTATGTTACGAAGCACTTTTAAGCAATACCAAATAAGCGAAACCCTATTAACCCTTATTGGTATATATATAACTTGGATAATTAATTATGGTACGACCACCTTGGTAATAAAAGCACATTTTGCTCTGTAATACGCTACGGTATTGTAATACACATTGAGTATTAAATATCGCGTATGAAAGCTCAATGGCATATATATGTGGCATGTGGTGTTGGCAATTTCAAGTTGAAACAGAAACAATTTATAGAATCAGGTGTTACTTTACGGAGATCCATTATAGAAAGTTAATATGGTTATAATCCGCGATAAAGCAAATAAAAAAATATATAATACTAAATGCAGTCATCATCTTTCTGCCCTTATCCCACTCTAAGTGGGATCGGCACAACATGTTATAATAATGCTGTCACACGATTTGGCTGCGTTTTTACGACCGGCTGCCTGCCTGACATCAACTTACTACAGTCTTATTTTAAGACACCTCTGTAAGAAAGAGGATGGTCTATTCTACTAAACAGGATACCACACGGTGGGTCTACTTACCTAATTGCGATTTACGACACCTCGGTAAGAAATGAGGTTGGTCTATTCTACTCAGCCGGATACCACATGGCGTATAATACTAAATGCAGTGTAATTCCTTTTCATAGCTGATATTCAGAATTAGTGGAAACGCATGCACTACATACTTCCACTATCGCCACCACGATTACACAAGTTCTGCACTCATTCACTATCACAAACTCATCTATCGTTTCGCCACGCAACTGAAGCGTTATCAGAAAATAGAGTCCACGATAAAATCCTAAATCTTTGGGATTTTGTCTGACATAGATCAAGTATCAAAACTGATAGTACACTCTACATTTAGCATTACATATATTTTCTTTTACTTTATCGCGAATTATAGCAAAATAAAGTTATTACTTTTGAATAAATATATAAAAAAGGTATGGTGACAGTCCTAGTAAATATTGCCTGGTTCCCTTGTTTCAAGTGTCTGAAATATAATGTGAAATATGTACCTTACTTAATGTCAATGTCTGTCTGTCACGTTTTCACAGCGAATCCGCTGAACTAATATCGATTCGAAGTCGAAGCACAATTAAAGCCTATATATCGGCACATATACAGGATATAAAAATCCTGTTTATTTAACAGGAATAGGATGACATTCAGAAACGCCATCTGCTATCGCTTTATTGAGGATTTTTATTCAAAATGTGTCTAAGTCAAGTTATTCTAAGAAAGTTTTTATGTATTTTGGTTTCTGTTTACGTGATAAATTTAACTTAGTTATTACATGTATAAAAAATGTAAGAGATAAGGGTTATTTACTACAGCAAATCTCTCTCTTTCCGAAATTTTGCATTTTAACCCCTAGATCGATTTGATTTTTGTGATGGAGATATTTGCAAGATTGGAGAGTGACAGAAGCTACTGCTTATACCAATACTACGGTCTACGCGGTCTACGGTCCTGTAGTTGCGGGAAAAAGCTAGTTCTGAATAAAATGCTGTTCGTTATTTAAATGTTGTATTGCAAAGTAATAACCATGTTTATGAATTTGTGGAAATCAAATCAACAAAACCTTCACGTATTTCCGCAAATTTTGGGTAATGATTAATTCGAATGTTATCACATACGCGGAGGCTACGGTATGTCAGATGCAATTAACTGAACGTGATTATGTATACAAGTCAAGATAGAGCTGCCGATATATCCACATGTTATCTATAGTATAATTATGATGAACAGTTATAATTTTGATACATGTTTCTAATACAACCTCCTTCATAGAGTTGGTCATTAATATGAAAAACATTTTATATTTATAGAATTAGGCGTTACTTTGCGGAGATCCATAATATAAAAGTAATAATAAAATTATTTTGCTATAATCCGCGAAGAAGTAAAATAGAAAATGCGATTTTGGTCGTGGAGTCTATCTCCTGATGATACTTCGGATGCGGGGCGAAACGATTGTTGAGTTTGTGATAGTGAACGTATATAGTGCTTGTGTATTGTGGTGGCGGTGGTGGAGGTTTGTGCATGTGTTTTTGCGAATCCTGCATGTATCAGGTATGATAACCGATTGTCCACTTACATTTAGCATTATATATATTTTCTATTTTACTTCTTCGCGGATTATAGCAAAATAATTTTATTATTACTTTTGTATAAAAAACATTGTTGCTGTCATTATGTGTCATTGAGTTGTTGCGAAAGAGTAAATGAGTTGACTTTGGGAAAATTGCTTTTTATTATTGCATAAGTATAAAGGAGAAATATCGTCGATTGTTATAATTTATTACAGGGCCAATATTCCATATCGTTACTGACAAGTTTAGGAACCACAAAAATTTCTTCAATAATATTTTCAAATCACTTTGGAGGATTATTCTTCAATCATACAAATTACCTTCCATAATTTACGCGTTAATTGATGATTACATCATCATTCTCCTGCCTTTATCCCACGAAGTGGGGTCATGATGTTAAATGATTTGGCTAGGTATTTTACGACCCGTCGCCTGGCTGACGTCAACTCACCTTAGTCGCCTTTTACGACACCTCGGTAAGAAATGAGGGTGGTCTAATCTACTCAGCCGGAGACCACACGACGGGTCAATTTACCTTAGTCGCCGTTTACGACACCTCGCTAAGAAATCAGCGTAGTCTATTCTACTCAGCCGGATACCACACGCCTAAAACTACCAAAACAATGTAAAAAACTAGTAAGAAATTATTGGACTATAGACGAAGAGCACACATTTATCTTCATATTCAAATAAGGGCACTAGTAATTGACCATGTCCATGTACTTATAATTGATCGTTTTTATGAAATTTTAAATAAGAGGCGTTTTTTGTTGTAGCTAATAAAAAATAAATTAATTACCTGTTGACATCTATTAACAACTGCCCAAACCCTCAGAACTGTAGCCCATTGTTTAATATTTAAAATTTAATATCATATTAATTAATGTATCATATTAGCTACAAGAAACATAACGCTTATTATTTTACTAACACTATGGATGCATTGTCCGATATAAAATAAATAATAATAATAAAATAATTCTTTAAAATTTCACACAAAAGGATCAACTGCTAGTACATGGACAATGACTAATGCCCTTACCCTAATTAAATTAAAAAAATTGGAAGACAACAATCTAAAGAAGAGACGATAATTTGTGCAGAATGCAGCATATAAAATACGAGCTTGAAAGTGAGAATAAACAAAGATGAACTTCGCCCTTACACGACCAAATATATAAATAGATAGAAATATATAAATAGAAATACACTTTCTGCAAGAACATTTTTTGAGTATCTACTCATAAAATGCTCTCCGTTGCAAAACAAATGATAACGTGTCTAGGCTTTAGAAACAGCGTAGATTAATGTTGAAGATGCATCCTTTATTTAGTTTGCAATGCTTTTAGTAACATTTGTTGCTTTTGGCATACTCTCTAAATCGGATGCGTATTGGTAGGTGAGGAAGTGTTAAAAGAATTTTATCGATATTGCATGCATGGGAGTAATTTTTGCTGATATAAATGTCTGTCGATGCCGACACGAAGTGCTTGCGTGATCTTCTCATTGGATTTAGCGCAGCGATGAAAACGACGGGAATTTTGCGAATGCGTATAATTTAGCGAATTGCAAAGTATAGAAAATGTTACAAGATAGGATATATAGGAGTGCCGTTCACAGATTTGAATTTTGCGTCTGACGGTTTTGACAGCTGATTGTCAATCAGCCTAAGATGGATGGCCAATCACAACCACTGTCCGCTGGCGTTCCGTTTTGGCCGCGACAATGTCCGACGCTTAGTATTAAAGTGACCGAAATCAAAATTATCCTTATTTTAATGCCAACAATGACATCATGCTACGAACTATTGAAAATAGTAATGTTTTCATTCTCCTTCAAGTTATGAGACTATTAAAATTTGCCATAGTAACTTTTGAATTCGGTAACTTTAATAATAAGCGTGCGCTGTATATTTTGTCCTAATCTTAAAAATAAGTTTGAATCTGCTTCAATGTACTGAAATAAATTTCGAAAAATTAATCAAACAAAAAACACGAATTGTTTCAAGTCATTTACTGTACTCGTAATTGTATCGTAAAATTGGAAATCTGGAAAATGAGTTAACTCAGCGTATTTAATAATATGCCATAATAAAACCAGGGAATTTAAGGAGAATGTCAAAATTTATAATACAATGTTGCAGATAAGAACCATTAAGTGGTCACATCTGTGATAGTGATATTTCTATTATATGTAATATTTCCTTTAAGACTGTCGCAGATGTGAATTTAGAAAATCGTTATTCATGTATTGCTACTATTGATGAGCGCATAATTGGACGGGAAAACTAACAAATTTTTAATAATTTCATACTTCACACAATCCATCAATCCCTTATCGGCAACCCTCTAGTCACACAGCCAAATTCAAATTTAACACTTCTTTAGTCATTTGAGTTTTATCATATGATATAAATGATGTTTGCAATAAGTGAAACATAGTAAATCTTTTTATAAATAGCTTAATAAAGCTTTTAACAAAATTTTATGTCCCTACTGTTAACCGTTGAGGTGTACCGTCGTCCGAAGTCAAACCTAGCAGCAGCATCAGGTCATGCTCATCATAAACACGCATTGTCATTGGAACTGGACTAGTATGTAAACTTTTAGCTGAATTGGACACTGGGAAGTGGGTTAAATTTAACTTGCAAGATGCCACCTTCACATATAAACTTCTTCTTTGTCAACCGATGAACGTCCACTGCTGGAAATAGATCTCATCATAGGATCTCCTCAACACACGATTTTGTGCCGCTTGTATCCAGCGATTCCCCACGACCTTTGTGAGGTCGTCAGTCCATCTTGTGGGGGGTCTGCTAACACCACGTTTTCCGGTGCGGGGTCGCCATTCCAACACCTTGAGACCCCAACGCCCATCGGTTCTCCGCACTATGTGCCCCGCCAATCGCCACTTCAGCTTCGCGACACGCTGATCTATATCGATATCTCTGGTTCTTCTACAGATCTCCTCATTACTCATTTGATCTCGTAGAGATACTCTGAGCATAGCTCGCTCCATCGCCCGCTGAGCGACTCTGAACCTTTGTTATGAGGCCCATAGTCAGCGACCACGTTTCAGATGCGTAAGTCATCACTGGCAACACGCACTGTTCGAAGATTTTGGTCTTCACATACTTACACGGAAAGTTAAATAAAAGCGTTTAAAAAATAGGGAAACCGACTGTGACATGCTATCCACTTGCTCCTTTAATAGAATACCTATAGTTAGCGGGTAAGAAGAATACCAGAATAGTTTTCTAAACACAATTTGAGGATGATTGAACGAATGTTAATGATATATACGAGTACATTATGCAATACGTAATGGTTATAATTAACGAACAAGTTCCAATTAACGAATGAAAACATCGAACGAACAAATGAGATAAGTTCGCCGCTTCGAGCAGTGTAATTATATACCAGTTATGTAGAAATGAGATTCGGCATTACTGATGCGCACTCTTATGTATATCCTATAGAATAACGATTATGCCAAGTCTCATTTCCGCTGAGTTTATTTAATATTTTCCTATAAAGGCGCTTAAAGAACAGTAAAACTGAGTTTAGAATGTAGTTCAATATATTATCATCTTCCTGCCCTCATCCCACTCTAAGTGGGGTCGGCACAACATGTTATAAACATGTCACATGATTTTACGACCGGCCGCCTGCCTGACGTCAACTTATCTTAGTCGTATTTTACGACACCTCGATAGAAAGGAGGGTGGTCTATTCTACTTAACCGGATACCACATGGAGAGTCAACTTACCTTAGTCGCCTTTTACGACACCTCGGTAAGAAAAGAGGGTGATACTATTCTATTCAGCCGGATACCACACGGCGGAATGTAGGTCAATATAATGAATCATAAAAGATAGGGATTTGTTTGCTTTTCTTCTTTGTGTCTATCTTATCTTACTAATATTATAATTGCGAAAGATTGTGAGTATGAATGTATGTTCGTTACTCTTTCACGGAGAATCCGCTGAACCAATATCGATGAAATTTGCCACAATTATTCCTCATACACCGGAATAACATATAGGCTATAGAAATCCTGTTAATTCTATAGGAATAGGATGACATTGAAAAGCGCCATCTATTATCAACCTACGAAAACAGTCCAACATACAACATACAGTACAACAACGGATGTTCGCATGGCATCGCGCCACTCCATGCGCGACCACCCGATGGACGTTCCCTGCCTCGCGAGCTCCTGCGGTCACCGTCTCCGCGGCCCGATGCGGATGACGACGGCGACGACGAGGACGACGCGACGGGTGAGAAGGCGACACCACGGATTATGACACCACCGGATATGACACCACCTGATATGACACCACCTGACGACGACTTTGAGGTCTGGGAGCTAATATTCCCAGACCTCCCCACCGAACCAGACATCCCTTAGGTCACCTAGGTGACCTCGGCCTACGGCCGAAACACAGACCGGGCTTAAGTGCCCGCGAGGAACTGCCCGGGCAAGGAGGTACGCCTCGAGGCCCGTACCCCGCCTACTCCCAGGGGAGTAAGCGAGACGACCCTGCTGCTACAGTACAACATAACAAATAATAAGAGACAGGGATTTGTTTGCTGTTCTTGGTCTCTATTTGTCTATAATATGACTTTCATATGAGATTGAAAATATCACTATAATATAACTTTTCCGGTACCGATATATACAAGGGATATTCGCAAAATCTTACTAATGTTATAAATGTGAAAGTTTGTGAGAATGAATGTACGTTTGTTACTCTTTCACGGCGAATCTGCTGAACCAATATTTTTGAAATTTGGGAAAATTATTCCTTATTCACCGGATTAAAATATGGAGTATAGAAGTCCTGTGAATTCTAATCCTATTAATCAACCTATCACACGACAAAAGTTCACGCGAACTGCGGGTATAAACTAGTATTTCTACAGTTGTGAAGTTGTCATAACAACTCTTCAACTATATACATATTGTAGTTCTAGCTCTCTAAAAGTAACTTAGTTAAGTAGTTCCTTTGATATCTCTAAAGAGAGTACAGTAATAATAGTTAGCCTGCATACATGCTCCGACAAGGTTTTGTCGGAGCATGCCGCATTTCAATTTTATCATAACATAGTTTTCTATGACCTACTTATGATTGCGCTTGCTAAGTACTCGTGGCTCAGCAATACCGCGCTTTTGCGTCATAAGTTAAGCTTCACCTTAACTTCGAACACTTCGAAAGCTTTTAAGTAGGTTATTTTTATAAAATTGTTTTGAAATTTATTAATATGACAATCGAAATTCATAATGTACCTGGAAGAATTATACATATAAATAAATATATAAGACACTTACACACATGGTCGCCCGTCCCCAAAGAAAGTGATTTTAATACGTATACTTGTATTTAATTATGTATTTTATATATTCACCAGTTGTCGCTTACCCACAACACAAGTATTAAAATCACTTACTTTGGGGACGGGCGACCGTGTGTGTAAATGTCCCATATATTTATATAACTGCACATACTCACCAAGGCAATCATGAAATTTTTCTAGTCTTATTCCTTTAACTTTGTCAAGTCATTGCACCATTACTGTTTAATCGGGCGCCCACCCTATAAGGTTCCCGAGGCGTTCGATGCATCTGGTGCTCCCGATGCATCGTCTAGCAGAGGGAGGGGTCACTTTTAGAGAGGCCCCGACCCAGAGGTAGCGCACTCAGGGGTACAGAGTTGCTGCTGACGGGGATGGGGGCAATGTCTTCATGTCAAGTACCCTATCCCCACCACCAGCAGCGTGGAACTCACAGGTTATTTCAGTCGGTGCGAGTCCGACATAACCGTCGCTTGTCCCTGTCGGGCAACGGTACCCGGACAACGGTAGGGTTTCTTCCTGTTTAAAAAAAATGCACCATTACAAAATGACGAAATTTATGGTACTAAGCCTGAATATACAAAAGAATAAATGTTTGTACAGAACGTCAATCTTTTGCAGCGGCTGGTTGAAACAGCATGTTTTCGATCTCGCATAATCCCTTACAATTTTGACCTAGTTACCTACCTGAGAGTTGATGAACTTCTCTTTGTACGTGCAAGTTGGCTACACCTGAGTTTTACTTGCGAAGCCACAAAAAGGTTTACAAAATTGGTATTTCGATAGCATTAAATCACATTAAGTGATTAAGTTAAGTCACGTTTGCGTTTTACTATTGGGTTGCCTATTTGAGTTGTTTTATTTGTTTTATACGAATAGTAAGTAAAAGTAAGTAAGTAACAGCCTGTTACTATCCCACTGCTGGGCATAGGCCTCCTCTCTCCATTTTTGGAGAGAAGGGTTGGAGCTAGGACCTACCATGCTACTCCAATGCGGATTGGTAGGTTACACATATCCCTAGGATTCTCTAGAGATATGCAGGTTTCCTCACGATGTTTTCCTTCACCGAAAAGCGTGTGATAAATTGCAATTATCAATTAGACACATAAGTTTTTAATAGAAAAACTCATTGGTGTCTGGCCGGGTTTGAACCCATGATCGTCTCTACCGTACCGCTCGTACCGCTAGGCCATCACAGCTTACTTATTTATACAAATATCTATATATCTCATATTAATTTTATAAATATTTTACTTAACCTGTATTTTATGTGAAGGTATCTTGCAAGTTAAATATGACCTAATTTCCGGTAATGTATTTATATATACATATATATGTGTATGTATATATATATATATATATATATATATATATATATACAGACATTTATATATATTAGTAAGGATTTATCAGCAGCAATAAATCAAGTACTTCTTTACCTGCAAGGATCGTTTAATAACAAACTAAAAAATATATAAATTGTTTTAAAATTCAATGAAATTATCAAAAAACATAAAATTTCCACACTCATCTTATTGCATAGCTACAAACTGTATAATAGATTAAAGTCTATAGAAACTTGAAACGTTCTTGTTCGCTTTAAAGGATAAAGTAAATTAATTTAAACGGTCTATTATAGAAATTTACGTTCCTTCTTTATTAAACAGTGGAAAGCTGGCAGACTAATTAGCATTAATGATAATTAATGCAAGCGGTATTGATTCTGCGACTGCTTGGACGTCTGGGTTTATAAAACGAAGAGTTTTATCAATCTTGTATCAAATATTACTGGAATCAGGAGATATTATGGCTTATTGCTTGAAGAAAATCTATTCAATTATTAGATTATTCAATGCGATAATTGATTTCTACTTTTATTCAGCTTCACCCGCATTGAAATTAGTGTGTCACAATTTTTTTCCAGAATTGAAATTAGCACCTTAGTACCCTAACGCCCATATCTCCGTTTTCCGTTCTCCGTACTATGTGCCCCGTCCATAGCCACTTTAGTCTTTCGACTCGCTGAGCTGTGTTGGTGACTTTGGTTCTTCTACGGATCTCCTCATTTCTGATTTGATCACGTAGAGACATTCCGACCATCGCTGCATCACCCGTCTAAGTAACTCTGAGTATTCTTGCGAAACCCATAGTTTGCGACCGTTTCGTATCCGTTACATTACTCTGCTACAATATAAATTGACAAGTCCCAAACAAGTGGTATATGCTCTAAGGATATGGAGTTTTCTGCATGACTGGCAACGTGTTTGACAAGTTAGTAGTACATACTAAAGAACCTAGCAATTTAGCGACTATTTAATTACTTTGGCAGTGATCTTTGAACTATCTAATATGATTTGTTTTTTTTAAATATGTCGTTAAAATATTTAAAATATTAAAAATTAAAACAATTTTGGTAAATTAATTAACTATACACATATTTAAATGTATTGAATCATTAATCTGATTTTTCACAAAACATCAAACCCTCTCTATTGAACTGAAAATGTTGTTTTTAATGTTACCCAAAAGTAATTTATAGAATTAGGCGTTACTTTGCGGAGATCCATAATACAAAAGTAATAATAAAATTATTTTGCTATAATCCGCGATGAAGTAAAATAGAAAATATATATAATGCTAAATGTAGAGTGGACAATCGGTTATCATACCTGATACATGCAGGAGTCGTAAAAAACACATGCACAAACCTCCACCACCGCCACCGTGATACACAAGCACTATATACGTTCACTATCACAAACTCAACAATCGTTTCGCCCCGCAACCGAAGCATCGTCAGGAGATAGACTCCACGACCAAAATCGCAAAGCGATTTTGGTCGTGGAAGCGAAAGCGATGCGTTTTTTACGACTCCTGCATGTATCAGGTATGATAACCGATTGTCCACACTACATTTAGCATTATATATATTTTCTATTTTACTTCATCGCGGATTATAGCAAAATAATTTTATTATTACTTTTGTGTTACCCAAAAGGTTATAAAATATATTTTTTTTGCATTTAGAGTTCATCCCTAAAATCTCAGCTGAAAATATTATAAAAATATACCTCTTACAGAGCAGGATTTGCGCCGGAATTAGCCATTTCCACCGCTGCCGTTTCCTTAATATATAACATGTATAATATTTACTTCTTTTTGAATTCTTAATAAATAAACAAAATTGAATTTAAGGTTTTGATTTAACGATGTTGGTATTTAAGTTGTTTAATAGTAGAAGTATTAACAAAATAAAAAATCTTTTTTTATTTTGAAGAAAAAAAAATCTTCTTTAAAAAGATATTTTTTTATTTTGTAAAAATTACCGAGCAATTACCTGGTAGCTATTAATTAAATTTCAAATTCATATTATTCTTTATTTAATAAAACTTGTAAATAAGTGCTCTTGAATCGTCTACTACATAATCTGCCACCAAATTTTTTGCTGGATCTTCTCGAGAGGAACAGCTTTCCGAACCAGCAGTAGAATTAATTCAAAGGCACTTGTTTACAAGTTTATTTGAATAAAGAAAATTTGGAAAATATAGAAACATTTAGAACGTAAAGATTTATTAATAAATAAACGCTTTATGCTAGCATTAAGCTTTCAACGTTTTTAATAAGGTCAGTAAATCTTTCGCAGTGTTTCTCACAGAAATTGTATCGCTGGGTGTAAAAATTGATGTTAGGTCGTTGAGTGTAAATCATAGATTGTCACAGGTAAGATTTATGTGCAATGCTTCGACATTTTTTATTGAAATATGATCAATTATTCTTACATTTGTCTGATATATTTTATTTATTACGGTTTTGCCGCTCTTTTAAAATATTTATTATTGTTAATGTATAGAAACTTATTATACTCACATATTATTCTATCGGGTTAGCCTGACTAGTTTTGCCCCATGCGGGGCACTTGTTTATGATTTCTTTAAACTGCGTTATTGATATCTACCCGTACTAATAATAATACTTATGATAGTTTAAATTAAAAATCTTTAATATTTGAAGGAGTTAATCTTGTATGTATGTATATATATATCAATATATTTTTCGAATCTCGGAAACGGCTCCAACGATTTTCATGAAATTCGGCATTTATTTGGGAGGAAAAATTCTATCTAGCTAGGTTTTAATTTAAGAAAAAATGTCTTTTTATCCCTGTTTTCGGGAAAATGCTAAAATTTACGTCGAGCTCAAAAGACAATTTTCGCTGTCAAACTTAAAGTCATGGTAGAGGTCTAGAGAGGTGAAAAGACCTAGGTTCGATCTCCACATGCCCAACTATTTTTTCATTTATTTTTAATTATTTTTTTTAGTTTTTTTTATCTTTAAAAAAAATTACCGATCACCCAGGTACTATTTATTAATTGAAAACTGGTACATAAAATGTATAGTTATATAAAAAAAAAAATTCTAGTCAATCTTTTCCCAGACATTCAATTAAATTAATCTAATAAAAATCTTATTTATACATGTACATAAAAATATAAAGAATTATAAAACGATAGGTGATGTATACAATAGACAAAGCAGGAACCGACATAAGCTTGCGGCTCCTGCTTTGCGCCTTGCAAAAGTACGTAATTCGTTTGTGGGTTTTGGTATAAGATTCTATAATAAAATTCCGCAATCAATTTCAGCTTTGCCATTACATCAGTTTAAAAACACTGTTAAAAAGAGGCTGATACAGAAAGCCTACTATACTCTTGAAGATTATTTGGAAGACAAGAATGTGTGGATATAGCTCTCTTTGAACCTGTACAAGACAGTATCGACTTAATGTAAATAGTATTAAGAATTATATTTTTAAAAGAGCAACCGCCGAGTTTCTTGCTGGCTCTTCTCGGTAGGAACAGCTTTCCGAACCAGCAGTAGAGTTGACGATTCAAAAGCACTTGGTTACAAGTTTATTTGAATAAAGAATATTTTGAATTTGCAGTACTACTACAGTCTGGTTATTTTTATATTTAAAAATAAAACCTTCGTATACTTTTATATTTTAGCAGTTTAGTTAGAATTGAATTTCATGAAAATCGTTGAAGTTATTTCCGAAATCCAGATTATATATAGCGCATTTATATCATCATCCTTCTCCGCTTATCCCATTCTAACTGGGGTCAGCATTACATGTTATAGACATATTGTCAAATTATCTTAGTCGGATTTTACGACACCTCGGTATGAAAGTGGGTGGTCTATTTTACCCAACCGGATACCACGCGGTGGGTCAACTTACCTAAGGCACCTTTTACGACACCTCGGTAAGAAACGAGGGTGGTCATTTAAATATTAAAGATTAAATAAAAGCATTATGTAATCAAATCTTATTTGATAATAGACATATATAAGGTAAAACAAAGTTCTAAGATCACCGTAAACAAACACAAAATAAAATAAAGCAAGGTCAAAGACGGACGTTAAATAATGTACAAGTCTTGTGAGAGATATTCTTTGATAAGCTTTTCCACCCAGATTGTAACTTCAAGGCGATCCCGATCGTAAAACTCCCGTTTACCCCAACAAAGAATCATAAAATGGCGTAAGTAATTTTTTACATCAACCATTTATTCTTTCAACTGTTCTGTGTTCGAGTTAGTGTTTTGAGTTTTTGGTAAATTTCCTTATTTTTTTCTTTTTTTTTTTCCTAATATTCAAATTAGTTTCTTCTGCTTACAGTTTTTTTGGGAGGTATAATGACAATGAATATTTCGGTGCCATTTGTATTTTTTGTGAAATTCTGCTGCCACGTGTTTAGAGTTCAAATCTTATTTGGAAATTACTTTATTTACAGACTCAATTTGAATTCTAAAGCCGCGTACAGACTTCACAAGGCGTGTGTCGCGAATAGTGCGTCAGGTATGCATCAACCTGAGGCATACGACGGTACATTTATACGTGCGTCCTGAATGACACTTGCTCAAACTGAGCACACAAACAACCACGCATGGTATTTGTCATTATAAAAATAGTTCGGACAAGGCGAGCAGATTGCAGCGGCCTATATAGTAATTCATAAAATATTTAAAAAAGAGAAAAAACGGTAGTGGACAAAACAATTTTTTATGAACAGATTACATTATGGGAATGTATGAACTCCATGACTTGTGCGTGCAACGCAAAAAAAACATCCGTCTACACAGAGCGCACGGCTCGCACTGAGGCAGCGTTCGCAACGATTGTATGACGCGAACGTTCACTGTGAGCACACACGTGCACAAAGCTCGAGGCATGCGAGACGAACCATTCGCAACGCATGTCTGTACCCACCTTTACACTGTTTCAAGACTATGTTTAAAAATAATCGATAAATAAAATTTTCAATAAAAATGGCTATCCGATACAATAAATCCCTTCTACAATAATTAATTAATGGACTTCCTTTGTGAGCCAGCTGTAAGATGAAGGTGCCATTAATATTGTGTCAGGAAAATAACGTGTTTCTTTCTTATAAAATTGACCTTATGAATAAACCAATTTCATCCCGGGGAAAGGTAATCAATCCACCTGAATTAAATAATAATTTTGTTTTTTTTTCCGGTATCAGAATATTCCCGAGATAATTTTTAGATATAAATAACGGGTAGATTAATTTATAAACGTACTAGCTGTTTAGCCACGCGTTGCTGTGGTTCAGCCTGATTTCGAGTTCCCCTCGAAACAGAACTCAACAGGTAAAAAAAATGCTCTGTTCGCCACCAAACTTATTATAGGATCATTCATTCATCGTAAATATTGTCTGAAAATTTCATTAAATTCGATCTTTCCGTTTCGTAGTCTATAAAGGTCATACAGACAAACATTCATTTTTATATGTAAGAAGATTTAAATATTTACAAAGTTTCGTGATTGCAAATTTAATCTGTCAGCATTGAAATGATTTAAATGCTTTGGCTTGACCGCTGGTAGAGACTAGAAAATCATTTTCAGCAGCAATAAATCAAGTACTTCTTTACCTGCAAGGATCGTTTAATAACAAACTAAAAAATATATAAATTGTTTTAAAATTCAATGAAATTATCAAAAAACATAAAATTTCCACACTCATCTTATTGCATAGCTACAAACTGTATAATAGATTAAAGTCTATAGAAACTTGAAACGTTCTTGTTCGCTTTAAAGGATAAAGTAAATTAATTTAAACGGTCTATTATAGAAATTTACGTTCCTTCTTTATTAAACAGTGGAAAGCTGGCAGACTAATTAGCATTAATGATAATTAATGCAAGCGGTATTGATTCTGCGACTGCTTGGACGTCTGGGTTTATAAAACGAAGAGTTTTATCAATCTTGTATCAAATATTACTGGAATCAGGAGATATTATGGCTTATTGCTTGAAGAAAATCTATTCAATTATTAGATTATTCAATGCGATAATTGATTTCTACTTTTATTCAGCTTCACCCGCATTGAAATTAGTGTGTCACAATTTTTTTCCAGAATTGAAATTAGCACCTTAGTACCCTAACGCCCATATCTCCGTTTTCCGTTCTCCGTACTATGTGCCCCGTCCATAGCCACTTTAGTCTTTCGACTCGCTGAGCTGTGTTGGTGACTTTGGTTCTTCTACGGATCTCCTCATTTCTGATTTGATCACGTAGAGACATTCCGACCATCGCTGCATCACCCGTCTAAGTAACTCTGAGTATTCTTGCGAAACCCATAGTTTGCGACCGTTTCGTATCCGTTACATTACTCTGCTACAATATAAATTGACAAGTCCCAAACAAGTGGTATATGCTCTAAGGATATGGAGTTTTCTGCATGACTGGCAACGTGTTTGACAAGTTAGTAGTACATACTAAAGAACCTAGCAATTTAGCGACTATTTAATTACTTTGGCAGTGATCTTTGAACTATCTAATATGATTTGTTTTTTTTAAATATGTCGTTAAAATATTTAAAATATTAAAAATTAAAACAATTTTGGTAAATTAATTAACTATACACATATTTAAATGTATTGAATCATTAATCTGATTTTTCACAAAACATCAAACCCTCTCTATTGAACTGAAAATGTTGTTTTTAATGTTACCCAAAAGTAATTTATAGAATTAGGCGTTACTTTGCGGAGATCCATAATACAAAAGTAATAATAAAATTATTTTGCTATAATCCGCGATGAAGTAAAATAGAAAATATATATAATGCTAAATGTAGAGTGGACAATCGGTTATCATACCTGATACATGCAGGAGTCGTAAAAAACACATGCACAAACCTCCACCACCGCCACCGTGATACACAAGCACTATATACGTTCACTATCACAAACTCAACAATCGTTTCGCCCCGCAACCGAAGCATCGTCAGGAGATAGACTCCACGACCAAAATCGCAAAGCGATTTTGGTCGTGGAAGCGAAAGCGATGCGTTTTTTACGACTCCTGCATGTATCAGGTATGATAACCGATTGTCCACACTACATTTAGCATTATATATATTTTCTATTTTACTTCATCGCGGATTATAGCAAAATAATTTTATTATTACTTTTGTGTTACCCAAAAGGTTATAAAATATATTTTTTTTGCATTTAGAGTTCATCCCTAAAATCTCAGCTGAAAATATTATAAAAATATACCTCTTACAGGGCAGGATTTGCGCCGGAATTAGCCATTTCCACCGCTGCCGTTTCCTTAATATATAACATGTATAATATTTACTTCTTTTTGAATTCTTAATAAATAAACAAAATTGAATTTAAGGTTTTGATTTAACGATGTTGGTATTTAAGTTGTTTAATAGTAGAAGTATTAACAAAATAAAAAATCTTTTTTTATTTTGAAGAAAAAAAAATCTTCTTTAAAAAGATATTTTTTTATTTTGTAAAAATTACCGAGCAATTACCTGGTAGCTATTAATTAAATTTCAAATTCATATTATTCTTTATTTAATAAAACTTGTAAATAAGTGCTCTTGAATCGTCTACTACATAATCTGCCACCAAATTTTTTGCTGGATCTTCTCGAGAGGAACAGCTTTCCGAACCAGCAGTAGAATTAATTCAAAGGCACTTGTTTACAAGTTTATTTGAATAAAGAAAATTTGGAATATATAGAAACATTTAGAACGTAAAGATTTATTAATAAATAAACGCTTTATGCTAGCATTAAGCTTTCAACGTTTTTAATAAGGTCAGTAAATCTTTCGCAGTGTTTCTCACAGAAATTGTATCGCTGGGTGTAAAAATTGATGTTAGGTCGTTGAGTGTAAATCATAGATTGTCACAGGTAAGATTTATGTGCAATGCTTCGACATTTTTTATTGAAATATGATCAATTATTCTTACATTTGTCTGATATATTTTATTTATTACGGTTTTGCCGCTCTTTTAAAATATTTATTATTGTTAATGTATAGAAACTTATTATACTCACATATTATTCTATCGGGTTAGCCTGACTAGTTTTGCCCCATGCGGGGCACTTGTTTATGATTTCTTTAAACTGCGTTATTGATATCTACCCGTACTAATAATAATACTTATGATAGTTTAAATTAAAAATCTTTAATATTTGAAGGAGTTAATCTTGTATGTATGTATATATATATCAATATATTTTTCGAATCTCGGAAACGGCTCCAACGATTTTCATGAAATTCGGCATTTATTTGGGAGGAAAAATTCTATCTAGCTAGGTTTTAATTTAAGAAAAAATGTCTTTTTATCCCTGTTTTCGGGAAAATGCTAAAATTTACGTCGAGCTCAAAAGACAATTTTCGCTGTCAAACTTAAAGTCATGGTAGAGGTCTAGAGAGGTGAAAAGACCTAGGTTCGATCTCCACATGCCCAACTATTTTTTCATTTATTTTTAATTATTTTTTTTAGTTTTTTTTATCTTTAAAAAAAATTACCGATCACCCAGGTACTATTTATTAATTGAAAACTGGTACATAAAATGTATAGTTATATAAAAAAAAAAATTCTAGTCAATCTTTTCCCAGACATTCAATTAAATTAATCAAATAAAAATCTTATTTATACATGTACATAAAAATATAAAGAATTATAAAACGATAGGTGATGTATACAATAGACAAAGCAGGAACCGACATAAGCTTGCGGCTCCTGCTTTGCGCCTTGCAAAAGTACGTAATTCGTTTGTGGGTTTTGGTATAAGATTCTATAATAAAATTCCGCAATCAATTTCAGCTTTGCCATTACATCAGTTTAAAAACACTGTTAAAAAGAGGCTGATACAGAAAGCCTACTATACTCTTGAAGATTATTTGGAAGACAAGAATGTGTGGATATAGCTCTCTTTGAACCTGTACAAGACAGTATCGACTTAATGTAAATAGTATTAAGAATTATATTTTTAAAAGAGCAACCGCCGAGTTTCTTGCTGGCTCTTCTCGGTAGGAACAGCTTTCCGAACCAGCAGTAGAGTTGACGATTCAAAAGCACTTGGTTACAAGTTTATTTGAATAAAGAATATTTTGAATTTGAATTTGAATTTGAATTCAATTCAAAATATTCTTTATTCAAATAAACTTGTAAACAACTGCTTTTGAATCATCAACTCTACTGCTGGTTCGGAAAGCTGTTAGCAGTACTACTACAGTCTGGTTATTTTTATATTTAAAAATAAAACCTTCGTATACTTTTATATTTTAGCAGTTTAGTTAGAATTGAATTTCATGAAAATCGTTGAAGTTATTTCCGAAATCCAGATTATATATAGCGCATTTATATCATCATCCTTCTCCGCTTATCCCATTCTAACTGGGGTCAGCATTACATGTTATAGACATATTGTCAAATTATCTTAGTCGGATTTTACGACACCTCGGTATGAAAGTGGGTGGTCTATTTTACCCAACCGGATACCACGCGGTGGGTCAACTTACCTAAGGCACCTTTTACGACACCTCGGTAAGAAACGAGGGTGGTCATTTAAATATTAAAGATTAAATAAAAGCATTATGTAATCAAATCTTATTTGATAATAGACATATATAAGGTAAAACAAAGTTCTAAGATCACCGTAAACAAACACAAAATAAAATAAAGCAAGGTCAAAGACGGACGTTAAATAATGTACAAGTCTTGTGAGAGATATTCTTTGATAAGCTTTTCCACCCAGATTGTAACTTCAAGGCGATCCCGATCGTAAAACTCCCGTTTACCCCAACAAAGAATCATAAAATGGCGTAAGTAATTTTTTACATCAACCATTTATTCTTTCAACTGTTCTGTGTTCGAGTTAGTGTTTTGAGTTTTTGGTAAATTTCCTTATTTTTTTCTTTTTTTTTTTCCTAATATTCAAATTAGTTTCTTCTGCTTACAGTTTTTTTGGGAGGTATAATGACAATGAATATTTCGGTGCCATTTGTATTTTTTGTGAAATTCTGCTGCCACGTGTTTAGAGTTCAAATCTTATTTGGAAATTACTTTATTTACAGACTCAATTTGAATTCTAAAGCCGCGTACAGACTTCACAAGGCGTGTGTCGCGAATAGTGCGTCAGGTATGCATCAACCTGAGGCATACGACGGTACATTTATACGTGCGTCCTGAATGACACTTGCTCAAACTGAGCACACAAACAACCACGCATGGTATTTGTCATTATAAAAATAGTTCGGACAAGGCGAGCAGATTGCAGCGGCCTATATAGTAATTCATAAAATATTTAAAAAAGAGAAAAAACGGTAGTGGACAAAACAATTTTTTATGAACAGATTACATTATGGGAATGTATGAACTCCATGACTTGTGCGTGCAACGCAAAAAAAACATCCGTCTACACAGAGCGCACGGCTCGCACTGAGGCAGCGTTCGCAACGATTGTATGACGCGAACGTTCACTGTGAGCACACACGTGCACAAAGCTCGAGGCATGCGAGACGAACCATTCGCAACGCATGTCTGTACCCACCTTTACACTGTTTCAAGACTATGTTTAAAAATAATCGATAAATAAAATTTTCAATAAAAATGGCTATCCGATACAATAAATCCCTTCTACAATAATTAATTAATGGACTTCCTTTGTGAGCCAGCTGTAAGATGAAGGTGCCATTAATATTGTGTCAGGAAAATAACGTGTTTCTTTCTTATAAAATTGACCTTATGAATAAACCAATTTCATCCCGGGGAAAGGTAATCAATCCACCTGAATTAAATAATAATTTTGTTTTTTTTTCCGGTATCAGAATATTCCCGAGATAATTTTTAGATATAAATAACGGGTAGATTAATTTATAAACGTACTAGCTGTTTAGCCACGCGTTGCTGTGGTTCAGCCTGATTTCGAGTTCCCCTCGAAACAGAACTCAACAGGTAAAAAAAATGCTCTGTTCGCCACCAAACTTATTATAGGATCATTCATTCATCGTAAATATTGTCTGAAAATTTCATTAAATTCGATCTTTCCGTTTCGTAGTCTATAAAGGTCATACAGACAAACATTCATTTTTATATGTAAGAAGATTTAAATATTTACAAAGTTTCGTGATTGCAAATTTAATCTGTCAGCATTGAAATGATTTAAATGCTTTGGCTTGACCGCTGGTAGAGACTAGAAAATCATTTTTAATCATGATTAATCATCTTTACTCTGCCTTTATCGGTCGGCACAACATGTTTTAAGCTTGTTGATACTTGATTTGGTTAGTCATTTTACGACCGGCCTTCTGTCTGTTGTCAACATACTTAAGTCGCCATTTACGACATGTCGGTAAGAAATGAGGTATACTTCTCAGCCGTATACACACATATAAGTGTATGTATGTCATAACACATATCTTCTTAAAAAAAATACCGGACAGTATAAATCAATACGAATTCCACGATACAAGCAAGATTAGTGTGAAATTCATAGTTTAAGTCATTTTTTATACAATTTATGAGTTTAATAAAGATTATCATTATCATTATTAATGATCTGAATAATGTAAGAAATTACTTGGTAAATTACTTTTTTTGTTGATATTATTATACACTCATGTTGTTTTACATAGCTCTGACCAGTTAACACAGTTCCAAGTTGAATAATATGTTCATATAAAAGTGATTCATGGTTTCTAGGACATTGCGAACATATGCCGTCGAGCGTCGACATCGACAAATTAACATTAACGATGATGGATATTGGCTCTAACCGAAGCTATAAGTCTATGCCATACATCTCTACTAATAAATCTGATAGTGATAAAGCTGCGAATGTGAAGCTAAATCAAACAAGATACTCATGAATCATATTAATTAAGTGTATGTAAATACTGGTTAATAAATATATAAGACCAAATTCGAACAGTGCGTTATGCTAATGAAAAATTATAAATCCAAAACTTTTTTCTGCGTCAATTAATGGGCAATTCGAGCTAGGTTTGGGTTAAATCTATGAGATCATATCAGGAATGAGTAGATCCATATATAAACAAAAAATAACGATATAATCTCGAAACTAATATAGCAATGGGCTGGTCATATTTATTAAGGATGCCGGGAATTGCGCTAATGATTTTAGCGATCTCACGTAGAAAAGGCTAACAGATAATACATCAACATTAACTATTTGAGGTTCGATCCTTATAACACGAAATATAATATAGTAGACGCGGATCTATCCAAACCAACATTAAGACGTCGCAGAAACTAAAGATAGTTAGTGTGACAAGCTCACCCATCTATAGCAGTCACAAAAGAGCCCCCTTTTACGTGATTATCGCGTTGTAAGTACATCCGGTATAAAAACTAATGAGATGATATTTGACTACTTACGTCCCCGACAACATTTCCAATAATATCTAACATATTTGATTTAATTGGAATTCAATGGTGCTGAAAGGGAATACAAAGAGGATTCTTCTGCTGTAATCCGATTTTGTACAAACATGGGTTATAGCAAAATAATTCTATCATTGCATATACATTTTAAGGGTTGCTTAGTTACAAAAAAATTTGATTTACAAGTTCACTATCACAGATAGCTAGCAAATTGAATCTATTGAACCAAATTGAAACTATTACCCCCATCCACAGTCCATCCTGTCTCCGGAATTCAGATTAACCTAATAGAGACAAAACACAGTTTATAAGAGTGAACGAAATTAAAGCGTGTTTTTCTTTCCAGGAAACTTCGAAAGATGAAGCTCTGCACATATTTACTGCTGAGTTTCTTGGGTAAGTTACTTTCTATTTCTTACGTATTTATACAGCGTAACTAAATCAATATAACCTATTTTTTTTACCAGAAAATAAGCAATTCATATTTTATTCATCGACTGTATTTTTTTTTCATAAAACACTGTCCACAAGGTTAAAAAATAATTTGGTTTTTTTTTAACTTGTAATGTCACTGATTATTAGATAAAGTATTATAAGATAAAATAAAATTTAGTGTAAACCATATTTAATAACCATTAAATGTAAGAATAAAAAAACCCGTTTGTTTAACACCAAAAGGAAAGTAATAGCTTACCTACTTTTAAAAAAAGTAGATGTTGATATTATAAAACTTATAATAAGTAAAAATATAGAAATAATTCATATTAAAGATAAAGATTCGCGGATGAACAAATAATATACATACGCTACACACACATACTACACTTATTTTAGCTTTTATTCTGTATTTCAAGTAAAAAAGGTAAAAATGTCTATTTACCGACAATATCACTAAGTGCTTTTAAGGCGAGTGAATAGGCATTACTTAGATAAGTAATCGCATTAATTGGTTTTCATCAGATGAACTAGCTGATAATCAACTTTTAGTTAATGAAATAACAATAGCTTTTTTTAATTTTCTGTTTTAGTTTTTTAAGTTAGTTATATTTAATATTATTTACTTTGTGTATTAGTCCATTGTTTTTCTCATAAATAGAAATGTACAAAAACACATGTAACGTAAATAGTGGTGTAGGTAAAAAAATATGTGGTGTTTAAATTTTTAGATTAAAAAATGTATCTTAAAAGAGAAATAATTTGAATGCACCAATATATTTGTCATAAGAAACTATTTATAGCAACACCACAGAGGTCTCCAATAAATAAGAATAACGTAAGCGTAGAACCTTCGACCCTTACAAAAACCTATTTGTTCAATATAACACACGTTTCATTAACTAAGGGTAATGTAAACCGAACCGACTCTCCATAGGTCTGTTCAACGCAGACGGTCTTTGGGATAAAATATACGAAGTGCGCGAATTTATGGCTGCGTACCCGATCGACATCCTCTTAGTGCAAGAGACATTCCTGAAGCCTTTCCATCGCGATCCTAAGATAGCAAACTTTGTCTTAATCAGAAATGACCGACTCACTGGCCCTCTTGGAGGCACAGCAATTTACTACAGGAAGTCTCTTCACTGTACTCCTCTAGATCCCCCTCGACTTACTAATATCGAGGTCTCAGTATGTCAGTTAGGGATGACCGGCCATCAGCCGATCACATTAGCATCAATCTATCTCAGTCCGTCAAAAACTCTCTTGGAAAGCGACATTAGGACTTTGTTAGGACTTGGAGACGCCGTCTTACTAGGCGGTGACTTCAATTCAAAACATAGTCAATGGAATCGATCGTCTCCAAATGCCAATGGCAATCTTTTACATAGGCTCAGCAACTCTGCGTTCCTGAACTTTGATATTCTGGCTTCAGACGAGCCCACGCGATACTCTCGGCCTACCCATCCCATTCCGACTGCCAGTACCATCGACATGGCACTAATCCAAAATATTACCCTTCAGCTACATAGCATACAAGTCATTCATGACCTAGACTCGGACCATCGCCCAGTCTTACTTCAGCTAGGACCCCCTCCAACCGCGGTTTCTCGAAACAAAACCATTATCGAATGGAAAAAACTTAGCGAGCGTCTCCAATTTCTTGATTCAGACCACCTCAAAAAGATTCCTGACCGTATAGATTCAGTGGAAACTGCAAAAACAGCGACCACTCATCTCACAGCTCACTTATGTGATACTCTCAAGGATTGCTCTAGGGAAATTCCCGATAACTTTCGTTGTCGAGAACTACCAGATGATCTGCGAGAATTAATTGCTAAAAAACGTGCTGCCACTAGGGCACGCGACAGATACCCGACCCGAGAAAACCGGAGTGCGCTCAATAGATTACAGAAAGAGGTTAAAGAAAAATTAACCTCTTTCCACAACGATTCCTGGAATAAAAAGCTCTCGGAGATCAAGCCAGGACACCAGGCCTACTGGTGCTTGGCAAAATCTCTAAAAGCCGATGGGTACGCAGCCACCCCTCCACTACTTCGCCCGAATCTCCCACCTGCGTTTGACGACGCTGAAAAGGCCGAATGCTTGGCAGACAGCCTGGAAAACCAATGCTCTCCCAACCCTAGTGTACCCGAATTCACCGAATTCCACTCCAGAGTGGAAAAGGTGGCAGACAATCTTTCCGCAACGACTCCCGAAAGTGAGCCGTTACTTCCCACTACCGGAGAAGAAGTCCGAACCATAATTAAAAACCTCCACTCCAAAAAAGCTCCCGGTCCTGATTCCATCTCTAACAGGGCACTGAAGTGCCTTCCCGACCAAATCATCCACCTACTGGTACTGATTTTTAATGCCCTCCTTGCCGGATGCTCCTTTCCTAACGAGTGGAAAGAAGCTACAGTGATAGGTATCCCCAAACCGGGAAAGCCTCGAAATCTCCCGACTAGCTATCGTCCCATTAGTTTGTTAAACAGCCTAGGAAAAATATACGAGCGAATTATCCTTGCCCGATTAAAATCCGTAGTCGATACTTATAATCTCCTTCCCAACGAACAGTTCGGATTTCGTCCAAAACACACCTGTGTTCAACAAGTGCACCGCCTCACGGAGCACATATTGCAAGGTTTGCAAACCAAGCAGTTTACAGGTGTCATATTCTTCGATGTCGCCAAAGCCTTCGATAAGGTCTGGCATGCAGGCTTAATCCACAAGTTGCTCCTATTAAATATACCTGACAGACTCGTACTTATCATACGAAACTACCTCACTAATCGTACATTTCGGTACCGCGTAGACGGCACTCTGTCGTCTCGCCGCCCTATCCGTGCCGGTGTCCCTCAAGGATCTGTGCTGGCACCCCTATTGTACTCGCTCTACACGAGTGACATTCCACGGGCGCCTATTAAAGAGCGCACTCATCTTGCTCTTTTCGCGGATGACACCGCTGTATTTACTACATCTCGCCAACCTCAAGTTATCACTAGACGTCTCCAGAAAGCGGTAAACAGCCTCGGTCGCTGGTTCCGTCGATGGAGAATCGAAATAAACCCTGATAAAAGTGCAGCTATGCACTTTATCGGTAATCGTTTCCGATCTCACATAGACACACCTACGGAAATTTCCCTTTACGATACACCAATTCACTGGCAACAGAAAGTCAAGTACCTAGGTGTCACCTTCCAACCTTCCATGACCTTCCACGAGCACATACGCACAGTCTGCAATAAGGCTGCGTATGTCATGGGACGACTTTATCCGATGTTATGCAAGAAAAGTAAAATGTCACTCCGCAACAAAGTGACACTCTACAAAACTTGCATAAGACCAATAATGTCCTATGCGAGCGTTGCGTTCGCGCACGTTTCAAAGGTCAGATTGCTCACGCTCCAAAGAATGCAGAACCGATTTATGCGTACAGCCACTGGTTGTCCGTGGTTCATGCGGAACGTTGACCTCCATAAAGACCTCGACCTTCCTACCATTACTCACCTCTTTAAACGTTTTTCGAAGTCTTACTTCGAGAAATCCGAGGTACACCCGAACCCTCTAATTTCAGTTGCTTCCACCTACATCCCAGTTAGGTCTGACCATCGAAAATATAGGCGTCCAAAAAGCGTCCTATATGACCCTGACGATCAAATAACGATCGCAAACACAAAAACACGTAATACACACACACAGCGTCTTCGCCGGCGAAGACGAGGTCCCAGATTTCTGATATCGGTTGGTCGTGGCTTCTTGCCACCCTTCCGTCGTCGTATTGACTAATCAAAGTCATACCATCAGCCCTCCACTACACGTCGCCCTAAGCCGTGGTCCGGCCTCACAGGAGGCACCCTTAGGACGACGTTCCCCGACGCTAGTAGAGCTTCTGCGCCCTACTCCACGCATTTTGCAACCTCGGCGATGCTTCTGCGCTCGCCCGTCCCGCCCGGTGACGCTGTAAAAGCCGTTAGGGCTAACAGCATATTGTCAATTCGAAAAAAAAAAAAAAAAAAAAAAAAAAAAAGGGTAATGCAATGGACGTTAATTTGTTGGTGTAAGTGGAACGTGGCCTTTATGGCAAGTGGTAACTCTGTCTATAGTGTTATAACACTCACATAGTGTATTTTGAATTGAACATGATGGTAACCTAAAAATAACGGCATTTTTAAATGTTTCACAGTTGCTAGCTGTATAAAACTTAGTGGTCACAGAAAATTGTTACTTATTTACGTTATACACTGAACCTTTGCATTTCCAGAGATCGTGAGAAAATAGAAGTTTGCATGTAATTTTACGTTTTTTACTGTTATTTGAGGGTTCTAAGGAAACTTGCCGTGTGGTATCCGGCTGAGTAGAATAGACCATCCACATTTCTTACCGAGGTATCGTAAAAGACAACTAAGGTAAGATGACCCGCCGTGTGGTATCCGGCTGAGTAGAATAGACCACCCTCGTTTTTTTATTGAGGTATCCTAATAGGCAACTACGGTAAGTTGATATCAGGCAAGCGGCCAGTCATAAAATACCTAGCCAAATCCTGTAACATGTTTAGCCGACTTCTCTTAGAGTAGGATAAGGACACGAGAATAGTGACTAAAATTTTATTTTATTTTTGAAAGCTATTCACAATGTAAATTCTCTTCAGTGAATTCATCATTTAATATAATTATAGGCTGTAAACATTTTCTACACTAAGCATAGGAGTCTTTTGATCTACATGATTAAACAACGTTTGCAAATTTATATTGACTCATGAAGCTGCGATGAGGCGTTATTGATTGTTAAGATATCTATACTTTATATTAAACTAGCGGCCTGCCCCTGCTTCGCACAGGTATAAAATATATATCCCATGTCAGTCAGTGTAAAAAAATGATGAGACAATGTCTTTATATACAACATTCATAACTTTCTTATCATTAGACAATTTAAACTTGAAAGAAGGACATTTAGTTGCGCCTCCGGTCGCTGCTAAATTCGAAGTGCTTATAGGTCTAAGCGCGGCCTCCTCGCGGGATTTTAAATCTGTAATATCTCCGAAAATGTTCACTTAAATTACATGCTGTAAACGGCAATATTCATCTATATTAAATCAACAATTTATTTAAGGTACTCAATTGGATAAGGATTAATGCTGTATTGTATAAAAAATGCTTTGAACATAAGGCATCATTTTTCGTAAAAAGTAAATGAAAAAAACTGCTATTGTGGGTTATCCATAAGAGATAGATATATACCATCGCGGACTTTTCTGTAGACCTTTTTAAGGTGTACAAATATTTAGTACATCATTTTGATAAATCTCGTAGGGTTTAGCCTGCGTTTGCAATGTAAGCGGAAAAAAATGTAATTATTTACAGAAACCTCAAAAATTACATTATTTCTCTACTTCGTATTGAATGTTATTATACGTACAAACCTTCCTCTAGAATCACTCTCTCTATTAAAAAAAACCGCATCAAAATTGGTTGCATAGTTTTAAAGTTTTATGCGTACATACGGAAATATGGACTTTGTTTTATAATATGTAGTGATTATGGTCAAAAAAATCAAAAACAAACATTTCAAACTAATATCCACAAACAATTCATACTATTTCCAATTGGCCCTGAATGTTCGAGTTAAATTATTTTGTTTCCAACTCACCCAAATTATTTGCAAACTGTGGTAATAAATTTCGTACCTCGGGGATCTCTATATCTTCAGACGTAGATCTTTTGGGCGTGTGGCATTGTTATTTCAACACAATGTGGTCAGTTATACTGTTGAAAAATTACTGTATTATTGTTATTTAGGCTTATTATTTTTTACTGTTTATGATTTTTAAATATTTATTTTTATTATGCCATCCACAATATATACATTCTGAAGATACAGGATACATTTAAACAAAATGCTATATTAATTAAAGATAAAGATAAAGCTGTAAAAGCCTTTTGGGCTAAAACGTAATAACCATACGAAAAATAACAAAACAAACTGCGTATTGCTTATTCTAAACCATATTTTACGGAACATTATACTTGTAGCTTCTGTTATTTAATCTTTGCAATAAGTTATACATAAACCTGCACATATTTTTATCTGAAACTATATTTAACGGACCATGATGTTGTCTATAAATATCCAGTAGGTATTTAGTTTTCAGGAGTTACAAGTAGTGATAGTTTTTGTAAAATATATTTATCATTTACTGCTGATTTAGAACTACACAAGTATATTATATAGTATATTATATAGTAGAATAGACCACCTACATTTCTTAGCGAAATGTCGTAAAAGGCGACTAAGGTAAGTTGACCCGCCGTGTGATATCTGTTGAGAAGAGTAGACCACGCACATTTCTTACGGAGGTATTGTAGACGGCGACTAATGTAAGTTGACGTCAGGCAGGTAGCTGGTAGTAAAATAACTAGCCAAACATGTAACAACATGTTTAAAACATTTTGTGCCGACCCAATTTAAAGTGGGGTAACGGCAGGAAAATAATGAAGTCGGTTTTCTTACTTGGGATTTTTAAACTATAGCTTTAGAAAATTTTATACGGACGTATTTTTTTTAATTTTGTTTTTATTACCTTTAAGACTAAAGCATTCCGTAAATGAACTTTCAACTTACGGCAGACCGAGGCATACCACAAAAGTTCTGGATATTTGTTCTTATGGAGGCTCACAGGAATTTTCTTATGAAAGAATATTACTGTGGGAGTTTTCCAATTTTCTCCTATAACGTTATTAACGAATAAAATATGCGGTAATGTGTTTTAAATGCTTTACGTATTTCTTTAATATTGAAATTAATAAATTGATGTTCATCATGGGAAAAGAATTTGAGGGTAACATCCATTTATATATATCGTGATATAGAATTTGCTTTTAATTAAAGATTTGACTTGACTTTTAAAAGAAAAATTTATATATAGTGATAATAGACAACGTTGCTCAATGTCATCCTATTCCTATTGTATTAATAGGATTTTTATAGCCTATGTTACCGCGGCGTATTAGTATTATTTATGCCAAACTACATCGATAATGGTTCAGCAGATTCACCGTGGAAACGTAAGAGACGGACTGACAGATTTTTACTTTTATAACACTAGCTTTTACCCGTAACTTCTTTCGCGTGTTGTCGCGTGATAGGTTGATAATAGATGGTGCTTTTCAATTTCATCCTATTCCTGCAGAATTAAAAGTATATGTTGCCCCGATATATAAGGTATAATTGTGCCAAATTTCATAAATATTTATTTAGCGGATTCGCTGTGTAAGAGTAACAAAGATATATCCATAAAACCAAACTTTTGCATTTATAATATTAGTAGGCTTAGTATAGAATAGATGTTCAATATGTATTCAATTTGTTAGTTCCTTTACTGTACTTTAGTTACTGTGACTCGTAAGTAGGTATACTTTATCTCGCATCTATGAGTTTCTTCTGTAACAAAACGAGATGGGACAAGTTTACTCGTAAGCTCTCAACCGCACGCTGCGGGCTGTTGCAAAATGCAGTACTGTGGTCTGGCGTAGATTCAAAGTTTTTTAGCCAGTTTAGTGTTTTTGTTGCCGTTTGGAACTTGTATTATAATGAGTTTATATCATTAAAGTTTATTCTAGAGAAGAACTTTGTCTTATTAACGTATTAGGAACTATCTTGTGTCGTACATTATAAAACAGAGCATTTTGGTAGTAATGTTTTATGGAATCAATAGATGATCGCCATAATAGGTTTCATTATCGATAAATCATGTATTGGTAGATACGTAACAGCTGAAAATCTTTAAATTTGAATGGCGATAAGTGACGTATGTATAATAGATCGAAGCGCCGATGAAGGATGGAATATTAATAAAACCTCCTAAAGACGGGCAGACGAACAGACAGACAGACTAATAGACGGATAGTCGGACAGGCGGATAGACGGATAGTCGGATAGACGGATAAATGGCATAAAATCTTATGCTATTAATTCCTCATAAATCATAACCTTGGCCTCATCAAAGAAAATATACCTAAGTGTATATGGCTTGTATTTCTTCAAGAGCTATGCTTGTATTTCTTATTGCTTCACGAGGTCCATCTTAACAGTGAACAGAAATCGTTTCAAATAAAAGAAGTATTAAATTATATATCTTTAAGGGTTTATGAAAATGATCAACTCTAGAATCGATTCTTGTGGCCTTTTTATGGAGTAGAAAATTGTATTAGAGATATCTTTTCAGAAATAAATATTTTGACAATGTATTTTTAATTGTTCATACATTAAAAATTACAATATAAACTCGACTGGTCGCAATTTAAATCCGACCTCTCTTATCCTTACCATAATCCTCAACAGTATAAGCTTCATGAACAAGTGTCCCTTTAATTGCTTTTTTGAACTTGTTAAAAAGCAAGGCCAAAATAGATGATTGCAACTGAAGTAACATATATAGTCATTACACTTACCATGTTGAAATGGCATCTGTCAAACATCCTACAGTTGCTGCTGTACAAAGGTTTTTAAATGTAGAAAGAGTCGTATATTCTCTAGCTTATGGGTACATGACATTGAATGCAAAAAAAACTGATGCAAAAACTGAAAACTGTCTACGGTGGCGTGCCTTAGGCAGAACCTCCATTCAGTAGCTTATGCAAATGCAATGTTACCAGATGATTAGAAGAACTAAATAAATAAAAATACATAACCATATAAATTTATTAAGGCGTCCTTGCAGACTTAAACATAATAGCACGCTTAGTATTAAAGTGACCTAATTCAAAATTAGGCATAATTGAGTTACATACATTCATCATTCTCCTGCTCTCCCACTCTAAGTGGGGTCAGCACAACATATTTTGAAATGCTGTTAAATGATTTGGTATTTTACAACCGAACGCCTGTCTAACGTCCACTTACCTTAGTCGCCTTTTACAGCATCTTGGTAAGAAATGAATGAGTTACCTTGCTCTTCCAAGTTATGGGCCACAAAACTTTTTTTAATTACGTCACTTTAATACTAAGATAGAGATATATAATAGTGGTTTTTTTTGTATTTCTGAAGCTTTCATATTAGTAGCTTGCTTTCTTTGATATTAGTATCAAATATGATCCAATATTTATTATTTACCAAAATTTCCACTTAACACTACTTATACTCGGCTAAAATTGGCTTAACATTTGTAAAGCACTTAGCTTAAGATTTCAGTGGGTTGAAACTTCATCGGGCGTGAGATTTCGGTAATCCTCTGGTCGATATATACTCATGATTATGATTATATATGATGATGATGATATATGATTGTTATGATGTTGATGATGATGATGTGACATATGTTACACATATCCCTAGAATTATGTGCGTGTGATAAATTGTAAATACGAATTAAGCACAAAAGTTTTAACAGAAAAATTCAATGACCCCTGTCCGGGGTTTGAACTCGTGACCCCATTGGAAGGTCACATTATCTTACCAATTGCCTATCACAGCTTAAGTTGGAACAGTAAAGTAAAGTAACGGCCTGGTACTGTCCAATTGCTGGACATAGGTCTCCTCTCTTTGGGGAGAAGGATTGGAGCTAAGACCTACCACGCTGCTCCAATGCGAATTAGTAGGTTACACATATCTTTAAAATTCTCTAGAGATATGCAGATAAGCGATAAGCGTGTGATTAAATTGCAATTATCAATTAGACACATAAATGTCAACAGAAAAATTCATTGGTCGGGGATTCATTGGCCGGGGATTTGAACCCGTGTTTGAACAGTCAAATCCCTAGAATTCTCTAGAAATATGTAGGTTTCCTCACGATGTTTTCCTTCACGGAAAACGTCTGATAAGTTGAAAATATAAATTGGGCACATTAGTTTAAATAGAAAACTCATTGGTGCCTGCGCAGGATTTGAACCCGCGACTCTTCGTAAGAAAGAGAAAGACTTTTGAAAGAGTCGCACGATTTCACCGCTGGGCTATCACAGCTTAGTTAGTTTAGTTTGAATACTTTTTCCAAATATTTATCGACTATTCACATGCACGCACGCACATGCAGGCACATAAGTTTAAATAGAAACTCATTGTTGCCCGGGATTTGACCCGTGACCCCTCGTAAGAAAGGGAAACACTATTGAAAGAGTCGCCCGTTTTCACCGCTGGGCTATCACAGCTTATGTAGTATTTTATTTTGTATAATTTTTCCTAATCTCAAGCGTCTATTCAAACGGTAGAAATAGAAACAACGTTCAGTTTGCGAACAATATTGCGAACACGAGTCCGAAAATGCTCTTCGGTACAATTAAAACCACAATGCGGATTGTTTAAACCGCTTTGAGATTGGAGTTGGTCGGTTACATTACAACTGGTACGTAATTTACCCAAATTTATTTGTGAAGTGTATGTTATATTTTACAACTGTAATCTTAATTCAGATGAATATTTTCTCAGTGTAATATATAATGAATATAATATATATAATGAATGTGAACTATTTGCAGTAATATTGTAAAGAAGAAAAATTTGTAAGTATTTTTATAATGTTTTCACACAAAAACCACTGGATCGATTTCAAAAATTCTTTCACCATTGGAAAGCTGCTTTTACTGAGCAACAAAGGCTATATTACATTTTCAAAATAAATAGGGATCCGTGTAAAAGAATAAAAATTACGCGGGTGTAACCGCGGAATTTTACTAGTATTAAATAAAGTAAAGTATTAGGGGAAGACCGCCACGTGGTATCCGGCTGAGTAGATTAGACCATCTTTATATCTTACCGAGGTGTCGTAAAATGAGACTAAACTAAGTTGACCCGCCTTGTGATATCCAGCTGAGTAGAATAGACCATCCTTATTTTTTACCGAGGTTTCGTAAATGCGACTAAGGTAAGTTGACCCGCTGTGTTGTATCGGGCTGAGTAGAATAGACCACCCTCATTTCTTACCGAGATGTAGTTTAATGCGATTAAACAACGCGAAGGTAAGTTAACCTCAGGTAGGCGGCCGGCCGGTAAAACAACTAGCCGGAACATGTAACACATGTTGTGCCGGACCCACTTAGAGTGGGATAAGGGGAGGAGGATGGTGAGTTTATAATAAGTCAATATTTACAACTTGTGTTATTATAAATTAATATTAACAAATTATTATAATCAACTAACTGCCCGGCCACGTGTTGCTGTGACTCCAAGCTAAAAAGTTAGGAAAAATGTTACGATCGCCACCAAATTTTACAAGATTATCCGATGAGTCATTTTTAATATTGTCTGAAAATTTCATTAAAACCGGTCCAGCCATATCGAAGTCTATAAAGGACATACAGGCAAACATAAATTTTCATATATAAAACAAGTTTGTTTTATAACCTATCTAGTACAAGGTTCTAATTAATCGAATACAGACAAAAACAAACTTTCGATCTTGTAGTAAAAAAAAGGTCATTTATCTTTCCCTCGACCTAGTATATTTCGGCATTCAATCGGGGTCTATTTGTAATCTCGCCCCTATATATTTTATCACGTTAGACTAATCATTTCAATTTATATGTGACACAATCAGTTTTTACGCGAATCAATTGCTTAGTTTCACAGCTCGCTAATAATACGAGTTAATAAAATTCTTGTAAGCTAATAAATAAACAGATAGGTAGGTGATAGAATAAATTTGTTAAGCAATTAATTATTCCTGGTTAGTATTTTAACTAAAACACATTTTATCTAGATGACGATGTTTTGTTTTTTGATCATCATCAGGCAAACCCCTTATGGATCATCTTGAGTATACCTCATTGGTATCTCGGACTCGCATCGACTAAAACAACCTGAATGCTCCACCAAGCGGTGGCCGGGACAGGGTACCGTTGGACACATTGCTCTCATCCCCGCCAGCAGCAACTGTAAACCCCCAGAGATTTAATAGATGAACTGTTTTAATGTGTATTTAGGAATCATAACATCATATTACCAATGACATGTCAGAAGAACTAGAATATAAACACCACACAGGTCTAATATTCGTATCACAGAACGTCTCCATAGACAAGTTTTCTAACTCTATTTCTTCATCTAAAGCACAGGGTGTTAATTATTCATCCATCAGATTAAGGTCAGATTGACCTATAAACCCTCCAAATTTCGAGAAAATTAAAAAAAAACGGATAAATGTACTTAGATACGAAAATCAGTAATTTAGTGATATATAATATTTTGTTGAACCAAGATCATGATTTTCACGTCTTTGGATCCGCTGAATACTTATACAAAGTTTTTTTAGACCATAGGCCGTTTTAAATTAAATATAATTAAACAAAAAAAAAATTATTCCGTTTTAACACCTCGGCTGATTGCCTCTGCAGGTGACAAGAGGGCTGGCTCCTTTTTCGCACAAAGAATCAGCTTTGCGATTCAGCGCGGAAACGCTGCCAGCATTCTTGGGACCATCCCACGTGGGCATGATTTGTATAGTCCTAGCGTGTAAGTAATTTAAGATGGATATAACTTGTACATTTTTGCTGTAAATAAAAAAAAAATTAAACATTCTAAAAAGCTTAATTAAGTTATCACTCTAATCATTTTAGAATTAGATAGAATGAGATAATGAGTCAAAAGGAAAAAAAGTAATTAAAAATATTAAATAATCAGTCTTCGTTGCCGTCTGAGTAGAATTCATCCAGCTGAGTAGAATAGACCAACCTCATTTCTTAACGAGGTGTTGTAAAAATTGGCAAAGTTTATTTGATCCGCCGTGTGGTATTCGGCTGAGTATACCGCCACCTCATTTCTCACCGATGTGTCGTAAAAGGCGACTAAGTTAAGTTGACGTTAGGCAGGCAGCCGGTCGTAATTTGACTAGCCAAAACATGTAACATGTGTAAATAAACATGTCGTGGTGACCCCACTTAAAGTGGAATAGGGAAAATGATGATGTTACTTAGCCTAAGCTGCTAAAAAGAAATCACAGCTCGCTTTCCAAATCAAACTTTACTTTATCAAACAAAAAAAGTAAATCAAAAATACGGTCTACTTCAAAACATTTCACGCGCATGAGGATTTCATCAAACAGACGGGCCTTTGTAGCCCATTTATTATACGGATATAATGCATGTTCAAGTTGAGTTTAGCTTCCTTAGGGGCTGTCAGAACGTAGCAAGTTTGTTTGCAGACAGTTAGTGAATTTTACGCGCGGCTGCAGACACCGGCTTGATACACCTATTGAGGAACATCAACTCTCAATTTATAGTTGATTCAGTTTGTAGTTAGCGCCCATGACGGGTTGTTTGAGCGTGAATTGGTCTAACTTTGGTGTTCTACAACTTCGAATATATTTTATAGATAGTAATAGTTTTCCTGTACCTTTGCTACGTTTTTGGTTGGAGTTTAGGTGAACTTTATATCAGGGTAGGACCATACAATATTAAATCGAATTTTAGATATGAAATAATCAGTTGATTCAGTGAGGCATTTTAGCCACAAGAACTATTTTAAGTTTTTTTTTTAAATAGACGATTTATAGAGATCCATGATCGTACACGCCATGATAACCTTGGCCTAAAAATTAGATACGATACAACAAAACAGGTGCGAGTGCAAGGGAGACAAAACTATAATGTTATTCTTTTCTTCTGTTTTTGAATAAGCACGCCGTCCTAGGTCAGTCAACCATAAGTATCAAAGCGAATCCTAATTCATCAAATTCCAAATCATATTTATTTTCTAAAAATATTTTATCCAGCTGAGTAGAATTGACACATTTCTTGCCGAGCTGTAGTAAAAGGTGACTAAGTAAATTGTCACGTCATGTGGTATCCTGCTGAGAATAATAGACCACCCTCTTTATTACTGAGGTGTCGTAAAATAGTACTAATGTAAGTTGATGTCAGAGAGGTGGTCGGTCGTAAAATAAGTAGCCAAATCATGTGACAACATGTTTATAAAATGTTGCGCTCACCCCATTTAGAGTGGGATAAGGGTAAGAGAATGATAATGATGAAAAAGTAACAAATTGTTTCATGTATTTAGTGAAATTCTTGCGTCTTTTTAATCAAAAAGAACCGTAGATTTAAAACGATAATACTCAAAATATTTTTACCGACAACTTTGTAATAAAAAATTTGCACTTGACAAAAATGTCGTGAACTTAAACAAGACGTGTTTATTCGGCGAAAAGTTAAAGAAGTTACGTTTGCATGAATAAAAAGTCATGGCATAAGTTTGAGAATTTTTTTACATTAATTTGCCCATTTAACTTTATTGCTACCCTTAAGTTGAACATTCGAACAATCAAAAGCCGTGGTAACTTATTGGTCGGAATACAGAATTTCCAGGGGTCTTGTGGTTCAAACTCCGGGCTAGACACTTATGAGTTTTGTATACAAATTACCGTGCCTAAGTGATCATGCCTTAGTCGTCTTTTACGACACCTCGGTAAGAAAAAAGGTGGTATATTCTACTCAGCCGGATACCATACGGTGGATCAACTTAACTTAGTCGCCTTTTACGAGACTTCGGTAATAATAAGGGTGGTCTTTTCTACTCAGCCCGATACCACACGACGTAAAGTGTAATAATAAAAGATATAATAAAATAAAAGTAATTTAACTAAAAATATAATATCAAGTGCTTTACGATTTAATTAAATTTTTGAAAAAACCTGTATATCCTTAATTAAGGGATATAACATGTACCTAATAAACAGCTGCAAATCTTTGGTATATAAAACCTACTAACTATTAAATAAACATAGCTTCTAGTAAACCTTAGAATGTAGAGTATTGAATAATAAACTTAGAAAACGATATGCGGTACAGGTTTATAAAAGTTTTTTAATTTCAATTTTCTATTTGAAAGCGACATACAATGAAAGAAAGGAAGCCATAAAAAGAAAAGCATACATTTTCTCTGCGAAGGAAACTCAAAGGATATTAACTCTTTCATAAAAGTAAGAAACTTGTACGACAATAGTGTCTAGCGTAAATGAGACCATTGATAACTTAAAAATACGTATGGAGTTTGTGAAGGCAATTTTACCATTCAAATATAGCAACGGGGAAAGAAAATTTCGTGTAGGAAGAAAAACGCATATTTCCTTACCAAGGATATTAAGTTCCAAGGAAACTTGTTACGAAAGCTTTGTACTTGTTGACCTGATAAGGTTTTTTATGCACTGAAGCTTAGTTGAAGAGTAAAAACGTGAGAAACGCATATAGGTCGTAGTACAAAAACTGAAATTGGGTAAAGAGGGAATTTTAGTTGGTGCAAACATAGTATATCTACTAATTTATTGTTTTCTTGTTTATCCTCCTGCCTCTATCCTACTTTTAGTGGGGTCGGCTCAACATGATGTCACATGATTTGTATTTTACGACCGGCCGCCTGCCTGACGCAAACTTACCTTAATTGACTTTTACGACAACTCGTTACGAAACGAGGGTGGTCTATTTTACTCAACCATACGGCAGCTCAACTCACCTTAGTCGCCTTTTACGACACCTCGGTAAGAAATGAGGGTGATCTATTCTATTGAGCCGGATACAACACGGCGTAACACCTGTCGTATTGTATAAATCAGAATATTAAGCAAAGAAAAAGACTGTTGAAAGGAGAGTACGTGAAAATGAGATAAGAATGTTAAGGTAAATCTATGGTGGGACAAGACGGCATAAAATACGAAATGAGTATATAAGTGCAAGTCTGAAAGTTACGCTCATTATACAAAAAAACTGATGGGTTGAAAATCGTGTTACCACCAAATAGTTTTAAATATGAATGTGGATGCATATGTGACTACAGAGAGGCCAAAAAAGTTGGATTGTTTGAAATATGACATTCATATTAAAGGAGAGAGGACAAGAGTAAAAAAAGGAGAATGATTATAGACGCGAATAAAAAAGTATGAATATAAAAAACGACGTAAAATAAATCTGTTTAACGCATTTAATAGCAGATAAAGAATTTATTAAGTCATTATTAAATAAACATACGGTTCGCATCGCGTTAAAATAGAATTACCTTTGTATAAGTTCGTTCGTGACCGCGGTGGATGCAACTCTGCCGAAACATCGAACCTTATACAAAGGTAATTCGATATTGTCGCTATGTGAACAGTATATTTATGTAATAATCAGGATTAAATCATCATCCTCCTGCCCTTATCCCACCCTAAGTGGGGTCGGCACAACATGTTATAAACATGCTGTAACATGATTTGGCTGCGTTTTTACGACCGGCCGCCTGCCTGACGTCAACTTACCTAAGTCGTATTTTACGACACCTCGGTAAGAAAGAGGGTGGTCTATTTTACTCAAACGGATACCACACGGTGGGTCAACTTACCTTAGTCACCTTTTACGACACCTCGGTAAGAAATGAGGTTGGTCAATTCTACTCAGCCGGATACCACACGGCGGGTCGACTTACCTTAGTCGCCTTTTACGACACCTCGGTAAGAAAAGAGGGTGGTACTATTCTATTCAGCCGGATACCACACGGCGGAATAATCAGGATTAAATCATGTCATCTATATACAAATTTCTGTCTATTCATGGTGGGTTAAATTGGGTGAACAGGTGTTACATACAAACAATCACATACTAACGTACATCCATACATACAAAGTTACTATATACATACATACAAATTCCAAACGTAAAAATTCTTAGAATCTCTCTGCAAAGGCATCTGGTATCTTTTGTTTGAGGGTAAATGGAAACAAAAAGGGGTGGACTGTTAGATAAGTGTTTGAACCCTCGGTACTCAAATGCGACATCAAAGTTACCCTTTGACATTGCCAGTCAGCTACAATGCAAAATCATAAGTCCCCTAGTTGCTATATACTTGATCTATAATAAGCAATGACGTCTTCTGGTTTGAATACAGTCATCAGTTAAGTTAGCTACTAAGTTATATGTCACATGCTTAGTATTAAAGTGACCTAATTGAAAAAAGTTGTGTTGTGTTTTGTTGAAACTCGTGATTCTTATAGAGACCAATAACTTAGAAGAGCGAGGAAATACTATTTTTCATAGTTAGTATATAGTTCATAGCGTGATGGCATTAAAACAAGAATTACAATGTATTTATTCAATTCAAGTCAAGTAAGCCTTATTTTGAATTAGGCCACTTTAATACAAAGCGTGCAAGGCAATTAGAAGCGAAATAATATATACCTAAATAATAATAAATAAATTACACACACGGTCGTCTGTCCCCAAAGTAAGTAACTTAATACTTGTGTTAGATAGACAACTGGTGAATATATACTTATATAATTTTTAGATACATACTTCAATATAAATATACACCCAGGCTCAAAGATCAACAAATTCATTTATAGAATATGTTGGCCCTAGGCGAGAATCGAACCCGCGATCCGCGGAGCTGAAGGCAGGGTCACCACCCACTGCGCCAACGGGACAGTCATTGAAGGCAGGACCACTAAATTAGAAGCGAAATAATATATTATTTCACTTTGCTATAGATTTCTTGAGTTAGAGACTGGAATAACGATGATACGGTGCATTATACATTATTATAAATTTGGATTTTATTGCAGATTATAGTAATATATTTTGTCCCTTATAACCGTAATGTACTATTAATTTAAATTTTCCGGAACAATTGCACAACCTTTTAGCGAAAACGGTACATAAATAAATTAATTAGATTTTGTGAGAATAAATCAAATACAGGCAATGCCAATGTCGATGCAAAGCTGCAAACAGGAGCTAGTATAGACTATTTAGAACCATTTAAACTGAACTTATGTTAGGCGAAGTGCGACTATTTTTTTTCTATAAAATTTTAAAGATTTTTGAAGAAAAATCCGAAGTTATGTCATTATTTGCTAATAATCGGCCATTTTGAAGCCAAAGTCAATTATTTTTTATTTTATTTTATTAAACTAATGTGTAAACAGTGTAATAAAACATGATTAAGGTATCTGTGTTAAGAGATATTTTTTTTACAGATATTTGAAGTCAATCATTTCTTTTAAGATCAGAGAAAGCTGATTTTTGATGGCATTTAAAAAAAAAATAGATTGTGCTTTTTTAGTTCAAACATTTTATTAAATATGCCTGGTCATTGTTCTTTATTTTGAGGTATCAACTATGCGGATAGCCCGCAAATTATTGAAATTAAGATCTACAAACTAAATTGCGAGAGAAAATTAAAATTTATAGGCGAAGTAATTAAAACAAAATTTTAATGAAAATCATTTATTTTTCGTGTTCAAAATGTCCGCCGCGGTGTCTAACACAGGTCCGGCCCGTCTTATTATTTCTGTTGTTGTTATTTTCAACGTCATGTCCATTTACATTGGTCGGGTTACAAGCTCGTGCGAAAGATTCCTGACCAACTGAATCCTACGGCCTTTGTTAGAAGAGTCCCTTCACTCTTCTAACAAAGGCTGTAGGATTCAGTTTTGTCGTTTTCTTCTCAACTCAGACATTGAAGATGCATGGTTCCTGAAGTCAATCTTGTGGACAGATGAAAGTAAATTTTCAAGGGAAGGCATTATTAATTTCCATAACCTTCATCTATGGGCTGAAAAACATAATAATCCACATTGGAAAACGCAAAAATCATTCCAAAAGAAATTCTCGGTCAATGTGTGGGCCGGAGTTATTGGCAAAATTTTGATTGGGCCTCATTTCTTACCAGATAATTTAAATGGAAATAATTATTTAGAATTCCTGCAAAATGATCTTCCAGAGCTTGTAGAGGAGTCTGGGGCCTTGATATTCGTTAACGACCGAGAGCTCATTTTCAACAAGATGGTTGTCCAGCGCATTGGACATTAAATGTACGGGAGCACTTAAACAATTGTTTCCCCAATAGCTGGATCGGCAGAGATGGGCCCATCCCTTGGCCCGCCCGTTCACCTGACCTGACTCCGCTTGACTTTTACGTGTGGGGTCGGGCTACACATTTGTGTATACTAGTATACACAAATGTGGAAATAAACACAAAAGAAGAATTAATTGACAGAATTAATTCAGCGTTCGCGACGATGAAAGTGGAAATGAAGTTAAAGATAACGACAACAGAAGTGAGAAGTCGGGCCCGTGCTTGTGCTAGAAACCGCGGCGGAC
This sequence comes from Morpho achilles, assembly GCA_947086495.1. NCBI lineage: Eukaryota > Metazoa > Arthropoda > Insecta > Lepidoptera > Nymphalidae > Morpho > Morpho achilles. Next base: position 10,746,825 of record CAMTZB010000020.1, read on the forward strand.
ATTTTGAACACGAAAAATAAATGACTTTCATTAAAATTTTGTTTTAATTACTTCGCCTATAAATTTTAATTTTCTCTCGCAATTTAGTTTGTAGATCTTAATTTCAATAATTTGCAGGCTATCCGCATAGTTGATACCTCAAAATAAAGAACAATGACCAGGCATATTTAATAAAATGTTTGAACTAAAAAAGCACAATCTATTTTTTTTTTAAATGCCATCAAAAATCAGCTTTCTCTGATCTTAAAAGAAATGATTGACTTCAAATATCTGTAAAAAAAATATCTCTTAACACAGATACCTTAATCATGTTTTATTACACTGTATACACATTAGTTTAATAAAATAAAATAAAAAATAATTGACTTTGGCTTCAAAATGGCCGATTATTAGCAAATAATGACATAACTTCGGATTTTTCTTCAAAAATCTTTAAAATTTTATAAAAAAAAAATAGTCGCACTTCGCCTAACATAAGTTCAGTTTAAATGGTTCTAAATAGTCTATACTAGCTCCTGTTTGCAGCTTTGCATCGACCTTCCAAACACCCTGTATAATAAGTATAGATTGAGACTCTGCCATGGAGTCAATGTGCAAAAACTTTTTATCCGTTTTAACACCACGATGAATTGCCTCTTCAGACAAGAGGGCTGGCTCCTTTTTCGCACATAGAATCACCTTAGCGATTCAGCTCGGAAACGCTGCCAGCATTCTTGGTACCATTCCACGTGGGCATGATTTGTATAGTCCTAGCGTGTAAGTAGTTTAAGATAGATATAACTTGTACATTTTTGCTGTAAATAAAAATAAAAAAGGATAGATTAAAGGATGTATTCGGGCAAACCTAATACTCATATAGATACTGGTCAAAAAACCCTAAAAAAAAACGTATATTACAAATATACCGTATCTAAAACGTGTTATATCGTTTTTAAACAATCTTAACTTCTTAATATGCATGTTCTAGTACTAGTATATGCCAGCGGTTGCCCCACGTGATAAGTTTTGTAGATCTACAATTATCTAGTACATTACCTTAGTATCTCTGATCCCCTATTCCTTCCGGAAAATTGCAATATCTTTTAGTAAAAATCGTAAAGAACCGTTTAGTAGATTTAGAGAATGACATAAAGACAAAGAGCTTTTGGAGACTTTGTTTTATAATAAGTATAGATATACACCCAAAGAACCTATATACTATACTGCTATAATACTATATTATACTATACTATACTGTACTGTACTATACTATACATGGTTTAAATTATGTTGTAACGACCCCATTTAGTGTGGTATAGGGGCAAGAGAATGATAAAGTTATAATATATTGCACGCTTAGAATTAAACTGGCCGATTTAAAAATTAAGTTTGAGTTAGATACATTGATATCCTTATTTCAATGCCATTTATGACATTACGCCACGAATTATTAAAAAAGCTAGTATTTTCTTGATCTTTAAATTATAGGCTCTTGACTTTTGTAGGCGTTACGTTACGCTTACTGCAATTTGAATAAAAAAGAAATTTTTGAATTCAGTCATTTTACTACTAAGCGTGCGATATATATGTTGTTAATTGTACAAAAAGTGCTTACCTATACCACCTGATCAGTGAATCCAATAGACATTTTTTTTTTAAATAATTAGGACATATTTACAAAATATCAAATTTAATTGCATTGAATTTTTTTTATAAATATTTAAATCTATTCACTCTAAATAAAAATAAAGGAAATATACATTTTACGATGGCTGAATAGAAACTAAGTATATGAGATTAGCGTAATCCCATCCTTGGTGAAGTTGGTAACTTGCTTAAAGTCTTAGCTAAGTACTTTAAAAATTGAAGTCAATTTTAGTCGGGAGCTTGGGACAGTCTCTTGTGTAACTTATACTCGATGAGTTCTTAAATATTTCATAAAATTCAATATGAACTTTAAGCGACTAGTAAGTAAGCTTAACTGTACTAATGTAGTTATAGGTTTCCTATATGTAATTTTTCATATTACACACATCCGAAATCCTTTTTTGATTATATGCAGGTTTCTTCACATTATGAATATAGAATTAATCAAGAAGAACGTTTTTGAATATACAGCTAACCAAAATATTAGTGTCATCTAAACTGTTTCACGATGTCTTCAAAAGCTGTCTGTCTGTAAGCGATCGATTTTCTCAAAATATACTAAAGGATTTTTGTACAGTTTTTACTAAAAGGTATTCTTCCGACAGGTTTACATTAAAGTACATTACGGTTTTATGTAAATTGTGCTGAAAAGGTCGCGCAGACGTTAGTGCTGCGTAAATCAAAAGAGATACCCTTAAGTAATTTACTAGAGAATTGTAGATCTACAAAAATACTACAAAAAAGTCTGGAGCAGCATATCTCTATCTCTTATGGTTAACTCACTATAACTAATTTTACGTTCAAAATTTTAATTAAATCAATTCATCATAAATTTCAACGTGAAGCAGGAGGATTAGTTAAATGTAGGCATTCCTTAAATGTTCTTAGGCATTCCTTCAGCTTCAGTGCTTAGTCCCCTGGATTTTGCTGGTTCCTGTTAAAATGGAATGCGACCATATAGATTTTTTAGAGTTTTAGAATCTGTGGCCGATGCTCCGGTATACACAATCCTTTTTACCATATCGATCGGTTTTAATACTTTCATCTTTATAATGAGCTTACCTTTGCAATATAAAAAAAAATCTATATATATAATAAATAAATATATGGGACACTTACACACATCCGTCCCCAAATTAAGTTAATACTTGTGTGGTAGACAGACAACTGGTGAATATATACTTATATAAGTTTTAAATACATACTTAAATACAAATATACACCCAGAATCGAAGACCAACAAATTCATTTATAGAAAATGTTGGCCCTTCGGTTGGAATCGAACCCGCGATGAAGGCAGGGTCACTACCTACTGCTCCAACGGGCCAGTCAAAGTCTATAGCAAGCTACAGTAGGTTGTTTATAATAATTTTGTTTGTATAAACGTATTTTTTGGGTTATATGGGGTCTAAATATGTAATAAAAACTTGTAAACGCTGGGTCTAAATATTTACCGCCGTGTGGTATCCGGCTGAATAGAATAGTACCACCCTCTTTTCTTACCGAGGTGTCGTAAAAGGCGACTAAGGTAAGTCGACCCGCCGTGTGGTATCCGGCTGAGTAGAATTGACCAACCTCATTTCTTACCGAGGTGTCGTAAAAGGCGACTAAGGTAAGTTGACCCACCGTGTGGTATCCGGTTGAGTAAAATAGACCACCCTCTTTCTTACCGAGGTGTCGTAAAATACGACTTAGGTAAGTTGACGTCAGGCAGGTGGCCGGTCGTAAAAACGCAGCCAAATCATGTTACAGCATGTTTATAACATGTTGTGCCGACCCCACTTAGGGTGGGATAAGGGCAGGAGGATGATGATGTTTTAACAACATTTCAGCTCTCCCCTTTTTATCTTAATATCGTCATAAACTTGTTTAATGGCAAACAGAAAGAATTTTAATACGAAAGGGTCGTAGAAACAAAAGAATATAGACTATGACAAAATAGGAAATTGTTTACATCAAATATTAACTGAGCAATATGACGAAAATATGATAGATAATTTTAATCTCTGTCCAATATATCTTATGTCGATCTAAATTGAATAACAGGAGGAACCTTCTATTTTAGCTTAAGTTGGTATATTATATTGTATTGTATAGGTAGTAACAGGCTTGTATAAAATATAAATATATTGCCAATACATATGTCCCTTACGATACGATTTGAATCCGAGATCGTAGTAAAGAAAGTTTATGGTTAGTTAGGGATTGTTTTCGTTTCAGAATACTCAGTTATACCGAACAAAAAATATCAAAAAGATCTCTTTTTTTGAACACTAACTAATGCTGTTAGCCTTGAAGGCTTTAACAGCGTCAACAGGAGGACGCGCAGAAGTATCGTCGGATGTTGAAAAAGTGGACAGCGAGTTTCGAGCGAGCTTAAAAAAAATCCATTTATCTTAGCTAAAATTGAGACTGTGTACCCAGGGTGAAGCACCAGATAACACTACCGCTTTTTGCTTTTTTATTTGTTTTTTTGTTATATTAAAAAAAAAGTGAAATAAAGAGTGAGTTAAGTGAGTTAATCCTGTATTTATATTCCGAATCTCGGTTTTCTGAAATTTAGCATGCAGGAAGAAAAAAGAAAAATTGGGGGAAGAAAAATCGATCTAGCTAGGTTAAAAAAATCGTTTCATTTATTTATATATTTATTTATTTATTTATTAGGACATCCAGTAGTTGCTACATATAAAACTTACGTATAATAAAAATAGACACAAAAAATTAATTTATATGTACAACTTATGAAGGTGTCACGGCATGCACCAAAAAAATTTTAAACAATTTAAATAAAAACATAAAAACATTACATAAAGAAATAAGCAAACAGTTTAAAGTTAATAGGGAAAAAAAAACAATTACATTTTTGTAAACGAAACACATAAAGATATTATATTATTATCGATTGCATCAAATTAACCGTCTCTAAACAATCTTACTGTCTTTTTTTTGAATTTTCGTCCCTGTTTTTTGGCATTAAAAAAGTACAAAAATTTCTATTGAATATATAAATCATTATTTTTCGCGCGTCAAGTCAGCGTAGCTTATTCTTGGAACTGGTAGTCACGAGAAATCAAAATGCCCCGATGAAATGATGAATGAATGAAAAATGGATCGAGCCCCATCTACCCTATTATTTTTTCCTTTTTTTTAGGTTTCTTTATTATTTTGTAAAAAAATACCGAATAAGGCTCGGCCAATACGGTACTCTGAGGTATGTTACATCGTCCATTCGTCCTCTACATATATTTAATGCAATTTTGGTTAGTTTTAAAATTTGTATCCAGCCAGCCAGCAAATTTTATCTCTGGCTCAAATTGTATTAGCATACGCAGCAGTTAAATTAGCATTTGCCGTACATAAAGATAACAGTTGAAACAATATTACTTTACCCCTATGAGTCCTAGTTATAATTCGTACGTCGTAAAACTCCGGTACTCTAATCACACAACTTAGTTAAGTTGCGTTCTCATTGTTATATAGTTTTGTCATGTCTCATTTAAACGTTACTAATATTATTAATAAGTATTACTCGTGATGAGTTGAATAAAATTTTAATAGGAAATAATATGTCTTTCTTACCGAGGTGTAAAAGGCGACTGATGTAGTTGACCCGCCGTGTTTTATCCGGCGAAGTAGATTAGAATACACTAATTTCTTACCGAGGCGTCGAAAAATGCGACAATGCGAATGGTATCCAGAATAGAACGCTCTCATTTCTTACCGAGGTATCGTAAAAGGCGACTAAGGTAAGTTGATGCGCTGTGTGGTATCCAGTAGAATAGAACGCCCTCATTTCTTACCGAGGTGTTGTAAAAGGCGACTAAGGTAAGTTGACCCGCCGTGTTTTATCCGGCGAAGTAGAATAGATTTCCCCCATTTCTTAACGAAGTGTCGTAAATGACGACTAAGGTAAGTTGCGTCAGGTGGCCGCTCGTAAAATACCTAAGCAAATAACCTAATAAAATGTTTAAAACATGTTGTGTCTACCCACTTACAGTGGTATAGGGGCAGGAGAATGATGATGGCAATGACCCGTGATAAGTTGTGATAGCCCAGCGGTAAAACCATGCAAACCAAGGGGATCACGGGTTGAATCCCAGGCAGGCACCTGAGTTAATCTGTTTAAACTCATGAGTCTTATTTATAATTGCAATTAACACACGGTTTTCCGAGAAGGGACAACATCTTGAAGAAACCTATACATATATCTCTAGATATTCCAGATCTCAGATCTAGAAATTTTGGTATATTTATTACCTATCAATTCACATAATAACAGCAATAATACACAACCAAGGTATTATTAGATCCAATCCTTCTCTCCAACCACAGACAGAGGAGGACTATGCCCAACATTGGAATACTAAGAAGTTATTTTACTTTTTTGGTCATACCGCTGGGCTTTTACATCTCTCAAATATTTATTCTAAAAGATTTGTGAAAATAGTATTTATTGTTGTTGCTACATTTTATATTCAAAAATTAGAATAACTTAATTTAATATTTCTTAACAGTTACGTTTTTAGCATACAAAGCTCTTAGTTGTTTTATGAATTAAAGAAATAGACGTGACTAGAATAGAGCGAAATAAATTAATTAACTTTTGGGATCTCCGTCTGATTACTTTTGTGTAACTGAGTATATTAACAAGGGCTTACTTTATAAATAAAATAAGTAAGTAAGTAAGTAGCGGCCTGTTACTCTCTCACTGCTGGGCATTTTTTGGGGAGAAGATCTGGAGCTAAGACCTACAACGCTGCTCTAATGCGGATTGGTAGGCTACACATATCTCCAGAATTCTCTAGAGATATGCATGTTTTCTCACGATGTTTCGATCACGAGCCGGATATCATGGAGGTCGACTTACCTTAATCACCTTTTACAACACCTCGGTAAGAAATATGGGTGCTCTTTTTTACTCAGCCGGATACCACACGGCATGTTGTCACAGTATCTATTGATTTATTAATATGTAAAACTTATATATCTGCAGTGTATAAATCCATACAGATAGGGGATCATTAATGGTAAATTAATTCTCTTTTATTAAATTGTGAAATAAAATACCGAACTATCGCCAATTTATAAAAAAAAATCGTACCCCAAAAAGCTATAGAATATTAGAGAAAATTTAAGAATCATAAATAAAAAATATGGGTGTTAAATATAAATAATTTATACAATTAGGCGTTACTTTGCGGACGTCCATAATACAAAAGTAATGAGAATATTATTTTGTTATAATCCGCGATAAATTTTTTTTGCGCGATTTTAAAATATAAGTTATAGTATGTTAAATATAAGTCTAACGCTATTTTGCACCTGTTATAAATTTAAATTTCATAAAATTAATTTTACCACCTTCATTTCGCCAAGGTTTGGCAACGTGTCCTAATTCGATTTTAAAGTTACCTGCCAAGTTGTGTAAAAATTTTAAACTTATCGGAAATCTGTCGGGCGAAGCTTTCAAAGTGTTATCATTCGGATCAGTACGTACATACAAAATACGTAGCGTAACTTTATTTGGATATTATTTTATAACAAAACTAGCTATGCCTGCGGCTTTGTGTGTGTGAAAATCAGTGTTCAATAAAATTCCCGCGTGAATCCCGACCCCGCGTGGGAACCCTAATATAATGTAGTGTTACTCTACACATTCGTCAAAAATTGCATAATATTTAACTAAAAACCCTACAAAAATCCGTTTAGTAGATTTTGAGCAAAAAGATCGTTTTTTGAGACTGTTTTATAATAAAAAACGGAATTTAAGGATATAAAACAGTTAAAAATTTGTTACAAAATGGTCAATCATTTATCTTTACTAGATCAGGACTCGACTCGACTACAATTTATGGATAGTTATGGTCAAAAAACACAATTTTTTTTGGAAATTTGGCAAGTTGTAAGCTGCGTGAAAAGGAGGAGGAGGTAGGAGAGATAACGGCGGGTGGTAGCCACTAACCAATCAAATTTGATCTTTGAAGATCCGAAATATTTTGATTTGTCATATGTTTGTTAAATCTTTCATTATTTTAGCCAATATGTGAAAACATTTATTTCAAACAGATTTTTGACAGTGGATCTACAGTCAGAGAACCAATTCTTCATTGTTTGAATGTAGTATAGACTAAAAGATCGTGTATATTAATCTGCCTATTTTGTTGGTGTACGATATAATCAGTTACAAAGTATATTCTACCAAAACAGTACGTGACTGGCGTTCTCAGAAACGAGAGTTTGCGTTCACTTAGCACTGATTTAGATTTGGGTCGAAAAGTTTTATACTGCGTCTTTTCTATTTATTTTTTAGTCCAAATCACGAATGGAAATTTGAGTCCTAACCAAGATCTATTAGATTATCTATTCTTTATATTATTATATACGATTCCTTGTGCCATGATCGTTAGTTGTTTTTTTTTTCTTGCTATATTGCTTTCTAAATTTTTTTTCAATTAATAAAAAAATACCTTCAGTTATGAACTTTCCTTAATGAGCTTTTCTGTTTCCGAAATTGAAAACTATTGGATAATTATTGATAACGTGTGAACAAATAAGGAAAACAATATCCAAAAACAATTTACATATATTGTTAGTACATTGATTTAACAGTTTATTTAAAAATTAAATTATAAATTGAAAAACAAAAGTGAGGTTGGCTATGGCTATGACAAAAATAACAATTTTACTACAAAAATAAAATCATTATACTGAAAATAAAATTCTTGATAAATTAAACGAATCAAAAATCTTAAACGTGATGAATATGCGTTGTGCTTATAAGATGAGCTTTATAAAAAATAAGTTGTATAAAAATTTATTTCCTGTAATACAAAATATTATATATTTAGCATAAATGACAGCGTTTGATAAATGGTCCCGTCTGACACGAATATCACTTTAATACTGAAATCGTATTAATCATTTTAAATACAAATTCCCTTCATGTCCATGAGCCCCAGTCTCCTCTATTGACCGATTAATGGATGTATACCTGTTTTAAAAAGTATAGTAAACTTGCTGGACATAGGCTTGCTTTTTTATATATAATAATCATATAATATACACTCTAGTTTATATAATAATCATAGGCTTGCTGTCTCCGTTATTTTAGAAAAGGGTTAGAGCTAAGACCTACCACTCTGTTCCAATGCGGATTGGTAGGTTACACGTATCCCCATAACTCTTAAGAAATATGCAGCTTTCATGATATTTTGATATATATGGACCGTACCATAATGATTAGAATGCTGACCAAAAAATATAATTATAATATAAATATATGGGACAATAACATTTTCGTCGTTGGGAAATATGTTCATATACAATTTTAAATAAATACTTAAGTACATAAATTCACCCAGACTTGGAGTAAAAAGTTTATTTTTGGCCATATAACGATATAACGAACCTGCGATTCACGGAACTGAAGGCACTATTGCCTGTCAATGATTCTTCTTCTTGTTTTGGCGGACTATTTTTTGCACTTGGTCGCATTTTGGCACTTATTGTATGTGAAAATTGAAAAGAGCTGGTTTCTCCATCCACCCAAGCTCCTTCCAGAAGTCGAGAACCCTTCAAGTCCTTCAAGGGTTCTTCGATGTTCTGATACTTTCGTTTAATGCAGGATGTCGTGAGATGGTGTTTCCGGTTCAATCTGCAAATTAGGCTTTCAACAATCAATGGTTATTACAGCCGAATCTGTTAGTATATTTAGGGCATATCATAATTTTCTTCTTTTTTTTACTTCGTGGCTCTTAGTTTAAACTAACGGATTACTCCACCCGATCTAAGTCACTCTAATTTATTGATCCACGTAATGTTAATTATACAATTATTATAATGTTCAGTACTCCTGTTCGTACCTGTTCGTACTCGCAACATCGCAACTTCGACTTGCACATAGTCTAGTATTGAAATAAAAATTAGTCTGTAGTCTTTCAAATATCCCCATACCAAAAACCACATCGATCCATTCTTCCGTTAAGACGTCAAGTAATGACAAACAAACACACTTCAGCATTTATAATAAAAGTATGGATTACATTATAGGTAATAGCTTACAACTTGAAGAATAAATTTACTTAAGCTACGTTATTCCGTACATGTAGAATTTCTCTCCCATTTTGGGTAAACGCTGAACTGTTGAATAGATTACGCAAATTGAGGTCGCAAATCGTCTAATGTCTTATTGCAATAAACAGTGAGTACAAATTAAAGCAATTTAACTGAGACCATGTAATGTGTATATATTATTTCACTATACATACTCGTATACTAAAACAAATAGGCGGTGACGCCATATTCTATTCAGTCAATGTAGATTTGGTTTGTGCTATATCATTATTTCCCTTTACGATTTCCTAGTAATTGTTAGTAAAAACAATGAATATCTAGACGTGGATATATTTAAATTTAAGAAAGAATTAAAGAATTAAATAATCTGTTCAGGATAGAAATCAACTTCTTATAGTCGGTGAGATCATATTTACACAAACGTTAACTGTAAAATATGGCATCCGGCTGAATAGAATAGTACCACCCTCATTTCTTATCGGAGTGTCGTAAAAGGCGACTAAGGTAAGTCGTATCCGGATGAGTAGAATAGACCATCCTCATTTCTTACTGAGGTGTCGTACTTTTATATTAATAACTAAATAAACCACGAAAATACACTCTCATAATGAATTGACGCCGAAAATATTAATATCATTTATAAGTATCCTTCGTAAAAAAACAAAACGTTCAATTTCAATTACCTATTTCGAATATCAAATAATGCTACATAAAATTAATTTTACTAAATCAAATTATACGGTTTCTCTGTTGGTTCCAAATTAACAAGGTATTTATGCGATACCGAAAGTTAACCTACTAATTACGTCCAATATAAATAGAGGCGAATATAAACGTGACATTTCAACCGCTGATTAAAATAATTTCGCAAAATAAGTATTTAGCGTTTGTACTTTCATGTTTGTACTAGCAGCGCTTCTCGATGCTAAAATAGCAAATAGTTCTTATTAGTAAACTAGATGCGTGCGTTTACCCCCACGTGAAAATCAGAGTGTCAAAGAGTTTTCCCGCTTAAATTCATTGTTTCATTCTGATTTAAAAGTGTGAATAAAACCAAAATAGATAACATCGGCATGTCGAGGAGCGTTTGAATATAGAAATAGTTATTGTGAGTTAACCATAAGAGATAGGGACATGCTATTTCAGACTTTTTTTTCTGTAGATCTACAATTCTCTAGTACATTACTTTTGTGTATCTCTGTTGGTTTATGCGGCGCACTCGAATAAATCTCCCACTAGATGAGTTTTGTATAACTGCGCGACGTCTTCAACACGATTTTCTTAAAACTTAAATGTATTATAACTATAACCTTCCGGAAGAATTGCACTCCATGAATGCATGAATGATGAAATACAGACAACTTTGTGGGACTTTGTTTTATAATAAGTATAGACGGCAAAATAACTGTCATATACTGTCCTACTGCTTGGTAAAGACCTCTTTTCTTTTTTGTTTAAAAATATTAAAAATGGCGAGTGGTGGTCTCAGTTTGAAAGGCCCCATATATATCGGAACGTCTTCAGAGAAATGATGGTTTCCTTATAATGGTTTTACTTTCATCTTTAAGCATATGATTGGTTGCGAATATCACTTAAGGACATAGGTTTATAGAAAACAGAGAGGCATTTACCGGAAGTTTATAACTCAAGACGTCCGTTTTCAGATTTATCTTGTATTGAAGCACCACAACATTAACATAAAAGAATACTTAAAAGTTCAGCATACAAGTATTGTTGTTTCAAAAGTATCTATCACCCCAAACTCTGTCAAGGACTTTATCGATCGTTATGGGTGAGGGACAATCTGTATAATCGAGAATATATTTTGCACGAGCAAAAATGTAATATAAAAGTATAGAAACCAGCAAAAACATTATTAGTATACATATTTGAAACCTCAAATTTAATATTAATGTAGAATTATCATAGTTATTATACTTACGCCGTTTGGTATCCGGCTGAATAGTGCTACCCTCATTTCTTACCGAGGTGTCGTAAAAGGCAACTAAGGTAAGGCAACCCACCGTGTGGTATCCGGTTTAGTAGAATAGACCACCCTCTTTCTTACCGAGGTGTCGTAAAAGGTGACTAAATTAATGCGACCCACCGTGTGGTATCCGGTTTAGTAGAATAGACCTCCCTCTTTCTTACCGAGGTGTCGTAAAATGCGACTGAGGTAACTGGGCGTCAGACAGGCGGCGGGTCGTAAAAACGCAGCCAAATAATGTGACAGCATGTTTGTAACATGTTGTGCCGACCCCACTTAGAGTTGGATAAGGGCAGGAAGATATAGAAGATATATATAAGATATAGTTATTATACTTAAAGTAGGGGAGACTTCGCAGGCCTGTAAGTGATCTTCTTCTCGGTCGTTATCTTCATTGCTGAAGGTCGTGTCCCTGAAAGTCCTTTGCGACTTCTTTAAATTATTTTTTTCCATCGAAACCGGCATTCGGCATCCCTCAAAGCTGTTGCAATAGACCAATACCCACCCTTACTGGTCAGTGAGGGTGGATATTTGGTCACACGAATGGTTAGGTAATCCCCGCGAGATCGTTTTCTGTCCACCTTGCCCACAACAACCAACTTGTCAACGCTATCAGGTTTCCGATGGGCGATGTGACCAAAGTAACCGAGTATTCTTCTGCCGAGACCGTATGCGCAGTTGGTCTAGGATAGATTTGTTCGTACGCTTAGCTGTCCATGGTATAGGAAGAATACGCCTCTAGCACCACATCTCAAAAATACTATTTGTTTTCGTTCTGTGACCCGAATCGTTCACGACGCTTAGCCGTAAAGAAATATCGAGAAAATCTATGTCCGGACCAATCTCAACTTGTGACGTTGGATACTTTCCTATTCTGTCAAATGCCAGTCATATTGCTCATTGCAGTTATAGCCATTTGTGTCCTGCTTATGATTTCCTGATAATTTCCCTTTTGGTGATTATATAAGTGATAGTAACACTATAAATAATGACAAAAAGAAGATACTCGTGTACAAAAGTAATAATAAAATTATTTTGCTATAATCCGCGATGAAGTAAAATTAAAAATATATAATATTATGTATAATGATAAATGTAGAGTGGGCAATCGGTTTGCGATTTTGGTCGTGGAGTCTATCTCCTGATGATGCTTCGGTTGCGGGGCGAAACGATTGATGAGTTTGTGATAGTGAACGTATGTAGTACTTATGTTTTGTGGTAGCGGTGGTGGAGGTTTGTGCATGTGTTTTACGAATCCTGCATGTATTAGCTATGATAACTGATTGTCCACTCTACATTTTATGCATTATATGTATTTTCTATTTTACTTTATCGCGGATTATAGCAAAATAATTTTATTATTACTTTTGTAATATGGATCTCCGCAAAGTAATGCCTAATTTTATAAATTATACTCGTATATCTTTATCTAATTGCACATAAAAAAGAGAGACAGATAGATCAATTCTATTTACTTTCTCATAGTTGTAATATGGCACATTTTAGTCTGAGTTGCCTCCTCTAGTATAATAACTATATTTATTTTCACAAAGAAAAATGTAATTTTAAAATACAAACTGTATATAAAATAGTGAAACCGCAATACGATTTCTACAATGAACTTTAAAAGAGTTTTGAACAGCACAAATTGAAATTCAATGCATTTATGTTTTCAGTTCATTCATTCAATGTTTACATTTTAGTAAAACGGAAATTGAAATAAAGGATATATATGAAATATGTTATGCTATGAGGTATATTGGAAATAAATACATTTATATTTTAAATTTACACTATCGTGAGTAGTATTCATAGTTAATGTATAGAACCGGCTATACTCACGTCTTATTTTATCGGGTTAGCCCGATACGTTCTAATATCATGAATAAGTGCCCCGGATGGGTTCGAAACTAGTCGGGCTAACCCGATAAAATAAGACGTGAGTATACCCGGTTCTATACATTAACCATTTACATTTTACTTTGGTATTTGAGATTAGTAAGTTATATTTCATTATATCATCATTCTTCTGCCTTATTCCACTCTAAGTGGGGTCGAAACAACATGTTTTCACCATGTTGTGATATGAGTTGGCTAGGTATTTTACGCCCAGCTGCCAGCCTAACGTCAACTTACCTTAGTCGCCTTTTACGACAACCCTGCAAGAAAGAAGAAATAGGGTGGTCTATTCTACACAGCCGGATACACGGTGAATCAACTTACTTTAGTCGCCATTTACAACACCTCAGTAAGAAAGAAGGTGGTCTATTCTACTCAGCTGGATACCACACGGCGGGTCCACTTACCTTAATCATCATTTAAGAAACCTCGGTAAAAAATGAGGTCGGTCTATTCTACTTAGCCGGATACCACATGGTTGGCTAACTTATCTTACCATTACCTTACCATTTATGAAACCTCAGCCGGATACCACACGGCAAAGCGGGTTCTAATATCAAGTGTAAATTTAAACTCTCATCTCGATCTTGGGATATTAATTTTAATATAAAATTACCATATAAGATTTGAGATGAGAACATTCACATAATACATTAGACGGATAGAATTTATAATAATTTATATACGCATTTGAATACTCCAGGCCTCACAAAGATATTTCAATTCATACTCATAAAGAAATTCATTTCCGTATCATGGAATTATTATAACAATATCTTCTTTTTTTACGTGCCGCGGAAGCAAAAATCCGATACGTTCTAAGCGTCTCCCTTTATATGGCTATGAAATACAGCGATTATCATAAAGGCGGCATTTTCGTCATTCACTGTTCCATTAGATGGCGGTAGGGGAATTGAAGCCTTCATATATGCCATAACATGGGCGTATGCATACTGAGAGATGTAATAAATGCAAAGATGTCTTCTTAAGTAAATAAGTATTATAATAATATAAGCTTTTACCCGCAATTTCGTTCGCATGGACTGTTATCGCGTGATTGGTTAATAATAGATGGTGCTTTTCAATGTCATACTATTCCTGTAGAATTAACAGGATGAATATTTGCCTAGAGGGAGGCCAAGAGATGGATGGATTGTGTGAAGTATGACATGCATATGAAAGAAGTAGCCGCAGAGTTGACAAATGTTAAAAGAATGGAAGAGAAAAACATGTGCCGACCTACTTAGAGTGGGATAAAGACAAGAGAATATATATTACCTATATAATATTTCCATTAGCTGCTTGCTTATACAATTTCAGCAGCGTTTTTAATGCCCGAGAGCAAATATATAAAAATCTTATTTTATCTAGCCTAGCTAGATTTTTCCCCCCCAAAACCCCAAATCATGAAAATCGAGCCGTTTCCAAAGTACATCTCCCTGTCGCACACCACGCCGCATTTGGATTGGTCTCGTAGTTCTGTCTTGGATACGGACAGACATTGAGGCGTTTTCATACAGACACTTCAACACTTGGACGTACCGATAGTCGATTCGGCATCGCTGGAGCGATCTTAACACAGCCCATGTTTCCACCGAATCAAAGGCCTTCTCATAGTCCACAAACGCCAAGCAAAGTGGCCGGTTATACTCCTCGGTCTTCTGTATAACCTGCCGCAGCGTAAATATGTGGTCTATGGTACTATAGCCTTTGCGGAAACCGGCTTGTTCGGGAGGCTGGAAGTCGTCGAACCTACGAGCGAGACGATTCGTTACGATTCTCGAAAACAACTTATAAACCTGACTCAGCAGCGCGATGGGTCTATAATTCTTCAATAAGGTGTTATCACCCTTCTTGAAGAAAAGAACCACCACGCTCCTGTGCCACGCTTCCGGCGTAGTGCCCTCGTGAATGACGGAATTGAACAACCGCTGAAGGACTTGGAGTACCGGTTTTCCACCCGCCTTCAGGAGTTCTGTAGTGATTCCGTCATCACCCGGAGCCTTGTTGTTCTTAAGTTGTTTGAGAGCCGTACTAATCTCGTATAGGCTGACGTCCGGGATATCTTCGGTATAGTGTCGGGTCAACTTGGCTCTTGGGTCTTTTGCCAAATTGACAACAGGCTGTTGTGTTGAGGTGTATAACTGCCCAAAGAACTTCTCAACCTCTCCCAAAATCTCAGGTCGAGACGAAATGATACTACCAGTATCGGTCTTCAGTCCCGTTACCTGCCTCTGCCCAATAGACAGATCTCTTGCGAACACTTTTGAGCCCCTGTTACGCTCAATGGCATCTCGAATATATTCGGTGTTAAAGTGTCGCAGGTCGCATTTCTGCGCCTTAGAAATCTGTCTATTGATCAGACGGTAGCTCGAAGCGTCTACTGAAGACTGTAGCCTCATTTCGTTCCTCTCGTCCATGAGCTTGAGAGTCTGGGTCGAGAATTTATTGGTTCTCTTACGGTGAGTCTTATAGAATTTGGACCCCACCGCATGGACAGTTTCCACTAGCCTGTCGTTTACATCGTCCACAGAAGCGCAGTCAGCTAAGCAATCAAAACGGTTTTTCAGCTCGAGTTGAAAGTTCTCGGGGTTTTGAATATGAGCTCGAGTTGGTCGGAGCGTAGACTTCACCAGTCTGGATCTTTCCAGCTGTACGCATATATTCAATGTGCCTCTAACCATACGGTGATCGCTCCCGGTTTTCACGGTATTGATCACAGAGACATCATTGAATATATGACGCCTGGTCGACATGATGAAGTCGATCTCGTTTCTCTTGGAACCGTCGGGACTTACCCAGGTCCATTTTCGATGTGGTCGTTTCCTGAAGAAAGAGTTCATCATATAGAGATCTTCTCTCTCCAAGAAATCGGCCAACATCTGGCCCCTGTGGTTCCGTTGCCCATATCCAAATTGCCCTACTCTCAACTCGGTGCCGCTTCGCTTGCCCAGCTTTGCGTTGAAATCCCCCATCACAACAGTGTAGAAGGTTTTGGAGGCATGCATGGCTCTAGATAAATCCTCATACATGGCCTCTACCTCTTCGTCAGGATGTGCCGATGTCGGTGCGTAGACCTGTATGACCTTCAGCGAATACCGTTTGGTAATTCTGAGTATCAGGAACGCGACCCTGCTCGACACACTCTCGACTTGAACAATGTTGTGGACGAGAAACCCGACACCACCTTGGGACTGTTGTTCGCCCTCCCGGTAGTAAAGCAAGTTTCCGGATTTTAGGATCATCGTGTCCTCTCCCTCTCTTCGGACTTCGGATAATCCTATCACATCCCAGCGCAACTTGCTTACTGTTTCTTCCAGCTCGAGTATCTTTTCGTCTTCCCTCAAAGTGCGTGCGTTGTACGTTGCCAGGTCTAGTCGTCGGGGTTGGCAGCGGAATCTCTGCCGGAGATTCTTGACACCCCCTGCCCCGCCGTTACCCAAACCGCTGCCAGAGCTGGGAATAGCGGAGCTGCCGGGAACTAGGGGCTGTGGTTTTGTTTTTAATGCCATGAAGGTATTGTCAGTAATCACCACGCTTGGCCTGCGGGTTGGTGATCGCAGTGCTGACCATATCGCACCGACAGTGCTGCTGCCCACTGTCGGTCTGGTAGAATTTAGGTCAGCTATATGAATGGTTATACCGCCATTAGTCGGTCGCCAGAGCCTCGTTGGTTAATCTGCAGGGTGCACCGCGTGCAGGTGAGGTTGACAATTGGGGAGACTGATTGGGACGAGCCTCCCCCTTACACCCCCCAAAACCCCAAATCATGAAAATCGAGCCGTTTCCAAAGTTCAGAAAAATAACTTATTTAACTTATTTGGTGATTAAATAATATCGATGTCAATATTATGACGAAAATCTCACAGCCTCATAGAGGATAACAGCAAAATTATTAATAAAAATGCTGTCACGTTAGCGCTATGATAATAAAACGTGTTCTTAGCCAGTCTACGTAATAATCAGTTTGGATTTTCGCCGAAAACAATACGTGATCGGCAAACTTAGAAATGTTTGTTTCACTTAAGAAGTTTTCGGTTAACCAAATCGGATATCGATGCGTAAAGATTAGGAGGTTTGTTTTACTTACGTTTACTTACGGATAATGCTAAGATGATGTAGGTAAAAGGTAACGCCGTGTGGTAACCGGCTGAATAGAATAGTACCACCCTCATTTCTTACCGAGGTGTCGTAAAAGGCGACTAAGGTAAGTCGATCCACCGTGTGGTATCCGGTTTAGTAGAATAGACCACACTCTTTCTTATCGAGGTGTCGTAAAATACGACTAAGGTAAGTTGACGTCAGGCAGGCGGCCGGTCGTAAAAACGGAGCCAAATCATGTGACAGCATGTTTATAACATGTTGTGCCGACCCCACCGATGGAGATAAAAGGTTAAGATATTCAAAAATTTTTATGATCTTCATCGGAGATATAAAAATTGTCTTGTATGGCTTACATTTATAAGCTTCTGACGTTCCTATTTGAGAGCCTTGAGAACGATCTGTCTCTGATCTGAAGCTATAGCATCTAGGTACCCGAGCCTTGCTCGGTTATTTTCGAACAGATATTAAAAAATGCTATAAAGAAAAGAAAGCGCCTGTGACTTGTTTGAATTTTTATGTCCGCCAGTTACCCAATGGGCTATCTAAGCATCACGTTTGACAGCTAAAAATCTAATATGGATTCAATTCTACATTTAAGCATTTTTCAATGCCCGAAAACGTGAATGAAAGTACATTTTTTTGGAATGAAACCGATTTATCCCCTCCAAAACCCCCAACATAAAAATGTATCGTAACATATGTTGTCGCCATTGACTTCCGCTTTGTATTTTATAGCAACACAGTCATGAAACAAGAGTATCGCGCCCTTTTTGATCAAAATGGTACCAACACTGTGACGTGTTGTTACTGGTTTAGTCTTCTTATTGATAAAACGTTTCAGTGACAGTCAGTCTTAGTTGGTCATTCAAGAGAAGTGCATCTCGGAACGGGAATAGTGGTATTCCTAATATATCGTGTTATTGTATATAGTGTACGCTAACATCAGAAGTGTGAGTTAACTCGCGTCGTGCATCCTGATTTACGGCAATTTTGGTTTTTTTAAACTTACTCTTGCCTAATTTTAATAAAAATCATTTCTTGGTTTGTATATTTTTGCGTAAGTAAAAAGTGATTACAGTTATATATTACGTATAACGAATGTTTCTGGTGAGTCAGTGCTTTTCAAATTTTTTCGTATTAAATAGTGCAAAAGTATGGTTTATTTGTGATTAAGTTTTGGATAACTAGTCACATGTTATCCGAGAATGTTTGCTGAAATTAAAACGCCCAAGTAAATTTTATCTTTGATTACCAACATTTAAACTGAGAAAATACTTGTATTCGTAGATTTTATTTTCTAAAAGAGCAGAAATAGAAACCGACTGGACACTAAAATTTTACATCCTAGCTTACAATACAGATGTCGTAGTAGCACATTTGCGAGTAACATTGATGGAACTGAAACAATGTGTCAAATTTTGAATAGATTATTGTCACTAGAGGACGGATATCTTCCGATTTCGTCACATACAAATGAAGCCACTTCAAGGCGGTGATCCATAAATGTGTGGTGTGATCGAACCAACATTTTAATTTCATTTTTAGCCGCGTATTCATGATGAGAGTACATCATTTCCTAAATCTTTTACGTACAATTTAAAATTGAACTCATTTAGAATTTAATTTTTTTTTAGATTTCAAAGTATTAGTTGTTTCAAAGATGTTCAAGTCTGTCATAAAAATATTAATTGTCCTAAGAAATCTAAACCGGTTTACAACAATAAGGCGTTAATTTGTGTTGGAAAAATGAAGGTATGAGGAAAAATCGTGACGTTCTCACCGAAATTATTGCGAACGTACCTACAGATGTACTTATTGATAGTGTTTCGTGTCTCTATAACGTCTAATAACTTAATAAAAGATTCCGCAAGTCAAATTTGAACGACTTATTTAACATTAAAGATTTAGGAGGTATAAAAGTAGATAGTAGTAGTAGAAGTATAAAATCAAAAGCTTTAATTACATCGCCGATTGAATCAACAGATATCCCTTTAGAAGCAGATTTTTATATCGTTGATGGTAAATACTGCAGTAATTATTGGCACGGTTATCTTGTATAGAAAAGGTGTTACATATTTGAGAGGCCCTTACGAGTATACATAGTGGAGCCACTACACATAATAAGATGTTTTATACATAGTGGAGCTATGGTGAATAATGTGCAGACAGATCTTAGTTTCTTGGAAATACGATAATTACCCAAGTAACATGATATTGAAGAAATACTATTTGAAGTGTTAAATAAAATAGTGTCTTGCTTAATGTTGACCTAATCCTATGAGGAGAATTTACTACTTTAATTATTTACTTTAATTATTGAGCTGAGTAAGGTTATATATAATTCGAGAATCAAGTAGTGCTGTGTTTATTGGGCTAGACATTACTCTGGTTGAAATCAATTACGTATTAGTGAAAATTCCATTCATAAAACCGCCTTTATAATTATATATACTATGATAGCCAAGGGACATCGCTAATAATGTTAAATGTCTGTTATTTGTTGTTAGTTACCAGAAGACTTTTTGTACATTGACTTACGACTTACTTATGGACCGACACAACAAAAGTAAATCTCGTTTTGCTTGATTCAGTGCCTGGAACGTTAATGGAGGCTGCTTTTTGGAAATAGATTTGATGTACTTAGTAATGAGGTAAAAAAAAACCAGTGAAGGTCAGGTACGGCCAACCGATTTAAAAATCGAGATTAGTAAAGATTTGATCTTGAAACATCTTTGGTACGTGTGTATGTGACAGTTTGTAACTAAATATGTGTGCTTATAGAACTTACACCGCAAATCGCAGAAATTGATGATATGAGAGTAAAAGTTCAAGTTCAATCCAAATATTGCAACAACTTGCGCAGATAACCTCGCATACAGTATAAGAACATGACTTATAAGCCGGACAGTTGCCTTAGACAAACGATAGCCGAATGGATTATGATTAAATTGTAACAGATATCCAAATTGAACACTGTTGCAATATTGGCATGGTGATACACGTTTAGAGTGGCCTCAAGCAACTCTATTCCAAACCATGATACATTTATTTATTTAATTTTGTCCTACCAACAAAATAACATGTTTGTTAAACCATAGGTACTTGGTCTTATTTGCTAATTACATACAATTTCACTTATAGGTAGAAACAAACAGACTGTAGGCAGAATGTAGTACTAAAACTATTATTAACATTTAGTTAACTAAAACTTAAACTATTGTCTAAAAATACACTATTTCCTACATAAAAAAAAATATTAACATAGGATACCGTAAAAAAATAAGATGAAATAAATTAAACAGTGGTCAGGGCTTCATCCACTTTTTTCTTAAAATCATCTCATTTATCGCGAAAAATATCGATCAGTATCTTTGTCAACAAGTTCCGTCAGCAATCTGCACAGTCTAGGAATCAAAGAATGGAAGCCGAGATTTCGCCGAGGGGCAATCCAGAGTAGATATTAAAAGGAATTTGGATGAAAAGCTCAGAATTGTCTATCTTTCCATTCAAAAGTTTGTATAGGAATATCAAGTCATGTACTTTACGACTATTTAATAATGATCTTATTTTAAAACTTGTAGTCTCGTACTATAAGGTAGTCTTTAATCACCTCCAATAGAATAAAATTTTGTAAATCTGCGTTGGATAATCTCCTGACTATCCTTGTATATTTGATAGTAAGGATTCCAAATTACAGTACCATACTCGGGTTTGCTTCTTGCAAAGGTATACAGAAGTTTCTTAGTATGAAGTTGTTTAAATGATTAGGAATTTCTGAATGTAAAACCTAACATCCTGCGAGCAGATCGACAGATATGTTCAATATGGTGTTGAAACCGTAGTTTAGCATCAAATATGATACCCAAATCGCGCACATACGCATTTTCCTGGATCAGTTTTTTTTTTTTTTGTGGATTGTATATTTAGAAACGATGACAAGATTTCAAGAAAATCGAATAAAAGAACATTTATCGGGATTTAGAATCATACCATTAAACGCTCACCAATCAACTATTCGGTTGGAATTTTCCTGTAGTAGTAAAGCAGGATACATGAACAAGTTATACGACATGGCCGGATGTTGTCTTAGATGAAGGATAGCCGAGCAGATTAAATTGTAACAGAGATCCAAAGTGAACACTGTTGCAATGGTTGCATGGAAGAAAAAGTTGTGCGACCCTTTGCGGTCTGACGAGCCCAAACATCCACGCTGGTTATCCGATGTTTGGATATATAGTTAGATATAGTCAGAATTCGGTATTCACATTTAGACGGAACATTAACAGCCTAATGACTCATATTCATTTTGTAGATAACTTATTAACAACAAAGTTTAGTTTTCTGATTATTTGCCTTGTCTAATGTATTCGCTTCAGACAAAGGATACCAGGGTGGATAAAATTGTAACAGAGATCCGAAGTGAACACTGTTGCAATGATGGCGTGGTGATACGCGTTTAGAGTGGCCTCAGGCATCTCTATTCCAAACCATCATTCACAAGTAAGTTGTACGGCCCTTTGCGGTCTAACGATTTCAGCTACCATCCACGATGTTTATCTGATGTTTAACTGAATTCAGTATTCACATTTCACAGAACATTAACGGTTAAGTGACTCCATTTCACTTTGTAGATAACTGTACTCATGAACATAGTTTGTCCTCAGCTTCTACATTAGACTAGTACGTGTTCGGGACGAACACGTATGCAGGAGGGCCGGATGTTGTCGCCATTGACTTCCGCTTTGTATTTTATAGCAACACAGTCATGAAACAAGAGTATCGCGCCCTTTTTGATCAAAATGGTACCAACACTGTGACGTGTTGTTACTGGTTTAGTCTTCTTATTGATAAAACGTTTCAGTGACAGTCAGTCTTAGTTGGTCATTCAAGAGAAGTGCATCTCGGAACGGGAATAGTGGTATTCCTAATATATCGTGTTATTGTATATAGTGTACGCTAACACATAGGAATTCCCTTGTGTCATATCTAACATTAGAAGTGGGCTTGTATTCATTTGTTTTGTATAACTCGATCATAGTCTATAAATAAATCTGGAAGCACGTGATAATTTGACGAATCCCATTTCTATTTCGGGTCACGTAGTCGCTGTCCTGTAAGTTACCTGGTCCCCACATTTAACATTTTGACGGGCAATTTGGCAAACACACATTCAGGGTGCCTACTGAAAAATTGCTTAACAGATATTAAGCTAGCTTTTACCCGCAACTTCGTTTGCGTGGACTGTTGTTATAGGTTTATAATAGATGGCGCTTTTCAATGGCATCATATTACTGTAGGTATATGTACATATTCCTATATGTTATTCCGGTGTATGAGGAATAATTGTGCCAAATTTCATCGATATTGGTTCAGCGGATTTGCCGTGAAAGAGTAACAAACACACATATTCACAAAATTTTGCATTTATAATATTAAGTAAGATATTATAGTAAGATAAGATTAATTTCCTTTCTAATCATAGATCCCAATTATCTCCCTTTTTTCGATATCGTCTTTCTCCTATTTATTTCCTGTTTTTTTACCTTTATATCAAACGTTACCTAATAATTTAAATATTTGTTACTGCCGTTCTAATTGTTCGGTATCTATCTATATCTACACTAATATATAAAGCTGAAGAGTTTCTTTGTTTGATTGATTGATTGATTGATTGATTGATTGATTGATTGATTGATTGATTGATTGATTGTTTGTTTGTTTGTTTGTTTGTTTGTTTGTTTGTTTGTTTGTTTGTTTGTTTGTTTGTTTGTTTGTTTGTTTGTTTGTTTGTTTGAACGCGGTTATCTCAAGAACTACTGGACCGATTTGAAAAATTATTTCAGTGTAAGATATTTGCCGAAGAAGGCTATTTGCTATATAACATCACGCTTAGATGAATAGGAGAGGAGCAGCAATAAACAATATACGAGAACAGCAAAATTTAAAGCTTTTCTTGCGTGCGCTAAGTAAACAGTGAAAGTTATTCAAAAATCATGTACTGCAAAATTGTTCCCCTCTAAAATGTCTAGCTGTTAAGGTTAACCGACTATCCATTTTTATGGTTGTCAAAATATATTGCCGTTTTAATCATTCCACGCGGGCGGAGCCGCTGGCGATTGCTTGTTTAATATAAATCTCTGTTTATTACCAATGCCACAAAGTAATCTACACTCAGTACGGAGTTGTAATTATGAGTCCCTCGCGTTATGGCTGTATTTATCACTGACAATGTGGTGGTATACTGACTTAATATGAAAACTCCTGTAAACTCTCCATTGGCATACATTCCCATTCATATTTAATGAAATTCGTTACGCAAACGACTAATGTCGATAAGAGCATTTAGCTCACGTATATTTTCTATATGTGTAATTAAAAAAATTATTATCATAGAAGTTCACTCGCGAATCTATGATAGAGTCCCAAATCATCATAATAAACAACAAAAATGCAACTCAAGAAGATAAAAAAACACCCAAATAAAGTGAAAACGAATATATATCGAATAACTTAATATTAGTATTCATTCTGTTCAATAAATTTAATTAATATTCTGAGCTGATTGCGTGGAGAATATCTTATAGTTGCAAGACTATCTTATAATGCGGTAAGGGGGACAGAGTATGGCAACGTGGAGCAACATAACTGGCATATGTAGATTTTTATATAATGGTAGCTATGCCAGCAGCTTTACCCGCGTGGACATTAGTGTCATAAAATTTTTGAATTAAAAATTAAAAGTATGTATTGTTAGTTAACCATAAGAGATATAGACATCCTTTAGCGGACTTTTTGTAGTACTTTGATAGATCTATAATTCTCTAGTACATTACTTTAGGTTATATCTGCTAGTTTACGCGGCGCACGCAAGTAACGCGATTTTTTACAATCGCGAGACTTGTTCAACACAATTTACATGAAACAGTAATGTACTATTAACCTAAACCTTCTAGAAAAATCTTGCGACATTCGGTGGATTTAGCTAAGTTACAGTTATAGAAGCAATATAACTTGTATTAAACCAAGTATTACTATACTTGGTTTAATACAAAGAAGAACTCAAACGTCTGTTTCATAGTCATAAGATTTAATAGAAATAAACTACATATTGTTTTTGTATATATTTTTTCAATTTTTATAGTGCAGTTGCAGCAAAGAACCTAGATTTTTTTTATATATGTATATATTCTGAAATTAAGTTTCTAAATGTTTCAATATTAAGTTTTGTATGTGTTTGTGGTTACGTTTATTGCGAAATTAGTCTTAAAAATATATTTTATATTTAAGTTTTAATTAAGTAAACTTAAGTTTCAATTTGAGTAAAAACAAACGTAACATGTATTTAATTAAGCAACCCCACGCTGTAATTTGCGTTGCGTCACTGAGAGTTGCAATTCCGAGTCCCTCGCGTCACCGCAAAGGGTTCATCAACGGATGTGACGGCTGCGAACTCAATTCTGAAACTCGTGTCGTTAACCTTGCATTTTTCTAATGTACGAGCACTAGGTATTAATTTGCGTTATACACTGTCCATTATATTAACCATCTTTTGACAGATTAACGATTTACATATTTAGTGATGTCCTAAAGATTCTCGTATGCGATACCATTCCGATTATAGTACCTGCTATCATTAATCGAATTACGTACCTAAGTAATTCGATTAATGATAACCTACGTAAACTAATAACAGATATAGAAATCAACATTTTGATTTAATATTGCCTTAGTTTTTTGAAAATAAATGTTAATCCGTGTGTATTTATTATAATCATAAAAAATATATTATACATCAACTGGCAACATCAACAGACCTTCCGCTCGGCCGCCATTTTGACGTGATCTGTCACTCTCAACGAAACGCCCGTGATAGTCACACGCATTTACGTTCGCTGAGTGTTCTCTCGCATCTGTTACACCTTGAGTTAAGTAGCTTTATTCCTCGGAAAAACTTTTGTGAAACTTATATTAATTGATCGTGAAAATGCCGAAAGGACGTGTGTTGAAAGCACAATCGAGACAGTTAGTGTTAAAACTTCATGAGTATTTTGAGCAAGAAAATCAAAATGGCGGACCTCTTATACCTATCACGCAAGTCCGAAACCGTGTTGCAGCCGCGTTGGGGATCAGTCAATCAACTGTGACTAAAATCACTACTGATGCCTACGGCAGGAGCGGCTTGGAGCAAAACAAACCATCTACACCAAAAAGAAAGCGCCGGGCTCATAAGGTGACAGCTGTTGATGACTTTGACGCTGACGCTATTCGTCGTCATGTATATGATTACTACTTGAGAAAAGAAATTCCAACTTTGAGAAAACTTATTGTTTCTTTGAAAAGAAGTGGTCTATTTCATGGTGAAAAATCTTCTTTGGTCAAAGTTTTGAACACAATTGGCTTTTCATATAAAAAGTTAAATAAAAGAAAATTATTAATGGAACGCACAGATATAGCTATAGCACGTTGTGATTTTTTAAGAGAGGCAAAGAAAATACAAGATTGGGCAAATATTGTTTTCACGGATGAAATATGGCTCAACGCTAACCACACACTATCTCGTTTCTGGACTGATGATACTGCTGATTCCACTTCCTCAGTACCAATGGGAAAAGGTGAGCGCCTAATCATTTGCCATGCAGGTACAGCAAAAGGATTTGTACAAGACGCACTGTTGGCATTTAAATCGAAGAAATCAAATGACTACCACGAAGAGATGAATGCAAATGTGTATGAAGAGTGGTTCAAAAAAATGCTCATTTCATTGGAAGAACCATCAATAATTTTTATTGATAATGCGCCCTACCACTCCCGTCAAATTGACAAAATGCCAACACAGGCTAATAAAAAGCATGAAATAATTAATTGGCTTCGGGACAATGGAGAAAATGTGGACGACTCAATGTTAAAAGTTGAATTAATAAAAATATTAAAAACCAAAAAGAGAGCAAAACGCTATGTAATCAATGAAATGGCAGCAGAATATGGCCATACTGTTCTTCAGATTCCTCCATACCACTGCCAGTACAACGCAATAGAACTTATATGGGCACAAGTAAAAGGGCATGCTGCGAGATGCAATACAAGCCCCCCATTCACAGCGAATAAAATGTTGCAATTGCTAAAAAATGCATGCACCCACGTAACGGCCGAGAACTGGGCAAGTGTGGTGGAAAGAACTAAAAGAGTAATATTCTCTGATTGGGAACGTGATATTGCGTTTGATAATATATTATCTACACAGGAGCTAATAATAACTGCTACTGAAGACTCCTCATCGGAGGAGTCTAGTGTTGATTATCATTCCGACGACTCGTGCTAATAAAATAAATTAAAATATCCTGATTGTTTTATTTGTATTCATGTATTAACTAAGAAGAAAGTAAAACTTTATATAATGTTATTAAATGTCTTTTAATACTCGTAACATCGATTTCTACCGATTATTTTTAATCTGTGGCATAATCGTAGTAACCATAATGTGTGACATCACTAAGTGGGCGGTACCCATCCATAAAGTACAAATATTATTTGTATGATATTTGTACGTAAGCAATACAAAACTTAATGAGCGTGAGCTGTCAAAAGACTGATAATATGATGGACGCAGTATAACTTTGTATACACTGGGTCTTAATAATAAGCTTTAAAATTAATTCTTTTCCTATTAATAGTTTAAGCGTATTTTATTGATTTTTACCTAGCATATGAGTACATGACAGTGTCTCTGCGTTTAGTTCTGCGGATCAAGAGATCGATTCCCGGCAAGGGATCGAGAACTAACAATTTGTTGGTTTTTCGAGTCCATACGTATCTTCTTCTTCCTGCCCTTATCCCACTCTTAGTGGGGTCAGCACAAAATGTTTTAAACATGTCACATAATTTGGCTATTACGGTCTGTAAGTAGTTTAGTTTGGAGGATTTACTCAAGGCAAGTAAGCTGTGATAGCCCAGCGGTAACACCGTGCGACTCTTTCGAAGAGGTCACGGTTTCCAACCCGGGCAGATACCAATGAGTTTTTCTTTTAAAACTTATGTGTCTAATTGATAATTGCAATTTATCACACGCTTTTCGGTGAAGGAAAACATCGTAAGGAAACCTGCATATCTCTAGAGAATTCTGGAGATATGTGTAACCTACCAATCCGCATTGCAGCAGCGTGGTAGGTCTTAGCTCCAATCCTTCTCTCCAAAAACGGAGAGAAGAGACCTATTCCCAGCAGTGTGAGAGTAACAGGCAGCTTCTTACTTACTTATTCAAGGCAACTGTTGTTGGAAGAGTTCCTTTTCTCAGTAACCAGGCAGCGGAGCATAAAAGTATTGACGGTTTAAAATCAGTGTAACTATCCTTTTTACTACCTACTAGTACTAATTTATACAATCTCATCAATATGCTGCTACTAATTTTTATTTCGTCAATATGTTAAACCTGTAATATACCTACATATATGTCTTTTAGTTACACAATACATTCAATCTGTATATTCCCAGTTAAATAATAAGTGTTTGTTTTGAAACAAAAGGTTCATTTAGCATCCCATTGTTAGCAACTGTGGCATGCGGTATACAACTCAGACGCGCATTTATTTTGCGGTTGTACTGTATGTTTGCACAAGCTTGTTATAGTTGCATTAAATCTATATATATAAAAGAAAGTTGGTCTCAGTTACACTATTTATAACTCAAGAACGGATGAACCGATTCGGCTGAAAATTGGTGGAGAGGTTGCTTAAAACCAGGAGACGGACATAGGATACCTTTTATCCCGTTCGACCGCATTTATTTTATCCCGTCAAATCGCTATAAAACGTGGTATAACAAAAACGACTATGACAGTAAAATAATAAAACGCAATTTTTAGTGGAATAACAAAACATAAATGACAGCTAAACGTAATTTTTCTTTGGTGAAGTATGGTAAAATATTTGACAATTATCAAAATAATAGCGTTACAACATGTTTTTAATATAATACAACCTCCTTCATAGAGTTGGTCATTAATATGAAAAAGCATTGTGGCTGTCATATGTGTCATTAAGTTCATAGATAATACACTATGATTAAGTTGTTGAGAAAGAGTAAAAAATGGGTTGATTCTGGGAAAATGTTTTTATTTATTGAATAAAAAAATATAATAATATAATAAGTATAAAGGAGAAATATCGTCGTTTATTATATTCAGAAGGGGATATAACCTAAACTCACAAATAGAGCGGACAAAAGGAATATCTGGAAATTTTTTCTGGAAGTTTAAAGAAAAGACAAATGACGATCAATATCTTGAGACAACACGGAGACTGCGAATTTCGTATAATTTGGGAGACAGTTGCGATATGCGATGCTATGGAATAAAAAATGGAGTTTTTATTGGAGAGATTAATGATGGTAATTGGTATTCGGTTTATTAACTCTGTAAGATCAACGTGACGATGTGGTATGTGAGGCCATAGACGCGCCCATGACTATTGTTCGATGGAACTGTCAGCTAGAATGACGACTGTTCTCTGGATTTGTTCCAGTTGTAACGATTGTTTTCTAGACTGTGGCCATCTGCAACGACTGTCAGCTAGACTCTGCCTAGATGTGGTGATTGTTCTTTGAGCGTTATCATTTGCGAGTCTGTTTACGTGTGTATCTGCTGAGTTGGTTGCCACTTATTGAGCTGTGTAATGCCATGACAGTGGTTGAGGGTGAGCTTCAGGTGCGAAAAGCCTAAGGAGTTAAGCTTAAAGAGTAGAACATAAAGCGTGAGCTTAAAGAGTTGAGCGTAAAGCGTAAGCGTAGTCCTGTCATGTCATGGTATGTGCGGTTTTCTTTTACAGATTAAAAGAGCAAGTATTGAGTTTCTGGCCGATTCTTCTCAGTACAATCAGCATTCCGAATCAGTGGTAGAATCATTCCCAGAAGTCAGCTTATGAGATATGCGGGGTCGCAAATGTCGTCAGGATGGTCGACTGTTACAACATGTTTTTAATACAACCTCCTTCAGACT
Source organism: Morpho achilles (assembly GCA_947086495.1). Classification (NCBI taxonomy): domain Eukaryota; kingdom Metazoa; phylum Arthropoda; class Insecta; order Lepidoptera; family Nymphalidae; genus Morpho; species Morpho achilles. Next base: position 10,776,503 of record CAMTZB010000020.1, read on the forward strand.
TGGTCATTAATATGAAAAAGCATTGTGGCTGTCGTATGTATCATTGAGTAGTTTTTGAGAAAGAGTAAATGAGTTGACTTTCGGAAAATTGATTTTTATTATTGCATAAGAATAAAGGAGAAATATCGTCGTTAGTTTTAATAGCTAAACTCTGTCTCTGAATAATCTAAAAAGCTCTGTCTGTCCCTATGTCCGTATATCCCTTTGTATGTTTAAATCTTTAAAACTACGCAACAGATTTTGATGCGGTTTTTTGGTGATTGAAGAGAAAGGTTTATATGTATAATCTAACATATTATAAATATTCAATATGGAATAAAGAAATACTATCATTTTTGAGGTTTCCAATTTGATGTCGTAAATAATTACATTTTTTTGCATTTACATTGCAAACGCAGGCTGAACCCTACAAAATTTGAACCCTACAAAATAATGTACTAAGTATTTGTACACCTTGAAAAGGTCTACAGAAAACTCCGCGATGGTATACATATTATGTCTATCTTTTATGGATAACCCACAATAGCATTTTATTGACATTTTCTTCTTCATTTGTAATTTAAATGAACATTTTCAAAGATATTACAGATTTAAAATGCAGGGTATAGCGATTGCGCGCTTTGTCTTATAGCACTTCAAATTTAGCTGCGATTGAACGGGTTTTCTTTCACATGGCCAACTATATGTCGCTTTATCAAGAGTAACCTCTAAAGAAAACATGTTTGTATTGTGTAATGAAGATTCTTTCTTTATGACAAGAAAGCTGTGAATGTTGTATATAAAGACATTCTGTAATTAATTGTAAAAATAATACTTAGGGAAAATGTAAAAGTAAATAAGTAAAAATGTAGTATATAAATTTAGATATTCCAAAGATAGCAGGGAATCTTCATGGTATAGGGAAAGGGGAATTGTATTTTTTTATTCAGAAAAAAACTCATGGGTACCGCCGCCCGACGGGGACAGGCGGCGGTTATGTTGGACTCGCACCGACTAAAACGACCTGTGTGCTCCACCACGGTGCCGATGGCAAGGACAGGGTATCATTGTACATATTGCACCCATTCCGCCGACAGCTCTGATCCCAGAGAACAAACACCTTTTCCGGGTAGGGGCTCCTCGAAAGAGAAGCCCCCCTCCGCTAACCGGTGCATCGGGAGCATCAGATGCACCGACCGCCTTGGGGACCTGTAAGCCAGGCGTTCGATATACCCCGTTCGAAACACCCGAAGGTCCCCAGTTAGGGCGGCAGACGATGGGCTTGGGCGAGTCACTAACACCTGGACTCACCAGCAGCAGATTGGATCCAGAACAACAGTTCGTGGAACCGCTCCGCCGCCTCCCTCCGCAGAGCTAAGGGCGGCCATCGCTGCCCACGATCGCTCCCTGCCCACCGTGTTTGTTATGTCACGGTCGACAGGGCCCCAAGTAGCGGCCCCAACACCTTGGTGGGCGTTTCCGCCCCCACCGGGAATTTTTTATAGAGGTTTTCTTCCTTGCAACCCGAAGGTCCCCGTTCCCATTGCTGGGTTTCCGGGTTTCGTCGACGGTGGCCGAACCATGTCCAGCCAGACTTAGAGTAAGCCAAACCGGACCCGTCGCTCATTAGGGACAACACCCCAACCCCCCGGAGTCCCCGGCCGGATTGCCCTCTGCTAATCAGAGGGACGACTGGATTGGCCACCCCAAAGTGGTCCGTTCGCCAAGACTAAGCTTACCCAGGGTACGCCACGAGAAGGCCGACCACTTTGGCACCCCAGGGGAATAGTTTTATTCCAAATTTGACGCGTGTGGGCCACGGGCAGTAACGAATAAAACAAATCTACTGGATAGATTTTAATCATTTCTTTTACTGAGTGACATAGGCTATATATTTTATACCCGTGCGAAGCCGGAGCGGGCCACTAGTAATGTTATAAAACTAAATTAGTAAGACTATTATTTTGGTGTAATCTGCAATAAAATAAAATATATGTATCGCTAAATGTAGAGGTTACTATTTGTTCTGATACATCCAGAATTCGAAAAATGCCGTGTTGTATCCAGCTCAGTAGAATAGACCATCTTCATTTCTTATCCAAGTGTCGTAAAAGGCGACTAAGTTAAGTCGATCCACCGTGTAGTACTCGGTTGAGTGGAATAGACCACCCTCTTTCTTACCGAGGTGAAGTAAAAGGCGACTTTAGTAAGTTGACCCACCGTATAGTATCCGGTTGAGTGGAATAGACCACCCTCTCTCTTACCGAGGTGTCGTGAAATACGACTAAGGTAAGTCGACGTCAGGCAGGGGGGCCGATCGTAAAATACGTAGCATCATCAAATCGTAGCAAATCATGTGGATTTGGCATTTAATAAAAGAAATTAATATTAAATCAAATATGGATGAACAACATAATGAAATCAATACCCTCAATAATTCATAAGTAAATACACGTTCCCATAACTCGGAGCAGAAAATGGCTACGTGACTAGAAATGTTAACCTTAATAAATCAGAATAATAAATATATATTTCTATTAAAGATTTATTACAAGTGCAGGGCTATGTTGGGATTAATTCTGTCGTCGATAAATACTTCGATTCTAGATTCTCCTGCCCTTATCTCTCTCTAAGTGGGGTAGCGCGTGTTTTTCTGTTCCTTTCTCTTCTATTGTCATCGAAGTTTTTAGCTTAAAGAGAAATTCACAGTATAGCAGTTTACAATAATAAAATAAGAGCTTAAAACAACATTTCGTTGAATAGTTAATATTATTGAGCTAGTATTTAATATTTTTTCATTAACTTGAGGTATTAGAAAATTTTAAGACCAGTATTTTTTTCCCAAATTTAAATAAACTAAATTAAATAACATTTGGTAACAAACAAAATTGGAAAAATGAAGGCTTTATATGTATATCGCTCATGGGCTGCACAAGTGGCACAACTAAAAATACACGTGTTTCATACTAAGAATACGTGTAAATGTTAAAATGCATATTCTCTTTTGCAGCAATATCAGCAGAACTCATAATTGAATATTAGGTTCGTTTAACCAAACTAAAGCATTTTTATTCATTTAACTTAGATAGAAAGCTTAAAACCCAAATATTTCAAAGCGTGATATTTTGTTTTGTCACTATTGCAGCTGATGAGCGATATTATTAACATGATCTCCTTTATGCCATGTTACTAACAGTTTTTATATGTGCCGTGTGGTATCCGGCTGAGTAAAATAGACCACCTTCATTTATTTACTAAGATATGCCAACAGTATTATTAACATTTTTGTTTTTACATGTATTTTATACAGCCTTAGTCTATTTAAAATACTATTACACGCATATACAACATTCAAAATAGTAAAAATAAACATTGGTTATGGTACAAAGTAAAAGTAAAATTTTATAATATTTGGGAACTAAAACTGAGAAGAAAAAAATATAATAATAATAAACAAAGTATGTACTACAGAAAATTTAAAATTCATTTCTTACTGAAGTGTTGTAAAAGTAAAAGGTGACTAAGGTAAGTTGACGTTAGACAGGCAACCAGTAGTAAAACTAGCCAAATCACGTGAAAACTTGTTTTTTCGACCCCATTTAAGGATAAGGGCAAGAGAATGATGACTTCTAGTATTTATATCTTAATATAAAACGAAATAAATATTAGTTAAGCTTTGTAATTTTATATTTAAGGTGAGATGAAACCTTATTCATCTCACCTTCAACATCTCACCTCGTCAACTTAACTATCAATCGCTAGGAATATTTCACTCAAAATAAAGTCATCCGTACAAAGCACTTTGTTTCACTTGTTTTTTTGAAACGAAAACAATTTCAAAGTAAAAGCTGCCTAAAGGTTAATGAAAAACAACTAGAAGGGAATAAATATTTTTTTGTCTACGAAAAAGTTTACTTAGTTAATATATTACATGAAAATACTTTTAGCGAATAGACCTTGAAATGACTAGCCGAATCTGAGAGAAAAATTTATTGCAATAAATTTTTCTATATTATATATATTATATATGTTTTTTATTTAACAGTAGGTAAGTTTTAATTGTTACAAAACAATATTAAAATAAATAATAAAATAGGGATATTTATCCTTTTATATTTAACCATGACACTATACTTGAACAACATTCATTCACTACTACAATCTAAAGAATCGTTTTGCTCCATAACCGACGCACCTTCAGAAGATATACTCAAGGACAAAATCGCTCTGCAATTATGTCGGGAAGTCTATCGAAGCGAAACGATTGTAGAGATTGTGGTAGTAATTGTGTGCAGTACTACTGTAGAGAGGTGGTGGTATGCAGTATATGCGTTCACTCAACATTTAACATTATATATCGCTCGCTTAGTATTAAAGAGACCTAATTCAGAATAAGCCTTAATTTAGTATAACAATATATCTAATATTGTAATAATTATTTTAATATTTATTTATTTATTTATTTATTTGGATCACCAACATAAGAAACAGTAACAATATTTATAATATACATTTCACGTGACTTCAATCTAACTGTTCTCACATTTACAGGTAACCACAGCATGCTATGTGTTACATAAGTAATCAAAATTAAAAAAATAAAAAAATAATTTTTTTTTAATATCATCTGTTATCTATGACCAACTATTTAAAAAAAAAGAAGTTTTCTTGCTCTTCCAAGTTATGGGTCTCTTTAACATTCACGAGTTTTATAAACGCTAAACTATGCTTTATTGCAATATGACAGAAAACAATTTTATAATAATAATCACTTTAATACTAATGCCATATATTTTCTCTAATTACGGATTATAGAAAAAAATTATTATCATTACTTTTGTTACTCCACAAAGTTACGCCTTAAACTATAAATAAGGCTTACAATTAGAGTTTAAACTAGCAACAATATAGTGGAAGCAAATACACAATTCCCAGAGCATCGCTAAAATTGTAGACGTGACCCGTCCAGTGAAAAGGGGATTTGAAACATTTACACATTCTTTGTCAACTAAAACCTGGCTCCGAAGTACGGTGAGATTTTATTTAAACAGTAAGCATCTAGTTTATTTATTTTTAAGTAATTTGCTTGAATGCGATCTTAAAGAGAAAACCTAGAAAATTTAAATGTAATGTTTTTTTTGTTATATCCGCGGCGTGGTATCCGGCTGAGTAGAATAGGCCACCCTCATTACTTACCAGGTGTCGTAAAAGGCGACTGAGGTAAGTCGACCCGCCGTGTGGTATCCGGATGAGTAGTTTTACAACCCTCCGGTAAGAAAGAGAGTGATCTATTAAACTTAATCGGATACCACACGGTGGGTCAACTTACCTAAGTCGCCTCTTACGACTTCTCATTAAGAAAGAAGGTGGTCTAATATACTTACCAGATACCACACGGTGGGTCAACTTACCTTAGTCGCCTCTTACGACACCTTGGTAAAGAATGAGGGTGGTCTATTCTACTCAGCCGGATACCACACGGTGGAAAAAGTTAATATATGAAATTCGTGTTAGAACTCCCATACGTACTCAAGCCTAATATGAACCTATTACGTAAATTCCGTGAAATGAAACCAGGTTAATGAAACGTCTGTCAAAGCGTCGGAGAGCAAATTTTAATTGAAAATTGCTTTTTGAACATTTCACACTTCCCGTAACTTGGACATTTAGCCGGGAACAGAGTTATTAGAAACTGAAGTGTATATTAGGTTATAGGAACTTGTACTTGAATAGGGTTGAATAGGCTCAATATCTGCGAATGATAAACGAGCAAATTTTCCTTTGAACTACTAGATTACAATTAGAGTTACATCCTCTACAAACCACTACAACAACTACACTAGCACTATTAATTAAGCATGTTGTGTTCACCTGTAATTGGGGATACACTTTTTTATGTCAGGAAAACCCGTTATAGGTCGTCACCGCCCGACGGGGACAGGCGGCGGGTATGTCGGACTCTCAGCGACTAAAAACCTGACAGTGCTCTACCACGCTGCTGATGGCGGGGACAGTGTAACGTTGTACACATTGCCCCCATCCCCGCCAGCAGCAACTCTGAACCCCAGAATGCGCCACCTCTTAGTCAGGGCCTCTCTAAAGTGGCCCTTTCCTCTAGAAGATGCTTAGCAAGCACCAGATGCATCGACTGCTTTGGAACTTTTTCAGGTGGAGATAAACTTGGGGGGTACACTTAAGCCAATTTGTTAGAACAGTTATTACGGAACATTTGTGTGTACCTTTGTTGTAGTGGACCCTTTATTAACAAATAAATAAATAATTTATCGAACGTAATGTAATAGACCAGTGGATTCGTTTAATGTCGTGTCGTGATTAAACCCCCCCCTTTTTGCTGCCAAACTAATTTATGCCACAACAGAAGAAAATAAATTTAAAATATGAATGAAGAATATACACTTCAGCATTAGAAAGCCCTGAAGGTGCTTACTTATCATTTAATTTCTCTTTCCTTCGACCGCCTGAGCGTTGGAGATAACACCATTAACTAATTATATGGCGTGGATTTTCCTCTACTTTTTCTAAAGTGACTTCTCATTGGATGGAAACATTTCTTGAATTTATAACATTTTTAGTGGTATTTTATTGGCTTTTTTTCTTAGTAAATCATTAAAATTTTACGACAACTGCTGATGCAGAGATAAGAAAGATTTCTAAATAAACGCTGTACTTGTGATTCTTTTATGTTATTTTGATTAGTTTAATTTCTATTATCTATGTCTGAATGTTGAAAATATTACTTCACCAATTATTTCTTTATAACAGCTTTTTTCGTTACCAACCAACGCTCAAGGCTCACAGCATACAGTCGATACGAAAAAAAAAATAAAAAAGTATGTAAATTAGTGATTAATAAATTATTTCCTTTACTTCCAAAAGTTTCTTGAACTGTTTTTAGTTTAATAATTTTAGTAAATAATGTATCTTCAACCTACACTTAGTGTTTTTTATTGTTTCTAAACTATAAAGAAATATATTTTACTAATAGTCATCTAATGCTTGGTATCACGGAATATAATAATACAACACTAGTGATTTAATTATACCTACATTTGTACCTATTTATTACAAAAAAAGTCACTCAACATTACTTGCAGTATATAAATACTAAATGTGCCGATACCAAATGTCCTATTATCGTATTATAAAGGTACTAGAAGGAATTAAAGTATGTTCGTATTGCACTCTAAATGCGATCGGTGCCTGCGTTCCAACGCCGTATGCATAATTCAATATTTGTCAGGTGCGCTCGTGCATACGAAATGCGAGACTTGCATGAGATGAACTAAATGCTGGACTATCAAAACTATTTGGTTTTTTCTTTGAATTCATAATATGCCGTTAGGTTTTAAGGGCATTTGTGAAACACGCGGGAAAGGCTAACGCGGGAGTAACTCCAAACATGCGTAAAAAATACCCCTAAAACCAACTAAAATTAAAAAGGGGACTAAGATGAGTTGACCCACCGTGTAGTATCCGGCTGAGTAGAATAGACCAACTTCATTTCTTACCGAGGTGTCGTAAAAGGCGACTAAGGTAGCTTGACCCACCGTGTGGTATCCGGTATAGTAGAATAGAACACTCTCTTTCTTCAGGCGGCCGGTCGTAAAAATGCAGCCAAATCATGTGATAGCATGTTTATAACATGTTGTGCCGACGCCACTTAGAGTGGGATAAGGGTAGGAGATGATGAAAACCAATTAAAATTGATAAACATCTTTGTAAAACCTAACCTGCTACCTATCCCGCCAGGGTGGCAGCTAAGACCGACCACACTGCTCCTATACGGATTGGTAGGGAACACATATCCCCAGCTGTGATAGCCCAGCGGTAACGCCGTGCGACTCTTTCGAGGAGGTCACGGGTTCAAACCCCGGGCAGGCACCAATGAGTTTTTCTATCAAATCTTATACGTCTAATTGTTGATTGCAATTTACCACAATCATGTCACAAAATGAATATGGATGGATATGTGCTAGAAGAAGGCCTAAAAATGGATAGTTGAAGTATGATAAGCACGTAAAAGGAGTAGTGCTAGAGTTGACGAATGATTGGAGAGAATAGAAGAGTAAAACACGTTCTGCCGACCCCACTTAGAGTGGAATAAGGAGAATGATGAAAAACAAATAATACGCGAGGATGAATGTATTCGATTGAAAATAGGCCGAATCCGAATCCGAATGTACGTGACAATGTAAATCTAAATATATCAATGGTGTTTATGTGTTTAAAGGGTGTACGTGTGTCAATTTGCTTGACACGCCCGATGGCTAATGGCGTTTAATTGTAAGTTGTACGGAATGAAAACAAAAGGGTCACCCCTTATGTTTATATAGCGTGATTGCTTTTATTTCTCCACTCTGCTAATAGATTATCTACTAATTTGGTATGGCGTGAGAATATACAGATTTACGTAGTCTTTTTAATCTATATCTATATATATAAAAGAAAGTTGGTCTAAGTTACACTATTTATAAGTCAAGAACGGATGAACCAATTCGGCCGAAAATTGGTGTAGAGGTTGCTTAGAACCAGGAAACGGACATAGGATACCTTTTATCCCGTTCGACCGCATTTATTTTATCCCGGCAAGTCACTCTAAATCGTGGTATTACAAGAACGACTATGACATTGAATAACAAAACGCAAATGTCAGTGGAATACAAAACATAGATGACAGCTAAACGTAATTTTTCTTTGGTGAAGTATGGTAAAATATTTGACAAATATCAAAATAATAGTGTTCCAACATGTTTTTAATACAACCTCCTTCATAGAGTTGGTCATTAATATGAAAAAGCATTGTGGCTGTCATATGTGTCATTAAGTTGTTGAGAAAGAGTAAATGGGTTGACTCTGGGAAAACTGTTTTTATTTATTGAATAAGTATAATAATATAATAGGTACAAAGGAGAAATATCGTCGTTTATTATATTCAGAAGAGGATGTAACCTAAACTCACAAATAGAGCGGACAAAAGGAATATCTGGAAATTTAAAGAATCTAAAGAACGAACAAATGACGATCAATATCTTGAGACAACACGGAGAGTGCGAATTTCGTATAATTTGAGAGATAGTTGCGATATGCGATGCTATGGAATAAAAAATGGAGTTTTTATTGGAGAGATTATTATGATGATAATTGGTATTCGGTTTATTATCTCTGTAAGATCAACGTGACGATGTGCTATGTGAGGCCATAGACGCGCCCGTGACTATTGTTCGATGGAACTGTCAGCTAGAATGACGATTATTCTCTGGATTTGTCCAGTTGTAACGATTGTTTTTTAGACTGTGGCCATCTGCAACGACTGTCAGCTAGACTCTGCCTAGATGTGGTGATTGTTCTTTGAGCGTTATCATTTGCGAGTCTGTTTACGTGTGTATCTGCTGAGTTGGTTGCCACTTATTGAGCTGTGTTATGCCATGACAGTGATTGAGGGTGAGCTTAAGGTGCGAAATGATTTTTCTTTTACAGATCAAAAGAGCAAGTATTGAGTTTCTTGCCGATTCTTCTCAGTACAATCAGCATTCCGAATCAGTGGTAGATTCATTCCCAGAAGTCAGCTTATGAGATTTGCGGGGTCGCAAATGTTGTCAGGATGGTCGACTGTTACATGTTTTTAATACAACCTCCTTCAGAGTTAGTCATTAATATGAAAGAGCATTGTGGCTATCATATGCATAGATAATACACTATATAGGATAGTCATATGTGTCATTTAGTAGTTTTTGAGAAAGAGTAAATGACTTTGGGAAAATTGATTTTTATTATTGCATAAGAATAAAGGAGAAATATCGTCGTTAGTTATAATAGCTAAACGTCACTAAATAGTATAAAACAAAGTCGCTTTCTCTGTCTGTTCCTATGTCCCTATATTTCTTTGTATGCTTAAATCTTTAAAACTACGCAACATTTGTGTTTTGAGTGATTGAAGAGAAATGTTTATATGTATAATCTAACATATTCTAAACTTTTATTATAAACATTCAATATGGAGTAAAGAAATACTATAATTTTTGAGGTTTCTAATGTGATGTCGTAAATAATTACATTTATTTTCCGTTTACATTGCAAACGCAGGCCGAACCCTACAATATTTGTCAAAATAATGTACTATTTGTTATTTGTATTTGTACACCTTGAAAAGGTCTACAGAAAACTCCGCGATGGTATACATATTATGTCTATCTCTTATGGACCCACAATAGCATTTTTTAGACATTTTCTTCTTCATTTGTAATTTAAAAGAACATTTTCGAAGATATTACAGATTTAAAATGCAGGGTATAGCGATTGCGCGCTTTGTCTTATAGCACTTCGAACTTAGCTGCAATTGGACGGGTTTTTTTTTACATGGCCAACTATATGTCGCTTTATCAAGAGTAACCTCTAAAGAAAACATGTTTGTATTGTGTAATGAAGATTCTTTCTTTATGACAAAAAATCTGTGAATGTTGTATATAAAGACATTTTGTAATTAATTCTAAAAATAAAATACTCAGGGAAAATGTAAAAGTAAATAAGTAAAAATGTAGTATATGAATTTAGATGTTCCAAAGAAAGCAGGGAATCTTCATGGTATAGGGAAAAGGGAATTGTTTTTTTTTTATACAGAAAAAAGCTCCTTATGGGTACCGCCGCCCGTTGGGGACAGGCGGCAGTTATGTCGGACTTGCACCGACTAAAACGACCTGTGTGCTCCACCACGCTGCCGATGGCAAGGACAGGGTATCATTGCACATATTGCCCCCATCCCGCCAACACCTCTGATCCCAGAGAAAAAAACCTTCTTCGGGTAGGGGCCCCTCGAAAGAGAAACCCCCTCCGCTAACCGGTGCATCGGTAGCACCAGATGCACCGACCGCCTCGGGGACCTGTAAGCCAGGCGTCCGATATACCCCGTTCGGAACACCCGAAGGTCCCCAGTTAGGGTGGCAGACGATGGGCTTGGGCGAGTCACTAACACCTGGACTCACCAGCAGCAGATTGGATCCAGAACAACAGTTCGTGGAACCGCTCCGCCGCCTCCCTTCACCCCCCTCCACAGAACAAGGGGAGGCCATCGCTGCCCACGGTCGCTCCCTGCCCACCGTGTTTGTTATGTCACGGTCAACAGGGAGAGACCGCGCCCCAAGTAGGGGCCACAACGCCTTGGTGGGCGTTTCCGCCCCCACCGGGTAATTTTTTATATAGGTTTTCTTCCTCGCAACCCTAAGGTCCCCGTTCCCATTACTGTGCTTCCGGGTTTCGCCGACGGTGGCCGTAACCATGTCCAGCTAGACTTAGAGTAAGCCCAACCGGACCCGTCGCTCATTAGAAACCCCACCCCAGCCCCCCCCGGAGTCCCCGGCCTGTCCAGATTGCCCTCTGCTAATCAGAAGGATAACTGGATTGGCCACCCCACAGTGGTCCGTTCGCCAAGACTAAGCTTGCCCACGGTGCGCCACGAGGAGGCCGACCACTTTGGCACCCCAGGGGAATTGTTTTACTCCAAATTTGACGCGTGTGGGCCACGGGCAGTAATGAATAAAACAAAACTGCTGGATAGATTTTAATCTTTTTTTTTACTGAGTGACATAGGCTTTATATTTTATACCCGTGCGAAGCCGGAGCGGGCCACTAGTATATAATAAAATTTGGAACAAGTAAGTATTTATTTAGAAGAATATAAAAACAAAAAGAATATTTAAAGCAGTTTGGTATCCGGCTGAATAGACTACTCTCTTTCTTACCAAGATGTCGTAAAAGGCAACTAAGGTAAGTTTACGCACCGTGTGGTATCCGGTAGAGTAGAATGGTGGTCTATTCTACTTTCTTACCTAGGTGTCTTAAAATGCGACAAAAGTAAGCCGACGTCAGGCTGGCATATTCTTTTTCTTCTTATCAACATCATCATCCTCCTGCCTTTATACCACTCTAAGTGGGATCGGCACACCATGTTAAAAACATGTTGTCACATGATTTTAATACGTATTTTACGACTGGCCGCCTGCCTGATGTCAACTTACCTTAGTAGTCTTTCACGACACCTCGGTAAGAAAGAGGATGGACTATTCTATTCAACCGAATACCACACGATGGGTCAACTTACTGTAGTCGCCTTTTACTACACCTTGGTAAGAAATGAGGGTGGTCTATTCTACTCACCTGGATACCACACGACTACTTATAAGTATAATTATTTTTGACAAATTAATATTTTGATTCTGGCAAGATTTCAAAAGTAATAATAAAATTATTTTGCTATAATCCGCGATGAACTAAAATAGAAAATAAGTGTAATGCTAAATGTAGAGCGGATAATCCGTTTTCACACGTGATATATGCAGGATTGGTAATAACACATTCACAAACCTCCATCACCGCTACCACAATACACAAGCACTACATACGTTCACTATCACAAACTCTCCAATCGTTTTGTCTCGTAGCCGAAGCATCATCAGGAAAAAGACTCCACAACAAAATCGCAAAGCCCTTTATATATTTTCTATTTTGCTTCATCGCGGATTATAGTAAAAAAAAAAATTATTACTTTTGTATTACGGATCTCCGCAAAGTAACGCCTAATTCAATAAATTATCTATGATTTCAAATTATCATTAAACTAGTGGCCCGCTCCGGCTTCGCACGGGTATAAAATATATAGCCTATGTCACTCAGTAAAAAAAATGATTAAAATCTATCCAGTAGTTTTGTTTTATTCATTACTGCCCGTGGCCCACACGCGTCAAATTTGGAGTAAAACTATTCCCCTGGGGTGCCAAAGTGGTCGGCCTCCTCGTGGCGCACCCTGGGCAAGCTTAGTCTTGGCGAACGGACCACTTTGGGGTGGCCAATCCAGTTGTCCCTCTGATTAGCAGAGGGCAATCTGGCCGGGGACTCCGGGGGGTTGGGGTGTTGTCCCTAATGAGCGACGGGTCCGGTTTGGCTTACTCTAAGTCTGGCTGGACATTGTTTGGCCACCGTCGGCGAAACCCGGAAACCCAGCAATGGGAACGGGGACCTTCGGGTTGCGAGGCAGAAAACCTCTATAAAAAAATACCCGGTGGGGGCGGAAACGCCCACCAAGGTGTTGGGGCCCCTACTTGGGGCGCGGTCTCTCCCTGTCGACCGTGACATAACAAACACATTGGGCAGAGAGCGATCGTGGGCAGCGATGGCCTCCCTTAGCTCTGCGGAGGGGGGCAGAGGGAGGCGGCGGAGTGGTTCCACGAACTGTTGTTCTGGATCCAATCTGCTGCTTGTGAGTCCAGATGTTAGTGACTCGCCGAAACCCATCGTCTGCCGCCCTAACTGGGGACCTTCGGGTGTTTCGAACGGGGTATATCGAACGCCTGGCTTACAGATCCCCGAGGCAGTCGGTGCATCTGATGCTCCCGATGCACCGGTTAGCGGAAGGGGGCTTCTCTTTCCCTACCCGGAGAAGGTGTTTGTGCTCTGGGATCAGAGCTGTCAGCGGGATGGGGGCAATATGTACAATGATACCCTGTCCTTGCCATCGGCACCGTGGTGGAGCACACAGGGGACAGGCGGCGGTACCCATGAGTTTTTTTTTTAATAAAAAAAACAATTCCCCTTTCCCTATACCATGAAGATTCCCTGCTATCTTTGGAATATCTAAATTTATATACTACATTTTTACTTATTTACTTTTACATTTTCCCTAAGTACGCCGTGTGGTAAAAGGTGTCGTAAAAGGCGACTAAGGTAAGTCGACCCGCCGTGTGGTATCCGGCTGAGTAGAATAGACCAACCTCATTTCTTACCAAGGTGTCGTAAAAGGCGACTAAGGTAAGTTGACCCACCGTGTGGTATCCGGTTGAGTAACTATTTTACTCAACCGGATACCACCTCTAACCGGATACCTCTTTCTTACCGAGGAGTCGTAAAATACGACTAAGGTAAGTTGACGTCAGGCAGGCGGCCGGTCGTTAAATAAGTAGCCAAATCATATGACAACATGTTTGTAACATGTTGGGCCGACCCCACTTAGAGTGGGATAAGGGCAGGAGGATGATGATTTTCTCTAAGTATTTTATTTTTACAATTAATTACAGAATGTCTTTATATACAACATTCACAGCTTTCTTGTCATAAAGAAAGAATCTTCATTACACAATACAAACATGTTTTATTTAGAGGTTACTCTTGATAAAGCGACATCTAGTTGGCCATGTGAAAAAAAACCCGTCCAATCGCAGCTAAATTCGAAGTGCTATAAGACAAAGCGCGCAATCGCTATACCCTGCATTTTAAGTCTGTAATATCTTCGTATGTTAAATGTTCATTTAAACTACAAATGATGAAGAAAATGTCAATAAAATGCTATTGTGGGTTATCCATAAAAGATAGACATAATATGTATACCATCGCGGAGTTTTCTGTAGACCTTTTCAAGGTGTACAAATACTTAGTACATTATTTTGACAAATATTGTAAGGTTCAGCCTGCGTTTGCAATGTAAACGGAAAAAAATTTAATTATTTACGACATCACATTGGAAACCTCAAAAATGATAGTATTTCTTTATTCTATAAACATAAACATTTCTCTTCAATCACTCTATCTATTAAAAAACCGCATCAAAATCTGTTGCGTAGTTTTAAAGATTTAAGCATACAAAGGGATATAGGGACATAGGGACAGACAGAGAAAGCGACTTTGTTTTATACTATGCAGTAACGTTTAGCTATTATAACTAACGACGATATTTCTCCTTTATTCTTATGCAATAATAAAAATCAATTTTCCCAAAGTCAACTCATTTACTCTTTCTCAAAAACTACTCAATGACACATATGACAGCCGCAATGCTTTTTCATATTAATGACCACCTCTGAAGGAGGTTGTATTAAAAACATGTTGTAACAGTCGACCATCCTGACAACATTTGCGACCCCGCAAATCTCATAAGCTGACTTCTGGGAATGATTCTACCACTGATTCGGAATGCTGATTGTACTGCGAAGAATCGGCCAGAAACTCAATACTTGCTCTTTTAATCTGTAAAAGAAAACCGAACATTCCATGACATGACAGGACTACGCTCACGCTTTATGCTCAACTCTTTAAGCTCACGCTTTATGCTCAACTCTTTAAGCTCAACTCCTTAGGCTTTTCGCACCATTAGCATTTCGCACCTAAAGCTCACCCTCAACCACTGTTATGGCATTAAACAGCTCAATAAGTGGCAACCAACTCAGCAGATACACACGTAAACAGACTCGCAAATGATAACGCGCAAAGAACAATCACCACATCTAGGCAGAGTCTAGCTGATAGTCGTTGCAGATGGCCACAGTCTAGAAAACAATCGTTACAACTGGAACAAATCCAGAGAACAATCGTCATTCTAGCTGACAGTTCTATTGAACAATAGTCACGGGCGCGTCTATGGCCTCACATAGCACATCGTCACGTTTATCTTACAGAATTAATAAACCGAATACCAATTACCATCATTAATCTCTCCAAAACTACATTTTTTTTCCATAGCATCGCATATCGCAACTATCTCTCAAATTTTACGAAATTCGCAGTCTCCATGTTGTCTCAAGATATTGATCGTCATTTGTCTTTTCTTTAAACTCTTTAAATTTCCAGATATTCCTTTTGTCCGCTCTATTTGTGAGTTTAGGTTACATCCTCTTCTGAATATAATAAACGACGATATTTCTCCTTTGCACTTATTATATTATTATACTTATTCAATAAATAAAAACAGTTTTCCCAAAGTGAACCCATTTACTCTTTCTCAACAACTTAATGACACATATGACAGCCACAATGATTTTTCATATTAATGACCAACTCTATGAAGGAGGTTGTATTAAAAACACTATTATTTTGATAATTGTCAAATATTTTACCATACTTCACCAAGGAAAACTTACGTTTAGCTGTCATCTATGTTTTGTATTCCACTGACATTTGCGTTTTGTTATTTTATGTCATAGTCGTTCTTGTAATACCACGATTTATAGTGACTTGCCGGGATAAAATAAATGCGGTTGAACGGGATAAAAGGTATCCTATGTCCGTTTCCTGGTTCTAAGCAACCTCTACACCAATTTTGGGCCGAATTGGTTCATCCGTTCTTGACTTATAAATAGTGTAACTTAGACCAACTTTCTTTTATATATATAGATTTAATATTCTCCAACAAATGAAAAGATATACCCGATTGAATAAAATTTTATTGACATTTATTTTAAAATTAACAGTGAAAACGAGTCCGGAGCGAAACAATTTTAAAATTTCTTTTCATAAAGTACAAGGCAATGTCCAGTGGGACGTGAGGTTTAAATGGACGCGTTGCAAATCCCGTCTTCCCCAGGGTAGGTCACGTTGCCACTTTTAGCAATATCCTGAAAATAGAGAGAATTCATTGCACTTTTATGATACGTTAATGTGTTAAATTTACGCTTAGATTTTATTTACGCTCTTGCTCTGTTTCATATTTCTGAATAACTTAAATGGTAGTACTTTTATACTAATAATCTGTGCAAAATTATTCTCTAAACATTCCAAAATATCAAAAATACGTATAAATAAATATTCAAGTTTTCACTTCTGACAGCATTCCTGCAGTGCAACCAGTTTTTTTTTTCGGAATCTCGGAAACTGCTCCAACGATTTTCCTAAAATTCAGCATGTTGGGGGTTTTGGGGGAGGGAAATCGATCTAGCTAGGATTTATTTAAAAAATCAATTTATCCCTGTTTTTGGGCATTAACAAGACTTAAATTTTGAATATTTAATTTTGTTAATCTTGTATGTATATATATATTTTCGGAATCTCGAAAACGGCTCCAACGATTTTCCTAAAATTAAGCATGTAGGGGGTTTTGGGGGAGAAAAATCGATCTAGCTAGGCTTTATTTAAAAAAAAAAACATTTTATGCCTGTTTTTAGGCATTAAAAAATACTACAATTTATATTTTGTATTTTTGCCATCAACTGTCAAGTCAGCGTAGCTTATTCGGGGAACGGGCGATCTTGAGAAATGTAAATACCTAGGATCGAGCCCCACCTTACTCTATTATTATTAATTTTTTTACCGAGCAAGGCTCGGTCACCCAGATATTAATATATTGAATTATAAACGCTGTCAGCACTATCGGAATATTGTAGAACACAACAAAGTTACTTTCTGCTTCGTAAAGGGATTAAGTTGCGATGGTTACATTGGAAATATTTATTTATTTACTGACATTTCGCTTATATAACAAAAATCATCATCAAAGTGGTGTCGGCACAACATTTTATAAACATGTTGTCACATGATTTGGCTACGTATTTTACGACCGGCCGCCTGCCTCACGTCACTTACCTTAGACCTCTCGTTAAGAAATGAGGGTGGTCTATTCTACTCAGCCGGATACCAAACCGAGGATTTAACAAAAAAATATTAAATTTAAATTTTCTACGTTTTTTTCTTTAAGGTCGCTTTCATGCAATTTTTTTATTTACTTTTGGTTAAGTTGTAACCCTCGTTAGGAGTAAAAATAACATGATTCAACTGTACTCAATACAAAGAAATAAACGCCCGTTAAATTGTTTCAACTTACTGAGATTATGCAGACATAATTTAATAAGACCCACAGTCCAACAAAAGGTGATTACAGACGAAAGCAATAATAAAGAGAACCGGCGTCGCTCGTTCAGGGCCTTTTATGTGGAAACGACGATCGTAGTTACGTTTAATTCCGCCAGATGGCAACACTAAGTGGGAGTGGCCTGGAACAGTGCCTTACCACATAATAAAATCGGTACTTGGTTGACTGAGTCTTGCTTGGTAATTTTTTATAAAATAAAAAAAGAAACTAAAAAAAAAATGTTTAGTTGGGGATCGTATTTACATTTCTCGAGACTGCCCGTGCCCCGAATAAGCTACGCTTACTTGACGACTTGACAGTTTGTGACAAAAATTTAATTAAACATAAGTTTTAGTATTTTTAATGCCCAAAAAAAGTACCCCAAAACCCCTACACGCTGAATTTCAGGAAAATTGTTGGAGTCGTGTCCGAGATTCCGAAAACACACACACACGTATATATATATATATATATATATATATATATATATATATATATATATATATATATATATATATATACATACAAGATTAACTCATTTAAATATTAATGATATTACAGTAATTATAAAGATTATGATTAAAACGATACCTGAATTTTATTGAAAAAAAATTTAGATACATCAGAGTTGAGTCATATCCTAATATCAGAAGTTGGATTTGCCAAGATACACGCTCCTAGCGTCCTTTCTGATTTAAAGAGCAAGACTTCAGAATTTAAAAAAAATGTTGCTAACCTATCGAGGTATGACTATCAGATTTGATCTGCATCTTTTATGAATTTCATTTACCCTAAACTGACTTAAATGAAAATTCAATTCTCATTTCTTTTTTTATAAGTATACCGCACCAGGGGACGATAAAAAATGTTGCCTGAAGGACCTGTGCAATAAAAACGCAATGAAAATCGGCATACTTTATATTTAAGGTATAGTAGCCAGTCGGGATGCGACTTGAAGAGAAAAAATCGATTAATAAATAATCGATTTTTCTCCCTTCAAAATAATAAAAACTGAAAATAAAAAACTCAAAACAAATTTTTTTTTATTAAATATCGATTTTTTCTGTTTATTTGAAAATTCGCCTTTTTTAATCTTAAAAATTACTGTGGAAATTTGTTTAAAAATGCATGTTTTGCTACATTGACTTTGTGACATTGTGGGATCGTCACAACATGTTGTCATATGATTTAGTTAGGTATTTTACAACCTGCCTGACGTCAACTTACCTCTGTCGTATTTTACAACACCTCGGTAAGAAAGAGGGAAGAAAGAAAGAAGAAGGGTAAGAAGAAGTAAGAAATTGGGGTGGTCTATTCTATTCAATCGGATGGCACACGGCGGATCAACTTACCTTAGTCTCCTTTTACGACACCTCGGTAAATCAATTATTTAAAATCGATTATAATAATAATATAATCGAGTAATATTAAAATCGATTATTTGTTCTCATCCCTAGTAGCCAGTCGTTTCTCACCTTTACGAGGGTGAAGTCGTTTTTAAACGAGTTAGTGAGCACGTAATCTCGGCCGAGTGCCGGATTTATTTATGTGCTGGAAACACGATTATTCTTTAAATTTAAGACGCTGCTCGTAATTCCAAGGCGTGTTTTACCTCAGTGGTTACAGCGATAAAAAACTTTTACGCCTGCGTAAATTCCTTTTTGGGTGTTCGCTGATCTTAAAGTTGTTGAAAGCATAAAAATATGAAAGCCTTCGTAACGGTTGAAAGTATCTTGAGTAAACCATAAACCAGCATTCTGTTTAGAGTTGTAATGCTGAATAGTAATTAATTTTATGGAATTGTAAATAATTTAGGAAGTCCGTGCCAAGGCTACGACCAGCAGGGGGGTCTTCTCGCATACCCTTGAGGAGTAGGCGGGGTACGGGCCTCGAGGCGAACCTCTTTGCCCGGGCTGGTCCTCGCAGGCTTTGTGGCCTGGACTGTGTTTGGGCCTTAGGCCCAGGTCACCTGGGTGACCTAAGGGTTGTCGGGTTCGGTGGGGAGGCCTAGGAGTGGTAGCTCCCAGACCGCGATGTCCAAATCGGGGGTCCAAGTCCAAGGCTACGACTTCAGAAAGTGTTGTCGAGTGATAGGTTGATAATAGATGGCGCAACTTGATTCCATGCTCTCTTTAACAACATAGTCTTCTACAGTATAATAAGCTTTATGAATAAGTGTATTTTTAATTGCTTTTTCGAAGTTGTGTAAAGGCAAGTTCAAAATAGAATGTAGGATTTTATTAACCTACTTATAATGTTTGTTACTCTTTCACAGCGAAATTTGGCACAATTATTCCTTATACATTGAGATAACATAAAGACTTTAGAGATCCTGTTAATTCTACTGGAATAGGGTGAGAGGACAGGAGCGGTAAAGGCGCTATCTATTATCAACGCATCATATGACAACAGTCCACACAAACGAAGTTGCGAAAGCTAGTTAGTTAATTATAAATTTTCTTGCACTATATACTATACTAATATATGTAAAGTATGTAATGGTGTGCGTTCTCATTGAAGTTAGGTTGGATAAAGGTCAGGTTGCACGTGCAAGTGTCTTTCCCAAGCATACAAGCTTGGAATACTAACGCCGTGTGGTATCCGGCTGAATAGAATAGTGTCTCCCCCCCCCTTATTTCTTACCGAGATGTCGTAAAAGGCGATTAAGGTAAGATCACCCGCCGTGTGGTATCCGGCTGAGTAGAATATACCAACCTCATTTCTTACCGAGGTGTCGTATAAGGCGACTAAGGTAAGTTGACCCACCGTGTGGTATCTAGTTTAGTAGATTAGACCACCCTCTTTCTTACCGAGGTGTCGTAAAATACGACTGAGGTAAGTTGACGTCAGGCAGGCGGCCGATCGTAAAATCGCAGTCAAATCATGCAACAGCATGTTTATAACATGTTATGCCGACCCTACTTAGAGTGGTATAAGGGAAGGAAGATGATGACAAGCATGGAATACTACACCTCAGGTATATGGATGTTAGGTGTACGGAGTCTGGGAAAGCGGCGAACGCTGAGTAGACATAACTAGCGTAGTAGTAAGCCAAAGTCGATTTTTACTTCTAGGAGCAAAATGTGTAAATGTGTCAAAGTAATATTTTTTCCCGGCTAATTCCAAATTCCCATTTGCTAACGGCCAGCTGTACCTCATTGGAATTTTTCAAGTTTCAGCGACAAATTTTAGGGCCGTATTATATTAAATTCGGTGAAACAATTTCACAAACAGCAACTTTCAAAACGAAACTGTATTTCAATTTATTTCGTTAGAGTTAATATTATTCAGAGAAAGTTTTCAGGATCAAATATTTGTCAAAATGATTTTCAACTTTGCCGTTTGTGCTACCCGTAGATTCCGGAGTTTGAATTGATTATATGCTAAAGCATAGAAAATTTTTAATAATACTGAAATAACATATATTTTAAGTATATTTTCTTCTATTTAAAGGATCTTATCATAAACGAGGATGTTGTTTTATCTTATCAGTGCTTCTGGGCATTCAAATAAATTCCAAACTTAACTTTGGTAAATGCATCGAGTCCAAAGCAAAAACGGCTGCCAAGAAACTTGGCATCCTTAACAAAGTCAAGCAGTACTTCACACCGAAACAACTTCTTACATTGTACCAAACTCAGGTACGATCGTGTATGGAGTACTGCTGCCATTTGTGGGACGGATCTGCCAAATATCAGTTGAATGCTTTGGACTCGGTGGATCGACGCGCCAGAAGACTGATTGGCGATGAAAACCTAACCGATGCCAAATTGCACAGCTTGCAACATCGACGCAGGGTAGCTTGTCTATCGGTATTCTACAGAATATATTTCGGAGAGTGTGCTCAGGTACTCCATGACCTAATTCCACCATCGCCTTTTTATCATCGCACGAAGGCGCACAGAGCGATTCGCTTCGTCTTTTTTGATGCGCACAGCACGGGATTGGAATTCTCTTCCGGCATCTATCTTTCCCGAAACTTATAATATGGGTACCTTCAAAGCAAGGGTGAATAGGCATCTTATAGGCATGCGCGTTCCACCTTAGACTGCATCACTGCTTACCATCAGGCATGATTGCAGTCAAGCGCTCGCCTATTAAACAATAAATAAATTTAATTACCCAATAAATTCCCATTGTTTAATATTTAAAATTCAATTTAATTATTTAATATTTTTTATTAGCTACAACAAACAAAACGCTTATTATTTAAAACTTCATACAAAACGGTCAACTACTAGTACATAGTCAATTACTAGTGCCCTTACCTGTTAGCCCTTACCTTCCATCATGTTGTGCCGACCCCACTTAGAGTGGAATAAGGGCAGGAGAATGATGATACACTAATACTAAGGGTGCGATATAGTTAATCAGCATTCCGTTAAGAAAACAAAGAACCAATATTACACGGAAAGTTACGAAGCAAAAAGGAACGTAGATAATTGCTCCGGTTGTTAGAGTTTAAAAAACTAATATTAATTCCGGGCACGAAGCGTTGGGGAGACTGAGGCGTGAAATTCAATAAACGTGCACGAGACGGCGACGAGGCGACTTGTTGAGTATCCTACAGGATTATACGTACTCTGCCATGCGGCGTTTTTACTTACTCTAATACTTGTTTAGATCAGCAGTAGTTCGTATATAAACTGAATTGGTTGAAATGATGGATGTCTGCTTATAGGTATTAATAGGTCTTACTAGTATCTCTTTTAGATATTGTAGGTAATGTGTAAAGGTGATAAAATCAAAATTAATGTGTTATGACTTATACACTTTAACTTTGAATGACAGCGTATATTGAAGCATTTCCTCTCTTGGCGTAAAATGTTATCGATTTTCTAAACATTGATTTTTTTTCAATTTATGATATTATTATCTTTTTGAAGATATGCGTTGTTGTATGAAACAAATGTAGTCTATTATTTTAATGTCTTAATAATAAAGTAAAATCAACTTATCAAATAGTAAAAAAAACGATTATTAATAATCGATTATTTCGATTCGAGTTAATCTTTATAATTTTGAAGGAATAAAAATTTATTATTTAGTGATCGATTTTTGCACTCCAAGTCAAATACCTAGCGGTAGATGAGCAACTAATATGGCGACCAACTTTGCCGCCAATTTGGCGGACAAAAGCAGCAATGGGCTTTGGCTGACAGATAATATGGCGCTCCACTGTCGTAGTTTGGTTTTGGCTGTAGCTTGTCTAGGGCGAGGTATTAGATATGCTACATTTATGATGATGATAGATATATTAGAGATACAATTAATTACCGCTCCGAGACACTTTTCCCTAGTGTGGAATAGTGAGAACAGAATGAACGGCACTGAACACGTTTTCGCGATAAGAAGACTCCACGTGAAACAACAGCTGCACAGTGATGCCACCATATTATTCAAAAGGGTGCGATACTCTTGTTCATGACGATGTTGCCATGAAATACCAAGCGGAAGTCATTGGCGACAACATAAATGATTTTATGCCTCTTAGATCCAGTATGTCCCTGCAGCACTTTAAGGTCATCTCTCCACCTAATAGAAGAGTAAACTCTTGTTGTGTTGTCTCGTTCTTTGTCAAAACTTACAGCTACTTTTCACACTTCCTTTTCCATATATCACTCGACGTAAACACTCGTAGCACATGTTATCTTAGTACGAGTGTCTAAGCAGTAAGACATTTGCTTAATTTGTATTTTATTTTGAATTTTGTATTTATTGTAATTTTTTTGGCTAAATAAAGTTTATTATTATAATTATATCGGCACATCTGTTTTACCATTCAGGCATTTTTATAATTTCGATTATCTACTGATATCCGTGTAAGTAATAGCAAACGTAACATAACATAAATATTCGCAAAATGGTTTTAACGATGTCATGATCACAAAATCCAGATAAAGACGAAAATGTATGTCTAAAAATTTAATGTTGAAATTTTTTCAAGTAAAATGTTTTATGTAAAAATGTAAAAAAAACTATGCCATTATGAAAAGTAATATTAATTCTTGGCACGAACCGTTAGGGGAGACTGAGGCGTGAAATTTAATCATACTGCACAAGACAAGGAAGAGGCGACTCGTTGAGTTAGTACCCAGCAGGATTATACGAACTCTGTCATGTGTTTCTTTAACGAATCTTCCATGTTCGTGACATCTGCGTTCCGTTTCAGCCAACCGTATATTTCACTATGATAGCTGTCTGTTCTATTTTTGAATTCTTTTAAAAACTGATTCTCATTCTGGAAACAACGTTCAGCGACGCCGCCTTATTTAATAAAACTAGACTCGACAGGAACGTGACTTGTTAAGTATCTCTTTTAAATCATAATACCTACTGACGAACTTTAATATGCATAGAGCGTTTGAAGGTCGTTGCTAAACGAATTTCCTTGTCTATGGTATATTCTAGAGAAAATGATTTCGAATATCTCTATATACATGTTTGTATTGTACCGAAAATACCAAAAGACAAAAGGAATTTTTGGGAACTTTTTTTTCTGCATCATTTGCGGCCCTTATAGCATAATTAGGAATGCTCCTACATTTTTTTTAAACATTTGAAAGATGATACTTCAGATGATTAAGTAAATTCAACTAAATAATTTATATAATTAGGCGTTACTTTGTGGTACAATGTAGGCGGTTATACAAAAATAATAATAAAACTATTTTGCCATAATCAGCGATAAAGTACATAGAATATATTTATAATGCTAAATGTATGTAAAAAGTGGAATATCCGTTTTCATATCTGATACTTTCAGGGTTCCCATAAACACATACACTACAAACCTCCACCACCGCCACAATACACAATCATTACACACATTCCCTATCAAAAATTCAACAATCGTTTCGCCGCGTAATCGAAGCATCATCTTTAGCTAGACTCTACGATAAAATCGCAAAGCTTCCGATTTACTTATTAAAAACCTGACTACTTATCTACTAAATGTCGCTGATGTGATGTCGTTACGTGCAAGTGAACTCAATAAGTAGGAGCACAATGGATACAAGTTATCAACGTAATAAAGATATGGTGGAAGGGCAATATAAAGACTGGCATGAAATTCAATATACTGCACGGGACGGGACAGAATTACACTGGTCTTTTATAAACTGCATCATTTTCACATAAAACACTTTCTTTTACCCATACGGGTCGATAGTTCTGATATATTTAGCGACAACCTAGATGAAATTAAGTAAGATAGAAACAATATATTTATAGCTCGAGATTTGTTTCTTCAAGTTACTATTTCTGAATGTTAGTTTTATATTTGCCTTGACTGAGGCAAGTTCATTGTAAATATAAAGTCTCGCCATGCCGTTAGTGACTCCAACGGCTGATGCATTCTTTTTCCAGATACTCTTTGTGTCCTCTCTCTCCTAAAACAATTCGTGCTATGCAGCACGCAGTACGCGATGAGAATACACCGCGCTCTAAAACCCATGCCTAAAGATTCTATTTAGGTTCGAAACTCAGATGAATCCTACATTTACCCTTTTTTTTTTATGTCTCACCCATCATGGGTCATCACCGCCCGACGGGGACGAGCAGCGGGTATGTCGGACTCGCACCGACTAAAAACCTGACAGTGCTCCACCGCGCTGCTGGTGGCGGGGACAGGGTACCTATGAAGACATTGCCCCCATCCCCGCCAGCAGCTCTGTACCCCGGAGAGCGCCACCTGCGGGTCGGGGCCTCTCTTAACAGTGGCCCCTCTCTCCGCTAACCGATGCATCGGGAGCACCAGATGCATCGACCGCCTCGGGGACCTAACTCCAGCGAGCGTCCGATACCCCGTTTGGACCGCTCGGAGGTCCCCGTTAGGGCGGCATGCGACGGACTTCGGCGAGTCGCCTGCGCCCCGCTCGCCTGCGGCGGATCGGATCCAAAGGCTCGACTTCCCGGATCCGCCCCGTCGCCTCCTTTCGCGAGATTACGTCCTCGCAGAAGGAGGCCATCGCTGCCCACGATCTCTCCCTGTCCACCATGGCACGAACAACAGTGGGCAAGGAAAGATCGTGCCCCACCTGTGCCACGAGTTCTGCCCGCTGAACTGCCCAAGCTGGGCACTCCGCGAGCGTGTGCAGCGCCGTGTCGAATTCGGCGCCGCACTCGTGGCACTCACCGGTCGGTTCGCACCGGGCCACCCGCCACAGATACCTCCCGAAGCAACCATGTCCGGAAAGCACCTGTGTCAGGCGGAAGGTGAGGACCCCATGCCTCTTGGCGACCCAGCCCTGGAGAATGGGCTGGATAGCTGAAATCCGCCGCCTCCATTGGCGGAGGAGCTCCTCTTGAGCTGCCCTCCGCCAGTCCACCACATACATTACCCTATATTTAGAGAAATAATAAAATATGAATTATTATTCATATTTTATTATCTCTCTGTGCCGTATAGATCCGGCTTAGTAGAATAGATCACTCTCATTTCTTACCAAGGTGTTATAAAAGGCGACTAAGTTAAGTTAATGTTGGGCAGGCGGCCGGTCGCGAAATACCTAGCTAAATCACATCACACCATTTGTGCCAACTCCACTTAGAGTGGGATAAAGGCAATTGAGAATGCCGATTTTACTATCTCTCTCTTTAACCAATTGACTTTCACTGTTCGACTTTCACTGTTAGTCTTCAAAGGTTTTACGCGCCACACGATCTTGTGCGGCTTTTTAAGGACATTTGTCTGCCTTATGCGAGATCTGGCTACACTGCTTTTTCCATTGCGGATTTGCCATTCGAGCACCTTTGGACCCCAACGTCCATCGATTTACGGACTATATGCCCCACCTGTTGCCATTTCAGCTTTGCCACTCGTTGGCTGATGTCCGTCACTTTGATTATTCTACGGATATCCACATTTCTAATTCAACTACATATACTCTGAGCTTTTTCCATCACCAGCTAAGTATCTTTGAGCTTACTTATAAGGCCGATACCACTCACAATAGCCTAAACTAAAAAAAAGCTTCGGGGGATTTACTTAAATTAATCACTTTAACCAGATCAATCAATGTTATTGAACTAATTATATTGTTATCAAGAAATTAATTTGATTATTATACGACAATTAATATTTAGGTAAAGTATTTCATAATTGAATCTCACTAACCAGTATTGCGGCTAAAGTCAAATCAAGTCTGATCCGATCAATAGTTAAATAAATTATTGCTTTGTTTGAAACTTAAAGCCTATATATATATATATATTTATTTATATATCATCTTCCTGCCCTTATCC
Organism: Morpho achilles; assembly: GCA_947086495.1. Lineage (NCBI taxonomy): Eukaryota > Metazoa > Arthropoda > Insecta > Lepidoptera > Nymphalidae > Morpho > Morpho achilles. The sequence continues at coordinate 10,803,351 of CAMTZB010000020.1, forward strand.
CACTCTAAGTGGGGTCGGCACAACATGTTATAAACATGCTGTCACATGATTTGGCTGCGTTTTCACGACCGGCCGCCTGCCTGACATCAACTTACCTCTGTCGTGTTTTACGACACCTCGGTAAGAACGAGGGTGGTCTATTCTACTAAGCCGGATACCACACGGCGGGTCGACTTACCTTAGTCGCCTTTTACGACACCTCGGTAAGAAATGAGGGTGGTACTATTCTATTCAGCCGGATACCACACGGCGTATATATTCTGATATTTGCCTAATGTTTTAAGCGCCGGTATTTGTCAAGATCTTGGTTAGGAAACAGAATGTAGTGTAATTCATAAGTTTTAATTGTGATACGCAGTGGAATTCCACGTTATGATACACTGTTTAGTTCTATTAATTATTATTTATTATTATTTACGTATACGTTATATTACACTATTCAGTATTCTGTTAGTAGTAAGTAAGTAAGTAAGTAATAGCCTGTTACTATCCCACTGCTGGGCATAGGCCTCCACTCTCCATTTTTGGAGAGAAGGGTTGCTAAGAAAGAAGCTAAGACCTACCACGCTGCTCCAATGCGGATTGGTAGGTTACACATATCCCTAGGATTCTCTAGAGATATGCAGGTTTCCTCACGATGTTTTCCTTCACCGAAAAGCGTGTGATAAATTGCAATTATCAATTAGACACATAAGTTTTTAATAGAAAAACTCATTGGTGTCTGCCCGGGTTTGAACCCATGATCGTCTCTAGAGATTCACACGGTCGCACCGCTAGGCCATCACAGCTTTTTGTATTCTTTTATTCTTTAGTATTCTTTATAGTGCTAGCTTGTAAGTAATTTAAGATATAAGTTGTAAATTAATACAGATATAAATATATGTTAATTATGTTCAATAGCCATTACATAGCCGTTCAATTGAATCAATTCAATAGAAATTTGTTTGAAATGTACAATTCATAGTGCGAGGTGAGCGGAAAATAGCATATCTCTGGAAAATTTCTTTAAATTTTATAACTGACAGTTGATGTAGGATCAGTAGGATCAGCGGGAGACACAGCGGCGGTAGAGGTGGATTGGCGGAGGGCAGCTCAGGAAGAGCTCCTCCACCAATGGAGGCGGCGGCTTGAATCGCCCAGTGCAGGGGCCTGGACGATTTCGGCCATCCAGCCCATTCTCCAGGGCTGGGTCGCCAGGAGGCATGGGGTCCTCACCTTCCGCCTGACACAGGTGCTTTCCGGACATGGTTGTTTCGGGTGGTATCTGTGGAAGGTGGCCCAGCGCGAAGCGACTGGTGAGTGCCACGAGTGCGGCGCCGACTTTGACACGGCGCTGCACACGCTCGCAGACTGTCCAGCTTGGGCGGTTCAGCGGGCGGAACTTGTGGCACAGGTGGGGCACGATCTCTCCCTGCCCACTGTGGTTCGCGCCATGAAGGACAGGGAGCGATCGTGGGCAGCGATGGCCTCCTTCTGCGAGGACGTTATCTCGCGGAAGGAGGCGGCGGGGCGGATCCGGGAAGTCGAGTCCTTGGATCCAATCCGCCGCAGGCGAGCGGGGCGCAGGCGACTCGCCGAAGTCCGTCGCATGCCGCCCTAACGGGGACCTCCGAGCGATCCGAACGGGGTTTATCGGACGCTCGCTGGAGTTAGGTCCCCGAGGCGTTCGATGCATCTGGTGCTCCCGATGCATCGTCCAGCGGAGAGAGGGGCCACTTTGAGAGAGGCCCCGACCCAGAGGTGGCGCACTCTGGGCTACAGAGTTGCTGCTGGCGGGGATGGGGGGCAATGTCTTCATGGGTACCCTATCCCCGCCACCAGCAGCGTAGTGGAGCACACAGGTTATTTTAGTCGGTGCGAGTCCGACATAACCGTCGCCTGTCCCCGTCGGGCGGCGGTACCCATAAGGGGTTTTTTCCTGCATAAAAAAAAAAAAAAAGTAGGATCAGCGTAGAGATCTCAATGTTAAAGAAAAACGTGTTTTTTAAATTATTATTTTGTCAGTATGATCCCCTTATTAGTAAAATCTAAACAATATCACTACGACGTCCATAATTTTGATTAAAAAAGAGAACTCGAAACACGCCGCAAGATGTAAAGTAATTATTATAAATTAAAATCGCTGAGGGCAAATATGCTATACCTACGGAACAAATTCTCAGCCTGGTTTTAAACAAAGGCCTGGCTAAATAAGACGTTAAGATAACAGGCTGCGTTAAGGTTTTATTTGGATGCCAGACGCTACCGTCGGCTGCCTCTTATATTCATGAATCTGTATATCCTATCTTTGTGCCAACTCTTATAATTACTTACAGGATGAACTCGTGTAAAGGTATCATAATTTTCTTTCTATACTTTTTTACAAATTAAAAAAAAATCTTCAAAAACGTTTTTTATAAATAAAACCTAGCTAGATCTATTCTTTCCCCCAAATTTCCCGTTTTTCCAAAATAAAAAAAAACTTTAGGGTAGGTGGGGCTCGATCCTAGGTATTTTCATTTCTCGCGACCACCCATTCCCCGAATAAACTACGCTGACTTGACAGTTAATGGCAAAAATTCAGTCCAATATAAATTTTAGTATTTTTTAATGCCCAAAAACAGGGATATAATGATTTATTTTTAAATAAAACTTATCTAGATCGATTTTTTCCCCCCAAAACCCCCTACATGTTGATTTTCAGGAAAATCGTTGGAGCCGTTTCCGAGATTCCGAAAATAGTATTAAGTTAAGTAAAAAAGTCGTTAGCCGTCGTGCACTCAACCGAAACGACTTTATTTTTGTTATATTTGCAAATAAAAACTATTACCGTGTGGTTTCCAGCTTAGAGTGGAATAAAGGCAGGAAGAATGATGATTTGCAAATCAAAAACTAAGTAAGATATAATACTTTAGCCAACCTTACAGGTCTACAAGCACATAAAAGGCAAGTAAATAAAAAGTATATCAAGTAAAACAGTGCACAGAAACCGTGAAGCAAATACAGAACATTCTGTTCATACAAAGGCTGAGTCGAATAAGACGTGCAGAAAACAAGCCGCATAAACGTTTTATTTGTCTACTAGACACTTTGCGGCAGTTTTATTTTTATTTAACCTATGTTCGCAATAAATGTACAACATACGTATCTTTTATCTTTATCTTCAGACGAGCTAATCTAATTGAATCGAGCTAATGAATTTCGGAAACGGCTCCAACGATTTTCATAAAATTCTTTTTTTTTGGGGTTTTGGGGGGAAAAATCGATCTATCTAAGTTTTATTTTAAAAATAATGTTTTATCACTGTTTTTCGGCACAAAAAAACTGCTATAATTTATGGGGAAGCTAAGGTAAAGCTAAAGCTAATAATTACGCTGTCCGCTGCAAAGTCTTGATATTTCAATTGGGTAACGAGCGGTCTCGAGATCAGAATACTAGGAAAGGATCGATCCTATAAAAATTAATTCCTTGTTTTTTTATTTAGGTCACACCGGTTATTTATTTTTGAACTAGTTTATTTAATTAAATTCCTTTTAGAATAAAAAACTTTAAATTCGCAAAAGTTAGATTAATCGAGATAAAAACTATCCTATCCCTTAAGTTGGGAGCATAAAGGCGAAACTAATATGAAACTTGTAATATTATCACGTTGTTTAGTCAGAAACTATAAATTACATTACCTTTCGTAAAGAATAAGCTTCCGATAACTATAATATTATACTCAGCAGAAAGTTTTAACGACGCTCGGAAGGATTGAAGTTCTTTGTTAGATGGTCGGCCATTTTTAATTACGCGCGCCGCCATTGTTGGTTCCCCCGATATCCTGGATAGTCGATCAACGTTACAAGTATCATCGATGTGCTTTCCAGTGTTGGAGTGATTATTAAAACTGTTTCTACACTAATGAAAGCATTAGGAAATTGCTTATTAAGCTTTTAAAGTTTGTTTTAAAATCATATAGAGTTAGAAAATAATAGAGACGTGTAGTAACCGGCTGAGTAGAATAGTACCACGCTCATTTCTTATCAAGGTGTCTTAAAAGGCGACTAAGGTAAGTTGACACGCCATGTGGTATCCGGCTTAGTAGGATAGACCATCCTCATTTCTTACATAGCTGTCGTAGAAGGCGACTAAGGTAAGTTGACGTCTGGCGTCGTAAAAAGTCGTCGTGCAAGTTTCTTAAAAACACATGCACAAAACTCCACCACCGCCACCACAAAACACAAGCACTATACACGTTCACAATCACAAACTCGACAATCGTTTCATTTGTTATATGTATAATAATAATACTTACACACACGGTCGTCCGTCCGTCCGGCCGTACCTAAAATAAGTAAGTTACTTAATACTTGTGTTATGGGTGAGAGACAACTGGTGAATACACATATAATTTTTAAATACATATATACACCCATACTCGTAGACCAACAAATTGATTTATAGAAAATGTTGGCCCTCGGCGGGGATCGAGCCGGAAACCCGCGTAGCGGAAGGCAGGATCACTACCCACTGCTCCAACGGGTTATACATAATATCATTCGTTTTTCAACTATTCAAACAGTTTACAAGCATATTCGGTCTAGACATACTAGTACGTTATTATCAACAAGTTGTTAGGTTTGAAGTAGTTTGCGAAAATAATAGCCATTATTAATTACTTGCACGCCATAATTAGCTTCCTCCGATATTTGGAACAATCTAATAACGTCACAGATATCGAATATGTAACAATGATGATATGATTTTCAATTAATTTATAGAATTAGGCGTTAATTTGTGGTATTCCATAATACTAAAGTAATGCTAATATTATTTTACAATGAGCAATTAAATTTCTCGATATAATGTTCGACAGTACTTAAAATATAACTACACTTATAATAAACATCATAGTTCTGCCCTTATCTCACTCTAAGTGGGGTCACTACAACATGTTCTTTTCTAAACACGTTGTCAGCTGATTTGGCTACGAATTTTACGATCGGCCGACTGTCTCACATCAACTTACCTTAGTCGTATTTTACGACACATCGTTAAGAAAGAGGGTGGTCTAGTCTACTTAAGTGGATACCACACGATGGGTTGACTTATCTTAGTCGCCTATTACGACCTCTCCGCAAGAAATGAGTATAGCCTGTTCTATTCATCCGGATATCACACGCTTTGACAGTTCTTTATCCATATAAATGGGAAAGTCTTTTACATTTAAATTAATAAACAGTACCTGGTTAACCGAGCCTTTATATATATATTTATATATATATATATATATATATATATATATATATATATATATATATAGTTCTAACGGAGCTAAATTTCACTTCGCCTTCAATCGTGTAATAGAGACAAAGCATCAGAAAGCACGTGCGAGTTTGGAAAGATATTTCATACTGAAGTGGAGCTTTACCCTCCGGTTACACTCAAGCTCTTATGTGGAAAGGGAGCATTGTTAGATGACATTGATACTATATTTCTTGTTTCGTTCAAAGTACCTTGGTATTTTTTTAAAAAGATATAAAAAATATGAAACTTGAATAAAATAGAAAAATTAATTGGGTTATTTCTATTTCTATATTAATAGTTGTTCAATGCCTGAAAACAGGGTTAAAACAACATTTTTTTTTCAATAAAACCTAGTATTTGTAAAACAAGTATTAAGTTACTTACTTTGGGGACCGTGTATGTATCTTATATATTTATTTGTACACCGAAGTAAAATTTATACTAATATATAAAGCTGAAGAGTTCGTTTTTTGTTTGATTGTTTGATCGCGTTAATCTCAGGAACTATAGGACCGATTTGAAAAATACTTTCAGTGTAAGACAGTCCATTTATTGAGGAAGGTTATAGGCTATATAACATAACGCTAAGATAAATAAGAGAGAAGCAGCAATAAAAAATAGTACGTAAACGATAAAATTGTATTATAAAATTGTTCCCCTCTAAAAGTTCTAAATAAAAGTCCCCGACAGCATATGTCTAGCTTCTAAGGTTGACCCACTTTACACATTTTTATGGTTTAACAAAAGATTATATTACGGTTTTAATCATTCCACGCAGGCGGAGCCGCTGGCAATTACAAGTTTATAATATTAGTATGTATTATAAAACATCAAATCGATTATTGTTAGGATCATTTTTCAAAACCACAAAAACGCTATCTATATGCTAACGAACCCTAAAAGTTCAAGTGCCACGCAGCCGAGTGACGTATTAAGAGGGTCTAAGTGCGTACAACGTCACATCAGCGGTTTTAAATTTAGCTCATAATTTTTTATTGGGCGTGCAATTTGCGAAAATTGAGCATATCTTAGACGTATCAAATTATTAAGGTTAAAACTATTTAAAAGATTGGCCTTGAAATCGGCTTTAAATTAAATAGTTAACTGCTAGGCAAAGGCCTCTTTCCTTATTTAGAGAAAAGAGTTGGCGTGGGTGGAGTTGACCCACCACGCTGCTCCATTGTGGATTGGTATGGATATGTGTGGATGTAGATCCCCAGAATTCTCTAGGTATATACCAGTATTCCGACGATGATTTACTTTATTGAAAAGCGTGTAATAAATTCCAATATAAATTAGACACAGAAAATTATAGTATCTGGTTGACCAAGCTTTGCTTGCTAGTTTTTTTAATATTAAAAAAATGTAGTTAAAAAAAGAATCGATCCTAGTATACAGAATTCGGGACTGCCCGTTACACAATTCGCCTCATGACTTTGCAATTGACAGCAAAATTATCCTATGCTTTCTCATAATATTATAGCAGTTTCTTTTTGGTGCCCGAAAACAGGAATAAAACTTTTTTTAAATAAAATCTAGGTAGTTTAAATAAATCTAGGTATCTCCCCCCCTCTCTAATATACCCAACATTTCATAAAAATCGTTGGAGCCGTTCCCAAGATTCTGAAAATATACATATACAAGATTAACTCATTTCAATATTAAAGATAAAAAAAAGGTTTACATATGAGCCACATAAGAAAAACTCATTCCTCAAAAACCCTGCCTAGAGATTGAACCCGTGACCCCCTCGAAAGAGTCGCACGGTGTCACTCGGCTCGGCTATCCCAGCTCTACTATGCTGTTATGTTGGGCAGATACAAATACTCGAAATTTAAATTAGAAAATGTAATAGAAAGAAATCCATTAAGTAAGATCAACTTTTTAAAGATTAATCTTGTAAAAAAGATTATTTAAATTAGATTTTATCATTAATCAATATCACCAATATTGATTAATAATGATATCTTTAATTTTATCTTTACGGAATCTCGGAAACGGCTCCAACGATTTTACTGAAATTCAGCATGTAGGGGGTTTTGGGGTAGAAAAATCGATCTAGATAGGTTTTATTTTAAAATGTCGTTACCACCGTTTTCGGGCTCTAAATTTTTTTTAAAATTTACGTTGAATACAATCACAATTTTTCGCTGTCAAATGTAAAGTCATGGTAGTTCATTTAGGGAATGGGCGGTCTACAGAGGTGAAAACTTCTACTATCGAGCCCTACCTGCCCTATTATTTTTTCCTTTTGGTTTTTCAATTTTTTTTTCTAATTTTAATTTTTTTTACATCATTTTAAATTACCAAGCAAGGCTCGGTCACCCAGGTATTTTACTTTAAATATTCTTTTTTATAAATAAAACTTGTGAAGTGTAACGAATTTATAAGACTATTGAGGTTGTTCGGACAGAGCAATAATCTTACCAAAAGAACTAGCAAGAAAACGAGGCAGGGATCGATCTTTGAAAGATTTTTAATTTACATAATTAAGCTTTAGTCTTTTACGAAGTTGAAAGGATTTTTAAGTCCGAGTATAAAATGAAAACGATTCGTCAAAAGTTGTCATTAACTACTCCATTGAAATTCGCTTACGTAGTAGATTTCTTAAATTTGCTACACAGGCAAAATGGCGGCGTCATATAGGAAATTTAAAATTTGAAGAGTCTAAATTATTCTTAAGAAGATTAGCATTTGAGATCAAAGCTGAATAAATAAATAAATAAAAAATAAATAAAGCTCGTCTAAGTTTCTAAAGCGACACCATAGACATACGTTATTCATAATTTTCTCAATTACTATCAAGTATTTTTTTTACTTAAAAACCTCTTTACTTAACCTTTACAAAAAGGCCCAGTACAGAAATACCGATAAATTTCTATAATCTTGTTTTAGCAAATTTTAATACCCTTTATTTTGTCCAACAGCCAAATTCAATGTGAAGAGTTCTATTATTTAAGATAGAAGAAGATTATATAATGAACCTTCAATTCAATTTTTATAGTATTATCTAGCAATTTTTAGTGTTTATCAGCTTTTGTTCATATAAGAATAAAGCAAGTTTTTATTAATTTATGCGGCCCCGCCGTCCACACGGCGGGGCCGCAAAGAAATGAAGGTGGATTATTCTACTCAGCCGAGTACCACTACTCGGCTGAGTAGAATAATCCACCTTCATTTCTTACCGAGTCGTAGTAAAAGGCGACTAAGGTTAGTTGATGTCAGGCAGGCAGCTGGTCATAAAATACCTAGCCGAATCATTTAACAACATGTTTACAACATGTTTTGACGACCTCACATGAAGTGGGCTAAGGGCAGAAGAATTAAATAATTTATGGATTCAACGTAATATTAGCATACACTTTGTTAAAAAAAAATTTTCTTTAGTTTTAGTTTCATTCCTCACAATCCTCACAAATTAAATCATTAATGTTATTCCAATTATTTCATTATTATAATATGCTATTAAAATGGCTGAAATTTTTTTACAGGGTTTTGCCAATTTTAAAATTATTGTAAACCTACCTTTATTGAAAACCGTGCTTTATCGTTCCAATCAGCATTGTAGAGGTCCTTACATAATCGTATATTAATATTGAATTTAAGAACCAATTTAAGCTTTTATAATGAAGGTAGCCAGATTTTATATTACTACCTCTCTATGATGTAAAGGAAAAGCTTGTTACTAACATTGATTCATCTAAAGGACTATCCGTATGACATAGGAATTTTTATGGAAGTTGGACGTATGGAGATTCATATATGGAGGTTACATGAGAATTTCGCGATTCAAGAACTACTTACGACCTCTACACCGACATTACGTCTTTCGGAGCGATTTTTAAGTCGGGTTAACACGCAGCGACTTTGATCGCCATCAACTGGTGCCTCTTTTTTTAATTTTAGACTGGTTGGCTAGAAGAGATTCCGAACCCGAAATAAGCCCGCCATTGCAAATATTGTTTTTTATTAATATTTTTATATGACATAATTCAATAAAAAGATTACAGACAAACAAAGCGACCAGCTACTTTTAGCTTTTGTGTCCACATTATAGCGATCATTCATTGTCCATTTTTAAATGGACCTCCACGACTTTCAATTAAATTTTTTACTGTTCTAGTGTGCTTCGTTATCTGTAATGTCTTTAGAAAGGCAACTTTGCTTTTGATGATCCACAATGACGTTAATTTCTGTAAAGTTTAATAAATTCCACTACAAACTTATGTGAATAATTGCAAAAGTCCGCCAAAAAACTAAAAAAAAAAATTTAGTTTTTTGAGAAAAATGACATTAAATCGCTGCGTGTCTACGACTATAGTACTGCGTCGACACGGCAGTGATATCGCTGGCGACCGATTGTTTTATAGAATTGCAGCGATCGGATCGCCACAATTGTAACGATTTAAAGTCGCTACTAATATTCACGACCACTCCAATTCTCCAGTCGCCAGCGAGTCGCCGGCGATCAAAATCGCTGTCGTGTGAACCGTAGGGTTTCTATAAATATCAAATTTAAAATGTTTTTTTTCGTTAATTTTTTAATGCGGTTCATCGGTTCTTAGTACTACGACGCGAGCTCGTTGACAACTTGGCCTCGTTACGCGCTGAGTTATTGATCCCGTCATTTAATACTTCGCAGTCCTCCCAAATTTTGCGTAGTGGTATACCAAAACTAATGAAAATATTATTTTGCTATAATCTGCGATAACATTTAAAAATGAAAATTTATCGCGGATTATAGCAAAATAATATTTTATTAGTTTTATACTATGGCCAAGTAACGCCTCATTCTATAAATTATTGTTGATATACCAAAAAAATACTCTGAATTGCATCATAGGTATAGTGTACTGTTTTCCACCCTATTCTTCCGTACTTTATCAAGGATTCCATTTTCAAGGATAATTATTATCATGAGTAAGAAACATCTACAAAAGAGACTTATGTCCATTAGAGAAAAAGATAAGTCAATTTTTCTAAAAAATTCTTCCAATGACATTTTAGGACTCGAAGTTGAAAGTTTTTGATTGATCATCTTTTTATAGAAAAATCTGTTATAAATACTTCTGAATTATATTTTCATTTCTGTTATAATTAGAATACGTAATATAAGAATAAAAAAATCCTTTACCTAAAATAATAGTTATTCGTTACCGTAGAATGTTCTTTAAATATGAATACTCTGATACAGTAAGAAATATACGTACATAACACTCTAAAAGCCCTCTTTCTCTCCAAGAGCAGCAGTATGGAAAATAAAAACAGTACCAATGTCACAAAGCTCCCCCTTTATGTACGGACCCTGTCTAGTATATACATCTCCACTCAAAAAATATGTCCTATGTGACGCACGTTCTGTATTGTCTATTTTAGTTTTTAACATACGTTATTCATGACAATGCATAAACGGCCTTATAAATTTATATGGAAAGAGATAAATTTCAATATTTTCAAGAAAACTACCAAAGTTATACTTATATTACTAAATTAAGTTGAAGATGAGTTAAATAATCTTCAAGAGGATGTCGTCATAGCGACGATGACGTGACAAAAACTTCAGGCGATATTCATCTATTTTAAGGTTTTTACGCAAATCTTAAACGACAACGACAATTTTGTTAAAAAAATTACGACTGTATAACTTGGTTGGTACAGCAATTCTGTGGTGACAGAGATTAGAAATTCCTGACAAAATATGACGCAATAATGACCTCAGTTACACAATAAGTAAACCTTAAAATCAAGATCAAATTAATATCACATATTACGTCTTACAATGGACGCCGTGTGGTATCCGGCTGAATAGAATAGTACCACCCTGATTTCTTACAGGCGGCCGGTCGTAAAATACGTACCCAAATCATCCGACAACATTTTTATAACATGTTGTGCTGACCCCACTTAGAGTGGGATAAGGGCAGGAAGATGATGATGACGACGCTCTACAATAGGTCATCTTGAAAACTCAAAACTCCAAATTACACAAAAATATAATTATGAATAAAATAGACAGCCTAGTTCTAGCCAACTCGGTTGGATAGTAAATAAATATGGTTATAAAATTTGACGGCGTAAATAAATCAGAAATGTGAAGATTTGAAAACGAACTAAAGTCACTGATATTGACGAATGAGTCAAAAAAACGAAACTGGCTATGAATACTGCGATTTTTTTTGAAAAACCGCTGATTAACAGCCGAACGATATTCGAAACGATTAACAAAATTCCTTTCGGAAACTTGTCCAATCAATCGAACGCCGCAGAAAACGAAAGAGCAAGTTTAAATAATAATAGACTTTTCATTTCTAATAACCAGATCCATAAAATCTTTCAATATAAAGCTCAAAAACGCCATATTAATTGGAAGTAAATAATAACTACCAATAATATTATTCTTGAACATGAATTTACATATAAATCAAACAATATATAGTACCTGGGGTAATTTTTTAAAGATATAAAAAAAAAAGAAGGATCCGATAAAATTTGGGATTCGAACCCGGGTTTTGAACATTTTCGGTCCACACGTTACCCATCGGCTATCACATCATTACGTTTGCTAGCTAAAAGAATCCTTTGCTTTCAATTCTACATCATACCATATTTTTAATTCCCAAAAACGAGGATAAAGCGAAGTTTTTTTTAAAATAAAACCTAGCTAGATCGTTTTTTCTCCCCAAAACCCCTACATGCTGAATTTCAGGAAAATCATTGGAGCTGTTCCGAGATTAAAAAAACTATATTAATATATATAAATACAAGATTAACTCATTTAAATATTAAAGATAATTTTGTCAGATTACGTATCAATGTGACCATTAAAGTCGCAGCAATCCACAAAATATAGAAGCTCATGTAACTTCAATGTTGATCTATGTAACTGTTAAGTGTACCATAGAGTAATTAAGGAGAAAAACTGCTTTTGTGTACATACAAAAGCAGTTCATTAAATTCCAGCTTTTATGTCGGCTGCAACACCCAGACAGCTTGCGGATGATACTTGCGACGTTGATCAACTATCAATCGGTCGTGTCGGGGGAGCCTACAACGGTAGAGTACGTAATTAAAAATGGCCGCTCGATCTAACAAAAGATATCAAGCCAGATGTAGTTAATGCTTCGCTTAAAGCTAGATTGCCTTTGAATTTAATATTAGATTCGTTATTAGTAACATGTATGAAAAACTATTCTGTCCCAACCGGGTGTTTATTATTAATAATTTATGATGATGTCATTATTGGCCTTTTTATATATGGCGGTACCGACAGGGTGATGGGCATTAAATGAATTCACTGACCACTTAAACGAATAAGAAAACTTTGGCCTAATTAGTTTGGTTATTAAATATGGTTTCGAAGAACATAAATATATTGAAAACTGGGTTTGTAAGTAATAGTTGACTGACCTGGCGCGGCGCGCTTGTTCCAAAAACAGGTGAAAACAATAATATTATAGTTTTGTCTCCCCTGTACCTGTTTCGTTCTACTGTATTTAGGTCAAGGTCAGAATAGCGTGTACGGTCAATGATCTCTAAAAATCGTGTTAAGTTTTTTAAAAGCGAAAAATAATTTAATACTTTACTGAATTAACTGATTTTTTTAAGTAGGGTCCTGAGGTGTGTAGGTACCTAAAAGTAAAATTAATGTATGGTCGGTACCACCATGTATATTTGCTTGGTAAATCCATATCTTCCCACGTTTAGTGGTTGGTATAATAAAAATTAAGTTATTAATTTTCCCTAGAAAAGATACCTCTAGTTTCTAGGTTTTTGTTTTTGAATAATTTACAAGTAATATTAATTAAATAACTGTTAAGCTTTTCATTTATCTGATAAATGCTTCTCTAGAGACAAAAGTCATGTTAGTTTGTACGTAAGGTATGGGCATAGGCAATATGAACTTAGGCAGACTGGATGATAGTACGCCTCACACCCCACGGCTAAGTTATTACTTGGTAATGTAAAACGTATACCAAAATCCCATACACAGTTTATAATACAGTACCGTATTAATACGTCCAGGTTTCTGTGTCACCGCAATCCCAAGGTCCTTGCACGTCGCACATAAAGAGCTTTAGGTGGGAGCCATTATTTGCGACTGGAATGAGAAACGTGCTGCCGAGTTTAATATTCATTCGCTTTATGAAATTCGTAAACTCGGCTATTGAAGTGCGTATATTAAGTACTTTATTACTGTATGGCTGGTAATTTTTGAAATGTCGCTTACTAAACTTTTCCGAACTTTATCCGCAGTTTAGTAGCTATATATATTGTCATGTTTTTCACGTTAAAGGGCGACTAAGGTAAGTCGACTCGCTGCGTGGTATCCGGTTGAGTAGAATAGACCATCCTCATTTCTTACCGATGTGTCGTAAAAGGCGAATAAGGTAAGTCGAACCGCCGTGTGGTATCTGGCTGCGTTAAATATCCCATACATTAATTTGAACTATGTGTTAATTGTAAATTAGTACTGTGGTGGGTGTACACACAGCCGTGTGGTATCCGGCTGAATAGAATAGTACCACCCTCATTTCTTACCGAGGTGTCGAAAAAGGCGACTAAGGTAAGTCGACCCGCCGTGTGGTATCCGGTTGGTTAGAATAGACCACCCACTTTCTTACCAAGGTGTCTTAAAATACGACTAAGGTAAGTTGACGTCAGGCAGGCAGCCGGTCATAAAATACGTAGCCAAATCGTATGACAAGATGTTTATTACATGTTGTGTCGACCTCATTTTGAGTGAGATAAGGACAGGAGGATGATGATATTCTTATATCCGCACTCTAAGTGGAGTTGGCATAACATGTTTTTCTTTTCCATTTTTAAAATTCGTCAACTCTGGCGCTACTTCTTTCATATGCATGTCATACTTCACACAATCCAACCATCTCATTTCAGGCCTTCTAGTCACATATCCATATTTAACATGAAACATGACTTTAACTTTTCTATAATAGGCACAACTTTCAGACTTCCCCTTCTATACTCATTTATCTGTAATTTAGTATGTAACATTTTTTTTTAAATAAGTCAATATTGCACCAACGAGCCAAGCATATCATGTAGTTTTCTCACGTTAGTAGAGGTTCTCTGTTTTTCTCGGCGATGTCTCCGATGTCGCCTCATCTGATGCGTAAAGCCAGTACCATTAATAAGACATTGACACTGAAAATAAATTGATTAAAATAATTTTTATTAGTTTAAAAACATAAAAAATCTTCACGAATTTCATATTGCTCAGATTTCTCAAAGTTTCTTAACATAAACACTCTCTATTATGAAGGATTTTATGAATATTTATGAAGGTCGCAAGCCTGTAACGCTTTGTTACGAATTTAGTATCACATTCTATTTAATATATTCTATATATATTAAAGGGATTACGGATATTTTATATAACTGTTCGGTATAATTTTATCTTCATATATAAATATTATTAAAAAATATTAGGGATAACATAGTAATCTTTGCAGTGAAAAGTTACCTTAAATATGCTATTTCACTCTTTTTCCGCCGTATGGTATCCGATTAAGTAGACCTCCCATTTCTTCCGATGTGTCGTAAAAGGCGACTAAGGTTAGTTGACATTAAGCAAGCAGCCAGTCGTAAATTTCCTAGTCAAATCATTTAGCAACATGTTTATAAAATGTTGTTAAATCGATAAGGATAGAAAAATGATGACTTTTTGCTTTATACATATATGGGACACTTACACACACGGTCGTCCGTCTCCAAAGTGTGTAACTTAATACTTGTGTTATGAGTGACAGACAACTGGTAAATATATATACTTAAATACATATTTACACCCAGGCCCGAAGAACCAACAAATTTTCGTTAGAATATGTAAGCCCTCGGTGGGAATCGAACTCACGTCCCGCGAAGCTAAAGGCAGCGTCACTACCAACTGGGCATCGAGCCAGTCACATACATACATACGTCTTCCTTTTTGTCAACCAATGGATGTGTACCGCTGGACATAGGTCTCTTCATGGGAGCTCCATGGCACATATATACACCTCAAATGAAATAAAGGTTAAGAAAATAGTCAATGTGATAAGCGTTCAAAAAAAATCTTATATTTTATATATTTTTCTGTTTTGGTAAAAAAAATATTAAAAAACGCAATTTTATAACAATTACACTACACACTGTATTTAAGGTATATTTCCTTTGTGTGTAATATCACATCGCGTCTGTAATAAAATACATAAAAATACAAACGAAGAAAAATGATACAATGCTTTTGGCTTGAATTCTCCCAGGAATCAACGAAACACGTATTATCGTTCAATGAATGCCGACTTTGATATTATATCCGAAAGTGTTCGTACAGGCAAAATCGCAACTCGCAATGTTGTTGAAACTCTCGATACCCCAACGGTAAAAAGATGTTCAATCGAACAAAAGTAATAATAAAATTATTTTGCTATAATCCGCGATGAAGTAAAATAGAAAATATATATAATGCTTAATGTAGAGTGGACAATTTGCTTTCATACATGATACATGCAGGATTCGTAAAAACACATGCACAAACTTCCACCATCGCCACTACAATACACAAGCACTACATACGTTCACTATCACAAACTCAATAATCGTTTCGCCCCGCAACCAAAGCATTATCAGGAGATAGACTCCACGGCAAAATCGAAGCAATACCCAAACATGCTTAGTTATATACTAATCGGTTGAACTCCACCATTTATTTTATTTTGCCTACAAACACGTGTAACAAGCTTGAACTAGAAACATTTATCTGATTGTTAATGAAGGTGCCATTGTTATGTTTAAACATTGCTTTGCTTTCCGATTTTGTCGTGCGATCGCAAATCGATTGCGATTATAGCAAAATAATTTTATTACTACTTTTGTATTAGAGATCCGCACACCTCGATAAGAAAGAGGGTGGTCTATTCTACTTAACCGGATACCACACGGTGAGTCAACTTACCTTAGTGGCCTTTTACGACACCTCGATAAGAAAGAGAGTGGTACTATTCTATTCAACCGGATACCACACGACATCTTCTTTCATTCATTCTAAAGCATAATATTCGCAGTATTTTAGTCATCTTAAGGTATTTAATGTGATACGTGAGAGAAAAACATTTGTATCAGTGAATTATTGTACTTTGTATTCACGATTATAAGCTCTTCGATGTAAGGAGTAATTATAAATTAATTAACTTAACTTAGTCGCCTTTTACGACACCTCGGTAAGAAAAGAGGGTGGTACTATTATATTCAACCGGATACCACACAGCGTTAAGAAGGGTAGTAGTTATTTGTAGAGAATAGGTACGACCTATGGCATTATAACTTCTTATGTTAATTAATCATTTATATTCATAACTTAAAATGTCTGAAATTTACAATACACACGTGCCAGTAGTTTCAGCCTTAAAATTACAAAGTCGAATGATAAGAAAAATCTCGATCCGTCGGCGAAAATTTGATTTGATTTCGCCAGGGAGTCGGGAATGCTTGCATTAGTATTCGATTTCTTTCGGTATTTTGTATTCCAAATGTGTACACAACGGCGTCGAAAATGAAAATCATCTTGACTTTCTGTCAATATGAATTAATATTGTATTCTGAAAGCTTTTGATCGGTATAGACAGTGGATTAACAATTAACATTCATTGTTGTCATTTCCTTATCCCAAGTGGATACCAAAGGGCATACTTTAAGAGGGGTGGGCACAGCATGTTTTAAACATGTTGTCACATGATTTAGCTACGTATTTTACGACCGTCTGCCTGCTTTACGCCGGATCACACGGCGGGTCAACTTACTCAGCCATCTTTTACGACAACTCGGTAAGAAATGAAGGTCTATTTCACTCAGCCGAATATCACAGGGCGGGTCAACTTACCTTAGTTACCTTTTTCGACAACTCGATAAGAAATGAAGGTGTTCTATTTCACTCAGCCGGATATCACAGGGCGGGTCAGCTTACCTTAGTTACTTTATACGACATCTCGGTAAAAGATCAGGGTAGTGTATTCTACTCAGTCGGATACAACACAGCGAAATAAACTTGAACCAAAACTTCTAAAGTCGCAAAATATGTCTTTATAAACTCGCATATGAGACGAAATTAAAGCGAAACATTCGCGTACACATTCGCGAACACAAAATGTCAGGTAATTATTGTCACGAACTTATTAATAATTCCGCACGTCTTTACGTTATTACACGGCGGAGCAAGATATATATTTCTCGTGGATTACTTTAAGTAGAGATGTATACCTGAGAAGCTTTGCCAAACTGTAAAGGAGAGTTTCTTGAGAAAATTACGACACAAAGGAAATATGCTTTACGTAGTGTAGAAGACTTAATTAGTCGTTAAAGTTTCGACTATGGAATAGTCAAAACTATTCCATAGTTTTGAAATAGTTTTGATCTCTGAAAAAGTTGCTTATAAATAATTTAACTTCACGAAGCCGTGACTCGTCTCAAGAGCACCAGATAGCCATCCATTTTTTTTTCTTTTTCATATTGCATCTTTTTTTATATCTTTTAAAAAATTACCGAGTAAGGGTCGGTCATCCAGGTGCTGTTAATTATTAGTTATTCGTTTCATACTTGTTGTGCTTGCGAATGTTGTTTCTGACGTCGAAAAAACAAATCACCTTTTACTTCAATAATGATACCTTTTTGTTATATTTTTATCGCAAGTCCTATCGTTTTTAATGTGTTATTATAGTGTTGTGTGCTTGTACTTTTACTCGTACATAACCTCAAACTACAATTCTTTTTTATGGTTCCCCCTTAGAATTTAAAAAAAATATATAGATAACAAATATTGTTCTATTCAACAACATTGAAATTATTACTGAAACGTCTGGGCTCAAAGGTGTATGAAATACTGGCTGTCTCCTTTAAAATAGAAGTATTTTATATGAAAAATCATAGATTTAACTCCGAAAATTGCATTTATTGTAATTTGTATTTTTTTATAATTATCTCTATATCATATAGGTATAACAGTTAAGAGTCACTTTGACTACAATTTAATTTAATTGAACTCCCTTTTATAGGGTGTAATAAAAAACGGAAATCATCATAGCCCATTTGTATGTTAAACGTTGGGTAATAAAAACGTAAGTAGCATTAGAAAGTCGAGCCATCAGGGATTTACTTAATATTCGGCGAGAGATTCATTATCTCCATGCAATTGATTCGCAAAAGTACTTTTTACAATATCTGAGACGTGTAAAAAAATATTTGTAATGAAATGTTATTTTTTATTCATGACCTCTTAATCCTCTTCTTCTTCAAAAATTTATACTTACATTATGAATTTGTCGTGGAGCATAACCTCCTGATGATACGGACACCACACGGCACTTACCTTAGTCGCCTTTTACGTCATCTCGGTAAGAAATGAGGTTGGTCTTTTCTTCTCAGCCGGATACCACACGGCACTTATCGTTCTGAATAGGTATACATATAAATAAAGAACAACCAAACCAAATAATATGGAGTAATGTTCAATAATCAGTCCAAATCCAACTTAAAAACTTATGTGTGTGATGTTACTAAAGATTTTAATCTAAAAAAAAACATTTACTATATCAAGGATTTCTTGTTTACTTTATGTCGTATAAAAAGGATTTACTCTCGCTTTCATGAGTACAATACGCGTTGTATAATAAAACGGCGTTTGAACGCGTTTTATATAAAACAAAATGAAACATTTAGAAACAATATGTACTTGCGATATTAAGAGTCAATAAGAAATGAATAAACTGAAATTGATTTAACGTTTTTTATACTTTCCAATATAATTTGCGAAATAGCCGTGTGGTCTCCGGCTGAGTAAAATAGACTACTCCATTTCTTACCGAGGTAGGTAAAAGGCGATTAAGGTGAGTCAACCTGCTGTAGGAGGCATGGGGTCCTCACCTTCCGCCTGACACAGGTGCTTTCCGGACATGGTTGCTTCGGGAGGTATCTGTGGCGGGTGGCCCGGTGCGAACCGACCGGTGAGTGCCAAGAGTGCGGCGCCGAATTCGACACGGCGCTGCACACGCTCGCGGACTGTCCAGCTTGGGCGGTTCAGCGGGCGGAACTTGTGGCACAGGTGGGGCACGATCTCTCCCTGCCCACTGTGGTTCGTGCCATGGTGGACAGGGAAGCGATCGTGGGCAGCGATGGCCTCCTTCTACGAGGACGTTATCTCGCGGAAGGAGGCGGCGGGGCGGATCAGGGAAGTCGAGTCCTTGGATCCAATCCGCCGCAGGTGAGCGGGGCGCAGGCTACTCGCCGAAGTCCGTCGCATGCCGCCCTAACGGGGACCTCCGAGCGATCCGAACGGGGTTTTATCGGACGCTCGCTGGAGTTAGGTCCCCGAGGCGGTCGATGCATCTGGTGCTCCCGATGCATCGATTAGCGGAGGAAGGGGCCACTATTAGAGAGGCCCCGACCCAGAGGTGGCGCACTCTGGGGTTTAGAGTTGCTGCTGCCAGGGATGGGGGGCAATGTTTACATAGGTATCCTGTCCCCGCCACCAGCAGCGTGGTGGAGCACTGTCAGATTTTTAGTCGGTGCGAGTCCGACATACCCGCCGCTCGTCCCCGTCGGGCGGTGATGACCCATAATGGGTTTTCCTGACATGTGTCAACCTGCTGTGTGGTTGCCGGTTGAGTAGAATAGACTTTATTAGTCCCTTTATTACCGAGGAATACGACTAATGTAAGATGACTTCAGGCACGCGGCCGGTCGTAAAATACGAGTACGTAGCCAAATCATGTGATAACATGTTTATAACATGTTGTGCCGAACATGTTATAAACATGTTATAATATATAAACATTGATAAGGGCAGGAGGATGATGATAATTTTCGAAACTGTTTCGACTAAGTTACTATTGATGTAAATTAAAATCATTATTTTAATCACCTGCTTTCAAAACAGTTATCTGATCTGTAATTGTTTTCAATAATAATATCATATTTATAACTAAATACTGTAATTACAGTTGTTGTTCAGTTTTATTGAGTTGAAATTTAATTACAAATCTTCGAAGTAAATTGCGAATTGAAATTGCTTTCGTTCATGAGCAAAAGGATGCTTAAAGTAGGGAAAGACGATTGTTGTTTATTACGAATTCTCCAGATATATTTTAACTGATCCCAATCTATATCTATACTTATTCCCCAAAAGCTGTCTGTCTGTATGTGATTGAGTTTTTCAAAATCTACTGGATGAATTTTAGTACAGTTTTTACTAAAAGGTAATGCAGTTCTTCCGAAAGGTTTAGGGTAATAGTACACTACGGTTTTATGTAAATTGTGTTGAAGGGATCGCGCATTTGTAAAAAACTAAAGTTCTGTACTAAAGTTATGTACTTGAGAATTGTAAATCTACAAAAATACTACAAAAAAGTCCTCAACATGTTTCTATCTCTTATGGTTAATCCACAATAACTACTTTAATCTTAAACATTTAAATTAAATAATGCTTTATATTATGACACGCTGATTTTCAAGCGAGCGAAGCCACAGGCACAGCTAGTCTGGAAGGTTAAGTTAATAAATAGCACATTACGGTTTTATGTAAATTAGGTTAAAAAGGTCACGTAATTGTTAAAAAAAAACTCGACTGCTGGGAGCTTTAGCCACGTGCGCCGCGTAAACCAATAGAGATACACTAAAATATTATACTAAAAAATTGTAGATCTACAAAAATACTAAAAATATGTGCTTGACGGCATGTCTCTATCTCTTATGGTTTATTCACAATAACTACTTTAATCTTGAACATTTCAATTAAATTATTGCTTTTTATTACAACACACTCGCGAGCTAAGCCACAGGCATAGCTAGACCGGGAGGTTAAGTTAATAAATAGCACATTATGGTTTTATATAAATTGTGTTAAAAGGTCGCGTAGGTGTAAAAAAACTCGCCTGCTGGGAGCTTTAGTCACGTGCCCGCGTAAACCAATAAACAGTAAAGTAATGTATTACAGAATTGTAGATCTATAAAAATACTAAACAAATCTTCGATTGCATGTCTCTATGTAAGCATCTTCTATCGTAAGTAGTTATTGTAAGTTAACGCACAATAACTACTCGTAAGTAATTCAATTCTCGTAAGTAAGTAATACAATTAAGTACAATGATTTCTCACGCAAGCACACCTAAAATATATGAACATATAATATTTTATTATTTCGTTTATTATATTTTATAGTGAAAAAAAATATTTTTCATATAGAATAAATTACATAATAAAATATGTAAAATTTAACATATTTTTATTTTACATTATTTTATATATTATTATATATTTTTGATATAAAAATATATGAAGTAAAATATATGAATATAAACTATGTTTACACTTTTTTTACTCCTTATATTTATCATAATCTAAGAAAAATAAGACAAAAAATTGCTGAAAATTGCAATCCAGTTTTATCTGTTGAGTATTTAAAAGCTCTCAATTTTTTTTGTATTTTAACTTTTTTTATGAACTTAGAAAGATTCTGTTTTCATTTCATGATATATAAAAGGGATTTGCCAATGCTTTCCCTCTTTGTATGTAAAACCTGGTATCATAAAACGTCGCTTAAGCAACAGGCCCGGTCGTACATTAGGGATTCCCCGAATATTCGACGCGAATGCGCCATCATCCGCCAATGAATTAGCCAATAAAATCAAATTGAAACAAATAAATTTTCTTGATACCTTTTTTCGTTTCCTCTTTAAGTAATTTCTAAGTACGAGTTATATCAAATCAAAATAAAGCTCTTTGGAATCGTCAAGGATCAATATGATTAATTCAGTTACCATTGGTTTCGACTATTGCTCTTACAGATTAGATTCTGCAAGAATGTAGTCGGTCAAACTTTTAAAAAATTAAAAGGAAAGTAACGGCTTGTTACTATCCCACTGCTGGGCATAGGCCTCCTCTCACCGTTTTTTGGACAGAAGCCCCTCCAATACGCATTGGTAGGTTACACATATCCCTTCAATTCTTTAAAGATATGCAGGTTTTCCTTCGCAGAAAACTGTGTGATAAATTGCTATTATCAATTAGACGCATAAGTTTTAACAGAATAACTCATAAACTTGGATTTGAAATTGTGACCCCTCGAACAAGTTGCATGGTCTTACCGCTTATTAATCTTTTTAACATTTTCCAGAGCGGATCAGTAGGTAACACATATCTCCAGAATTATCTAGATATACGAAATTTTCTTCACAGCTGTTTCCTTCACCGATCACATATTTATATAAGCTGAAGTAAATGAAAATATAAAATAATCAGTTTTATTTTCTTATTTTGTAAGAGCATTAGAATTACGACAAAATTTCAATGAAAGTACGACATCTATACTAATATAAAAAAGCTGAAAAATTGTTTGTATGTTTGATTGTTTAAATGCGCTAATCTCAGACACTACTGGACCATTTTGAAAAATTATTTCAGTGTAAGATAGTCGATTTATCTAAGAACGCTATAGGCTATATAACATCACGCTAAGATGAATAGGAGAGGAGCACCAATAAAAATAGTTCGAAAACGGAAAAATTTAAAGCCTTCCTTGCGTGCACTGAGTAAACGGTGATAGTTCATAAAAATCATGTATTACAAAATTGTTTCCCCCTAAAAGTTCTAAATAAATATCTGCGATAGCATATGTCTAGTTTTTAAGGTTGACCCACTTTAACCATTTTAATGGTTATCAAAATACTATATTACGGTTTTTATCTTTCCACGCGGGCGGAGCCGCTGTTGTTTGCTAGTATTATATATGTCGTTATCACATCATGTAGCTGCGCACATTCTATGTGAAATAATGATGCGGAATAAATATAGAAAAGCGCTTACCTGGAAAACATGACAGCGTTATCCTCCTAATTGGCTTCTACGTGGATTTTATTGGCAAGGCTTCGCTATTATTCATCGCCAAAACCTATCCACCCAGAATTGAGACAATCGATAAAAGATTTTTTCATACGTGGGTTTGAATTCAAAACGAGTTTGCAACGCTTTTGCATTTTCAAAAGCTTTATACAATATGAAGCTTTTGAAAATGTATGCATCGCAATCATCAAAATCAAAGTGAGAACATACATAGATTGATATAGTTTTTTTGGAATCCTTCCAAAGTTTCTAGACTACATGGTATGACTGGTAAATAGTCTCACTGCTAGTCGAAGGAAATATAGAAGGAAAAATCCAAAAAGAGTTGATAATTCGAAAGTATTTGTTTACACAAGTTTAATTGAATGAAAATGTTTAAAATTGAATTAGAATTAAAAAAAAGAACACCAGTACAATTTATTTTTAATATCCTCCTAATTGCAACATTGACGTGTGGTTTCCGGCTGATTAGAATAGACCAACCATTTCTTATCGAGGTGTCGAAAAAAACGACTAAGGTAAGTTGACCCACCGTGTAGTATCCGGATGAGTAAAATATACCAATATACTTTCTTACCGACGTGTTGTAAAAGGCGACTAATGTAATTTGACATAAGGGAGGGGGCGGCTCGTAAAATAACTAGCCAAAACATATACCAACATGATTAAAACATTTTGTGCCGACCCCACTTAGAGTGGGATAAGGCCAGGAAATTGATGATGATTACATTAAAATCAAATCAAATAGATTTAACTACTCATTTTAATTAAAAATTCCACCATGGCGGCTTAAAAGCAAAGGATATAAAGGAGATTGATCCAAATGTCCTGGCATCCCCATGGTTTCCTCATTTCCACGGACATTGGATTGAAATGAATTTTTCGCTTTTCATTTGTGTCCCATTCATTCCACTACGGAATTCCTCGCGTTTCTAAGAGCGTCTATAATTTGTTTACTAGAAAAATATGCAGCTTCGTCTGTATTAACAGACATTTAAAATTTCTATTTATTCATATCTTATCTTTATTATTTACTTTATGTGCTTGCGGCATCGCCCGCGTGGAAATCAGTGCATTTAATCGAAGTTTTAAACATAAAAGTAGTTATTGTGGGTTAACCATAAGGGATAATAATATGCTGTCCCAGATTTTTTATAGTGTTTTTGTAGATCTACAATTCTCTACTACATCACTTTAGTGTATCTCTGTTGGTTTACGCGGTGTTAACTAAAACCTGTTAAAAGAATTGCACTACCTTTTAGTAAAAAACTGTACATAAATCCATTCAGTAGATTTTGAGAAAATTAATCACATACAGACAGACAGCTTTTGAGGACTTTGTTTTATAATTATTATTTAAGTGACCGTTGGCCACTACTGTACCTAGACCTACCAAACTTTCCAAAAAGACCTGAGTCTAAACGAATTAGGAACCATCAGTCGTCATCACATATAAAAAAACTAAACGCTGAAATATCATTCTAATATTACACGTTTTTATTAATTTAGACTCAACTTGTATTGCGAAATAGAATTTAACACTAGATTTGTCATTATTTCACGTAACTGTAATATTAATTTTAAAGCATTTCGATGAACGTCTCAATTGATGCCGACGCTGAATCCTTCGACGCAGAACTTTTAACGAGCTCTTCAAGTTAAAAAAAGTTTGTTGAAATTATTGACGTTTTAATGGGTTGAGTTGAATGAAGCACTTTACTCAATTTTAAATTTATTTTACTAATACTGCAATCATTGAGGTTAAAGTAAGTATTCATGTTATTAATTTTCGAACTCACATTTTATTAAAACCTGCTTATTTACAAGATTATATGAAAAAAATTTAGTCTATATATTTACACGCTTCATAAATTTTATGATTGATGGGATATTTTTTACAAATATTGCATTTTTCGGTACGGAGTCGCCATTCCAAAACCTTGGGCCGCCAAAATCCTTCGGTTCCTCAAAGCTTGCTCTATTATCCACTCAAAGACTAAGCTCTCAAAAGCTTTAAAATCAGAGACCAATACCAATAATACAATAACAATTATTTTTCGTCGAAAAAAAAATGCCGCCAAAATGCCCTTCCATTTTTAAATCTCCTCTTAAGCTGAGACTAATGCCGATATGTATACTTCCTAATACACTAAACCTTATACAATAATTATTATCTTATTATACAAATGTTAAAAAATTGTGATTTTGAATGTGTGTGAATGTTGATTAAAGTCTTTAACGCCGTGTGTTATCCAGCTGAATAGTACCACCCTCATTTCTTACTGACGTGTCGTAAAAGGCGACTAAGGTAAGTCGATCCGCCGTGTGGTATACGGCTTAGTAGAATAGACCACCCTCATTTCTTACCAAGGTGTCGTAAAAGGCGACAAAGGTAAGTTGACGCACCGTGTGGTATTCGATTTAGTAGAATAGACCACCCTCCTTCTTACCGAGATGTCATAAACTACGACTAAGGTAAGTTGACGTCAGGCAGACGGCCGGACGTCATGTTGACGGATGTTGTGCCGACCCCACTTAGAGTGGGATAAGGGCAGGAGTATATACAAATGTTAAAATTGCTAAAACAAATAAGTGACTATACACAGTGCTTAAAGTTAAATTATTAACTTACATAGTCAAACACTACTAAGACAATCATCTTAAAATTTCAAAGATTCAACAGGGAGTCGGCAAAAGCGTTAAAGTTTTAAAAGTTTGACCTCATTTGAGATATCGGCTGGAAGCATTCCAATAGTCTTCCATTGTCTTACCCTCGATATTTTCAAAGTAGAAACATAAGGCTTTTGTCTAAAAATTGTGCCAATGTGTATCTAATAAATCTGATATTGTAAATCAATGTTTTATACGTAAATTCTGATGGATGTCTTGATCCCGAAAGGAATAGGTCAGAACTATATCTTTATTGGCTATAAGAATGGTCTGATTTTAGCAGTTTGTCTATATTTTTTATTATTTGTTTGACGTTTCTTGAGTTGTTACCTTATCTTTCTAGATTTCAAGTTGTTTATAGATTATAACTTTTACATTATATTATTCCTGTAATAACACTCTATCTTTACATTTCTGCTATATTTATTAATCATTAAAGGAATTTTGTGGTACTTGCCATTAGAGGTTTTGCCCATAATCACCACGCTGGGCAGACGTGTTGGTGATCGCAGAGCGTAGTTCTTTGCACCGGTGACGCTGCTGCCCGTCGCCGGTCTGTGGTATTTAACTACGCCAAAGTTGAATGGTTATACCGCCATTAGTCGGTCGCCAGAGCCTCGTTCGCTAATCGGCAGGATGCACGAGCAGGTGAGGTTGACTGGGAGTAATAAGATGGAATTTTACCCCCTTGCATCCCCTTTTGGCTGGAAACAGAGAGCTGAAGACCGAGCTCAGTGGCATGCAAATGGAGAGACCTATGTCCAACAGTGGACAGACACAGGTTGATGATGAAAGGAATTTATAAAATATAAAAAATACCAAAAAAAATACTTATATTAGCCGTGTGGTGTCCGGCTGACTAAAATAGACCACCCTCATTTCTTGAAGAGGTGTCGTAATAGGCGACTAAGGTAAGTTGACCCGCCGTGTAGTATACGTGAGTAGAATAGACTAACCTCTTTCCTACCGAGGTGTCGTAAAAGACGACTAAGGTAAGTTGACGTCGGGCCGGTCGTAAAATACCTAGCCAAATAACATGTTGTGCCGACCCCACTTAGAGTGGAATGTTGACCAACAAATATTTATATTCTAAGTCCTAAGAGGTTGTTTTAATTACTTTATCGCAATTTCTCGTATTACCACTTTACTTTTCAATGTTTTTTGTAATTGTAAGTATGTAAGTCATTAAAAGCTACGCAACTTCTTTTATTCTTTCTTTGTTATTATTATTCTTTCTTTTTGGTGTTTATTAATAATATATTTTCGTTTCAAAACGGACCGGTCTCTAACTTATAGAAAACTAAGGACCGAAAGATCATTAAGTTATCTTAATTTGGTCAACTTTATCTTCAATTCGGGATAGCGATAACTACAGACATTTTATAAGGAACCCGTAAATCATCTGACTGACCCGTTGGCGTAGTGGGTAGTGACCCTGCTTTTAGCTCTGTGGGTCGCGGATTCGATTCCCGCCGAGGGTCAACATATTCTATAAAGGAATTTGTTGGTCTTTGAGACTGGGTGTATATTTGTATTTAAAAATATATAAGTATATATTCACCAGTTGTTTCTCACGCATAACACAAGTATTAAGTTACTTACTTTGGGGACGGACGATCGCGTGTATGTGTCCCATATATTTATTTATTATTATTTATTTATCTAAGTGTCCTCTAAAATTCAATTGACTTCCTAAAAAAAATTTATATCATGTCACCGTTTGAATATGAAATCGATTACTAAGAACTCTCTAGACGTTTCTATTCGAGTATTTCTTAAACCCTCGTTGACCTAGTTCAGTTGGCATCAATTTCTAACTGTACTTAAATCAGATCAAAATAATCTTTATTCAAATAAGCTGTTTGAAGCACTTTTGAATCCTCAAGGATCATCATCCTCCTGCCCTTATCCCACTCTAAGTGAGGTCGGCACAACATGTTATAAACATGTTTACATATGATTTGGCTACGTATTTTACGACCGGCCGCCTGCCTGACGTCAACTTACCTTAGTCGTATTTTACAACACCTCGGTAAGAATGAGGGTGGTCTATTCTACTCAACCGGATACCACACGGTGGGTCAACTTACCTTAGTCGCCTTTTACAACACTTCGGTAAGAAATGGGGCTGGTCTATTCTACTCAACCGGATACCACACGGCGGGTCCACTTACCTTAGTCGCCTTTTACGACACCTCGGTAAGAAATGAGGGTGGTACCATTCTATTCAGCCGGATACCACACGGCGTTGAATCGTCAAGGATCAATATGATTAATGAAGCTACGACTGGTTAAGAATGTTGCTCTAACCGAGAAGAACCAGCAAGAAACTCGGCGACCAATCTTTTAATTTCAATTTTATATTATTGTTATGCATGAAGTTAAAAGGATTTTCAAATCCAGGCATTTTTTCATTTAAATAGTCTTCAACATTCTTCTTCTTGGTCAGTAATATAAAAAACATTGTGGCCGTCAGTATATATCATTGAGTTGGTAAGAGAATAAATAGGTTGACTTCGGGAAAATTGCTTTTTATTTATTGAATAAGTGTAAAGGAGAAATATCGTCATCATCCTCCTGCCCTTATCCCACTCTAAGTGGGATCGGCACAACATGTTGTCATATGATTTGGCTACGTATTTTACGACCGGCCACCTGCCTCATGTCAACTTACCTTATTCGTATTTTACGACTCCTCGGTAAGAAAGAGGGTGGTCTATTTTACTCAACCGGATACCACACGGTGGGTCAACTTACCTTAGTCGCCTTTTACGACACCTCGGTAAGAAACGAGGTTGGTCTATTCTACTCAGGCGGATACCACACGGCGGGTCGACTTACCTTAGTCGCCTTTTACGATACCTCGGTAAGAAAAGGTGGTACTATATTGTAGCGGATATTTTGGGTACAGCGGAGAAATAAAACTTGCGGATTGATCTTGATGTGTAGGCGTGCGCGCGCTATCGTGCTGGCGGACGAAGTGGCCGATCGGGCTTTTTTTTTTTTTTTTTTTTTCGAATATGACTAATGCTGTTAGCCCTAATGGCTTTGACAGCGTCACCGATAAGACGGGCGAGCGCGGAAGCATCGCCGAGAAGAGATGGTTAATACAAGCGGGTGCATTACAAGCACCCGCCCTACAGGGGGCGTCGCCTTAAGGGTGTCTCCTGCGAGACCGAACCTCGGCTTAAGGCGGCGCGTTTTTGGAGGGCTGCATCTAATAAATGACTTGGAAGAAGTCTGCGTCACGGCGGCCGCGGCAGAGGGCTGCGGCCGCTTGACACAAGCAAGCGGGGACCTCGTCTTCGCCGGCGAAGACGCTGTTTGTGTGCGTGTTGTGTGTATATCTTGTTGGATGCTGTTATAGCATCGTCGGGGTCGTTAAGGACGCTCTTCGGGCGCCTGTGAATCTTGTTGGGGTGCCTGAATGCCTTATAGTTGGACGCGGCCACTATAAGGGGGTTTGGGTGGATGGACGCTTTCTCGAAGTAAGTTGTCGAGAATCGTCTGAAAAGATCGGCTATCGTAGGTAGGTCGAGATCTCTATGGAGGTTCACGTTGCGCACGAACCACGGACAGCCAGTGGCTGTACGCATGAATCGATTTTGAAGTGTCTGCAACGGACACAGTCGTGATTTCGGAACGTGCGCGAACGCGACGCTCGCATAGGTCATAATGGGTCTGATGCAAGTTTTGTAAAGTGTCACTTTGTTGCGAAGTGACAGTTTACTTGTCTTGCACAGTATCGGATAGAGGCGTCCCATGGCGAACGCTGCCCGGTTACGGACAACGCGGATGTGTCGGATAAAGGATAGGGTCGGTTCGAGGATGACACCTAAGTATTTGACTTCCTTTTGCCAATCTATGTATTTGTTGTAAATAGAGACTCTAGGAGGCGTCCGGATGAAGTCCATGGCTCTCCTAGATCTCGCAAAGAACATTGCTGCGCTTTTATCGGGATTAATTTCGATTCTCCACCGGCGGAACCAGCTTCCGAGCTGGTTGGTTGCTCTTTGGAGCCTATCATTAATAGTTATGGGATCTCTACAGGTGGTATAGATTGCGGTATCGTCCGCGAACATGGCTAAGTGGGTGACTGCACTAGTTTTACTGGAGAATCGTGGGATGTCACTCGTATAGAGCGAGTAGAGAAACGGTGCAAGTACCGAACCTTGGGGGACTCCGGCGCGTAAGGTACGTCTTGAGGAGAGCGCACCATCAATACGATATCTAAATAAGCGATTAGTAAGGTAATCGCGAATGATAAGAACGAGTCTATCGGGGATTCCTAGGTTCGCGAGTTTGTATATTAGACCCGCATGCCAAACCTTGTCGAAGGCTTTGGCGACATCGAAGAAGACAGTACCGGTGTACCGTTTTTTGCCGAAGCCATTTAGGACGGCTTCGGTAAGTCGATGTACTTGTTGTACCGCGGTGTGTTTGGCGCGGAAGCCGAATTGCTCATCCGGTATGAGCTTCATCGACTCCATGAACGTTATGAGTCTAGCGAGGATTACTCGCTCGTAGACTTTCCCTAAGCTGTTGAGCAGACTGATAGGTCGATAGCTGCTCGGGAGATTACTGGGTTTTCCCGGTTTACGAATACCTATTACTATTGCTTCCTTCCATTCGTCGGGGAAGGAGCAACCTAACAGGAGGGCATTGAAAATCAATACTAATAGGTTTATCAGTTGGTCGGGGAGGCACTTGAGTGCTTTGTTGGATATGGAGTCGGGGCCTGGGGACTTGCGGGTCTTCAGGTTTTGGATAATGGAACGGACTTCCTCTCCGGTGGTGGGAGTGAGCGGCTCGCTTTCGGGAGCCTTCGCGGATATCCTAGCCGCCGCCATTTCCACTTCCGAGTGGAATTCGGCGTGTTCGGGATGACTGGGGTTATTTGAACACTGTCCCTCAAGACTGTCAGCCAAGCATTCGGCCTTATCGATGTCGTCAAAAGCGACCGGACGGTTTAAACGTATCAATGGAGGTGTAGCTGCACACTGGTCTCCTCTCAGGGATTTCGCCAGTTTCCAGAAAGCCAGGTGACTCGGCGAGATCTCTGAGAGTTTGTTGTCCCAGGCGGACTGACGGTTGAGGCTGAGTTTTTCTCTAACCTCTCTTTGAAGTCGCCGGAGTGTTCTCCGGTTATCGTCTGTCGGGTATGCGTCATGGGCCCTAGTGGCGGCACGTTTACGTCTAAGTAGGTCGCGCAGGTCGTCCGGTAGTCTCCCACGACCGCGGTCGTCGGGGACTTCCTTGGAGCAACGCTCGAGTGAGTCGGTTATATGTTTCGTAAGATGGGTAACAGCGAACTTGGCACTATCCACGGAGTCTATCTTGTCAGGAATTTGATCTAGGTGGTCTGAGTTTAGGGACTGGAGTTTCCCGCCTAATTTACTCCAGTCGATTATCGTTTTCGTGGGAGGGGTCGTGGAGGTAGATTGCCCTAACTGAATTAGAACCGGACGGTGGTCCGAGTCTAATTCATGCAGGACTTCTATAGAATGTAACTGGAGAGCTACATTTTTGAAAATGTATATATCTAAGACATCTGCTCTGTTTGGATCCCCGTTAGGCGGGTATCTGGTGGGCTCGTTAGGGGCTATCACCTCAAAAGCGAGGTTTGGAAGGCCGTTGAGGCCTTGGAGTATTGTGCCGTTCCGGTTGGTTCGGCGAGAGTTCCATTGGCCATGTTTGGAGTTGAAGTCTCCGGCCAGTATTACAGAGTCGCCTAGTGCGAGAAGCGTGCGGACGTCTCTTTCGAGTACCCGTTTGGTCGGACTGAGGTATACTGATGCTAGTATGATCGACTGATGGCCGGTCATACCCACCTGACAGATTGAAGCCTCCATGTTAGTGAGCTTTGGGGAATCAAGGGGGGAGCATAGGAGGGCTCTTTTGTAGTAAATGAGCGTGCCGCCTTTTTTGGATGACAGACGGTCATTTCTAATCAAACTGTAATTCGCAATATTGGGATTGCGAAATTGGGGTTTTAAGAAGGATTCTTGTATTAGAAGAATATCTATATCGTGTGCAACTACGAAATCGCGGACTTCGTCCATGTGTCTGATAAGCCCGTCTGCGTTGTACGTGACGAGCTTGAGGGAGTGGGACTTGGCCCTACCCAGTGAGGGTTGAAGCTTAAAGCCTAGAGATGGCCTGCACCAAACTAGAGTGTTCGAGCAAGGCCATTAATCTGTTTTGAGGATTACACCTCAGCTTGTTTGCCAAAATTGACAGCTCCGTAGTGTCAATTTTGGTTACTATGTCGCAAACGAGTTTCATGTCGTCCATGAAACTCGTTGCTGGAGGGGCGGCTGTCGCTTTAGGAGCGGCAGCTCTTGTATTGGAGCTCAAGATGGCGGCGGCGGGTTTCGCTACCGTCTCCTGAGCCGGTTTTACTGGCACAGCCGGCTCGGATGCCGGTTTCCTGTGCCAGGGGTTTGAGGTGGGGAGAGGCGCGGGTACGAACCTCTCAGCTGGTTTGGGGGCGGTACGGCCCGCCTTTTTACGGGTGGCCCTTCTGCCCCCTCGTTTTGCCCTAAGCGGGACTTTCGGGCAGCCGCGATAGCTCGCGGGGTGCCCTTGGGTCCTGCAGAGGACACAGCTGGGAGGTTCCTCGGACGGAACCGCTCTGGGGCAATCGGCAGTGCCATGATCGCCCAGGCACTTAACGCACCTTGGTCGTGCGGTGCAGTTTCGCTGCGAGTGGCCGTAAAGTTGGCAGCGATGGCACTGCCCCATTACCCCACGCGTACGCGGCGTTTCAATACGCAGACCCGACAGTCTGCATATTGTTTGGACGTTGAAGACACGTTTGCCTTCAGGACTGAGGTCGAGGACCGCGAGACAAAGTTCATAAGGAACTTTGGTTCTGTGGTGGTACATGCGGTGTACCTGTCTTACGGGAAGGCCCTGGCTGAGGAGGTCCTTCTTAATAAGGTCGCAATCTATCTCTACGGGAAGCCCGCGGATGACGACGCGAAGTTCGCGCTCGTCTTCTAGGGCGTATGTGTGGTAGCCGATCTTTTCGGCATCCAGGAGCGTCGTGAGGCAACGGTGGTCCGTTGAAGACGGACATTGCACCATTATGCCCTGGCTTGTGGACCGGGCAGAGGTGAAAGGAATGGACGAGCTGTCCATGCGCGGAATTAAGCGATTCCACGCGTCTTTTTCCCTAACAAATAGGGGCGGCACCTTCTCCTTCCTCTCCGTCATAGGCGAGTCCTGTGAGTCGGGTACGTCTTGTTTGCGGGCGGCCTGTGAGGCAGGCTGGGGTTTGGGGGTGGGGCGCGGGGCAGGTGCACCTGCGTCGTTAGTGGCCCTTTTGGGCGGGACGGTCTTGGGAGCCTTCAGCTTACGCTTCTGGCTCTTGGATAGGACGGCGGTGAAGCCGTCGTCCTCGTCTGAGGCGGATGACGCCGAGGGGGACGGGGACTGCGAAGCATCGGATGCTTCGGCTTCCTCTCCGGACTCTGAGGGAGTCTCGGATTCCGAGTCGGATGCTTCCTCTACTTCCATGCCAGGAGACACGGAGCGGGAGCGATCTTTGGGCTTTTCCGCAGAGGGGGGAGAAGGTGCTGCCGGGCTGCCACTCTGGCCCTGAGGGGGCGGGAGGGCCTTGGAGAGCTCCACCAAAATGGCGGGGTGGTGCGCCTGCAGGAACGCGAAAATCGCGTCCAAACCCGCTAGTGTGGGGTTGGCCTCAAAATCTAGGTCTTAGTCTCTCTCCCTTCGGGGGAAAGAGGTGAGTAACTAAATTAAAAAAATTAGTGTACTTACGCACGGACGGAACCACCTACGGCAAGTGTTATGCGTGAAGCACCACACTACCTAAACGAATCACAGTAACACTAACACAATCCACTTGCACAGGAACGAACAACACTGACAGTCCAGAGTCCTTGGTCACTTTCACAATCTAACGCGGCAGGGGCGTGAGTCAGGCGGGGGGAGCGGCAACCGGATTGCGCTCGACCGAGACATCCGCACGCTACGGCGGCGATCGATGGAATGGCCGATCGGGCCCGGAGGGGGCGGTTTTATGCGCGCCTAGCGCAGGCACCCGTACAACCTTTATTGCGTGAACA
Organism: Morpho achilles; assembly: GCA_947086495.1. Classification (NCBI taxonomy): domain Eukaryota; kingdom Metazoa; phylum Arthropoda; class Insecta; order Lepidoptera; family Nymphalidae; genus Morpho; species Morpho achilles. The sequence continues at coordinate 10,837,268 of CAMTZB010000020.1, forward strand.
GTTATTGTTCTTACAAGTAATGCTTATTCTTAATAATAATAGGCGCTTTAGTTAGTAAAAGACTTTACAAATATCGCTTATTTGTTAATTACTTAAAATAACTTAAATCTAAAGGTAAGTAAAAGACTACGGATTGTATATTTTATTTAGAACTAAACTTATCCTATATCGTTAACATATTAATAATTAAAACTAATAAATCGTCGTCAACATTCCCCCCTCCGTGCGAGAGTGTCTACGAGCACTGACTCGATTCCGCTGACGGCGATTTGGTTATCACTACCAGTTTTGAAGTAGGTCCTTTGAGGGCTTTGATGTTCCGATTCCAACAACAAGGTGTGAAGAATTTCTTCGCGTGGGTGTCTCGCCGTAAGAGTGGCAGAGAGCGCAACTTTGACAGATCGCGCCAAACGTTTCCATGCTCCTCCCATGTTTGGTGCTACAGGAGGAATGATTCTCCACTTAACGCCTCGCTTGGTGAGAAACAATTTGAATACGTCCACGCACTGTATTACACGTCCAGTTACGCGTAAAAGTCGTATCCATGCCCTGTTCGCGTCGGGTGTTTCAATCGGGTCGTGGAATGTTTTGTGGGTTGTCAGGCATCTTTCTTCGCCAGTGGGTGTTGGTGGTGGCGGCGAGTCGCTGCTGTCAGGAGGCCACTGGCTTGGTTGGTTTCTGGTAACGTCGTCTGCGACGTTTAAAGCGGAAGGTATATACCTCCATTCGGTAACCTTTGTAGAATCCTCTATCTCAGCTAGTCGGTGGGTGACAAAGGTTTTGGAAGAACGAGGGTTTGGTTTTATCCGTGCCAGTACTGTTCTCGAATCTGACCAGAAGAATCGATGGATCACAGTTGCTTCTAATCCCTTTTGTATGTTGGCGGCAAGTCGACTGCCTAACAGGGCGGTTTGAAGCTCCAATTGTGGTATTGCAGTTGGCTTCAAAGCTGCATATATAGATTTGCTAGCGTCTACGAATGTATGTAGTTCACCGTCGCCGCATGAATATGTGCAATGTGGTATTCCTAGGTCTTGTAATTTATCGTGTGCGTCTTCTTCAGGTATATGAATGCTTAAAAACATTTCCTTAGTGTCTGCTGTTACGGCTATGGGGCCCTGTCGGAATCTTATTAATATGCAGAAAGAAGATTGCAGTAGATCGGGTCCAGATAACAAGGCATCGATCAAGCTTTTCCCATTCGTGCACTCAGCTGCGTCGAATTCCAACCTTGTTTTTAGTTGTTGAAGGTGTACTACGGCAAAATGCGGCAGGTACCATGTTTTAGTAGAGGTGGGATATATGTTCGTCAATTCAGCATAGCCGCTCTTCAATAAATTTTCTATTTGTTCAGTGTATTTTGCTTTAAGAATTTCTTTCTTCGTGATTTTGTTTAAAATGCGACTAATTGCACTGTTACTGTTTGGTGGGAGAGTTTCTGCGTCGTTTGGCCACAATAAACCGCATCCGAATTTCCCGTCGGGGAGTCTTCTTGTGGTGTTCTCCAACAACGTCAGCGCTTCCTGCTCGGGGTCGTTCAATGGCTTTTTTGGTGCTACTCCCAATGAGTCTAATTCAAAATGTGATTTAATCAGGTTTTCTTTTTCACTTTCTTTGCTTTGAACTAAGTGGTTTATAAACAACACAGGTTTAGTTGCTTCACCCTTGTAGCCGTGCAGTATCCAGCCAAGCTGGGTAAATGAGGCCACAGGTCGGTTTGGTTCGCCGACTTTCAGTTCTCTCGAGACAATCAGATGCCAATTATCTTGGCCTATGAGGAGGGAGGGTCGTGTCTCCTCATATAGAATCTGATCTTGAATGTCGTCGAGGTGAGGGCAGTTTTCGATGTCTTCCATCCTGATCGATTGCGACGCCAAATTTAAATTCTGGATTGTGTACGCTTTCATGTGGGCGAATTCCCTTTCAAACATACCTCTAATTTGCAACTTCAAGAATCTTGACTGTTCAGTTATTTTCTGGCCGCTAACGCCCTCTATCGAAAGATTGTGTCGTGATCCTGTGGCGCCTAATTGATCGGCTACCTCTTCTAGTAGTAGCGTGACAGTCGAGCCCTCGTCCAACAAGGCCGAGACGGTTGTTGTGCCGTTCGGGCCGCGCACTTCGACAGGTACGATCTTCAGGTAGGCTCTCGTCGTGCCTACGTGGTTTACCGACACTATTTTATTGTGTTCGGTATTCTCTTCGGTGGTCGCGTGGAGTAAGGCGTGGTGATTTCTGGCACAGCCGTCCTTACCGCAACGCTTAGATTTACATACTTGGTTGCGGTGATTCTCTTTGAGGCACTTAAAACACACTTTTAACTTTTTCACTGTCGTCCACCTCTGTTCCACAGATTCTTTCGTAAACTGCGCACAACTATCTAGTTCGTGATCACTTTGGCACAATGGACACTTTTTTCTTTCTTTTCGTATGATGTTGAGCACGAAATTCCTTTCCGTTTCGAATTCGTCGTTGTCACTATCTTCTGAACACGATTCGGCGCGGCTATTTTTGTGTTTAGCGGCGTGTACTTTCGCGTTTCGCGACGACCTTCCGAATGCTTCTGTCTTTGCACGTGTTGAGGGTTGTGCGTCGTATGCCCCAAACTGATCCGCGATCATGTTTAGAAACTTGGAGAGGGCGATCAACACAGGTTCCTCTTCTCGTGTGGCTCGGTATTCGTACCATCTAAATTTCACAAGCATGTTCATTTTGTCGATGATCTTCTCAGCTATGTCGTTAGAGTACAGGTAATCAACTCTATTCATGTGCCGAATTGCGTTCACGCTGTTGCTAACGGTCGTTGCGAAGGCACCTATGCCCTTTATATCATGTGACATAGGTGGTATTCTTTCTAACAAGGCCATCTCACTTTTCACTAAGTGGGTGGGTCTTCCAAATCTTCTTCCCAGTGTTTCCAATATTTCGTCCGTACTAGTATTTGTGTATAGCAACGACTTGACGGCTTCTCTGGCTTGTCCCTGCAGAGATCTTCTCAAACGAGCCACATTCTCGTTTTCGCTGAAGTAAGCCTTAGTGTCCTTGTACGTTGCGGTAAACGCGATCCATTCTCTTGGATTACCGTCGAAATACGGCAACTCGCTCATGAATCTCGGAGGAGGTTTAGGCGTGTTCTCTCTTGAACCATTAATGGCGGCTATCAAGGCTGACGTAAGTTTGCCCAGTTCACTGTCTTGTTGCGGCCCGTGGCTTTGCGTCTGTGGTGGCGTTGATTTGTCGACCCATTCGGATACCGTGTCGTTGTCTTCGTCGCTCGAGTCCGAATGGTCCGATTCTAGGCGCAGTAATTCGATTTTTGTTTGCGCAAAGGCGGCGGCAGCGGCTATTCTTTCCTTTTCTAAACGTTGGGATTCCAAACGCGCCAGCAATTCTGCGCGCCGGCTCTTCGACGAACGTGACCCCCCAGTCTTCCTCCCCTTTGCTATTTTCGTACTTGCAGACGGTTCGGTGCTCGCCGTGTCTTCGAGGCACGTGGTGTTTTCTATACACGGCGTGCTTTCTATACACGTGGTGTTTTCTGGACACGTGGTGTTTTCTGGACACGTGGTGTTTTCTGGACACGTGGTGTTTTCTGGACACGTGCCTGCGTTATCTTCATTTGCGTGCAACCTCTTGCTTGATCTCGTGGTCATCATCTTGAGGCTTCCTTTCTTCTTACCCTAACATCCCTAACAATCTCGTTCGAGGGTCCCGAGAGACACGCTCTCCCGAGGATGGATATGGTTGGGATAAGGAAGGTGGGAGTCGCCCGCCAGAGGACGCCGAGTGAAATTAGCGTGCTCGGGTATCGAGAGGAACGCTCGACACCTTCGGCTTGCCTACCAGGAGGCCACTAATTCACACGAGCCTTATCGGCGCGACCGGACTGATACAGACTAACAGCCTCGAAAAAGGCTAGCTGGCAGTGTCGTCCGTTACACCACTTCCGCCACAAGAGGACGTTTAATCACTGTCCACCGTTTGGCACCGTTAGGTGGTGGAGCGAGTGAGTCGGACTGGTACAGACTAACAGCCTCGAAAAAGGCTAGCTGGTAGTGTCGTCCGATACACTACTTCCGCCGCAGGAGGGCGTTTACTCACTGTCCACCGTTTGACACCGTTAGGTGGTGGAGCGAGTGAGTTGGTGTGCCTTTGGGCACGGTGCGACTCCGTTGCCGGCAGGTTCTTGAAGCGATCTTCGGTAGTGCCTTCACGGTCCGATTCGTCGGCGCCCTGCTGCGTGAACGATTCGTCGATCAATGCTTCTCAGGGCTTCCCGTCGCACTTGTGAGATTCCTCTTCTTATCTTCAATAGCTTGCTTGTTCAACGCCGGTTTCTTGTTAATCCGTATCGAAGGACCATACACTGTAGCGGATATTTTGGGTACAGCGGAGAAATAAAACTTGCGGATTGATCTTGATGTGTAGGCGTGCGCGCGCTATCGTGCCGGCGGACGAAGTGGCCGATCGGGCTTTTTTTTTTTTTTTTCGAATATGACTAATGCTGTTAGCCCTAATGGCTTTGACAGCGTCACCGATAAGACGGGCGAGCGCGGAAGCATCGCCGGGAAGAAATGGATAATACAAGCGGGTGCATTACAAGCACCCGCCCTACAGGGGGCGTCGCCTTAAGGGTGTCTCCTGCGAGACCGAACCTCGGATTAAGGCGGCGCGTTTTTGGAGGGCTGCATCTAATAATTGACTTGGAAGAAGTCTGCGTCACGGCGGCCGCGGCAGAGGGCTGCGGCCGCTTGACACAAGCAAGCGGGGACCTCGTCTTCGCCGGCGAAGACGCTGTTTGTGTGCGTGTAGTGTGTATATCTTGTTGGATGCTGTTATAGCATCGTCGGGGTCGTTAAGGACGCTCCTCGGGCGCCTGTGAATCTTGTTGGGGTGCCTGAATGCCTTATAGTTGGACGCGGCCACTATAAGGGGGTTTGGGTGGATGGACGCTTTCTCGAAGTAAGTCGTCGAGAATCGTCTGAAAAGATCGGCTATCGTAGGTAGGTCGAGATCTCTATGAAGGTTCACGTTGCGCACGAACCACGGACAGCCAGTGGCTGTACGCATGAATCGATTTTGAAGTGTCTGCAACGGACACAGTCGTGATTTCGGAACGTGCGCGAACGCGACGCTCGCATAGGTCATAATGGGTCTGATGCAAGTCTTGTAAAGTGTCACTTTGTTGCGGAGTGACAGTTTACTTGCCTTGCACAGTATCGGATGGAGGCGTCCCAAGGCGAACGCTGCCCGGTTACGGACAACGCGGATGTGTCGGATAAAGGATAAGGTAGGTTCGAGGATGACACCTAAGTATTTGACTTCCTTTTGCCAATCTATGTATTTGTTGTAAATGGAGACTCTAGGGGGCGTCCGGATGAAGTCCATGGCTCTCCTAGATCTCGCAAAGAACATTGCTGCGCTTTTATCGGGATTAATTTCGATTCTCCACCGGCGGAACCAGCTTCCGAGCTGGTTGGTTGCTCTTTGGAGCCTATCATTTATAGTAATGGGATCTCTACAGGTCGTATAGATTGCGGTATCGTCCGCGAACATAGCTAAGTGTGTGACTGCACTAGTTTTAGTGGAGAATCGTGGGATGTCACTCGTATATAGCGAATAGAGGAACGGTGCGAGTACCGAACCTTGGGGGACTCCAGCGCGTAAGGTACGTCTTGAGGAGAGCGCACCATCAATACGATATCTAAATGAGCGATTAGTAAGGTAATCGCGAATGATAAGAACGAGTCTATTGGGGATTCCTAGGTTCGCGAGTTTGTATATTAGACCCGCATGCCAAACCTTGTCGAAGGCTTTGGCGACATCGAAGAAGACAGTACCGGTGTACCGTTTTTTGCCGAAGCCATTTAGGACGGCTTCGGTAAGTCGATGTCTTGTTGTACCGCGGTGTGTTTGGCGCGGAAGCCGAATTGCTCATCCGGTATGAGCTTCATCGACTCCATGAACTGAGTCTAGCGAGGATTACTCGCTCGTAAACTTTCCCTAAGCTGTTGAGCAGACTGATGGGTCGATAGCTGCTCGGGAGATTACTGGGTTTTCCCGGTTTGCGAATACCTATTACTATTGCTTCCTTCCATTCGTCGGGGAAGGAGCAACCTAACAGGAGGGCATTGAAAATCAATACTAATAGGTTTATGAGTTGGTCGGGGAGGCACTTGAGTGCTTTGTTGGATATGGAGTCGGGTCCTGGGGACTTGCGGGTCTTGAGGTTTTGGATAATGGAACGGACTTCCTCTCCGGTAGTGGGAGTGAGCGGCTCGCTTTCGGGAGCCTTCGCGGATATCCTAGCCGCCGCCATTTCCACTTCCGAGTGGAATTCGGCGTGTTCGGGGTGACTGGGATTGTTTGTACATTGTCCCTCAAGACTGTCAGCCAAGCATTCGGCCTTATCGATGTCGTCAAAAGCGACCGGACGGTTTAAACGTAACAATGGAGGTGTAGCTGCACACTGGTCTCCTCTCAGGGATTTCGCCAGTTTCCAGAAAGCCAGGTGACTCGGCGAGATCTCTGAGAGTTTGTTGTCCCAGGCGGACTGACGGTTGAGGCTGAGTTTTTCTCTAACCTCTCTTTGAAGTCGCCGGAGTGTTCTCCGGTTATCGACTGTCGGGTATGCGTCATGGGCCCTAGTGGCGGCACGTTTACGTCTAAGTAGGTCGCGTAGGTCGTCCGGTAGTCGCCCACGACCGCGGTCGTCGGGGACTTCCTTGGAGCAACGCTCGAGTGAGTCTGTTATATGTTTCGTAAGGTGGGTAACAGCGAACTTGGCACTATCCACGGAGTCTATCTTGTCAGGAATTTGATTTAGGTTGTCTGAGTTTAGGGACTGGAGTTTCCCGCCTAATTTACTCCAGTCGATTATCGTTTTCGTGGGAGGGGTCGTGGGATTGCCCTAATTGAATTAGAACCGGACGGTGGTCCGAGTCTAATTCATGCAGGACTTCTATAGAATGTAACTGGAGAGCTACATTTTTGAAAATGTATATATCTAAGACATCTGCTCTGTTTGGATCCCCGTTAGGCGGGTATCTGGTGGGCTCGTTAGGGGCTATCACCTCAAAAGCGAGGTTTGGAAGGCCGTTGAGGCCTTGGAGTATTGTGCCGTTCCGGTTGGTTCGGCGAGAGTTCCATTGGCCATGTTTGGAGTTGAAGTCTCCGGCCAGTACTACAGAGTCGCCTAGTGCGAGAAGGGTGCGGACGTCTCTTTCGAGTACCCGTTTGGTCGGACTGAGGTATACTGATGCTAGTATGATCGACTGATGGCCGGTCATACCCACCTGACAGACTGAAGCCTCCATGTTAGTGAGCTTTGGGGAATCAAGGGGGGAGCATAGGAGGGCTTTTTTGTAGTAAATGAGCGTGCCGCCTTTTTTGGATGACAGACGGTCATTTCTAATCAAACTGTAATTCGCAATATTGGGATTGCAAAATTGGGGTTTTAAGAAGGATTCTTGTATTAGAAGAATATCTATATCGTGTGCAACTACGAAATCGCGGACTTCGTCCATGTGTCTGATAAGCCCGTCTGCGTTGTACGTGACGAGCTTGAGGGAGTGGGGCTTGGCCCTACCCAGTGAGGGTTTAAGCTTAAAGCCTAGAGATGGCCTGCACCAAACTAGAGTGTTCGAGCAAGGCCATTAATCTGTTTTGAGGATTACTCCTCAGCTTGTTTGCCAAAATTGACAGCTCCGTAGTGTCAATTTTGGTTACTATATCGCAAACGAGTTTCATGTCGTCCATGAAACTCGTTGCTGGAGGGGCGGCTGTCGCTTTAGGAGCGGCAGCTCTTGTATTGGAGCTCAAGATGGCGGCGGCGGGTTTCGCTACCGTCTCCTGAGCCGGTTTTACTGGCACAGCCGGCTCGGATGCCGGTTTCCTGTGCCAGGGGTTTGAGGTGGGGAGAGGCGCGGGGACGAACCTCTCAGCTGGTTTGGGGGCGGTACGGTCTGCCTTTTTACGGGTGGCCCTTCTGCCCCCTCGTTTTGCCCTAAGCGGGACTTTCGGGCAGCCGCGATAGCTCGCGGGGTGCCCTTGGGTCCTGCAGAGGACACAGCTGGGAGGTTCCTCGGACGGAACCGTTCTGGGGCAATCGGCAGTGCCGTGATCGCCCAGGCACTTGACGCACCTTGGTCGTGCGGTGCAGTTGCGCTGCGAGTGGCCGTAAAGTTGGCAGCGATGGCACTGCCCCATTACCCCACGCGTACGCGGCGTTTCAATACGCAGACCCGACAGTCTGCATATTGTATTGACGTTGAAGACACGCTTGCCTTCAGGAGTGAGGTCGAGGACCGCGAGACAAAGTTCATAAGGAACTTTGGTTCTATGGTGGTACATGCGGTGTACCTGCCTGATTGGGAGACCCTGGCTGAGGAGGTCGTTTTTGATATGCTCGATATCGAGCTCTACCGGGAGTCCGCGGATGACGACGCGAAGTTCGCGCTCGTCTTCTAGGGCGTACGTATGATAGCCGATCTTTTCGGCATCCAAGTGCGTCGTGAGGCGACGGTGGTCCGTTGAAGACGGACATTGTACCATTATGCCCTGGCTTGTGGACCGGGCAGAAGTAAATGGGATGGACGAACTGTCCATGCGCGGGATTAACCGGTTCCACGCGTCTTTTTCCCTAACAAATAGGGGCGGCACCTTCTCCTTCCTCTCCGTCATAGGCGAGTCTTGTATTGAGTCGGTCTGTTTGGTCGTTGTAGCCTGTGAGGCAGGCTGGGGTTTTGGGGTGGGACGCGGGGCAGGTGCACCTGCGTCGTTAGTGGCCCTTTTGGGCGGGACGGTCTTAGGAGCCTTCAGCTTTCGCTTCTGGCTCTTGGATAGGACGGCGGTGAAGCCGTCGTCCTCGTCTGAGGTGGATGACGCCGAGGGGGACGGGGACTGCGAAGCATCGGATGCTTCGGCTTCCTCACCGGACTCGGATTCCGAGTCAGTCTGTTCCTCCACTTCCATGTCAGGAGACACGGAGCGGGAACGATCTTTGGCCTTCTCCGCAGAGGGGGGAGAAGGTACCACCGGGATGCCACTCTGGCCCTGAGAGGGCGGGAGGGCTTTGGCAAGTTCCTGCAAAATGGCGGGGTGGTGCGCCTGCAGGAACGCGAAGATCGCGTCCAAAATCGGTTGCCCCGTGGGGCGCAAAGTAGGGGCCATGTTGGCCCGCTAGTGTGGGGGTGGCCTCCCTGCCGGAGGGCAGGGAGGTGTGTACCTAAGAAAAAATCTAGTCTTAGTCTCTCTCCCTTCGGGGGAAAGAGGTGAGTACCTAAATTAAAAAATTAGTGTACTTACGCACGGACGGAACCACTACGGCAAGTGTTATGCGTGAAGCACCACACTACCTAATCGAAGCACAGTGACACTAACACAATCCACTTGCACAGGATCGAACAACACTGACAGTCCAGAGTCCTTGAGCACTTTCACAATCTAACGCGGCAGGGGCGTGAGTCAGGCGGGGGGAGCGGCAACCGGATTGCGCTCGACCGAGACATCCGCACGCTACGGCGGCGATCGATGGAATGGCCGATCGGGCCCGGAGGGGGCGGTTTTATGCGCGCCTAGCGCAGGCACCCGTACAACCTTTATTGCGTGAACAGTTATTGTTCTTACAAGTAATGCTTATTCTTAATAATAATAGGCGCTTTAGTTAGTAAAAGACTTTACAAATATCGCTTATTTGTTAATTACTTAAAATAACTTAAATCTAAAGGTAAGTAAAAGACTACGGATTGTATATTTTATTTAGAACTAAACTTATCCTATATCGTTAACATATTAATAATTAAAACTAATAAATCGTCGTCAACATATATTATATTCAGCCGGATACCACACGGCGTTAAAGGAAATATCGTCGTTTGTTATAAATGCTTTTAAAAACATTTTGTCGATGTCGCCGACTATAAACGTATAACGCGAATGTCGCTTGATGTCGTCTGCGTTGTAATAAAAAAAAAAACGAATCCGACGTAAAAATCCTTTCCCATGAAACACGGTTTTAAAATCCCGTCATTTTTTCTCGTGTCCCGGCAGTGTTTTCAAGTGGAAATTAGTGTGCGGGCACTCGAGACGACGCTGTGATTACGTCTTCAAGAGAAAGTATGAAAGAGAGTATTATTTGAAGTAAAATGAAAGTTTAAATGTAAATGAATCTGTAAATTAATGTAACATGGGTGAAAGAAGATACTTCATTTACTCTTTTAGGGTATACTTTTAGCTTCTCGATGTTAAGGGACTAGTGAGAAAATTGAAAAGGAAAAAGCCTTTAGAATTAGTGTAATGTAGTGATAGTGTAGTATTAGTGCTACTGAAAAAGAACACAAGAATTAAGTGTCTCCTATAGTAAGAAAGACTAAGATAAGTTATTTCACCTGTTCTTAGATAAAAGTTAATTTATAAGTTTAGGTTAAAAATAAGTTGCCTATTAGCCTTAAGGCTAGATTGTGACTACAATAAAGTACCTCCATTGTGACTTTATAATAGGGAAAAAAAAATTACTCGTTTGGATAGCAAAAGAAAAAAGAAAACTTATTTGCGGTAAAATATTTTACTAAATATTACACTTGTAAATAGTGTAAAACTAATTCAAATTCAAAATTTTCTTTATTCAGGTAAACTTGTAAACTAGGGCTTTTGAATCGTCAATTCTACTGCTAGTTCGGAAAGATGTTCCTACCGTGAAGAGCCAGCAAGAAACTCGGCGGTTGCTCTTTTCAAAATAATACTATAACTAGTTACATTAAGTCATTACTACATTACAGTAGCTATATCCACGCATTATTATCATCTAAATAATTCTCAACAGCACAGTAGGCTTTTCGTATTAGCCTCCCTTTAACAGTTTTTTTTAAACTCCTGTAATGGCAGCAATAGCATGAGTACATCTCGTGGTTTCTCTCCACCCTTCCGACAGTGTAATGACCAATCACAGTCATACCATCAGTCCTCCAGTACGCGTCGCCCTAAGCCGTAATCCGGCCTCACAGGAGGTGGTACCCTTAGTACGACATTCCTCGTAGCTAGTAGTGTTTCTGCACTCTTATCTTTGCATTTTGCAAGCTCAATGCTTCTGCGCTCTTCAATCCTGCCCGGTGACGCTGTAAAAGCCGTTATAGCTAACAGCATATAGTCAGTTAAAAAAAGTTTGAGTACATTAGGTAGTCTTGGTATGAGATACGTCACAGACAAGTAAAGTTGTCTCTGCGTCACTTATATATTATACAGGTACCATTAAATAAGTCCATCGCGGTCAACATTCCCGGGACTGGCGTCAAAAATTGTAGATTATTATCCTTATACTGCGTCCATCATATTATCAGTCTTTTGACAGCTCACGCTCATTAAGTTTCGTATTGCTTACGTACAAATATCATACAAATAATATTTGTACTTTATGGATGGGTACCGCCCACTTAGTGATGTCACACATAATGGTTACTACGATTATGCCACAGATTAAAAATAATCGGTAGAAATCTATGTTACGAGTATTAAAAGACATTTAATAACATTATATAAAGTTTTACTTTCTTCTTAGTTAATACATGAATACAAATAAAACAATCAGGACATTTTAATTTATTTTATTAGCACGAGTCATCGGAATGATAATCAACACTAGACTCCTCCGATGAGGAGTCTTCAGTAGCAGTTATTATTAGCTCTTGTGTAGATAATATATTATCAAACGCAATATCACGTTCCCAATCAGAGAATATTACTCTTTTAGTTCTTTCCACCACACTTGCCCAGTTCTCGGCCGTTACGTGGGTGCAAGCATTTTTTAGCAATTGCAACATTTTATTCGCTGTGAATGGGGGGCTTGTATTGCATCTCGCAGCATGCCCTTTTACTTGTGCCCATATAAGTTCTATTGCGTTGTACTGGCAGTGGTATGGAGGAATCCGAAGAACAGTATGGCCATATTCTGCTGCCATTTCATTGATTACATAGCGTTTTGCTCTCTTTTTGGTTTTTAATATTTTTATTAATTCAACTTTTAACATTGAGTCGTCCACATTTTCTCCATTGTCCCGAAGCCAATTAATTATTTCATGCTTTTTATTAGCCTGTGTTGGCATTTTGTCAATTTGACGGGAGTGGTAGGGCGCATTATCAATAAAAATTATTGATGGTTCTTCCAATGAAATGAGCATTTTTTTGAACCACTCTTCATACACATTTGCATTCATCTCTTCGTGGTAGTCATTTGATTTCTTCGATTTAAATGCCAACAGTGCGTCTTGTACAAATCCTTTTGCTGTACCTGCATGGCAAATGATTAGGCGCTCACCTTTTCCCATTGGTACTGAGGAAGTGGAATCAGCAGTATCATCAGTCCAGAAACGAGATAGTGTGTGGTTAGCGTTGAGCCATGTTTCATCCGTGAAAACAATATTTGCCCAATCTTGTATTTTCTTTGCCTCTCTTAAAAAATCACAACGTGCTATAGCTATATCTGTGCGTTCCATTAATAATTTTCTTTTATTTAACTTTTTATATGAAAGCCAATTGTGTTCAAAACTTTGACCAAAGAAGATTTTTCACCATGAAATAGACCACTTCTTTTCAAAGAAACAATAAGTTTTCTCAAAGTTGGAATTTCTTTTCTCAAGTAGTAATCATATACATGACGACGAATAGCGTCAGCGTCAAAGTCATCAACAGCTGTCACCTTATGAGCCCGGCGCTTTCTTTTTGGTGTAGATGGTTTGTTTTGCTCCAAGCCGCTCCTGCCGTAGGCATCAGTAGTGATTTTAGTCACAGTTGATAGACTGATCCCCAACGCGGCTGCAACACGGTTTCGGACTTGCGTGATAGGTATAAGAGGTCCGCCATTTTGATTTTCTTGCTCAAAATACTCATGAAGTTTTAACACTAACTGTCTCGATTGTGCTTTCAACACACGTCCTTTCGGCATTTTCACGATCAATTAATATAAGTTTCACAAAAGTTTTTCCGAGGAATAAAGCTACTTAACTCAAGGTGTAACAGATGCGAGAGAACACTCAGCGAACGTAAATGCGTGTGACTATCACGGGCGTTTCGTTGAGAGTGACAGATCACGTCAAAATGGCGGCCGAGCGGAAGGTCTGTTGATGTTGCCAGTTGATGTATAATATATTTTTTATGATTATAATAAATACACACGGATTAACATTTATTTTCAAAAAACTAAGGCAATATTAAATCAAAATGTTGATTTCTATATCTGTTATTAGTTTACGTAGGTTATCATTAATCGAATTACTTAGGTACGTAATTCGATTAATGATAGTAGGTACTATAATCGGAATGGTATCGCATACGAGAATCTTTAGGACATCACTAAATATGTAAATCGTCAATCTGTCAAAAGATGGTTAATATAATGGACAGTGTATAAGAGTAAGGGAGATTATAGGAAGGCCTGTAAGTGATAGTGTGACAAAAAAATGAGAGGGAATATTAGTTTCTTAAACTTTTATCTTTGTGTAATCACACATGCGCAGAGAAATATTAGTGGCGCGTTCTTAATTTAAAAAATACTTAGAATATTTTTTAATATATCTTTAAAAAGACGTTTGTGTATTACGCACGCGTAAAAATGAGTTGATAAACCTCATTTACTTTCGCTTTATTGCAAAATTTAAGGAAGCTTCCCTACTCTATTATAATAACGCTATAAATGGAAATGTGCAGAGACAATGTATTTAAAAGAACTTTCTGTTAGACACTGGAAAGTGGAAGATGTCTCACGTGACACTATCCTAAGACGTATTATAGGAAAACGCTTAAGTACAGAAAAACATTTCTCCTTTTCTCTATATTGTATTAAATTTTATCATATATCACAGTCATGAAAAAACAACAGGCAAATAAATATAAGAGTTGATTTATTAAGATAAATTGCTTCTTTCAAATAGAAAGCCACAAATGATACGGAGTTTTTTACGTTTGCGTGTTTTACGTGTATTTATTGTGATCATTTAATCATATTACATTATTAAAGTCTTTCAAATTAAAATAAAAAATTATTAATTTAAAGCCAAATTGATGACCCCAATATAAATATATTGTTTGTAATTGCTTTTAAATATTAAGAAATGAAAAGTATTTCATAATAATGGTCTATATTATATGCAGCTAAAACATTCGAGAGAATTTCATTTCATAACTTCATTCAAATGGAAGTAAATAATAAAAATGATCAAATCTTAAAGATAATCATAAAATTCACACTTAAGTATCATCATAAAATCGTTGCTCGTAAGCTTTGTACAGTCATTATCAAAATACTTACTGCAAAATCAAACACAATGACACCCTAGAAATACCACGTAACGTAATAGTAAGTACAAACTAAGTATTATTCTATTATACTCAACTTGCTCGCAACTCCGTTTGTCTAAGTAAAAAACCTACAATTTTGTACTGTTTTTTTGTGTACATATTAGACCGGTACAAAAGTTTCAATTGCAGAAAATGTTTAGATACAACCTAACCTAAAATTGAATAGCTATTCTATTGAACAAATATTATTTCCAACATATTTACATCATGAAATCGATTTTGAATTAAAGTAATAATAGTAATCACATAAAAACATGGTAGTAAAATATTAAAATATCTTTAATATAACGTAACGTTCGGAAACAATGGATACTCCCTTACGGCATACTCGTATCTCTTGTACCTGTCGATAACAGACTCAATTGAGTCGCATGATTTCATTTAAATTTATACACATATAAGATTATATAAATATGTTTTATTTTATAATATATACTAATATTTTAAAGAGGAATTTTTTTTTTTGTATTATTGTAACGTTTTCACGCAAAAACTACTGGACCAATTTCTTCTTTCTGAAAAAATTCTTTCACCATTAGAAAGTTGCATCTTTACTGAGCAACATAGGCTATATTACATTTTCAAAAAATAGGGATCCATAATAAAAATGTAATAAGGTGTACACATTTAGTCATAAAAATTTATCATCGCATGCGCAGCGGAAACTATTGATGATATATTTAATAAAAATAGATATATAGACTGACTTAGTAGACTTTCCACTGCAATGAAACCGGTATATACGCGGCTGAAGCCGCGGCATATTATGTCCATGTTGTCCAGGGGAATAATATATTTTATTATACGTACTTATAGGTTTTTGCATTCGACTGTACAAGCAGCCATCTTCAAAATGGATGATTTAGTTTATTTACCAAGCACCATTAATTATACCTAGAGGGGCTTTTCAGGCTAATCTCTTCTAATTTAAGACAATATTCATTTTAAAGCCACCCTTTTCTCTTTTCTTTCATATAAATTAGATACCATTTGTCTACCTCATTTGGATGCTGATCATTTATCTTTTTCACTTAACTTCCACTCTAATGGCTTCTGATTTGAAATTCAGATTGTTGGTTCATTAGTTTAATGAAAATGGAAAATCTATAAATAAACTAAACCAATGCCTTTATATAATGCCAATTATTTATGATAAATAAATAAATATAAAGTAAATTCCCGTCATAAATAGTCTTATGAAAAAATTTCAACTTCTATTATTACTCTTCTATTCAATTCGATTCTATTATTTCTATTGGAATAAATCAGTGTACATTGAACTATATTTATCTAGAATAGCTGTTTTCTTAACAAAATTCAAAACAATATACCACTTCGAAATTATCTAGGCTCGATACGTTAATTATAAAAATATTGTTAATAATTTTTTGAAACCTCAAGATCAAACTTAGATTATATAGTAGTTTGCCTTTTTTCTACTATTACTAAGTGTTCATTAATGTAACATTTAACATGTAATAACATTTAACATGTTATTACATGTTAAATGTTATTACACATTTAACAAGTAATAACATTTAACTGCAATCATCGTTCTTCTGCCCTTATCCCATTCTAAGTGAGGACGGCTCAACATGTTGTAGTCATTTTCTCACGTGATTCGGCTAGGTATTTTACGACCGGCCGCCAGCCTGACGTCATCTTACCTTAGTCGCC
The DNA here is from genome assembly GCA_947086495.1 of Morpho achilles. Classification (NCBI taxonomy): domain Eukaryota; kingdom Metazoa; phylum Arthropoda; class Insecta; order Lepidoptera; family Nymphalidae; genus Morpho; species Morpho achilles. Next base: position 10,853,294 of record CAMTZB010000020.1, read on the forward strand.
TTTTACGATATCTCGGTATTAAGAAAGAAAGTGATCTCAATAGATCCATACTCATACAGATACTACACGGCGGGTCAACTATAGTCGCCCGTTACGACACCTTGGTAAGAAATGAGGGTGGTCTATTCTACACAGCCAGATACCACACGCTGTAAAACCGTGTACACAAACGTACACAGCAATATTTTAACTACAATATATACCTAATAATATTTCGATGATAAACGTTGAAAGGAGTGTCGTAAACATTTGAATACGATTATGAAGCCTGGTGCCGTCGAGTGATAAACGTCATTTAAGCGTCTATTACTTTTGAGGGTGACAGTACACACAATTTTGTCTATTTAAGAGACATAAAAATATGATATAAGCTATGTATGTTTAAGACAGAAATAATCAAATTTCGCACTAAATAAAATAGGTGATACAATATTTGATTTATTCTATATTTAGTTACTTCGATTATATTGGGCTGTTTATATCGCTAGCTATTGGAAAGTGATCTTTAAATAATATTTTATGAGATGTGAGTATGATAAAAGCTATAAATTGCCCCATCCGAAGAATAAAATCACATTTCCTATGCTTATATATGGGACATGTGACTTTATTCTTCGGATAGAGCGAAATATTTGAGATGTGCGTTGAAATCAGTCACTTTGCGAACAAATGCTATAGACTTATGGACGCTCTTGCGTCTAAGCCATTTTTACCTGTCTTTATGGATCGCACTAAACCGATCAAGTTTATAATATCAGTCATATGTTAAATTTTCTATGTTAAAACATAAAATTACAACAGAACAACAGACATATTTGTCTACCCATGTTGTGTTCCGTGATATTTTCCTACACATACTAATTTTGAACATATTTTTCTCTTTACGATGTGTATTTCAATACACTTTGAGGTTTCAGAAATTCCCATTCCTTAGATTCCTTAATTGATTACGGAAATATTTTGATAAGTGTTTCATATCACCTCCCGAGCCAATCTTTTCAATTTTGAGGAGTATTAAAATTAAAAAATGATATAGAATACAACTGAACAAAATTTCTTGTTGATATATTTAGAGACTCTGGCAATAAATTTAAATGTAGGATATTTTTTTTAAGGTCATATAAATAAAAAGGGTTAAATTCTTAATTTTCTACAATAGTATTAATATTTTCTATAATAGTATAAATATTCATTTTGTTTCAGGTAGTAGTATTTTATATATGTTTAGATATTTGAAAACAATGAAGTTATTTATTTTTAATTACATTTTAAGCACTGCTTGACATTTTTTGTATATCATGATGAGTTAGCTTATAAGACGCCGTGTGATATCCGGCTGAATAGAATAGTACCACCCTCTTTTCTTACCGAGGTGTCGTAAAAGGCGACAAAGGTAAGACGACCCGCCGTGTGATATCCGGCTGAGTAGAATAGACCAACCTCATTTCTTACCGAGGTGTCGTAAAAGGCGACTAAAGTAAGTTGACCCACCGTGTGGTATCCGGTTTAGTAGAATAGACCACCCTCTCTTATCGAGGTGTCGTAAAATACGACTAGGGTAAGTTGATGTCAGGCAGGCGGCCGGTCGTAAAAACGCAACCAAATCATATGACAACATGTTTATAACATGTTGTGCTGACCCCACTTAGAGTGGGATAAGGGCAGGAGGATTGTATACTCTGTACTCTGTTGGCTTCCTATTTTAATAAATAAATGAATTTATTAACCCCCCTGAGGAACTTGGAATTCTCTATGACTCCTATTACTTAGATAAGTTTAAAATTTCATAATACTTAAACTGCAATAATATCTTACAATTTTCGCATTAATTAATTAAAATTTTCACATGACTTAATCATAAAAAACCACTTTGTCAAACGTATCCCTAATTCCTTACCAATTACTAAATGAACAAGGGCTTTTATAATTAGACGGCTAACTCCATTAAACCTTATTTACATACAGCCGCCCCAGAGAAGCTCGGGAGAATATTGTAATAAAACTTCCTATGTTCACATAATGAATAACGAAATCCTAATGAACTCCCTTATCACATGGTGTAACGTAATTAAATGTACTTATTATTTATACTGGCAACCCAGAAGATTAAAATAACTGCTATTTTCAAACCCGTAAGCTTAATATGGAACCCAACTATTGCAGGAGTGTTTAAATTATAATATAGACACGTCCATTCGCCTTTTACGACACCTCGGTAAAAAAGATGGTCTATTCTACTCAGCAGGATTCCACGTAGCGTGTCAACTTACCTTATTCGACTTTTACGACAACTCGGTAAGAAAGAGGATGGTCTTTTCTACTCAGCCAGATAACACAAGGGCGGTTCGACTTAATTAGTCGTCTTTTAAGACACCTTGATAAGAAATGAGAGTGGTGTATTCTAATCAGCCGGATACCACACGGTTGTTTAACTTAATTAGTCGCCTTTTACGACACCTCGATAAGAAATGACGGTGGTCTATTCTACTCAACCAGATACCACATGGCGGGTCAACTTAATAAGTCGCTTTTTACCACATCTCGATAAGAAATGAGGGTGATCTATTCTACTCACTACCTTCATTTACAAATTTTACTATCACTAATGAGCCACCATGTTATTACACTTATTTATTAAATAAAAGTATATTATACAATAAAAATGTTGTGAAACTTTTTAGACTTAAATAAATTAAAGTAACCATTAAGCGTAAAAAGCTCTTATATTTTAAGGCGTTTAATTAAAAAAAGTTTTCGTTTGATGAAGACTTTATAAAAGTGAAGTAGTTAAAAGATTTTTTAATTTCAGGTTTACTAAGTAACTCTAAATATTAGGCTTCTTTAAATAAAGTTCGTATAAGAGAAATTGAATAAATAACTTTTTATACTAATAAACGCCGTGCATATGCTATATCAAATAAGTCAGGTATTAACTTTACGGCAATTATATATAGCCTTTCTACTGTATTACATGAATCTCAAAGTTTCGTCGTTTCGTGTTATTAAAATATGTACATGCAAATAAAACTTATTTCTCTGGAAATCAGTATTGAACGCTGTCTGCTCGTAACTACAATAACTCTTAATACATTAACCAATTTCTCAATATCTACTCGATGACATTTAATATTTACTCATTCATATTCATAATGTACTAATAAAAGTTTATTACTAAGTCATATAGTCAATTTGATAAAAAAATAAGTATAGTCGTTTTCTAATAGTCACAGAATTTTGTGTATAAAACTTTTTACGACTCTCGCACCCTACCTTAGAAAATAACAGTCTCCTTAAATTCTCGCTCGATTAAACATTAGGTAGGAAATCGGGGAAAGGTAGTGCGCTTGCTTAAAATCAATGAACCTTTTACACCTTCATAGTGTTATATTTTATATCCGACTTCTGGCTATTGTATGTAATATTAACGTAAATAAAAAATTAACATAAAATTAAAAATATCTAATTCATTTGAGAACTTTTAAGAGGCACTTAATAATTCATGATTTAAGTTACTTAATAATTCATGAATTATATTAATATTACTTTTAATTTAAGTACTTAATAGTTTCATTTAATTCGTATCAATACCAATATTAATATTATACTGACAAAAGTACATCTGTCTGTCACGCTTTCACAGCTAATCCGCTGAACTAATATTGATGTAATTCTGCATATTTAAAGCTTATACACAACGCTACCTTATTGTATAATAAGAATCGTATTTTTCTTTCGGGAGCGGAAAAAATAAATACATAATATTGAGGGTACTTTAATACTTAAGTTGACGCGAACCAAGTAGCTGGCACAACATTGTACTTAATGTAGCAGAAAAAAATCTTTCTTTATAAAACAGAAACAGTTTTTCATTATCTTTTATATTTAAATGAGTTAATCTTGTTTATACCTATATACAATATATGATAATATCGGCATTTTGGGTTTTTTTTTGGAGTTTTGGGGGGAAAAAACGATCTATCTAGGTTTTATTTTATAAAAATGTCGTTTTATCCCTGTTTTCAGACATTAAAAATGCAAAAATTGATTTCGAATAAAAAAGACTATTTTAGCTATCATTTTGTAAAGTTGTGATAGCTGAGTAGGCAACGGACAGCCTAAAGTGAAAACACCTTGGATCAAGCCCCCTGTTATTATCAACCTTTTGTGCTTTTTTATTCTTTCCTTTTTTTATAATTTAAAAAAAAATTACCTACTCGGTCACCCTGGTACTAACATTGAGTTAAAATGAAAAGTAAGTAAGTAAGTAGCTGTCTGTTACTCTCCCACTGCTGGGAATAGGCCGCTACTATCCATAATAATAATAATCTCCAGAATTCTCTAGAGATATGCAGGTTTCTCACAATGTTTTCCCTCGCCGAAAAACGTGTGATAAATTGCAATTAACAATTAGACACATAATTTTTAAACAGAAAAACACATTGGTGTCTTCCGGGTTTGAACCCGTGACTTCCTCGAAAGAGTCTCATGGTGCTACCGCTGGGCTACCACAGCTTTGAGTATAAGACATATTAATTGTAAAATGTTCAGAATAGTAATACAAATAAACGAATACAGCTCAATCTGAGCCCCACAATAGTTTCAGCGAGGCAGCTGCAAGCGCTGATTGGATCAAGTTGTCGGATTTCAATGAGACTGGAATTGATCCTTTGCAATCCGACCGCCTTTGTAGGCTTATTATTTTAAATGCATGAAAAGGAATAATGAAGCTATAAAACTATGTATTCCCTTTGAATGTTATTCTACTTATTAAAAAAAAATCGATTCAAGTGAACAACTTTGCGGCGATGATTAATATTAAATACACTCTGGAGTGAATACAGTCATAACAGGCAATGGCCAATATTAATCTACGTCAATTCTAAATTCAAATTTGAAAATTTGCTTTGAAAACCACAATAATAACACAATACTTACATATATGAGGACGGAATAATACATATAAATGGAAAATATCGATAAATATCTAAGTAAGTAAGTAACGGCCTGTTGCTATCCCACTGCTGGGCATAGGCCTCTCGATAAATATCTAAAATTATCCAAATATTTTAATAACATTCATCAAGAAACACAATATCTACTTACCCTTATCTGTTCGAGAATTGCACTATACATGAAAGAATACCCACGTAAAAAATCATATATCTAACTATAAAATCTTGAGTTAATATGAAATATAAATAGTGTATGCAATTAATAATTAAGATTTGAACCGTGTTGACGAACAGGAATAATTGTATACAATTAGGTGAATAGTTTATAATCACGTATTTCATTGCTCATGCCATCAACTGGGGTATTATGGGCGCCATTTATGCGGTATAATAGTTACAGCCTATTGTCTTACTGATGGGTTAGTGTAATTTATTTCATACTAGCTTTTACTCGCAACTTCCTTTGCGTGAACATGTCGTAAAACGTAACAGACAGACTTTAAAATTTATAATACTCTTAGTTTATTTATTTCAATAAATAATCCGTATTCTCTCCGTTTTTGGAGAGAAGGTTTGAGCTAAGACCTACCACGCTGCTCCAATGCGGATTGGTAGGTTACACATATCTCCAGAATTTTCTAGAGATATGTGATCCTCACGATGTTTTCCTTCACCGGAAAGCGTGTGATAAATTTCAATTATCAATTCGGCACATAAGTTAAGAATAAGAATAAGAAAAACTTTATTTATGTTTAAGTTTTAACAGAAAAACACTTTGGTGTCTGCCCGGGTTTGAACCCATGACCTCCTCGAATGAGTCGCACGGTGTTACCGCTGGACCTTTTATTCAATAAAGCTAGCGCCTTGCCGCGATTTTATCTAATGGACAGTGACTAATGAGGCTTGGGATTGACTTCGACAATATGTATTGGCTTTTCTCTTGCAAGCGCACAGCTTTTAGCGGCAGAAAACATACAGGGAGCAAAAATAATTGCCCAAAAACATTTATAATTGGTATAATCTGCCATAAAAATTGATTAATTCATTTAAAATTATTATCTGCTTTAGAGAGCAGAATTGACAGACATCAATTCGACAGTATTAATCAATTGTAGATGTTATATATATGTCATGGTTCCCTTAATGACACCATTAAAAGAGCTCTTGCCACCATCGAGAAATATATAACTCTCATCGAGAGTTATATGTTTGTGCCGCTTGCAGTCGAGACCCTAGGGCCATGTAGTCAAAGTGCCAAAAATATTGACAAAAATGGTGACAATAGGGCTGGCTCCTTTTTCGCATAAAGAATCAGCGATTCAGCGCGGAAAGGCTGCCAGCATTCTTGGGACCATTCCACGTGGGCATGATTTGTATAGTCCTAGCGTCCAAGTAATTTAAGATAGATATAATTTTTTCCTGTTTTATATTTATATATATATATATATATATATATATATATATATATATATATATATATATATATATATATATATATAAGATTAACTCATTTAAATATTAAAAATTAAACAATTCTTCAAAGCAAATTCATGTTTGCCTACCAAGATTTTTAACCCAGAAACTCTTGGTAAACGTAAGTATAACCTGCATGAGTTAAATTGGATTCTTATATGCATAATTTACATAATAACGAATGTAAAAATTTCCTTATTAAATTGCGCTGACAATCTGCAGTCTCGCCTTTTGTGACTTGGTTTAACTACTACTGAGTATTGTTTGTCTGTGATTATTTATGCGGTATTGTACCGAGGTCCATTGTACTGCTAATGAGCTATCCGAACGCATTTCTCCATATCCCAGCTATAATATATATAATACATCTTTAAAATATATTGTACATTGCAACGAAGTTTTACCAAGGATATTTTAATTTGCGACCTACGAAAATTTATAGTATGAGCTTATTTTATTTATTTATTTTTATACATATATTTAGAAAAGAGAAAGAAAAAGTAAAAATGCACATATATAAAGGCGGACTTATTCCTACAAGGGATTATTTCCAGTCAAGCTTTGGGTAATAGAAGGAAAAGAACAAGAATTGAAGAAGAAAGAGAGTACAGGTCATATATAGAAGAAGAAAATTTTTATATATATTGAACTATTCATATTTATTAATTAATTTTGGTAAAATAAATAGATGAAAAGATGCTACTAATATATAATTACTTAAGAAAAATATATCAGGTAAATATTTTCTAGTCTGTAACTTGTAAATATTTTCTAGTGTGTAATCTGTAATACTGAAAGGGAGAGAGATCTTTGTTTTTGAAAAAAGATTTTCTTTATAATATTTTGTATACTAATGTTATAGATTCAGGAATTGTAAAATAAAAGAAACATACACGTAGTTATAAAAAAATAGATGTTCATACTACTTATAAATGTGAAAGTCTTTCTGTGTGTCTGTTAAGCTTCCACGGCTAATCCGATAGACCAATATTAATGAAATTAAGCACAATTAAAGCTTATACACAAGGGTATTATAGTCATAAGCCATTTTTTATTTCGGAAACAGGGAATATACATATTTCACGATTTAGGGTTCCCATAGCAAAGCGATTTTGTCTTGGAGTCTATCTCCTAAGGATGCTTCGGTTGCGGGGCGAAAATTGAGTTTGTGATGGTGAGCGTGTGTAGTGCTTGTGTATTGTGGTGGCGGTGGTGGAGGTTGTGCATGTGCTTCTTAGAATTCTGCATGTATCAGTTATGAAAACGGATCGTCAACTCTACATTTAGCGTAATATATATTATATATTTACTTAATCGCGAATTATAGCAAAGTAATTTCATCATTACTTCTGTATTATTGATCTCCGCAGAGTAAGGCCTAATTCTATAAATTGTTTGAAAGTAAATATCCACGCCGTGTATCCGGCTGAGTATCACACTCATTTCATACAGAGGTGTCCTAAAAGGCGACTAAGGTAAGTTGACCCACCGTGTGGTGTCCGATTAAGTAGAATAGACCACCCTCTTTTTTACCGAGGCTTCGTAAAATACGACTAAGGAAGTTGACGTCGTAAAATACGTAGCCAAATCATGTGAGACTCCACTTAGAGTGGGATAAGGGCAGGAAGATGATGTTTAAAAGTAAATATCCATAAGTATTTTATTATGCAATATTAATACAGAACGTGATGAAACCTTACAAGCGAATTATTACCGTTTAATGTTGCAACAGGCTCGAATAAAAGGCAATCAGTATTCCCAGAGATTAGATCCTCTTTTACGCAAAATACAATTTTAAATCATAAATACTTACCGTAGAGTCCTAATTGCAATAAAAGATGATCTTATACTGTTATTATAATTTTTAAAATTCAAAGCTTAAGTTGATGAGGTTTTCGGAATATTGTAATAGCGGATGGTAAATATGTAATTTAGTTCTATGTACTGCGAATTATAAAGCAATTTTTATACATATATTAGCAGCAAACAGTTTCTGCTTGGGTTCCTTAGCGTATCCTTCCTTAGATGGGCCATTCTAGAGGAACAGTCTTTATTCTCCTGCCTTTATCTAAGTAGCTTCAGCACAACATGTTTTAAACATCTTGCAACATGATTCAGCAAGTGATATTACGACCAGCACGACGCCAACTTACCTTTGTCACCCTTTACATCATCATCCTCAAAACCCATTATGGGTCGTCACCGCCCGACGGGGACGAGCGGCGGGTATGTCGGACTCTCACCGACTAAAAACCTGACAGTGCTCCAACACGCAGCTAGTGGCGGGGACAGGGTACCGTTGTACACATTACCCCCATCCCCGCCAGCAGCAACTCTGAACCTCAGAGTGCGCCACCTCTGGGTCGGGGCCTCTCTAGACTAGGCCCTCACTCCGCTAGACGATGCATCGGAAGCACCAGATGCATCGACCGCCTCGGGGAACCAACTCAAGCGAGCGTCCGATGAACCCCGTTCGGACCGCTCGCAGGTCCCCGTTAGGGTGGCATGCGACGGACTTCGGCGAGTCGCCTGCGCCCCACTCGCCTGCGACGGATTGGATCCAAGGACTCGACTTCCCGGATCCACTCCGCCGCCTCCTTCAGCGACATAACGTCCTCGCAGAAGGAGGCCATCGCTTCCCACGATTCCTCCCTGTCCACCATGGCCACAGCAGGGGCAGGGACTTGGCGGTCAGCCGCTCCGCCCATACGGGAGCGCCGTACAGGGCCATTGACCGAACCACTCCGGCGTAAAGGCGCCGGCATCATACATCATCATCCTCCTGCCCTTATCCAACTCTAAGTGTGTTCGGCTCAACATGTTGTTGCATGATTTAGCTGCGTTTATACAACCGGCCGCCTGCCTCACATCAACTTACCTTAGTCGTATTTTGACAACCAACCTCAGTAAGAAAGAGGGTGGTCAATTCTACTAAACCGGATACCACACGATGGGTTAACTTACCTTAGTCGCCTTGTACGACATCTCGGTAAGAAATGAGGTTGGTCTATTCTACTCAGCCGGATACAACTTGGCGGGTCGACTTACCTTAGTCACCTTTTACGACACCTCGTTCCAACGTTGGACGTTGTATACTCAAAAGGTCTCTATACCTAACCTAACATAGGTAGGTCAAACAATTCATTATTTAATAATCTCCCACAACACTGGCCGTGGCATGTTGACGTAGACGTTACGTTTTTCGGAAATGGACGTTACGTTTGAACCAACAATAAATGTAAAAATATTTTTGTTCCTAATACAAACTGACAGCAATACTAGCGGAATATCCGTACCCTTCGAAACAATTTTTCACGCATCCCATTGTTTTTGATCATTGAGCTTGAAAGAATAAATGATAATATATTTATAATATCATAAGTCATTCAGAACCATGGATTAATTTCCATAGAAATTAAAATTTAAACTCAGTACAGTCAGAGTTTCATTTGTTACGAAAATTGAAAGGGTTATTTCTATTTTCAGCGAAATGTTATGTTCCAATTTTAATAATACTTTTGAACGGTGCAAATGTTCGTTGCATATATTTTTTCTCATACAAAATAAGTTAGGATTAATGGACATTCTGATTTAGCTACACGAGTACAAAAAAACTAACTTAGAGCATCGCTATCATTCCAAAAAGCTTGAAGGAATTGGTACCCTCATCAGTCGTTTATACAAGTTGTTTAAATAAAGAAAATATTTGGCGACGTGTATATTGTTATTGTTATTTTATTTCCTTATGTAAGAATTTGATTTTCTTGTATGGGTTATAATGCCTTTAAATAAAAATTATTATTATTATTATTATTATTATAAACGCTGTGTCAATTAGCGTTTATCTAATTTGACGTGTTAAAACGTTGCTCCGCCAAAAGTGGTAATCTCATATATAGTTGCAAGTACATACTACACAGACTATAAGACTGCACATAAGTTTTAAAAACATAAAAACTATTTAAAAAAGGCTTACACAGAAAGCCTAATATACTATTAAGGATTACTTAGATGATAATGCGTGGACATAGCTACTCTTCGACCCTGTACAAGACAGTAATGATTAAATGGAACTAAGAATAAGAATTATATTTTGATGTTATCGGTAGGAACAGCTTTCCGAACCAGCAGTAGAGTTGACGATTTAAAAGCACTTGTTTACAAGTTTATTTGAATAAAGAATATTTTAATTTTTTTATTTTAATTAATTGTATCATTTTAAGCAATAATATTCGTGTTATTGTCATTAGTTTAGACAATTTGACTAAATTAACTTGCAAGCAAATTAGGGATAATAACGTCTTGAAACACATCATCTTTGCCGAGAGCGTTTGCTTTATCTAAACGATTCATTGTTACAAAATTAGTTATAGGCACAGAGACAACCAGAAGATATCGTATGAATTTAAATATATATTGTATTCAATCTCACTCAATCTTTAATATGTAATAAAACTGTGATAGCCTAGCTATGAGAGCGGGCGGCTCTTTCGAGGGGGTAGCGTGTTCATTACCGGGCAGGTACCCGGTATGAGTTTTTCTGTTGAAACTTAAGTGTGTAATTGATAATTGCATTCATCAAACGCTTTCCGCTGAAGGAAACCATTGTGAGGAAACCTGTATATCTCTAGGGAATTCTTGAGATACTCGTATGTGATACGTGTATCTTCACGTATATGTGTCGATAACCTACTAAACTAGATCTGAGCAATGTAGGGGGTCTGAGCTCCAACCCTTCTATCCGAAAAATAAAGAATAGACTCCATATTGGGATAGTAACAGGCCAATTTATTAATATCTAAATTCAATTATTATGCCTTAGTTGGAATTTTCCACAAGTAATTATGACCGTTAAAATATTTATAATGTACTGAGCACCTTCCTACATACTTATAGTTTGGGAAAAAGTATTAACTGACAAGAACCAATAAGAAACTTGGGCGTTAATAAATAATAATTAAATTAATTTAATTAATAAATATAGTTTCAAAAATGATAAAACACATTTTTATATCATATAAGTATAATAAAATTGACAAATAATTATTAATATTGGTAAAATAAAATTAATGAACGAAAAATATTAGTATTATTGTAAAAAAGCGTGAAGTGAAATAATAGGTATACACGAAATAAATGTTGTTACTTATTTTGCAGTTTTTATATATATGTCTTTTCCATTTTTAGAGCTATTAATAGAAAAAAATATATTTTATTATATACAGTATATACAGTATTATTACCAGTTCTTCATAGGTTTCAAAGTTTAAATTAAATTTGTAATTGGAATTTTTAATTGTTTTTTTTTAGATCAAAAGTGCCGGTTACAAGCAAACAAACACACATACATACAGGAAAAACACTAATATAAAGTTTGTAAAAAAGCTTTTTAAAGGTTTTAAAATATTTTTATACGAGGTGTTCTTGTTGTCGAGGTGTTACAAGAAAATTCAAGACTGGCTCTTCGCCTACCCGCGTTACCATAGCCTGTCTTAACACAGGCGAGAGTTGGAAATCGACATTATGTAGTAACTATATACCAATGGCGGTAGTAGCGAAATTAAACGGAAATCGAACGCTACGGTTTGCGGCGCCGACCTTTCTGTACACCTACAGATAGGTTCGAGATATCTAAACGTCTGATTAAATAGATGTACCTTATTTAGATGAAAAACGTACGTTGCGTTATGTTTCAAGTACCTTCGTGATAAAGCTTTACTCGGATTTTTTTCAGCAAATATAAAATATATTAATCTTAGCCGTGTGGTATCCGGCTGAGTAGAAAAGACCACCCTCATTTCTTACCGAGTCGTCGTAAAAGCTGACTAAGGTAAGTCGACCCGCCGTGTGGTATTTGGCTGAGTAGCATAGACAACACTCATTTCTTACCGAGATGTAAAAGGCCAATAAGCTTTTAATTTTGTTTTTGTAACATTTTTTATTGCTGGTCCTCTCCTATTCATCTTAGCGTGATGTTATATAGCCTTCATTGATAAATAGACTATCTTACAGTTAAAGAATTATTCAAATCGGTCCAGTAGTTCCTGAGATTAGCGCGTTCAAACAAACAAACAGCTTTATATATTAGTATAGATTTATGTATATAAAGTTAAATACCTGGGTGACCGAGCCTTGCTCGATAATTTTTAAAATGATGTAAAAACAAAAAAAAAATGAAAAAATAATAGGGCAGATGGGGCTCGATCCTAGGTATTTTCATATCTCTAGACCGTCCGTTCCCCAAATAAACTACCATGACTTTACGTTTGACAGCGAAAACTTGTGTTTGTATTCAATGTAAATTTTAAAAAAATTTAGAGCCCGAAAACAGGGATCAAACGACATTTTTGAAATTAAAATTTATCTAGATCGATTTATCTGCCCCAAAACCCCCTAAGTGCTGAATTTCAGGATTATCGTTGGAGCCGTTTCCAAGATTCTAAAAATATATATATGTATATACATACAAGATTAACTCATTTAAATATTAAAGATACACATGTTATCTAGAAGCTTAAGAGAATAAAACAATTTGTAAAATATTTTATAGGAAAGTCTGTCGGTAACGATTTGATGTAGTAAATGCTATTAGACCCGACCCCCGGCATTTGGCCCATTCTTCCCTTAACATCTCCCTCAGGATTCAAATAACTATCGAATTACTTAAACAGCCTTGACCTGGTTCGATAGAAAATTCGCGTCCGGACTAAAAGTTTTATTTCGTACTTACTCCAACTTTACTTTGGGTTTTAATCAAATTATAAGTCCGCTTAGCGTTTTCTAGAATATTTCTTATTTATTCTCTTATATATAAAGATGAATTTTTTTCTGTATGTCATTCAAAGACTCAGAATCAACGGAACCGATTTTAATGAAATTATTATTAAATTTTATTTTTTATTTTAAAGATTATTTCCCGAATAATAAACGAGATTTTTTATACTGTATGTTATCCCGGTTTATAAGCTTTAATTGTGCCTACTATTATCAATATGGCTCGATTGGCAAGTTGGCTTAGATCATAGTGACCCCGCCTTGAACTCCGCGGGTCGCGGGTTCGATTTCCGCCGAAGGCCAACATTTTGTATAAACAATTTGTTGGTTCTTCGAGTCTGGGCATATATATGTAATTTATCAGTTGTACCTATCACCCATATCAACCTCCTGCCCTTATCCCACTCTAAGTGGGGTCGGCACAGCCTGTTGTCACATTATTTGGCTAGGTATTTTACGACGGCGGCGGCCTGCCTGACGTCACTTACCTTAGTTGTATTTTCGACACCTCGGTAAGACAGAGAGTGGTTTATTCTACTTAACCGAATACTACACGGTGGGTCAATTTACCATAGTCGCTTTTAACGACACCTCAGTAAGAAATGAGTGTGGTCTATTTTACTCAGCCGGATACCACACGGCAATGTCATTTCACAAGTATTGAATTAACAACTTTGTTGACAGACTGCCTTGTGTGTAATTGTCCTATATATTTATGATTTTGGCACAGGGTATTGGCCGTGAAAGCGAGACAGACAGACTTTCGCATTTATAATATAGATGTAAAGGTCAATCAACATGATATACGCGATGTTTAAATTCTCTATACAAGATGTGTTCAGGTTACTGAAGTAAAGTTTGACTACAAATAGGGCTTCTACGTGTAAAGCTATAAAGCTACCTTCAAGTTAGCTGGTACAAGAGTGATAGTAAGCAGTCAAAGTACTTTGAAACTGCAAGGAAACCTACATATATACTTCCTTTAAAATGTGATTTATATTTCTCATTAATTATTTCATATGCACTGATGGACTTTTGTAAGTGTGACACAAAAGGAGTGGTGCCAGAGTTGACGAACGATAGATCAGAATGGAAGAGAAAAACATGATGTGCCGACCCCACTTAGAGTGGGATAAGGGCAAGGAAAATCACTGATTTACTGTGGATTTATCGATCAAAAACATAGTCGCTCAATATGTACCAATATTTTTTATCATATGGCATATAATTAATCGATTGTAAGTATGTTAAATATACTTTTTCATTTCTGCTCAAATATTTAGTTTAGCAGTTCTTAGAACCATTCTATGATTTGTATAGTATATTATACCAGCCTGATGTCAACTTACCTTAGTAGCCTTTTGCGTAACCTCGGTAAGAAATAGGGTGATCTTTTCTACTTAGGCGTATACCACACGGCGAGTCAACTTACCTTAGCCGCCTTTTACGACACCACTGTAGGAAATGAGGGTGGTGCTATACTATTCAGCCGGATACCACACGGCGTTAATAGATTTACTAAGTATAAACAGTAAATATTATCTTTCTTTACAGCAGTACGCGCTTCACCGGAACCTCGGAGTCCTCCTACGATCAATGAACCCCCGCACCACGTCGAGTTCACAAACGACACAGGCACAATACTCTCGTGTTCCACAAGAGGACAGTACCAGGTAAGGATAAATTAATATAAGCAATCGACCGACTGGGTAGTAATTTTTTTTAAGATATAAAAACGAAACTTAAAAAAAATGAAATAATTGGGTAGATGGGGCTCGATATCACCAGCGGTAACACCGTGCACCTCTTTCGAGGAGGTCTAGGGTTCAACCCCGGGCAGGCACCAATGCGTTTCCTAGTAAAACTTATGTGTCTAATTGATAATTGCAATTTATCACACGCTTTTCGGTGAAGGAAAACATCGTGAGGAAACCTGCATATCTCTAGAGAATTCTGGGGATATGTGTAACCTACCAATCCGCATTAGAGCAGCGTGGTAGGTCTTAGCTCCAATCCTTCTCTGCACAAAAAAAACGGAGAGAAGAGGCCTATGCCCAGCAGTGGGATAGTAACAGGCCGTTACTTACTACTTACTGGGGCTCGATACCTAGGATTTTCATTTCTAGAGACCGCCCGTTTCCCGAATACGCTATGCTGACTTGACAATTTACGGCAAAAATAGTGTTTTATAATTAATGTAAATTTGCGTATTTTTTGATGCCCAAAAACAGGGATAAAACGATTTTTTTTAATAAAACCTAGCTAGATCGATTTTTCTCCCATAAAACCGCTTACATACTGAATTTCAGGAAATACTTGGAGCCGTTTTCGAGATTCCGAAAAACATATATGAATATACATACAAGATTGACTGGCTCGTTGGAGCAGTGGGTAGTGACCCTGCCTTCAGCTCCGCGGGTCGCGGGTTCGATTCCTGCCGAGGGCCAACATTTTCTATAAATGAATTTGTTGGTCTTTGAGCCTGGATGTATATTTGTATTTAAGTATGTATTTAACAATTATATAATTATATATTCACCAGTCGTCTGTAGTCATAACAAAAGTATTAAGTTACTTACTTTGGGGACGGACGACCGTGTGTGTAAGTGTCCCATATATTTATATTTATATTTATTGACTCATTTAAATATTAAAGATATCTCTAAAACAGTGTAACGCAGTGGTAGAGCCTTTTTTATTTTTTTTTACATGAGGAAACCCTTCATGGGTACTATCCGCTGGAGGGCGAAAGCAGTTATACCGGACTCTTACCGGCTAAAACCTTATGATGTTCCACCTTACTGCCTGGTGGCGGTGGCACAGGAATACTGAACGCATCACGTCCAGACCCTCGTTAGCAGCCTACTCTTGTACGCTTGTAGAGCCTGGGGAGACCCTTGCACCACAACAAACGCATTGGTAACTCTTAATGCATAAGCCTCCGCAAAGAACCTCACTCCAGCCAACCGCTACGAGGTGTTTATCGGACGCTGGCTGGAGTTAGGCGGTCGATGCAAAGGGTAAGGCCATTGCTAAGACCCTCTCCAGGCTACAAAGCCTGCTGGCGTCAATGGGGGTAATAAGCACAACAGCACCCTGTCTCCGCCACCAGTAGCGTGGTGGAGGATTTTCATGTTTTAATCGGTGTGAGTAAGACATACCCACAACTCGTTCCCGTCGGGCGGTGACGACTCAAAATGGGTTTTCCCGACAAAAGAACTCCTATAAGGTGGACTGCCCTTAAAATAACAAGACCGTGTGGTGTGATGATTCCTTAAAGAGACCTTATCCAGCAGTAAATATATAACAGTAAATGAAATTTATTTTTATTGATTTATTTTTACACAATTCACAGCTCTAACCTATTAATTTACACCGTGTTATTTTAATTTGTACATAAAGCCAATAACGGATTTTAATTATGCTAACAGTACATCCTCTTGCCCTTATCCCACTCTAAGTGGGGTCGGCACAACATGTTACAAACATGTTGTCATATGATTTGGCTACGTATTTTACGACCAGCCGCCTGCCAGACGTCAACATACCTTAGTCGTATTTTACGACTCCTCGGTAAGAAGGAGGGTGGTATATTTTACTCAACCGGATACCACACGGTGGGTCAACTTACCTTAGTCGCCTTTTACGACACCTCGGTAAGAAATGAGGGTGGTCTATTCTACTCAGCCGGATACCACACGGCGGGTCGACTTACCTTAGTCGCCTTTTACGACACCTCGGTAAGAAATGAGGGTGGTACTATTCTATTCAGCCGGATACCACACGGCGTTTTAATTATGCTAACAGTATTCTTATTATAATAAGGACATTTAGGGCCTGTTTCACAAGTTACCAATAAACTGGCAGTTAACTTATTCGGAACATATCTGACACATAGAATTATGCGTTTCTCAGAATTCTGATAGGCTGATTAAGCACTTAAAGTCCCTAATAGACAGGTAGATCGTGGTGCTGTTATTTTGTTTATCTGCTGCATAATACCTATTTCAAAATGGCCGCGATTTTTACTTTTTGGAGTCTCTTTTGAGAAATTTATCTGCTACTTAGTTAATTTGTCGGTTAACTATCCGACACTTTATCAGTAACTTGTGAAACAGGCCCTTACATTTTTTTATATCTGACCACAGATCACTTTATAGTAGCATTCTAAACAATAGACAAACGTGAACTATCCTGCCCTCTAATTCAATATTCACATACCAGACTACAGTTTGTAATAAAGTTTTTCGTGTAATCCTGAACGGCGAGCGGTAATCCGGTGGGAAATGAGTGAAATGCATGAAGATTGCTACATTTCTGTGGTAAATTTTCAACTCTTCTGAAAAATCACTACATAATACGAATGATAGGAGTGCCTGTTGTTATGTTGAGTTGAGCTAGCATTAAGTAAATTAATCTTTTATTAATATTTAAATGAGTTAAACTTGTATGTATAAATATAAAGTACCTGGGTGACCGAGCCTTGCTCGGTAATTTTTAAAATGATGTAAAAAAGAAAAAAAAATTGAAAAGGAAAAATAATAGGGCAGGTGGGGCTCGATCCTAGGTATTTTCACCTCTCTAGACCGCCCATTCCCCAAATGAACTACCGTGATTTTGCGTTTGACAGCGAAAAATTTGTGATTGTATTCAACATAAATTAAAAAAAAAATTAGAGTTTTTATTCAACGCAAATTTCAAAAAAAAATTAGCAGGGGTTTTGTGGGAGAAAAATCGCTCTATATAGGTTTTATTTAAAAAAAAACTCGTTTTATCCCTGTTTTAGGGACTAAAAAAACTACGAAAATAGGAATAGATAGCAACTGATATTTCAGCTATCAAATGCATAGCTGTGGCGCCTAATGGTAACGTGCGAACTAAAAAAGCTCGAAACCTGGGATCGATTCTTTCTTTTCTTTTATTGCATTTTTTTTTTTTTTTAAATTACCGAGCAAAGGTTGGTCATCCAGGTACTAGTAAGTTAAATGTATAAGAATGATCAACCAGCAATAGAAAGTATATAAGAGAAACAAAGAATTTGAGCAAGATAAGTTTAGCAGTTGAATGATAAATAAGTCTTTCAACCGCTTCAACTGTTTCTTCAGGCAAATTACTCGACATATAAAAATTATGAAACAAGTCAAGTTAAAAAAGCTTTTTAAATTAATAAATATATGGGACATTTTTACACGGTCGTCCGTCCCTAAAGTAAGTAACTTAATACTTGTGTTATGGTAGACAGAAAACTACATTACATACTTAAATAAAAATATACACCCAGACTCGAAGACCAAGAAATTCATTTATAAAAAATGTTGGCCCTCAGCGGGAATCGAACCCGTGACCCGCGGAGCTGAAGGCAGGGTCACTACCCACTGCGCCAACGGGCCAGTCGAAGAAGTTTTAAGAAAATTTCATGTATCTACTGTGAACTGTTGAGGAGTTCCCTCGTCTGGAGCCAATCCGCCAAGCAGCATCAGGTCATGCTTATCATAAACATGCATCACTTCACCTCCGTCGGATGGGGAGAAGTGGGTCAAACTTGCAATTAAAAATACATTTAATTTTTTTTTTTTTCTTAAAGTTTTTATTTGATGACATTCTAAACTGGTGATGAAATCATTTAAACCATACCATTTTAAGTTAATTAGAGTCCAATTACTTAGTCTCTTAATATATCGTTACAACATTAACTGTATATATAAACTAGTTAAATATATCTCTTTGTTTAAGCTTACATATTAATATCATAAAACACAATGAAATATATATAAATTCCTAGAGACTCATATTAAAAATATTACGCGTGTAATTTTGTATATAGCGGTATCATCCTTTAATAATTTAACCTTATAGATATTTACAAGCAAAATGTAGACAAAAGCCTTTTAGCTAACCATGACTGTAATATGAGCACATGCAAAAATGAACCTTTTCTTACTACACTAGAGTAAAATTTCCAATGAGACTATCTGTACACGCTGTTGACCCCTTTGTATAACTTTTGGTCACTGTAAACGATACCTGTGGGGAATTGTTCTGGGTCCTCCTAAAATGTCGCAGTTAATTTGATAACTTCTACAACAAAATGTTTTTTATATAAAAATTCGCTTTTTGAAAGTGTCGGGGTATTTGTATCAATTTTTCGTGTACAATACCTTTGTAAAATGTATATTAAAAGTCTACGAACCGCCGGTTCTTTATTGATTGATATTGCTCTGAGGCCGGACCACTTACAGTTTCGGGCGTCGTGTAGTGCAGGACTGATGGTTCGATTGCTCACGCTCCAAAGAATGCAGAACCGATTTATGCGGACAGCCACTGGTTGTCCGTGGTTCATGCGCAACGTTGACCTCCATAGAGACCTCAACCTCCCTACCATTACTCACCTCTTTAAACGTTTTTCAAAGTCATACTTCGAGAAATCCGACGTACACCCGAACCCTCTCATTTCAGTTGCTTCCACCTACATCCCAGTTAGGTCTGACCACCGAAAATATAGGCGTCCAAAAAGCGTCCTATATGACCCTGACGATCAAATAACGATTGCAAACACAGAAACACATAATACACACACAGATAGCTTCTGCGCTCTACTCTCCGCATTTCGCAACTTAGACGAAAACAAAAAAAAAACTGATGGTATAACTGTGATTAGTGATCACGCCTTTAGAAGTGCCCCGTATAAGATAAGCTAATACATAAGCGATCTCCTACTCAACATTTTCAGCATTATCACCAGTTTTATATTAAATTCGCTGTGAGAACATTCCACTGACGAAATTTATTTCAACATAGACACCGAACAATATTTCTCCGGTGGCAAAATCCGCTCTAGTTTTCCTCCATATCAAAAAGGTCGCGCAAAATTACTCAACAAAAGCAAAAGGGGGTCACATTACCCCGTACCCCGACAAAGCGTTGAAGACAATGCATAATACGGGCCGTGTCAAAGAAAAACTAATGAAGTGCTTTTAAGGAATCCAATGTTATTTCATCTTCATATTTTGACAGCATTTTATAAATTCGTTACATATATTTCTAACGCTATTATACTAAAATACTATAATAACAGTCGCATATACGGGCGTCGATTTATAAGACAAACACAAAATGGATTCCAAATAAAAAATAAATTCTTAAATCCTGGAGTATAAAAGTGAAAGTTTTTTTTTTATTTACAGCAAAATGTACAAGTTATATCTATCTTAAACAACTTACACGCTAGGACTAAATGGAACTATATGGATGTATGGCTAGAGGAAGGCCGAAAAAAAGATGGATGGATTGTGTGAAAAATGATATGCATGTTAGAGGAGTGGCACCAGAGTTGACGAATGATAGAGGAGAATGGAAAAAGAAGACATAATGTGCCGACCCCACTTAGAGTGGGATAAGGGTAGGAGAATAATGATGATGACGCTAGGACTATACAAATCATGTCCGATTGAACTGAAATTTTACATACTGGTCCTGTCCCGATGACAATGAATGTGTATCATAAGCATGATTTAATGTAGCTGCTAAGAGTGGATCCAGGTCAGGGTACTCCTAAACGGTTAAAAGTAGGGACATGAAATTGTGTTACAAGCTTTTTTAACTTGTCTTATTAATTAAGCGTGATTATAGACTTATTACGCTGCTCTAGTAGGTTGTACTACCATATTCTACAACTGTGTTATTTCTTCTTCTTTCTCAACCGATGGACGTCCACTGTTGGACATAGGTCTCTTTAAGGGATCCACACCACACGATCTTATGCCACTTGAATCAAGCGGCTCCCCGCGACCTTTTTGAGGTCGTCAGTTCAACTCGTAGGGAGTCTACTGACAATCTATATCTGATTGTGTTATTACTAGCTTTATTTATTAAATCTTTTAAAAATTTGTATCATTAATTTAAAAAAAATTTTTTTGTACATAAAAATATAAAGAGTTAATCGCCGTATGGTGTCCAGCTGAATAGATTAGTACCACGCCCATTTCTTACCGAGGTGTCGTAAAAGGCGACTAAGGTAAGTCGACCCGCCTTGTGGTATCCGGCTGAGTAGAATAGACCAACCTCATTTCTTACCGAGGTGTCGTAAGAGGCGACTAAGGTAAGTTGACCCACCGTGTGGTATCCGGTTTAGTAGACCACCCACTACTTTCTTACCGAGGTGTCGTAAAATACGACTGAGATAAGTTGACGTCAGGCAGGCGGCCGGTCGTAAAAACGCAGCCAAATCATGTGACAGCATGTTTATAGCATGTTGTGCCGACCCCACTTAGAGTGGGATAAGGGCAGGAAGATGATGATGAAAAATATAAAGACTTATAGAACGATAGGTGATGTAATAGACAAAGTAGGAACCGACATAAACTAGCGGCTTCTGCTTTGCGCCTTGCAAAGGTACGAAATTAATTTTTGGGTTTGGATTTAAGATTCTGTAATAAAATTTCGCAATCAATTTTAGCTTTCCCATTACAGCAGTTTAAAAACACTATTAAAGAGAGGCTGATACAAAAAGCCTACTATACTTTTGAGGATTATTTGGACGATAAGAATGAGTGGATATAGCTAATGTCCGACCCTGTACAAGATAGTAATGACTTAATGTAACTAGTTATAACTTCTATGTTGAAAAGAGCAACCGCCGAATTTCTTGCATACTCTTCTCGGTAGGAACAGCTTTCCGAACCAGCAGTAGAATTGACGATTCAAAAGTACTTGTTTACAAGTTTATTTGAATAAAGAAAATGTTGAATTTGAATTTAATGACGATAATTCAAAGGATTCGAGCTTTTCAATTTGTAAATACCTACATCTTAACAAAGAGCTTAATTTGACTAATAAACCTAAGTCACTGACAATTCGTCTACGGTATTACTTGATTTCTATTAAAGTGGCTCAGAACTGAACAATGATCAAAGGAAATAATATTAATGACCATTTGAAATACTTAAGGCTTTAAGTCTTTGATTTAATTTAGTGTCAATGTTGTCTGAAAAGCAAACAAAGCAATGCAAATAAAGTTTCTAACAATTTCTGCGTGATATAATGTATATAATCGTATTATATTTGATGCAATTGTCAATATGTTTTATGTCATTAGTATCAAAACCATATCGATCGATATACGAGACTTTGCGATTTTGTCGTGTCTTCTGATGATGCTTCGGTTGCGGGGCGAAACGATTGTTGAGTTTGTGATAGTGAACGTATTTAGTGCTTGTGTATTGTGGTGGCGGTGGTGGAGGTTTGTCCATGTGTTTTTACGAATCCTGCATGTATCAGGTATGAAAACGGATTGTTCACTCTACATTTAGCACTATATATATGTTACTTCATCGCGGATTATAGCAAAATAATTTTATTATTAATTTTGTTTCTAGTATCGATACCTTTATAATAATATCGTTGTGTGGTATCCAGCTGAGTAGAATAGACCACCCTCATTTCTTACCGAGGTGTCGTAAAGTGCGATTAAGGTAAGTTGACGTCAGGCAGGCGCTCAAACGTAAAATAACTAGTAGATTTTAAACTTTCGCGATTCATACTGATTATTAAATAAACATACGGGTCACATCGCGTTATAATCGATTACCTTTGTATAAGGTTCTACGTTTCGGCAGAGTTGCATCCACCGTGGTCACGAACTGACTGGAGCGCCGCGGCGTCCTCGTTCCCGAGTAATACAGTCATTATTTTGTTCATCTACCCGCACTTGAACTGCACAATCCATATAAAGTCTGTTGCACACCACACTGATATTATCCGCACGCGATATAGCTTGCCGAAACTTGCGGCAACTCTGCCGAAACGTAGAACCTTATACAAAGTTAATCGATTATAACGCGATGTGACCCGTATGTTTATTTAGTAAAATAACTAGTCAAAACATGTTACAACAACAAGATATGTCTGTCTGTCTGATGGACCAATATTAATGAAATTTAGCAGAATTACACATTTATACCGGGCTGACATATAGGATTCGGGATAAAACACACATTATTGCGGGTACTAACAGGAGGGTATATTACATATGTTAATACTGTGAACTACCATAATCTATTTCGCTTAGTAATTACATCGCTTCTAAAGGTATTAAAGGATGCGTTATTAAAATTTTGTATGCCGATGAATATTTATACAATATTGTAACAGGCGAAACTGTTTTATGAAGCAGTCGTTAATTACTGCTGCTGTAAACAAAATTAATTAAACGCTGTATAATAACCATAAATTACTATCACACAGAGCCCTCGTCCATGAAATAATAGTAGTCCAATGTATTTCATTATACACTCTCTAACTTTGTAAATCTTTTTTTTTACACAGAATTTTTTTACACAGAAGATACGTTCCGGTAGAAATCGTGCAAAAAAAATTCGACATATGGTAAATTTAAAGATATACTTCACAACTTTAAAAATCGTGTAAGATGTAAAACTTGTTTTATTAATTTATTAACACTTCAACTGGGACATTATCTTTTAGAACTTTATTGGAATTGTTTATCACGCCGAGATGGTCGAAAATACGTTATCAATCATTATATCTAGGTAAACATCAATATTGTTTTATTAGCATTAAAAGAAGCGGTTTGTTGTTGCCCACTGGTGGGTTAAGACCTCCTCTCTTCTTCCATAGGAACGGCTTAGACCCAATGCTCAACGTGATTGGTCTTTTAGACATGTAGATTCATTCAAGAGTCATTTTTATTTTTTTTAATGCAAAAAATATTAAATGTTAGAAAATTATGGATACCGCTATATTTAAATTCAAAATATTCTTTATTCAAATAAACTTGTAAACAAGTGCTTTTGAATCGTCAACTCTACTGCTGGTTCGGAAAGCTGTTCCTACCGAGAAGAGCCAGCAAGAAACTCGGCGGTTGCTCTTTTAAAAATATAATTCTCATGACTCGTTACATTAAGTCATTACTATCTTGTACAGGGTCTAAGCAATACATACATTCTTGTCTTCTAAGTAATCCTCAACAGTATAATAGGCTTTCCGAACCAGTTTTATAGTCGGACTCGCACCGACTAAAACGACCTGTGTGGTCCACCACGCTGCTGATGGCAAATACACGATATCGTTGTACACTTTGCCCCCATCTCCGCCGACAGCCGCTCTGATCCCAGAGTTACCTCTCCCGGGTAGGGACCTCTCGAAAGAGGAGAGACCCCAACGTTAACCAATGCATCGGGAGCACCAGATGCACCGACCGCCTCAGGGACCTTTTTTCTTAAACTTATATTCTGTGTAATTTTCAAATATGTATTTTGCGAGAAGTGATTTAAAACAGTTTAACGAACTATATTATGGTGAAAGTGTTTTATTTTTGAAGTAGTACATCTACCGTTGAAATAGGAATTAACACTGATTTGATTTTGCACAAACATTAAGTTCGAAGATCGTTTCCCTCAAGTTTCAATAAAGACCAAATAATAAGATCTTGACTCGTTTGACTACGTAAAATTGGCACGAAAGTTTACGCCGCTATTCACATATTTGCATTTTTCCGAAACATTTGCATGTGCCGTTTGCCAGATGCGAACTTTCCATAATATGCTATTTTAACCCTGTTATATTTTCAGGGATTTCATATTTTACAATGCTACTGGAAAAACAAGCAAGTCGAATTAAATTTTGAAACATTTCTACACTTTGCATGTTACCTTATTAAACGCACTAGCTAAACAAGGCCACATTTATAATTTGTTATCAGTGCAAAATTTTGAATAAACATATGAAACATTTTCATGTAGAAATCCATTTGTATACAAACTTCAAGTGTATCTAAAGACACAAGACATTCAAGTGCATCCTAAACCTTTAACTTAAATTCAAATTCAGAATTTACTTTATTCAAATTGACTTTTACAAGTTCTTTTGAATCTTCAACTTTGCTGTTGATTCGGTAAATTGCTCTCATCAGGAGGAGCTAGCAAGAAACACGGCGATTGCTCTTTTCAAAAATAATAATAATAATACAGCTAATCTTGTACGTATCTTTTATCTGAATTTTTTATTGTCGATTTCCGAAAAAAAAATCTTTTAACAAAATTTTATGTTTCTACTGGTAACCGTTTACCAGTTTCCTCGTCTTGGGTAAATCCTGGCAGCATAAGGTCATGCTTATTATAAACATGCGTTGTCATTGAGACTGGACCAGTATGTAAAATTTCAGCTCAATCGGACACCAGGAAGTTGTTAAAATATAATTCACATACATACACACCAAGTTGAATAAAGCTTCTAAAAAAAATTGAACCATTTTGAACCGTTACCATTAAAACGAGACTACCTTCCTCGTATTTATATATTCAAACTGAGGTTCCTCAATATTCGTCCCATATCAAGCAATACTGGCATATCCTACTCTTGAGAGTACTCCAACTACTAACTACCTCCAACTATTAAGTGAAAACCTCCTTGAATGTAGGTCGAGGCTTTTCGCTTTAATATACCAAAACTACAACAGGTGAAATAATAATGTCCATATTCTTAGTGGTTGTGACATGAGGTCGATCGTATATTTCTTGCAAACTTCATATATAATATTTTATTATACAATGCAACAATAAGATATGTATAACAGTTTAGAATCCTATATATTCCTTGTTAGTTTGCACTTAAAATGACCACACTTTTATTGTGCGAATTTGTGAATGTGCGAATCATTTTCAAAGCGGTGCAAATGGGATAAAATGAGAATGACGTTGTATACATTCATATTCACGCAAAAATGTATTTATTATTAATATTAATTATTGGTAACTATAAAAACGTTTGTAAAAAATAACAATTTAATCAAATTAAATTTATTGTTTAAAAAAATATGATACTTTCTTTTGTGTATTATTTTGTTACATTTATAATTAAAAATTTCAGATATTTTCGAAAAATCGGGACATTGTTAAAAATCCACAGTACGCGTGACTGTCCACCAAAAAGCAGGACTGTCACGCCAAAATCGGTATGTGTGGTCACTTTAGGCTAACTTTCTGTCACGCTAAATGTTAAAGTAATAAAAAATACAATGCTACCGAATAAATCTAACACTCGGTTTCCATTCATTTACTAGGGATGCTATAGAAACATTTAGTGCTAACAGCACAATGCATACCGATCATTGGACTCGCCTGAATGTAGTCATCCATTGTTCCAATATTGGAACACTTGTTCCAATATTGGAACACTAGTTCCAATATGGGTTTGTAGTATACGTATATTTAGAACCAGCGATCACCATTTGAAAAAAATCTAATGAAAAATCATGTCGATGCTCACTCGCTGAGTCCGTGTCCTATCTACCCCCTCCCCCCTACACCAAACGTCCATTCGCCAGTAATATAAGGAGAAGCTTTAATATGTATTAAAGATTCTCCTTTTTAAAAAATTTAATTTCTAATGAAAAGCTGTAGGAACCAACATAAGCATGCCCCTTTACACCTAATTTAAGTTCGTAAATCGTTTGCGGATTGTGGTCACAGAGTTATTGTACCTTTATTTTATAAAATCTGTCCAAATCGTTGGATCCGTTTCGGAGATCCCGAAACGATTTGGGGGAGAAAAATCGATCTAGCTAGGTTTAATTAAAAAATCATTTTATCCCTGTTCTTGGGCATTAAAAAATGCAAAATTTTAGAATTGAAAGCAAAGGATAAGGGAACGGGCGAAACAATATTTTTTTCCGGAGTCGAATCCCACTTTACCTTCTTCTTTTATTACTTTTTTTTATTTTTTTTATATCCTTTAAAATATTACCGAGCAAGGCCACTCAGGTACTAATTCTCTAATAAAATAACTCTATTGCGTTGGTATGTGATTCTATAATAAAATTCCACATATGTTATTTATGTAGATAATATGAACTGATAAAAAAGATCTTAATATAAGACTCGGATATTTATATCCGCACAGTATTTGATTTAATTTCACAGAAAAAACTAGTCAAGGGACTTGATAAAGTTTATGACAGAGACAACCCAATGGGAAATAAGGAAATGCGTCGAGCTTTCACGCATGGGAAGCTATGGCGCCTTAGGAACGAAATATGAAGGTGTAATACCATTTCTTGCTCCGTGTTTTGATGTGAAATTATAAGGCTGCCAACCTTTATTTGGGTTACGTGTTGCTGTTACCTTATTAGATAAAATATGGTTTTCGCAATAAACGACTGTTTTAGTACGGACATGTACCATGTAATATTATCCAGGAAGTCTACAAAATGTATTTTTTAATTCTAAAATACATAATATAATATTAACAATTAAAATAATAACATAATTATATAATACAGACATATAAGGTACAATTACAAACATATTGAAGAAATTTGTATTTCTATGTACAAAGATATACATAAATCCTTTTTAATAGATTTGTCTTTGTTATCAAAAATACAGACATATTTATTCAAGAAGTAACGTGTGGTATCAAACTGAGTAGAATAGACCAACCTCATTTCTTACCGAGGTGTCGTAAAAGGCGACTAAGGTAATTTGACCCGCCGTGTAGTATAGGGTTGAGTAGAATAGACCACCCTCTTTCTTACCGAGGTGTCGTAAACTACGACTAAGGTAAGTTGACGTCAGGCAAGCGCCTGTTCAAATCAATATATATACCGGCCAAAAGCCAAATCATATGACAACATGATTATAACATGTTATGCAGACCCCACTTAGGGTGGGATAAGGGCAGGAGGGTGATGACTAATTTAAAAAGTCTGTTTCCAATTGCAAACACAATTTTATTCTTTATTCAAAAAGTCTGGTTTTCTATTTACAAATATGGACATTCATCTCATTAAAGAGTTATGTTTCAATTGCAAATACAAACGTATACCTTATTAAAAAAATCAGTTTTTCCACGCGCATCAAGTCGCTATGCCCGTTACAATTAGATTGAGTTTGCCAAGAGACTTTATTACCCACAATACTATAGAAAGCCGTGAGGATCTAAAAATCAGAGCACTAATCAGGGTTTATCACACCCACATAGGAGCGAATAAATTTCTATAAAACTGTGAAAATTCGTGTAAAGCCTAAAAAAAATTGTTTATTGGCGTATATATTTATTTGCGTAAAAATTACAAAAGTTTGCAAAGTTGCTTGGAAGTGAACGTCGTTTCTTTTAGGTGATGGTATGGATGAATGTAGCCGTTGACTGACGGATCGATTTATTCATAGTAGTAGGTATTAGTATTATTATATATGTATTGAATAGCTTCCATTTGAAAGAGAGATTTTACTATTTTATAAAACAACAACTCAGTGTCCATAAGACATGAGAAATAACAATACAAAATACAAACATCAAGGAGCGTTCTAGTTATATTCGCGAAAGGTCGCAAAGAGTTACTAAACAAAAGCGAAAGGGGTCACAGCGCCCCGGGGTTAAAAGCTGGCCCGGCTCAGCGAAAGCTGCACACAATACAGAATATGGGACGTGTCAAAGAAAAACTAATGAAGTGCTGCTTTTAGGGGATTGTATGTTGACGCAATTGAATGGGGAAAAGAAATAATATTATCTCGCTAATTAAAAAGGATTTATCTAGACCGTTGGTGCAGTGGGTAGTGACCCTGCCTTCAGCTCTGCGAGTCGCGGGTTCGATTACCAACCAACATTTTCTATAAATGAATTAGTTGTTCTTCGAGTCTGGGTGTATATTTGTATTTAAGTATGTATTATATAAGTATTTACCAGTTGTCTATCTACCATAACACAAGTATTAAGTTACTTACTTTTGGGACGGATTGCCGCGTGTGTAAGTGTCCGATATACTTATTTTTTTTTATTACGGAAGGGGGCTATCACGGCCCAGTGGTAAGACCGTGCGACTCTTTGACGATCATGGGTTCAAACCCCGGGTAGGCACCAATGAGTTTTTCTATTAAAACTTATGTGTCCAGTTGATAATTACAATTTATCACACGTTTTTCGGTGAAGGAAAACATCATGAGGAAACTTGCATATCTTTAGAGACTTCTGTAGATATGTGTAACCTACCAATCCGCATTGGAGCAGCGTGGGCAGGTCTAATCTCTAATCGTTCTCTCCAAACACGAGGAGAGAAGGTCTATGCCCAGCAGTGGGATAGTAACAGGCCGTTACTTTTATCACGCAATTTTTATTGATTTCTCCTGCAATCGAATGGGAACGATGGTATACTACATACATACAAGTACACTCTAGTACAGGAGGTGCAGAAGTTATAACTTCCAAGTAATAACTGAGTAAGGTTTTTTTCAGAATGGCCGTTCTCCACAAATGGTGTACGGTCATTTGTAATGGCAGCTGCACATTCTGTTTTCGGTCGACAACTATAAATAGTTATAGTTGTTACTATGCGAATAATATATTTTATACATATAGGATAAAAAACTCATTTTTTCGGAAACATTTAAGAACATTTAGCATATTTTATTTTCAAATTTAAGCTGCTTATTAATAAATTATTGAAATCCTATTACCTCAAGCCACGCGTCGCTAGAACACAATGTGAAAATTCCCATTGTCTTTATATTAACATTGTAATAAATAAATATAATATTATGTAAAATTTAAAAATTTTCCTAATATGTTCTTTATTTATTTATTTCTTTCTTTATTGTACACATTTTGGTAGAAAGA
This sequence comes from Morpho achilles, assembly GCA_947086495.1. Classification (NCBI taxonomy): domain Eukaryota; kingdom Metazoa; phylum Arthropoda; class Insecta; order Lepidoptera; family Nymphalidae; genus Morpho; species Morpho achilles. The sequence continues at coordinate 10,883,122 of CAMTZB010000020.1, forward strand.
AGAAAAAAAATATCAAATGCATAAAGGCGGACTTATCTCTAAAAGCGATCTCTACCTGTCAACTTTTGAGTAACAGAAGGAAAAAGACAAGAAATGAAAATGGTAATATAGAAAGAATGAAAAAAGTAAAACAAACGAAAAACCTAGATCAATATTACACAAAGATTAAAAAATTAAAAAACATGAAATATTTAATTAAATCGTTTTACAACTAACATGCGGTACCCAAATTTTGATATATTAAGTTATTTTTTCACATATTGTTTCTTTTTTGTATAAATTCGACAGGAATGTACGTCCTCGGGCTATGATAAAAGAAAAAAAAACGCCAAATTACCAATCACAAAATCAGGACATAAAAATAAAGAACAGATTTTACTCTTCAAGGAACACAATAGCTCGATATTACTTTTATGTACACGAACATAACCTTTTGTTACAATATTCCACAATATTCTTTGAGGTGAAATAGAAATATCACTAGTATTTGCATACGGATACAATACCCGGTAAATACGTGGCACATTCTGAACTATTCGTATCTCTCTAGCTCGAATGTCCTATTCAAATATTCGACCTTTAGCGAGGCTCGCATCGTGCCCGATACTTTCTATAAACGAAAAAGGCGACCCTGGATGAGTACATATCGGAATATTCCATTGGCGTGCTGCCTTTGTAAATAAACAGCAAATTGAAATATATCAAACAAAAAAGATATAGCTCTATTATTTATAACTTCCTATCTTTGAAGCTGTACCTAGCCTGTATGTTACCCCCGTATATAAGGAATAATTGTGCCAAATTTCATCGATATTAGTTCAGCGGATTCGCCGTGAAAGAGTAACAATCTTACATCCATACTTAAAAACTTTAGCATTTATAATATTAGTAGTGTAATACGCCGACCCGACGGAAGGGGGAAAGAATACGTGCAGGTTACAGGTATAACAGTTTAATCATCACTTTTACACAAAGTATCGCAGACGGGGTCCTTCACGGCTTTCCTTAATAGGATGTACCGGAAGATGCACCGTTTACAGTTGCGCTAGGCGTAGTGTTCCAGTAGGATGCACTGTGTAAGCTTAGGAACTGATAGGCGATGTCGATCTAATAACATAATGTATGGGGACTTCTTATATTACATGAAAGCACTTCGATAGCGCGGAGCAAACGATCAGTGGCGCCATCTAGTTTTGATTGCGGAATCAGGTGTTCCTAGTACGTTGTGTTACAGTAGTATTATTGTTCGAATTACAAAATAATCGAGTTAGTAAATAAACAGTTTCTATTTTCAGTTTGTAAATTCACTAAAGTGAAATTCATCTCAGAACGTTACAAAATCTTAGAAGTAAATTGTACTAGGTAGATGACAAAGCGATTCAGGATACGACAAGATTTATTATGGACCCACAAACCAATTATTTATTATGTACCTACCTGTCTTGAGTAGTTGGAGAAAACAAACTTGTGAGATACGGCAAAGTTACCAGATGAGAACAGATTCATCTATACATATAAAACAGAGTCCACAAAAGCTGTCTGTCTGTATGTGAAATTTCTCAAAATCAACTGAACGGATTTTTATAAGGTTTTTACTAAATTTAAATGCAATTTTTTCAGAAGATTTAGATAGTCATGCCATTGAAAGAACAACTCGCATGCTTGGTTTTTATATTTTTTAACTAATAGGGATACACTAAAGTAATGTAGTAAAGAATGTTGTATACATTCTTATTGTCTATGTATTTTTGGGTAGTTATTTTTTTTAATGCCATTTTTGTTTCATTGATAATTTTAACTCAGTAAGTTGGCCCACCGTGTGGTATCCGGTTTAGTAGAATAGACCACCCTCTTTCTTACCGAGGTGTCGTAAAATACGATTGAGGTAAGTTGATGTCAGGCAGGCGGCCGGTCGTAGAAACGCAGCCCAATCATGTGACAGCATGTTTATAGCATGTTGCGCCGACCCCACTTAGAGTGGGATAAGGGCAGGAAGATGATGAAGATGATGATGATAAAAGACAAAGTATGTACGCATATTAATTATAGACTACGAAACAGCTGGAACAAAATGCTTGGACCGAAATTTTCAACAATGTTACATTGACCCAGCGGATCCTGTAAAGTTTGGTGGCGATTGGAGCATTTTTTAAATTGACCATGACAGTTTTGTTTCAAGTCAAACGCAGACTGAAACAAAGCTACGCTTGCCTGGACCGCTATTTTAGAATGAAAATAATATAAAACTTATGTTTACTCTTCTAATTGCTTTGACATAAACTTTTTGAAGCTTTAACATCTTGTAAAACTATGCTTGATTTAATGATATAGCCATTGTTGTAAATAAATAAATATATATGGTAAAAACTAAACTATTAAAATATACTGACACTCAGCACTAAGATTATGGAATTGCATATATTTATTAAATTTGAATAGCGGACCTGTAGCAAAATATTTTTTACATATTTGTTGTCGCCATTGACTTCCGCTTAGTATTTTATAGCAACACAGTCATGAAACAAGAGTATCGCGCCCTTTTTAGTACCTTTTAAAATGGTACCAACACTGGACCGTTTTGTTTCCGGTTTAGTCTTCCTATTGATAAAACGTTTCAGTGACAGTCAGTCTTTGTTCGTCATTCAAGAGAAGTGCATCTCGGAACGGGAACTGCGGTATTCCTATTATATCGTGTTATTGTAGATAGTGTGTGCTAGCATATTCTGTTCTGTTAGGTTCGCATTGAATTTGGGTTGAAAGATACTAAGTTTTTAATAAAAATACTATGTCGGGTTAAAGATAATTATAAAATACTATGTCTTAATTACTATGTCCAATTCTTGTGATAGATGCAATAGATCGATGCTGCGATTGGAGCTATTTGTTGTGGTAAAAATAACAATTATAGTCTTTCCGATCATTTAACTTTTGACAGCTAATAGAAGAAATACCAAATTAAACTTCTTAATCGATGTTTAATAATAATCGTATTTTTTTACATAGAAGTTTTAATCGATTTATGACATTGATAATTCTTTTTATTCAAAGTTTTGTATCGTTTTATAGAAATAAATAGGCATTCAAATGTCTGTATTAAGTATTGAGATAAATAAGTGATGCTTCCTGTTCATATGGAGAAGAATAAAATCAGGACAGTACTTAATAAAAAAATATTATGAAAACATTTCGATTACGAGTATAATCTACGGGCTCTATAAATATCTGTGATAAATAAGCACATTACGTCACTATATTTAAAAAACAAAAGGTCCATAAAGCATTGCATTTTGTTTACTGTGGTTTTTAATAGTAACAATACGGAACTACATGAGCAAGTTAAATAAATGGTTGTAAATAATATATGAGTTTTGTATTAAAATTGTTACGCTTACGATGGAATTTTGCAAATATTTTGCCAAAAATAAAAATAAAACCTTATTACATTTCTTGACAGTTTATACGCTACGTTACTGTTATTTATAATCCTTGTGGGAACACCCTAGTACGATACAGCCTCCAAATTTCGCTCCCGCGCGGCTCTTTTCCGACCAACTTCTCGCATCAGCATTTATTTACAAATAAATTTTCATTTTTTATTTGCGTCTGAAGGTTCTTATAAAAGTAATCTGTCATTCGTTTTGATAAAAAGTACAAGGATTTACATGTTACATGTTTCAAATACAAAACTGCTTCAAATGATAAGGTCAATAATATAAAAAAAACATTGTCTACATTTAGCTCTAAAACTTTGAAAATAGTCTTTACATATTAGGAATTTTTATATAAGAATGTGTCTCATGCAGTGGAATATTCGCTTAAGCGAATAAAATAATGAGAAAAAAAAACATTGTAGCCGACAATTTGACTTTGTGCGTGTTTGATTGATATTCTGGGCTAACGAATACACGGTTGCATTAAGTGACATTTTCTTCACTTATTTTAAATTGATATATAACATTTTGTAAATCGATTTTACAAAATACTTGCTTCCTACACTGCCGCCGTGATGTATCCATCTGTTTAGAAAAGACCACCCTCATTTCTTACCGAGGTGTCGTAAAAGGCGACTACGGTGAGTTGACCCACCGTGTGGTATCCGGTTGTGTAGTATAAGACCATCCTCTCTTTTACCGAGGTGTCGTAAAATACGACTAGGGTAAGTTATAGGATAAATGACTGGCCCGTTGGCGCAGTGGGCAGTGATGCTGCCTTCAGCTCCGCGGGTCGCGGGTTCGATTCCCGCCGAGGGCCAACATTTTCTATAAATGAAGTATTAAGTTTTATTAGTTAACTTACTTTGGGGATGGACGACCGTGTGTGTGTCTCATATATATATATATATATATATATATATATATATATATATATATATATATATATATATATATATATATATATATATATATATATATATATATAATAGGTTCCTTTAATCAACGATCACCGATCACAGGACTTCAGAATAATGCTACAATTGCGTAACAGTTCGTCTAAATGGACTGCCACTTGCAAATGCCACTTCCCATTTCCCATTCACGGAATAGCTTTAAAGCGAAAGTGAATAGACATGTTCAGTATGTACTGTTTAAGACTGTACTCCCAATGTACACAAATGAAGAAGTAGTCTTAACTTTGAATATATTTCATCAAAGGTAAAGTCTATTGTACAGTGATATCTACTGAGATGCCAAAAATGTTTTTCGCGAGTGCTATCAGCAGAAAAATTGTGATAGAATTAATTTGCTGTAGTCCGCGTTTATAATATTTATGTAATGCTGAGTGTAGGAAGCCCCTTATCCCTTTTTAAGTGGAGTCGGAACAGCATGTTACAAACACGTCGTCACATGATTTGGCTACGTATTTAACGACCGGCCGCCTGCTTGACATAAGCTTAGTCGTATTTTACGACACATCGGTAAGAAAGAGCGTGGTCTATTCTACTCAAACGGATACCACACGGTGGGTCAACTTACTTACTTACTTAGTAGCCTCTTTTATTATAATTTTTGTTATTTATTAGTACCTATTAGCCGTGTGGTATCCGGCTGAGTAGAATAGTACCACCCTCTTTTCTTACCGAGGTGTCGTAAAAGGCGACTAAGGTAAGTCGACCCGCCGTGTGGTATCCGGCTGAGTAGAATAGACCACCCTCATTTCTTACCGAGGTGTCGTAAAAGGCGACTAAGGTAAGATGACCCACCGTGTGGTATCCGGTTTAGTAGAATAGACCACCCTCTTTCTTACCGAGGTGTCGTGAAATACGACAGAGGTAAGTTGACGTCAGGCAGGCGGCCGGTCGTAAAAACATGTTACAGCATGTTTATAACATGTTGTGCTGACCCCACTTAGAGTGGGATAAGGGCAGGAAGATGATATAAGCAACAAAGACTCCAAATAAATTGTTAGTAACTTACCGTGGGTATCAAATCAAATCGAATCAAAATAATCTTTATTCAAATAAGCTGTTACAAGTACTTTTGAATCGTCAAGGATCAATATGATTAATGAAGCTACAACTGGTTCGGAATGTTGCTCTTACCGAGAAGAACCAGAAAGAAACTCGGCGGTCAATATCAACAATATCAATATCAGTATGACGTGCTAACGTTATTAGTTGATCGTCATCATCTTAATTATTATCTATTTCATCTCTAGGTGGGCGTCGTTGGGTATAAGGTTGGTTCATTAAAAATACTACAGTGGCACTATTCGTTATAATTACAAATAGACATTAACAACAACAAAGATTCACAGTTACAATGTTACATTTACTTAAAGCACGGCTACATTACCACTGGGTGGCACACAAAGGAACGCGAGATGAATTTACGTGTTGTTCGCGCACGACGACCGCCCGAAGAGAAGTGTAGTCTCTCCCCGGCCTCGTGGACGGGCGTAAAGCCATCTAGCACCAGCCAGGCGCTTACGTTCCCATAAAAAAAGGGTCAGACGTCCTCTCGACCGTCTTAATGGAATGTGTTGACATCTGCACCATTGAACTCCACTTAACCACGGCACCATGGCGTCAATATTCCTAGCCAAACGACTCAGGCACGACAAGTATTATATTCTACTCAACCGGATACCACACAGCACTGTGTTCTAAATTCGAGAACTTTTATTTCAATTCGGGAAAAATAACTATGATACAAACACACTGCAAATGTAACGTAAATGGTACTCGACAGATGATAAAATAAGACGAGACCAGATTTATTGTGGTCGAGCCAGGCAATTATTCAATGCTAGGTATTGTCGGGCTGTCTGTCGCCGCGACGAGCTACCCGCATTGTGTTTGGTGTAGACTTGGGATTCCTAAGAGGTATTGCATTCGTCTTCGGATTGGATTGATATTGGAATGTGAGTGTGCTATATTTGTAGAAGTGATTTTTGTACTTTTAACACAACTCGCACTCTTGTTATGGGTATTCCAAGAACAAATAAAAACTTCTATACTAATTTAATCTATATAAATATAATATATACAAATATATAAAACTGAAGAGTTTGTTAATTTTTTTTTTTGATTGCGCTAATCTCAGAAACTACTGGACCAATTTAAAAAATTATTTGAGTGTAAGACAGTCCATTTATCGAGGAAGACTATTGGCTATTAAACATAACGCTACAAACGCTAAGATGAATATGAAAGGAGCAGCAATACAAAATAGTACGAAAAACTGCAAAATTTAAAGCTTTCCTTGCGTGGGCTCAGTAAACGGTAACAGTTATTCAAAAATTATTATTACAAAATTGTTCCCCCTTAAAAGTTCTAAGTAAAAGTCCGCGACAGCATATGTCATTTTTATGGTCATCAAAAGACTATGTTACGGTTTTAATCTTTCCAAGCGGGCGGAGCTGCTGGCGATTGCTAGTATAATATAAATCCCAAATAAAAATAAAATAAAATAACTAGAAATCGCCAGCGGCAAAATTAAAACCGTAATATATCATACTATTGTAATAACCATAAAACGTTATAGTGGGTTAACTTTGAAAGCTAGACATATGCTGGGGGTAGTAATACTCGTATGCTATATTTTAAAGGAGAACAACTTTGTAATACATGAGTTATGAATAACTTTCACCGTTTACTTGGCGCACGCAAGGAAAGCTTTAAATGTTGCCATTATCGTAATATTTTTTACTGCTGCTCCTCCCATATTCATCGAAACGTGATGTTATATAGCCTATAGTCCTCATGGATAAATGGACTATCTTAGACACAAATTTTTTTTCAAATCGGTCTAGTAGTTCCTGAAATGAGTGCGTTCAAACAATCAAACAGACAAACTCCTTAACTTTATATATAAGTATAAATAAATAGGTGTTGAGCCCTTGTTAATGCCTCTTTCTAAATTTAGATGCATACTATGTTAGATTAATACAGAGAAAATATTATCTTTATTAAAATTTCTAAGTGCGAATTTAACAATTTGAACAAAAGCGTTCGTTCATTATTTAAATCCGGCGAAAGCACTAATTTCGTATCTTCGAGTTTCATAATTAATATTGTTTCTTTGATCGTAGAAATTCGTTGTGAAAATTATTGTAAGTGGAAGTTAAAAAACTTTTAGCGATAAATCTGAAATAATATTATTAATTTATGTCTTATTAGTGACTTATTAATTTGTGGAGGCATATGTGTGATTTAAAAAACCGCCGTGTGGTGTCCGGCTGAGTAGAATAGACCAACCTCATTTCCTACCGAGGTGTCGTAAAAGGCGACTAAGGTAAGTCGACCCACCGTGTGGTATCCGGTTAAGTAGAATAGACCACCCTCTTTCTTACCGAGGTATCGTTAAATTAGACAAAGGTAAGTTGATGTCAGGCAGGCGGCCGGTCGTAAAATACGTAGCCAAATCACGTGACAAAATGTTTATAACATGTTGTGCCGACCCCACTTACAGTGGGATTAGGGCAGGAAGATGATGATGTGTGATTTAAAAAATCAACATACATGCTAAATTCTTAATTTATTTTGAAAATCAATTATGTACGTTACGTTATTACGTTACTAAGTATTTCCTCACGTTTTTTTGGGGATATATGTATTCGCATTTGCGAAGCGTGGTGGGTGGCTTTGCAATCCTTCGCGCAAAGGAGAGATTTTGACATTTCAATTATAAATTAAGTAAAATTTCGTTTCAAGGAAAGAACATTTTTTTAAAATGTAACCGCACGTGTAATTCTCGAAATAATTTAGATTTATGTACATAATAAACTTGCATCACTAAAATTATATTTTTAATTATGTATAATGTCATTGCACGGATGCAAATTCAAATTCAAAATATCTTTTTTTTTTTTTTTTAATTTTTTATAGTTTAATTTATGTACAGAATTTAATCGATAAACATAAAATTATCTTTATAGTTAAAAAAAAACTTAATTATAATAGAAACAAGCGTTAAAAAAAAACAAATTAAATCTAATTAAATAATAAAAATAAAAATTAATAAATATATATATATTTACACTAAATCAAAACCATCCATTCCATTGCAATGGGGTAGTTCCTAAAATACTGGCAGCGTTGCCCCTTTGTATGGCCAAACTTATTCGTTGGCCAAGGTAGCTGCCAGCTCTCGGGTCCCTGGTACGCTCTACGAGCCTTCTAGCGAGCTCGTTGAAGAACGTATGAGCGTCCGGGCCCCATGGACCTAAGGTCTCTACACCAAAAGGCACAAAAATGAAGCTTCTATTTATGTCTTCATATTTGCGCCTCTTGGCATGTTCTGCAGTGGTAGCCGCTGCTCCCGCCATAGTAGAGGTCCCTTGTATATGTGATGCAGCTAACGTGTCTACACATGTAGCATCCCAAACAAGTGACCTCCCCAGTTTCCAAGGTATGAGAGTCATACCATCAGGTCTCTTGCCATCGTTACGAGCCAATCCATTTGGTTCTAAAACAGCAGGCACATTAGCGGTAGCAAGAGATTTCCGGATGATCTCATTTAAACTGCTATGACGAGAATATCTTTATTATTTAAATGAGTTATCTATGAGTATACATATTTTTCTCTAAATTTTGGAAACGGCTCCAACGGTTTTCGTGAAATTCAGCATGTAAGGGTTTATAATTTATTTTTGTTAAAAATGTATTATCCCTGTTTTCGGGCATTGAAAAAAATGGTAAATTAGAAATATATTGTAAAGCTTAAATTTACCATAATTCCTCAAGTTGTTATGATGTAATGCTGAACGGGTGGAAAAAAAAAAAAAAAAAAATTTGAAAATACCCGGGTTCAAGTACCAAATGTGACCGACCACTTCTTTCTTTTTTATTTTTTTAAATGCTTTTTTATTTATATCGTTTAATAAAATTACAGAGCAAGGCTCGGTCACCCAGGTTCTTCTTTATTTAAGTTGGCTAATACAAACATTTTTGAATCCACAAATTATAATGACGCAACGGAACGCTACTTGCTTTTATTGCGAATAACCCCTCAGATATGAAACTACGAAAATATAACGGAATTAAAATAGTATATTATGGAAAGTGCACATCTGGCAAACGGCATATGCACATGGTTCGGAAAAATGCAAATATGTGGATAGCGGCGGAAACTATCGTACCAATTCTACGCAGTACGAGTCGAGATCTTATTTGGTCTTTATTTAAATATATGAGGGAAAACAAGTTTCAATTGGACAAGTTTCAATGTTTCTGCAGTTAGCAGAAATAGCAAATTCGCGATGTTTTGCATAACACGGTTTTTTGTTTCTATATTAATCTAAGTAGAATAGACCGCCCTCATTTCATACTGAGTTCAGAAGAAATGAGGCGGGTCTATTTCAGCCGAATACCAAACTGCGGGTCAACTTACCTTAAACGCCTTTTACTACACCTCTCTAAGAAATGAGGGTGGTCTATTATGCTCAGCCGGATACCACACGGCGGGTCAACTTATATTAGTCGCCTTTTACGACACCTCGGTAAGAAATGGTAGTCTATTCGGCTCAGCCGGATACCTTACCTCAGTCGCTTTTTACAACAACTTGGTAAGAAATGAAGGTGGTCTATTCTAAACAGCCGAATACAACACAGCTGGTCAACTTACCTAAGTCGCCTTTTACAACACCCCGATAAGAAATCAGAGAAGTCTATTCTGCTCAGCCAGATACCACTTGGCGGGTCAACTTACCTTAGTCACCTTTCACGACACCTTGGTAAGAAATGAGAGTGGTCCATTCTACTCAGCTGGACACCACATAGCGCGTCAACTTACCTTAGTCGCCTTTTATAACACCTCGCTAAGAAATGAGAGTAGTCTATTCTACTTAGCCAACTCAAATGTCAAATGATAATTAAATCGATGTTATCTGCTATTTTTGTTCTAGCTGGACTGGCTGCTCTCTGATAACAGCCCGGTGACGTCACTCATGGGGCTCCGAAGAGTGCTTGCCAATGGCTCATTAGAATTCCCGCCGTTTTCTGCGGAAAGATACCGGCGGGACGTCCACGCTGCCACCTATAAGTGTAGGCTACGATTAAACAGCGGTTTTGCAGTATTGTCTAAGAACATCCACATACACGGAGGTTAGTATTGAATCTAATTTACATTCTTAGCTGCATGTTTATTTTAGGATATAGTTCAGGCTAAACAGCTGTGTAAGCCACGGTGAGATTAGGCACAATCTAAATTCGTAGAGAAGATTTAATAGTGCTTATGATTCTCCTGCCTTATCCCATTCTAAGTGGCCATAACATTTTTTTCGTGTTCATTCTAGCATTTTCATTATTATCATTCATCAAATCTGGCGCTACTTCTTTTATATGTATGTATTCACACAAATTTCACATATGTAAATTCTAATATTAGACTCAAGAAATATCGAAATTATGTTGATAAATATATTGTATATCAAAGTGGAATCACTTTAGACATGTTTAGAAGTTAATACTTATCAACAGATCCCTAGTATTAGTAATATTGTCACGCATCTTGATACTAAGCGCCAAACGTTTCACTTAAGCTACATTGATCCAGACAAAAGCCTGTCACTAATAAAATACCAAGAGGATTAAATTCTGCGCTCTATCTGTTTTTTAAGTCATTAGTTAAATGGGAAATTGATAGGGAACGATAGCTTTTAACTAGTAATAAAGCGAAGATAATTTCCTCCTGTACATATTTATACATACCTATACAAAATTTATATATTTGCGACTGTAACACTACAAAGTAATCTTTACAATTTTGCGATATAAAATATTTTTTTAATTTAACTTATCCTGAGTAGTAAGCTAAGCTAAGATGCACAGGAGATGAGCAGCAATAAAAAATATTGTAAAAACTAATAATTGCGAAAAAATTTAAAGCTTTTCTTGGGTGACCTAGTAAATGGTGAAAGTTATTCAAAAATCTCTTATAATTAACTCACAATAACTACTTTTATGATCGAAATTTCAATTCGGGAAAACATTTGCAACACACTAATTTCCATGCGGGCAAAGATGCTGGCATAACTAGTTTCTTATAAGATCTTTTCTTTTTAGTGCTAAACATTCCCTGGGAGGTGCACGTACCTGACGAGTATGTGATGGCGGGAAACGCCGCGGTATTGCGGTGTATTGTGCCGTCACATTGCTCTGAACGAATCGAGGCAACTGAGTGGTTTGCGGATGATGAGACTGATGTATTCCAATACTTAGGTAAGTGAATAACGACTTTTACAACTCTACTGTTAAGATTCACTCAAGACGCTAGATAAGATTCTGACACTTTCAAATTTTGCGCTTATCTTATCCGTTCAGAAATGTAAAACCCGTAAGAGTCAACAGTAAAAAACAATAACAAAAATTATATTCTATATGCTAGAAAGCTGAAAACCATAGCAGGAATATAAAACTAAGGTTAGGGCAAGGTTATTTCTCTAATAGTAAAGTTTTGGTCCGAGTTCAGGATGATTGGCAGGTAACATATTATATCAAAAGAATTCTCAAGCCATATGAAAGTTTCATTATACCTTTACTATAAAGCACACATACATGAGGTATTTTCCTCTTTCTTGTATCCTTCATCAAAATATATTTTTACTTAACCTATCAATATAATCTATATCCATCAATACTTATTAAAAAACAAAAATTCTCCAAAAATTCTGTCTGTATCTAATCGATTTTCTCAATGGATTTTGATATAGTGTTTACTTTAAGGTAGTGTAATTCTTCCGAAATATATAGGTTAATAGTACATTATCATTTGATGTAAATAGTGTTACAGAGGTCGAGCGGTTGTAAGAAAATCGCCTGCTAGTAATTTTAGTAGCGTGGGCCGCGAAAATCAGCAGAGACAAACTTAAATAATGCTAGAGAATTGTAAATCTACCAAAAATAGTACAGATACTACAAATACACCACAAGTTTTAATTTAACAAATTAACAATTCTCGTCGTCGGGATAACATTATTCTTTATAGCAGTTCATCTGAATCTTTTACTTCATCACAAATAATCTCCGCGTGGGATTGCAAATCACGTTCCATCAGTAAAAACTCAGTGCAAAAATGGTTTATTACTTGACTCCTTAAAATAAATTTAATATTTTGTACAATTTTTGTGTTCCACTTTCTAACGACGATCAATTTTAACGGAGCGAGCGTGATTAAGTGTCGGACCATTTGCTGTTCTTTCAATAAAGCACGCTCGGTGCCACATTGTAAATTTTCCTACGTTCAATTTTGTTTAAAAGAACAAACATTCAAATATTGATTTGTTAAATTTTTCCGTCGTCTCAAAATTTTTGTTGCACTCGCGCTTACATTTCACCATTATTAGGGTCTAGTTTTAAAGTGTTGTTTTTGAGATAAATAATCTAATACAAATAAAATTTAAAGGCCTTTAAATACGCTTACTTCAAATTGATTAAACAAACCGACATATATAACATTATCATCCTGTCCTTATCCCACTCTAAGTGGGGTCGGCACAACATGTTTTTCTCTTCCATTCTGTCCTATCTTTCGTCAACTCTGGCGCCACTCCTTTTATATGCATATCATACTTCACACAATCCAGGGTTCAAAATAGTAGTATTACTGTTGAATTAATAGGATTTCTATAGCCCATATGATACAATGGCGTTAAAGGAATAATTGTGCCTTTATACATTTACCAGAATTATCTCAAGTTTTCATTGAAATATTCCAGAATTGTTCCATACATTCGTCGCCATTTTATAAGCAATGCCTTTCTACATTGTACAATTACATTTCACCATTGTCCAGGGTCAAAATACTCTCGTCTGGACGACGGGTCGCTATACATAAGTGCTGTGCGTCCAGGCGACCGGTATACTGCGTTCCGGTGCCGGGTGCGCGACCGGATAACCGGATCTTTGTATTCTAGTAAATACTACGGTAAGTCATTGTGTACATGCTTCATTTATAGCCGTTAAGGTTACGGTTAAATGGGTCTATTGAAATTGGACTTATGTATTTAAACTGGTTACGTTCGTTTCTATAGAATGATAATAACTTGAGGTAATATAGCTTGTGTCCTTTAGTTACTTGTGACGTAGGATTATAGCGATATCCAGTGCTAAAGCACTAAGCATTAGGTCTTATAAGCGCTTGCAGGCCATCCGACGTGTGGTATTCGTCTGAGTACAATAAACCACCCTCATTCCTTACATAGGTGTCGTAAAATACGACTAAGGTAAGTTGATCCGCCGTGTGGTATCCAGTTCAGTAGAATAGACCACCTTCATATCTAACTAAGATATCGTAAAAGGCGAATAAGGTAAGTTGTCGTCAGGCGGTCGGTCGTAAAATAACTAGCCAAATCACCTAACAACATGTTTAAAGCATGTTGTGCCGACCCCACTTAGAATGGAATAAGGGCAGGAAAACGATGAAGCGCTTTTAGGCTGTGTATTATTCATATTTGGGTGTTTTTTACCGTGTGCAATACGCAATAAATGCATTGACATCATCACCATACAAAACCCATATTCCTTTAGTTACCCGGTTTACCAGTTTACTTATAAATAAATATATGGGACACTTACACATACGGTCGTCCGTCCCCAAAGTAAGTAACTTAATACTTGTGTTATGGTAGACAGACAACTGGTAAATATATATTTTTTAAATACATACTTAAATACAAATATACACCCAGGCTCAAAGACCATCAAATTCATTTACAGAAAGTGTTGGCCTCGGTGGGAATCGAACCCGCAACCCTTGGAGCTGAAGGCAGGGTCACTACCCACTGTGCCAACGGGCCAGTCAGTCAACTTATGTTGCTCAATCATGGCTTCTCGTCATACTACTGATAGCGTGATGAATAGTCACAGTCAAACGATCCACTTCACCTTGCCTTAAGCCATAAGTAAGTAGTCTGGTCACAGGAGACGACTTTCCCGGCTCTAATTTAGTTTTTTACTCTGTTTTCCGCATTTTGCTAACTTACTCTTCTATGATAAGGCCAATGAGAGCCTAAGACCTTAGGTGGTACTTCTCTCTATCTCTCTTGCAGGTCACATCATAGTAACAGAACCAAAAGGTGGGGTTCATCCCCGCGCAGCGGTAGAATCTCGCTCCCGAAGAGTTCAGGTCGGCCATGACATTCGGCTACCGTGTGCGGCGCACGCCTGGCCAGTACCAACTTACAGGTAAGCAACGGCCTGTTATTATCCCACTGCTGGGCATTGGCCTCTTCTCCGTTCTTGGAGAGAAGAATCGGAGCTAACACCTACCACTCTCCAATCCGGATTGGCAGTTTTCACATACCCCTAGAATTCTCTAGAGATATGCAGGTTTCCTCACGATGGGTTCCTTCACCGAAAAGCATGTGATCATGTGTGTCTAATTGCAATTAGACGCATAAGTTTTAACAGAAAAACTCATTGGTGTCTGCCCGGATTTGAACCCATGATCGTCTCTAGAGATTCACACGGTCGCACCTCTGGGCTTATCATAGCTTATTACACAACTTACAGGTAATAAACTTATATTATGTTAAATTATAAAATGTAAAAAAGTAACAGCAAATGCGTTATGATAGTATTATTGAGCGTTTGTTAAGAAAATCTATGCTAAGTGTGGGAAGGAAACCGTTCTCATACCTTATACATGCATGTAATTACCAAACGTATAACAAGACAGCGCCATCAAGAGCACGCTACACAAGCACTACACACATTCACTGCGACGATCAACGATCGTAACCGAAGCATCGTCAGGAGATAGACTCCACGACAAAATTCCAAAGCGTTGCATCACTCGAGCAAGCAGTGCAATACAAATAATTCAACCCCCACTACTATTGATTTTGCCAAACACGTGTGGTAAAATGGAGTTGGTAACGTTTAATTCTTCGTAAATAAGGCTCCCATTGTTATATTTTAATATCTCTAGTTGTTCTTTAGAACATATTTTAATATGATATAAATATTTGTTTCATTCGCGGTTAAATATTAATATGTTTAGAACATGAACTCATCATTAGTTCGCAAGTAAACTATCAAAGTGTGAAGTTTGTACCGTACGGGTTATGAATTGAAAAACTTTCGCCGTAGGATTATCTATGTTAGGATTAAAACTTATATTACGTTGGGACATCGGCATGTTCCATGAAACCTATTAATTATATATCGGATATTATAGATTGCGAGAAAAACTACTAAGTTAACACTATTTTCTTTCTTTTATATTCATGTATTAAAACAGTCTGTTTCAATCGTTAATAAAATATTATACAAACAGATTTGTGCATTAGTACAGGTAAGGTGACGCTGCTTTAAGCTTCGAGGATCGAGAGTTCAACTCCTACCGATGGCTAACATGTTCTAAATTTAAAAAAAATACTTGGTTTTGCAATTCTGGGTGTTTTTAAGTATTTATTTGAAATTATATATGTACATATTAAGTTACGACCGGCTGCCTCCCTGACGTCAATTTACCTTAGTCGTATTTTACGCAACCTCGGTAAGAAATGAGGGTGGTCTGTTCTACTCAGCCAGATACCAAACGGCGTAGTTCAATCATCTTAAATATCGTTTTTAAAAAAATGTGTTTTCGAAAAAAAAAAAAAATTTAATTGAGATTTGGCTGACAAATTTACTGATCTGGCTCTGCACGTTTATTCAAAAAGCAGGATAAAACAATAACATGATAGTTCTTTCTCCTTCGCACTTGTATTTAGCTTTTTGGTCAAGGTCAATGCGTTACACACGAAATGGAATAGAATGGGGAGCGGTCATTCACCCCTTCCATATTATGTATCTTTTATTCAAAACTTAAAATAATTTATGTGCTTAATGACTCCACTAAATTAACTAAAAAAATTATGTAGGCTTCTAAGGTATGTTAGTACCTCGAATTAAAACTAATGTGGTATTGTCGGTACCACCGGTACCCTGTATACACAAAAAAACTTTGCACCATTCAAATAATTTATAGAATTAGGCGTTACTTTGCGGAGATCCATAATACAAAAATAATAATAAAATTATTTTGCTATAATCCGCGATGCGATGCGACAAAATAGCAAATTCTTGCGATTTTGTCGTGGAGTCTTATCTCCTGATTATGCTTCGGTTGCGGGGCGAACCGATTGTTGAGTTTGTGATAGTGAACGTATGTAGATGTAACGTATGTATGTGTATTGTGGTGGCGGGGGTGGAGGTTTGTGCATGTGTTTTTACGAATCCTGTATGTATCAGATATGAAAACGGATTGTCCACTCTACATTTAGCATTATATATATTTCTATTTAACTTCATCGCTGATTATAGAAAAATAATTTTATTATTACTTTTGTTTGCACCATTCATTTAGACGTTAAAAAAATATTACCATTTCCAAACGGTACTAAAATTTCAATGAAGATGAAGGCGTTACAATAAAATACCGCCAAAATGAACGTTCTGGCAACTGAAAGTTAAATCTTTATAATGCATCACAAGGTTTTATATGAAGTATTTTACTTTTATTTTCGCGTCAAACGATAAATTGCGAGTTGGAAATGGGAACAAGTCTTTGTATATAATTTCAGAACAGAACGATATCTGGAATTGTAAACTCTTTGATGTTTTTACATAAAAAAATATATTTACTGCAATCAGGTTATTGTAAAATTGTATTGTCTATTCAGTCAAGTTAAGAGAGTGTTCTAAATGCTATCATCATGAAATCATCTGAACAAATTTTCGCATGGTTTTTACTAGAAGATATTGCAATTCTTCCGAAAAGCTTAGGTTAATGTACATAACCTATCTATTGTATATAAATTTTGTTTAAGAGGTTGCGCATTTGCAATAAAATCGGCTGCTAGGAGCTTCACTCGCGTGCTCTGTGTAAACCAATAGAGATAAACAAAAGTAATGTACTAGAGAATCGTAGATCTACAAAAATTCTACCAAAAAAGTCCGCGACTGCATGTCTCTATCTCTAACTAACTCATAACAACTTTAATGTTCAAAACTTCAATTAAATTCACTAGCACACAGGCACAACTAGTTTAAAATAAAGAATACTTAATTTATAGAATTAGGCGTTATTTTACGAAGCTCAATGATAAAAAAGTAATGAAAATATTATTTTGCTATGATCTGCGATAAAAAAATATATGTGTGTAATGTTGCAAATTAATATTTGAATTACTTTTTATTTTCTATTTTCATTTTTATTTTTTAATTTCGTTTTTCTCCTAATCCGCCAGTTTTCTATCACATAGATAAACTACCCACGTTTTATAATGTAAGCTAAAATTAGAAAATATCATTCCAAAACTTTATTGTGATTAAAGCAACTTACTTTATAAATCTGTACAAAATGACTACACAGAATTACTTATGCGACAACGAATTAATCTTACTTGTTTTTAATAAAATTCTGTTACAAAAAAAGGATCAATTTTTACAGTTCAAGTAACGCGCAATGCCCAGTACAAGTCGTGGGTAGTCGTAAACAGAAACCAGTGAGCCCTGACAACGCGGTTTGCGTTTGTTTACTGTATTAGGGGAAAATATGTACCCTTAGTACCTAAATTTGGTTCGTGGAGAAATGTTTTGCTACATCATTTTCATATTATGAATGAATTATTTCAACAAATGTTGTCATTTTTTTAGTTAAATATAAATAAATAAATATATAGGACACTTACACACACGGTCGTTCGTCACCTAAGTAAGTAACTTAATACTTTTGTTATGGGTGACAGATAACTGGTAAATATATACTTATATATTTTTTAAATACATATTTAAATACAAAGATACATCCAGACTCTAAGAACAACAAATTCATTTATAGAAAATGTTGGCCCTCGGCGGGAATCGAACCCGTGACCGAGAGTTTCTTATCTATTATCTTCTTATATATCTTATTATTATCTTCTTCTATTATCTTCTACTCTCTTATATATTATTATCTATACGTTTACGTGTTGTGGTAGCCCAGCGGTAGCACCGTGCGACTCTTTCAAGGAGGTCACGGGTTCAAACCCGGGCAGACACCAATGAGTTTTTATATTAAAACTTATGTGTCTAATTGATAATTGCAATTTATCACACGCTTTTCGGTGAAGGAAAACATCGTGAGGAAACCTGCATATCTCTAGAGAATTCTGGAGATATGTGTAACCTACCAATCCGCATTGGAGCAGCGTGGTAGGTCTTAGCTCCAAACCTTCTCTCCAAAAACGGAGAGAAGAGGCCTATTCTCAGCAGTGGGATAGTAACAGGCCGCTACTTACTTACTTACATGTAAGGAAATAATTGGAAGAAGTTTGCTCACACATATTGAATACCAATCTCTAGCCTGAGAGAGCAAATATTTCGTCTAGACATTTGCTAGTTGAACGATCAAAGTGAAAACAGTCCAATACACTGAGATTATATTTGGCCAAGTGCATTGAGTGAACGTGCCACAAGACTTGCGATCTTCACTATTGATTATTGGTTATGACATAACGATACCTATTTGTACATTACCAATGCATGTCACTCGCACAAGATGGCTGACATTGTAAGCATGTGATCATGTTAATATTAAATATTATCCCTATTTATTGAGTAAATATCAAATATATTAAGATAAATTCTAAATATATTGCAAAAGTATTTAGTGAATTAAACGTTTCTAAAGAGTTTTTATACTTAAGGTTAAGGTTTTTATTCTTCTTCTTCGAGTGCCTCTCCGACTAGCGAAGGCTGGCAGTCAGCTTCATAAATTTGTCCCTATCCCTCGCGTTGCGAAGTCCATTCCCTTACGTTGCGAAGCCAGGATTTCTTTCTGCGTCCCACACCTCTTCCGGAAACTTTTCCCATTAAGATGAGTTGCAGAAGTCCATATCTGTCGTGCCTAAGAACATGTCCTAGATATGCGACTTTTCTCATCTTAACGGTCTGCAAAAGTTTCCGGTTTTGATGGACGCGTCGCAGAACTTCCACGTTCGAGATTTTCTGGGTCCAGCTAATAGACAATACATGCGCCTGTAAGCCCACATCTCGAATGCTTCTATAAGTTTCTTGAGATCTTCTTTAAGAGTCCAGGCTTCGCATCCGTATAGAACTATGAGCCAAATATAGCAGTGCAAGATCCGAATGCGCAAATCCAGCTTAAGTCTGCGGTTGCACAGTACTCTTTTCATTTTACCGAAGGTACTACGGGCTACTTCGATTCTGGTCTTAACTTCTTGGTCACTGCTCCAACTTTCGTTAAGCCAAGTACCTAAGTATTTATATTTGCACACTCTCTCTATCTTTTGGCCTGCTACTTTGATGTTGAAGTCCCCAATGTTCTTTTTAGAAATGACCATAACCATATTTTTAAACCAAGGTTTTTATTAAATTTAATAAAATATGCTTTTACCTAAACCATAATACTCAGTAGACGTTTATGTACATGATAAAAATGAAAGTCCTTCCAGCTTTGTACGAAACTGATTTAGTTTTGTTAATTAAAAATGTTAAAAAGATTGATCGCCGAGTAACTTGCTGGTTCTTCTCGGTAGGAGTAACATTCCCTAGTCTAATAAATAATATTAATCTTGTAATCCTTGACTATACAAAATTCCTTGAAAAAGTTTATCTGAATAGGGATTACTATGATTTGATTTGATTCGAATAGTAAAAAGAAACTTTTGGATACACGTTGGCTTTATGCTTGATATTAGCACATTATCAAATGCTATTGCGAAAAAGAGATCTCTTGTCGTTTCTAATTACACACCCATTGGCAATAGGACACTCATAGTCATGCAAACAGTTCTCAACTACAGATCGTCCTAAAAATGGCCCAGTCTCATGAGATCTCTGCTTCTGTGCTCTTACTTCCGCATTTACGCGATACTTCTGTAGCATCTGAAACTAAGTTTGGCATTTTTCAGATAACCTTTAAGCATATAAAAGTTTCTAGTTGAAATTTTCTTTTACTGTAATGATAATTATGAACATAAAGTTTTGTATAAAATGGGTACTTCATCTTTTTCGTTTGAACTCGAGAAGCCTTGTTAAGAATGATGAGTTTTATCAGTCCAGCTAAAATAACTCTTTAATTTTTTTTCTATTATACTTAAATATTTCTCTAGTCGTGTGGTATCCGGCTAAGTAGAATAGTACCACCCTCCTTCTTACCGAGGTGTCGTAAAATACGACTGAGGTAAGTTGACGTCAGATAGGCGGCCGGTCGTAAAAACGCAGCCAAATGATGTTACAGCATGTTTATAACATGTTGTGCCAACCCCACTTAGAGTGGGATAAGGGCAGGAGGATGATAAATTATTAAGAAGGTACAGATTGATGACTGTGACTTAACTGAATGTAAGACTTTATATCAAACGAAACATTCTATTTATAGTGCTTTAGCGTTTAAACCGTTTTCTTGCTGACAGATGACCTTAACATTTTCCTTGAATTTTAAATTTACTTTGATACTCAAGCTTGTGCCATTACTTTTCTTTAAAACCACTCCCGGAAGCTTTTACAATGCAAATGGCTGCATTTCGGATCTTTTGAAACTATTTCTTTGAGAAAACTTAACTTGAAAACATTTTATATTTCAATAAGTTTTTTTTTCAAGAAGCTTACATCTGGGAATAGCTTTGAAGAGCTCATTTCAGAAGCAAAGTGAGAATCTATTAGCATTCATAATTAATTGGAAACTCTATATTTCAGTTCTATCATAATATTACCATCATCCCTGATTTAAATTACTTAGTTTGGATATTATAAATCTATACTAATATATAAAGCTCAAGAGTTTGTTTGTTTGATTGTTTGAACGCGCAAATCTCAGGAACTACTGGACCGATTAAAAAAATTCTTTCAGTGTAAGATTGTTCATTTATCGGAGTAGGCTATAGGCTATATAACATCACGCTAAAATGAATAGGAGAGGAGCAGCTATATAAAATATTACGAAAACGGCAAAATTTAAATCTTTCATTGCGTGCACTGAGTAAACGGTGATAGTTATAAAAAAATCACGTATTATAAAATTGTTCCCCTCTAATAGTTCTAAATAAAAGTTCGTGACAGCATATGTCTAGCTTTTAAGGTTAAACCTTTCTGGTTGTCAAAATACTATACAACTTTCCACGCAGGCGGAGCCGCTTGCGATTGCTAGTGAATAAATATATGGAACACTTACACACTCGGTCGTGCGTCCCCAAAGTAACTTAATACTTGTGTTATAGGTGACAGACAACTGGTAAATATATAAATTTATAATTTTTAATAGATAAAGAAATATAAATGTACTCGAGGAACCAACAAATGTTTATAGAAAATGTTTGATGTCGATGGAAATCGAACCTGCGACCCGCAAAGCTGAAAGCATGGTCCCTGACAACTGCGCCGACGAGCCAGTCATCTAAAAATTATAGATTTTGGCTGCAAGCTGAACATTGAAATCATAGAGCATGTTTTTTATCAAGCCACTTTTTACGGAATTTGCAATACACAAAGATAAGAATTTAGATGAAAAACAACAAAGATACGCCACAATGGAATGTTAAAGGAAATTTTCAGGCATCAAATTGCGAGCTTCGTGTTCAATCGTTTTTAACGTACAGAACAGGCTTCTAGAAGTTTTACATAAAAGCTATCTACTTACCCATATGTAAATGACATTATCTTATAGTGGGTAGTGGGCAATATAAAATGTCATCATAATTATAATAATGCCCCTTTTGTATTTTAAAATCCTGTATTATATTATAAATAACAGTTATAAAACGAGGATTCTTTGTACATTAATATAAAACCTCTTTGCTTTGTGCAAAGCGGATTATTTCTGTTATATTCATTGCTTTCTATAATTTACTTTGAAATAACTATTTTTATACTATGTTAGCTCGATTGTGATTGTGAATACTTTTTTTATAAAATTATTATTCAAAATATTATTATTTTTACCCTGTAAGAAGTATGAAATTTATGACATAAAAATTAATACAATTCAAAGATAGATATAAAAAAGAAAAATATCAAAAAGTTAATTATATGTACGTAATGGTAATTAGTATCCACTAATAATATCTACACATAATAATTGAAAATAATATTTCAGCTCTATAAAATATATATATGATTTATATATGATAAAATTTATATATGATATTTCATACCATACCTTATATTTTCTAGTAGATTTATTTTAGCTTAAAAACGATACTTCAAAGCTAACAAATCACTTTTTAGTACTATTATGGCAACCATATAAACTTCTATTAAATAAATATATTACACTTATCAAATAAAAATAAATCAATGGTTTTACTAAATCTCAATCTAAAATTTTCACCAATAGCTTGAGCATTTTCGAAAAAGAAACCTTTATCTTATATATCAAAACAAATGTTTACTTGAATGTCCCTTATAGACTCCGAAACGGCTGGATCGATTTTAATGAAATTTTAATTTTTGTCTTTAGAAACGATTATTAAAAATCTATTAAACTAATAAAATAATTCATAAATATAAAAATTGGTTGGTTTGGCTGGTTCGGAAAGCTATTCCTACCGAGAAGAGCTGGCAAGAAACTCTGTGGTTGCTCTTTTCAACATAATACTTATAACTAGTTACATTAAGTCATTACTATCTTGTACAGGGTCGAACAGTAGCTATATCCACCCATTTTTATCGTCTAAATAATCCTCAACATTATAGAAGGCTTTTTGTATCAGGCTCTCTTTAATAATGGCAAAGCTAAAATTGATTGCGGAATTTTATTATAGAATCTTATACCCAGACCCACAAACTAATTTCGTACCTTATACATAAAACATACAAACATATGTACATAAAACAGTATAACAAGTACGTATATTAGAGAGGATTTTTCGTAATATCGCGATTGCCGCAGGGCAGCTTTATGAATTTAATTATACCAGTTGGGGGTGACGAAATTGTATTAAAAACCCTCGAGTAAATGAAATCAAGGAGCGACGGTGTAAAAAATTGGTTAGCATTTTGCAAATAGGGTTTTACGGGCACATCTACACGTTTACTTCTTCGTTTGTAGGGACTTATCTATATTTAACTAATATTATTGTGAATATTATTTATAGCTTCGATAACTAAACAACAATGGCAAAAACTAAACAAAAGTTCATTTAACAATTCAAATATTCAACTATTGAAAAAGCCAATGGAGCGGTTAAAGCCAAAATCGCAAAGTCATATGTCGTGGAGTATATCTCCTGACGATGCTTCGGTTACGGAGCGAAACAATTGTTGAGATTGTGGTGTTAATGTGTGCAGTGCTCGTGTATTGTTGTGTTATCGGTGGCGGGTAGTGCATGAGTTTTACAAATTCTACATGTATGAGGTATAAATTCAAATATTCAACTATTGAAAAAGCCAATAGAGCGATTAAAACCAAAATCGCAAAGTCGTTTGAAGTGGAGTCTATCTCCTGACGATGCTTCGGTTACGGGGCGAAAAATTGTTGAGATCGTGGTGGTGTGAATGTGTGCAGTGCTTGTGTATTGCTATGTTATCGGTGGCGGGTAGCGCATGAGTTTTACAAATTCTGCATGTATGAGGTATGACACCGAATTCATTCTACATTTAGCATTACATATATTTTCTTTTATTGTGGATTATAGCAAAATATTCTCATTAGTTTTGTATTATGGACCTCCGCAAAGTAACGCCTAATTCTATAAATTACTTATGTAAAGTATTTAAATTTAATTTCTCTAGAGAATATAATAAAAATACGTTAAGAAACATATGAACTTCTTAGAAACGTTATTTAGTTAAGAAAAAAAATCTGATATATTTCTTTTATTCATAGACGCCGTGTGGTATCCGGCTGAATAGAATAGTACCACCCTCATTTCTTACTTAGGAGTCATAAAAAGCGACTAAGGTAAGTCGACCCGCCGTGTGGTATCCGGCTGAGTAGAATTGACCATACCTCATTTCTTACCGAGGTGTCGTAAAAGGCGACTGAGGTAAGTTGAACCACAGTGTGGTATCCGGTTGACTAAAATAGACCACCCTCTTTCTTACTGAGGAGTCGTTAAATACGACTAAGCAAAGTTGACATCAGGCAGGCGGACGGTCGTAGAAACGCAGCCAAATCATGTGACAGCATGTTTATAACATGTTGTGCCTACCCCACTTAAGGGCAGGAGGATAATGTTATTTCTTTTATCCATAGATGGTTTCGCGAACACCACGAGCTTTTGGTGCCTATAGAGAAGACGACTCTATGGCCAAGAGCTACCTTAATGGGAGGTCTACTTACCATAGAGAGGGTACAACGTGAAGACGCCGGGAGGTTTATCTGCTGGTTAAATAATACCGCTGGCGGAGAATCGGCACATTTTACTATAATTGTAACAGGTATAGTCAAATATACATAAAGTAGAAGAATGATAATAAGAGAGGAAAGATTAGACACTAATATTTATCTCTGTCTAATCATATATAAAAATGAGAGACAGATAGACACACCCTCTATTACCATCTATTTTTTTTCGCTAGCGACATTTTAGCCTGGCTCTCCTACGCTAATATAACTCTATGCCAATATATCATAGATTTAAATACATGTGGAATAGAGACGAATTTTCAAAAAAAGATTAACCTACGAAATTTTGAAATTAGTCGCATTTAAATATGCCATATGCGGTAAATAAATTACAGTCCATATCTTGCAGTAGGTATATTTACGTATAAAAACTCTGAATTTCAAATCTTATGATATTAAATCGTAACAGATAAACATTAGATTACTATAGTTATGATTTAATAAGTAAGTAACGGCCTGTTTCTATCCCACTGCTGGGCATAGGCCTCTTCTCTCCTTTTTTTTTTTTTTGGAGAGGAGAATTGGAGCTAAGACCTACGACGCTGCTCCAATGCGGATTGGTAGGTTACACATATCCCCAGAATTCTCTAGAGATATGCAGGTCACGATGTTTTCCTTCGCCGAAAAGCGTGTGATAAATTGCAATTATCAATTAGACACATAAGTTTTAATAGGAAACTCATTGGTGCCCGCCCGGGCTTTGAACCCTAGACCTCCTCGAAAGAGGCGCACGGTGTTACCGCTGGGCTACCACAGCTTTAATAAGGAAAGTTATAAAAATATTTTTTTACAGAACGAATATCCGTCCGAATCAAGCCGGAAGTGTTAAAAACAAAATTCGACGTTGACGTCAGTTTTGATTGCAAAGTATCAGGGCATCCAATCGAAGTGGTGTACTGGATACACAATGGGAGAGTTTTGAAAAACACGGACCGAGTTGCGGTGTCGGAGGACGGTTTACGGTTGCACATAAAAAATTCACAACAAAATGATCAGGGTATATACCAGTGTTTCGCTAGTAACACGAGGGACCAGGCTTATGGTACAACGGAATATATTGTGGACGGTACAATCATTTTATAACTATAAACTCAACTTATAAATGATATATGTTATATAGTACAGCTGCAGATTTTAAAAAAGCCGCCTTAAGATTCATAAAACGCCAGCCTAATTCCTTACACTGATCTATTTTATTTTTATCTTTTCTCTTAAGTAGATTTATTCATTATATTCTTTATCATAACATAAAGCAAACGCGTATTTATATGAAATGGCAAAACAATTGTTGTCAAATTGTGCATGCCGATGCCATCTATAATTAATATAGCACTTAGCTTAGTATAATTCCACAATTTGTATTTGTAGCTCTGCATGGTGTGTATATTGTTGATGGCTTTTTAAAATAAATAAATAAATATCTTGTACTTTTTTGTTAATAATAATAAAATAGTAAATAATAATCAATATAAAAATATTCTTTATTAAAATAAATTGTAAACAAATGCTATTGAATCGTCAACTCTACTGCTGGTTCGGAAAGCTGTTCCTACCGAGAAGAGCCAGCAAGAAGCTCGGCGGTTGCTCTTTTAAAAATATAATTCTTATTACTAGTTATTACTGTCTTGTACCGGGTCGAAGAGTAACTACCTCCACGCAATCTTATCATTTAAGTAGCCCTTAATAGTAAAGTAGTCTTTCTGTATTAGCCTTTTATTAATAGTGCTTTTAAACTGCTGTTATGGCAAATCTAAAATGGAATGCGGAATTTTATTATAGAATCTTATACGCAAACCCACAAATGACTTACGTATTTATGCAAGGCGTAAAGCAGTAGTCGCAAGCATCTGTCGATTCCTGCTTTGTCTATTATATAATATTACATACATGTACCTATAAAAGACAGAAATAAATAGTTAATGCATAATTGAGAGTATTTTAATTCTTAGTATGACGTGCACTAATTTCGAGTACAGCTTATAAATAAATATTTTTAAATACAACGCTGTAAGAGTTCTGACTATAGTCTTAATAAATGTATTAGTTACCATTATTTCAGTGTCCGAAGCTTTGATGAAAAATGCAGGCAACAGGTCAAGACGGACCCCCTACGCGCGCAGTACACACACCCATGACACCGACTGGAACTTCACTGGCACGAGAGGTATTCTAATTCGAATTCGAAATATTCTTTGATTGTATAACTTTGTTATACTTTGTGATTTTGTTTTTCAACAAAAACAACGGCAATTTTACCTATTCCTTTTTAATTTATGATGAATGTAAAAATATTCGTGTTGTATCCGGCTGATTAGAATAGATCACCCTCATTACCGAGGTGTCGTAAAAGGCGACTAACGTAAGTTGACCCGCCGTGTGGTATCCGGGTGACTATATCAAGTTAGGGAGGTGACCGGTCGTAAAATACCAAGCCAATTACATCATAACCTGATTAAAACATGGTGTACCGACACCACTTAGAGTAGGATAAGGGCATGGGAATGATGATGATGATGCCTTCGGGTATAAATAACACATGGTGCATTACAGAGGGTTATTCAACATTTAGTCGATCTCAATGAAGTAGTGGCTATAGCCTATATATAATAGGATATCAATATACTTTATTTTACATCGCAACCCTAACATAGAAGGAAAAGAATTAGTAATAATCTATTAGACCAATGAGCAGTCTTTTCACTAAGCAACAATATCTAAAAACATAAAAGTCATAAACATACAATAAAAAGTGGCTTCAGGGTGATGTAAAATATATGAAGGAGAACTTGTTTAAACTTTTGTATATCTGAAGACACCCCCCCCCCCCACGGTAGACCCCCACGAGATGGACTGACGACCTCAAAAAGGTCGTGGGGAGCAGCTGGGTCCAAGACAAGATCGTGTGTTGTAGAGATCCCATGAAAAGACCTATGTCCAGCAGTGGACGTCCATCGATTAATAAAAAAGAAGAAGATATCTGAGGCCTAGGAGCCTGCCTAGCCATATATAAAATTATAAATCTGAATTCCATAGATATGAGACTCCCCTAAAATAGGATTCTTCGCCGTTTAGCGGCTGCGTGGCTAAATTAAATTAAAGCCAAGACTTTGCTTTACGATGTGATTCCAACTTTACCTTTTTCCTTATCGTGAAGCTAAAATATTTAAAAACGAACCTCTATGAAATGCAGCTCTGGTAAAAATGAAAATTCAATGTATTCAGGACAAAGTTTGACACTGAGCCCGTACTCAAAACACATCCGTGCCCCGGGGTCTGTCAAGTCTAATTTTATCCGTTCAAAGTTACTCCAAATTAGATAACACTGGCACGAAACTTCGTAAACGCGGAGTCAAAAGCTTTGTGATTGTATAGAGCTGATATTGCTGACATTCTAACATTTTATTTAAATAAGAGTCCTTTTTATTACAGAGTAACTACAGGGATATAAAATGCCAGTAAAGATTTTTTTTAATTTAAAATCTAATGTATATCTAGGTTCTACTATCGATAGAATCGAGTAGTAGAGTTCTACTACGACTGCTCCCGTTATCTAATACCACACTGCATCATCAATGAATCTCGATGTGAGACGCAAAAGGTTGAATGTCAACATCAGACTAAATTCACTTTTTACATATCCAGCCGTCGAGCTCTTTCTATCAGTGTAAGAATTGTATCTTAGAATAAGAATAAGAACATCTTTATTTAAATAATTGCACTACTATTCTAACAGTGTACATACAGTGAAGTATACAACAAGCAAACAGTTGACACATA
Source organism: Morpho achilles (assembly GCA_947086495.1). NCBI lineage: Eukaryota > Metazoa > Arthropoda > Insecta > Lepidoptera > Nymphalidae > Morpho > Morpho achilles. The sequence continues at coordinate 10,911,678 of CAMTZB010000020.1, forward strand.
CAGATAATAGCAGTGCAATGCTATAAAATGGTAGCTACTCAGCGATGAGCTGGAAAGCCCAACACTGATTTTCAGTAAGTAGCGGCCTGTTACTATCCCACTGCTGGGCATAGGCCTCTTCTCTCCGTTATTGGAGAGAAGGATTGGAGCTAAGACCTACCACGCTGCTTCAATGCGGATTGGTAGGTTACACATATCTCCAGAATTCTCTGGAGAAATGCAGGTTTCCTCACGATGTTTTCCTTCACCGAAAAGCGTGTGATAAATTGCAATTATCAATTAGACACATAAGTTTTAATAGAAAAACTCATTGGTGTCTGCCCAGGTTTGAACCCATGATCGTGTCTAGAGATTCACACGGTCGCACCGCTAGGCCATCACAGCACAGATTTTCAGTAGCAGCCAACTAAAACTAATCCTAATTCTAACCCCCAATCTAGAATATTTACTAAGACAGAGTTGCATAAGGTCGTACATGACGATTTTTATCATCGTCATAGAAGAATTACAAAAAGGTTACATGACAAAGTGATAAATATTAATTTTATTATTCTCGCCATTAATTCTCGACGTGAGATGCATAGGGTCGAATGTCAGCATCAGACCAAATTCACTTTTTACACAGCCGGCCTAAGATCATCTAGCTCTTTATAACGATCGAGGAATTTGTTGTAATAGAGTTGCATTAGGTCATATTTAACGAATGTTCTCATTTAGATCGAAGAATAAATATTTATGCCATCAATTTACTTATTACTAGAAAGGCAAATACTGTCTTCAGTTTAAATCCTCCTCAGACATTTTGTCTCAAAATAGTCGCTACGTTAACATGCGACTGTTTGGTTCCATTAATATTCGTATTAAATCATACGTATGAGCAGATCAGACATTATGCTAATAAATTTTTTAGAATATGTTAGATGTAAGTTGATTTATACTGTAACGCTTCGGACATTTGAATATAACAAAATAATATTCATATCTACATAAAACCATCGTCATCTACATCAATATTTTGTTATAAAAAATACACGTTGTTATTCTCATGACCATACCATATGCGTGGGAAATATAAAATAATTAATATATGAGACACACACACGGTCCTCCGTCCGCAAAAGTAAGTAACTTAATACTTGTGTCATGGATGACAGACAACTGGTAAATATATACATGTATAATTAAAATACTTAAATACATATATACGCCCAGAATCGAAGAACAAACATTGCTGATAGAAAATGTTAGCCGTCTGCGGAAATCGAACCCGCGGACCGCAGAGCTGAAGGCCGGCTCAGTACTAACTGCGCCAACGGGAAACATAACAATCAGAGATCTATACAACACTGCACCGTCTATTAATATTAATAGATACCTTCCTAAATTAATAATGTTACAGTTTATCAGTATACAGGTGCTACGACTGCTCTCGAGCTCTCAAGAGCAACGACACCAAATACCGGGTAGAAAAATCATCAGACAAAGCGATATAAACCATACCTACATTCCAAAATATACCTTACAACTAAGTGATAAAATCTTAATGGCAAAATTCATAGCTCAGGACTTAGAGTACCGAGACAGTATGACGTATTTAAACGTTGCTATCACACCAAAATATATCTTTGCGTTACATGTTAAGGTTTAATTTGGAATTTAGGGTTTATCACGTATTGTAAAGCTGGATGCGCCCGCGGCATAGCTCCCCGGCACGAAAGCTCTTTGTTTCTGCTGAAGAGTTGACTGTAATAGCTTGCAACGGATCCATAAAAATGGAGTTTTAATATTTTACGACAAATATTGAGTGTGATCACGATATATATATCCGTTTTGATTACTAGAAGCGGCCGTTACCATCATCATCTTACTGCCCTTATCCCACTCTAAGTGCGGTCGGCACAACATGTTATAAAGATACTGTCACATATTTTGGCTGTGTTTTTACGACCAGCCGCCTGCCTGAAGTCAACTTACCTCAGTCGTATTTTACGAACCCTCGACAAGAAAGAGGGTGGTACTATTCTATTCAGCCGGATACCACACGGCGTGATCACGATATATATATCCCTTTTGATTACTAGAAGCGGCCGTGTTACTATTTAGATATTAGTCGTTTATGTACTTAAACAGTAAAGTAACAGGACTGTTACTATTCCTGTCTATTTTCGGACAGAATGTTTGGAGCTTAGATCCACCACGCTTATCCAATACGAATTGTGGGTTACACGTATCTCCAGAATTCAGAAAACATTTCCAAGGTTTCATGACGATGTTTTCCGTAACTGAAAAGCTTTTGATAAATTGCAAGTATTAATTAGGCACATAAGTTTTAACAGAAAAACTCACCCGCGCTTTGAACCCGTGACCCTCTGAAAAATAGTCTCACGGTCACACCACTAAGCTATTACAGCTTTTTTTTTTATTGTACATAGAACTAGTCACTTAAATCACGCAGTAGATATTCTTGAGAGATTTCAGAGCAAAACATTAAGAGCGATTCTAGACATACCGTACTATATTAGCAACAAATATATTCATCATGATTGAAATCTTAACAAAGTTAAACAAGAAATTGCTAGATACAGTAAAGGATACCAAAAAAGGATCGCAAGTCATGTCAATAGACTTGCATCAAAGTTGGAAGGCACTGGAAGTGTTCTACACTTCCGATTAAAACGGCATAGTGTTCCTATGCCAAAAAGAAGATTCGATGTCAGCATATTTTATTTATTTATTTATTTATATATTGTTACAATGAATGTAGTATTTACTAAAAAAACTAAAGTGAAACGATATTGGCTGCATTAGTTAAAAAAAAGTGTCGCAGCCAATAACGCCCGCCTCCAGTACGATACATTAATTATACTACGAGTAAATTAATTTTATAAGTTTACATATATTTTTATAAGTGTGTGTGTGTGTATGTGTGCGAGTGTGGTGTGTGTGTGTGTGCGTGTGTGTGTGAGTGTGTGCGTGTGTGTGTGTGTGTGTGTGATATAAAAGAAGTTGGTCTATGTGTCAGTAGTAAAGGAACTTACAATATTCTTTCTGCGCAACTAGCCCCAAAGTCTCATATCGCCATCATAATGGCTTATTGTGTACACACAGATCGTCTTATTACAGTATACAATTAAAAAAAATCAAGCAGCAAATTTTAAACGATCAATACATGAAGAGACTACAAATTGAATTGAATTTGTAAATTATTTTTAAAGATTCCTCCTTTCTTAAGGACTTCTCTGATACGACTGACATCTGTTCCTGATTGTATCTTATAATCCCTTTGATAAATTACTGCTTTCTTTTTATCTGTGAACGGGATTTGTAACGATTGAGAATTTAAATGCTTCGCTTGGAAGCGTTTTTTGAGTTTCCCCTAATTGTTTAAATAATGATGTTAACTAGTCGCAGCTGCGCGTAGCTTATAAATTGAGCTATACTCATAAGCAATTTTTATAAATAATTCCGACAGCATTTAATAAATAAGTAGCTGGATGATCGAACCATGCTCGGTTTTTTTTTGTAATTATAAAAAAATAAAAAAAGCAAAAAAATGTTGGTAATAACAGGGGCTCGATCACAGGTATTTCACTTCTTTAGTCCGCCCGAAATCCACTAAGCTATCACAACTTTACAAATGACTATTACGAATACTATATAAGAATATTTGCTTTTTATTTAACTTTTCAACATTTTTTCAGTGCCTGAAAACAGGGATAAAACAACATTTAAAAAAAAAAAAACCTAGCTAGATCGATTTCCCGAAACCTTACATGCCTTATTTCATGAAAATAATTGCCATTTCCAAAATTCAGAAATATATATATACAAGGTTAACTCATTTAAATATTAAAGATAATAAAAGTGTTTATTGCAATGTCATTATCTAAATGCGTATTTTTTATTAGGCTAAAGAGATACACTATAGATGGCGTTGTTATCTAAATATGCCAATCAATGCCTTGCATTGGGATTTTGTCGCCTATCTCCTGAAGACGCTTCGGTTACGGTGTGAAACGATTGTAGAGATTGTCGCAGTGAATGTGTTTAGTGCTTTTTACTTTTTCTATAAAGAAATATACATTTTCCTAAAGTTTGTCATGTATATAAAAATATATTAAAGATGACGAAGTAAAAACTGACAGAAGTTTGCTTTAGGTTGTAAAAAGTAGAAAGCTTTGAAGCAAATATTTAAAAAAATGCTCATACAAAAAGCCTATAATGCACTATAACATAATTGATATAAGTAAATCGATCTACAAGATATATATATCATCATCCACTTGCCCTTGTCCCACTCTAAGTGGGGTCTGAACAACATGTTATACCATGATTTTTCATCATTTAGCTAGATATTTTACGACCGGCTGCCTACCTAATGTCAATATACCTTAGTATCCGTCTACTACACCTCGGAAGAAATGAGGGTGGTCTATTCTACTGAGATGGATAACACACAGCGGGTCAACTTACCTTAGTAGCCGTTTACGATACAAAAAGCATGCACTCCTCGCAGGCTCTTTTCAGTTATAGCGATGTTTCGAAATAAAGTAGTAATCTATAAGAACGAAGAAAAATTAATTTATAGAATTAGGCGTTACTTTGCGGAGGTCCATTCTACAAAAGTAATGAGAATATTATTTTGCTATAATCCGCGATTATCGCGGATCATACCAAAAAAATATTCTCATTACTTTTGGAAGAAAAATTAATTGAAAAAGAAACTAAGTTTAAATTAAAAATAACCCAAGTTACATTTATATACGTATACATTCCTACTTAATCATGAAATAAATAATTTCTCAACATAATAAGTATACATCGTTTTCACTTAGAAAATTGGGGTCGACGTCCCTGAAATGGCGTCAAACCTCCCCTATACCCATATCCTCTCGATATCTAATACTTGATTGATAGCCACTATTCAACGTTATGGTTCTAATAATAACAATTTTCTTCACTCATGTCACACTTCGGTTGTTTTTCTACTTACTTTTGTCCATTTCTTTTTTCTGCCAATACAATCATAGAGATATTAATATTTTCTTATATCTATATTGGCTTTTATTGTTTCTTACATAATTAATTCATCACAGTATTTGGGTCAAAGCCAGGCGATTTGGTTAATTCTAAATTACTTAATAAGAACAAATGATAAGAAGGCTATTTATAAATATTTTTGTTTTCGAAGTATAATAAAATACATATTATTAGTAAATAAATGACACATTACAACATTGTGTAACCAACCAATCCGCATTAGAGCAGCGTGGTAGGTCTTAGCTCCAATCCTTCCCTCCAAAAAAACTTCAAAAACAGAGAGAGGCCTGGCCTATGCCAAGCAGTGGGACTGTAACAGGCCGTAACTTTTTTTTAGATTCCCCTATTATTATTCACTAATTTTGTCACTGACACTAATAAATATACAAACATTCTCCTGCCATTATCCCTCTCTAAGTGGAGTCGGCACAACATGTTGCAACATGATTTGGCTTCGTATTTTTCAACCGGCCGCCTGCCTGACGTCAACTTACCTTAGTCGTATTTTAGGACACCTCGGTAAGAAAGAGGGTGGTCTATTTTAGTCAACCAGATACCACATGGTGGGTCAACTTACCTTAGTCGCCTTTTACGACATCTCGGTAAGAAATGCGGGTGGTCTATTCTACTCAGTCGGATACCACACGGCGGGTCTACTTACCTTAGTCGCCTTTTACGACACTTCGGTAAGAAATGAGGGTGGTGCTATTCTATTCCGCCGGATACCACACGGCGTACTAATAAATATACAAAATAATAAAAATTTCGCGTTCAAACTTCTTTTACATTTAAAAAACAAATCTGCTCCAAACTTAAGGCCATCACGATTTTAAATAACACAAATAAATATCTAATATCTGGGTGACCGAGCTTCGCTCGGTAATTTTTTACAAAAAAAAGTTTAAGAATAGAAAAAAACAATTATTTAGTTGGGATCGATCCTTGGCACTCACATTTCTCGAGGCTGCCCGCTAACCGAATAAGCTACGTCGACCTGACAGTTAATGGCGAAAATTCAATTCAATATAAATGTTAGTGTTTTTTAATGCCCAAAAATAGGGATAAAACAATATTTTTTTTACATAAAATCTAGCTAGATCAATTTTTCTCCCCCAAAACCTCCTACATGCTGAATTTCAGGAAAATCGTTGGAGCTGTTTCCGAGATTCGAAAAATATATATATATATATATATACAAGATTAACTCATTTAAATATTAAGATAATGTAACTAATATTAAGTACCTTTTTTTCAAAATTTATTATCTCACATATGACGGTTACGTGAACAATTAAAAGGGAACGGTTCAAGCAAATGAAAACACATTTATCATGAGGAGATATAAAATTTTTAATCACATTAGCATTGTAAATTTATGATCTGGTTTTCAGTCGAAGCGTGTTATGAAACTCCTTTTGCGGATTTATTGCTACTGTTCTATTTTTAGCATAGAACTTGTTTATATTAATTAATTCAAATTCAAAATATTTTTCATTCAAATAAACTTGTAAGCAAGTGTTTTTGAATCAACTCTACTGCTGGTTTGAAAAGCTGTTCCTACCGAGAAGAGCCAGCAAGAAACTCGGCGGTTACTCTAATAATAATAATGTTACTTATATCATTTGCTTTGTTGTACACAACAGATTTAACTCTAAAAATAATATGAATAAAAGAAAGTAATTATAAAATTATTTTGCTATAATCAGCGATAAAGTAAATAGAAAATATATATAATGCTAAATGTAGAGTTGACTATCCGTTTTCACACCCGATACAAGCAGGATTCGAAAACAAACATAAATCAACCTCTACCACCGCCACCACAATACACAAGCACTACACACGTTCACTGTCAGAAACTCGACAATCGTTTCGCCCCGCAACCGAAGCATTATATGGAGATAGACTCCATGACAAAATCGCAACGAGATATTAAAGCTTATAAGTAAAAAAATTAAAGTTTTAAGAAAGTATCTTAAAAAGACTGCTAGAAGGTTAATGACGATTATTATTTGTAAAGCCGTATCGCACAAATGAAGTATACAGAGAAAAACATTCAATCTCACCTAAGCAACATCCAAACTCCAGTTTCCATAATATCATAAAATCTTCTCTTTTCTTATCTTGGCAATTCAATGGATTACCCCCCTTACATTAGTAACTGGTTGACCGAGCCTTGCTCAGTAATTTTTTACAAAATAAAAAAGATACTTCAAATAAAAAGAAAAATATAATAGGGTAAGTGGGGCTCAATCCTAGGAATTTTCATTTCTCGCGACCACCCATTGCCTTAATAAGCTACGCTGACTTGACATTTAACGGCAAAAATAGTGTTTTATATATTCAAATAAAAAAAAGTAATGACAATATTATTTTGCTAAAATAGTGTTTTATATATTCATTAAAAAAAAGTAATTAGAATATCATTTTGCTATAATCCGCGATAAATAATAGCAAAATAATATTCTCATTACTTTTGTATTATAGACCTCTGCAAAGTAATGCCTAATTCTATAAATTAAAAGAAAATTTTAGTATTTTTTAATGCCCTTAAACAGGGATGAAACGATATTTTTTTTGTAATAAAACCTAGATGGATTTTTCTCCCCCAAAACCACCTGCATGCTTAATTTCAGGAAAATCGTTGAAGCCGTTTCCGAGATTCCGAAAATATATATAAACATACCAGATTAACTCATTTAAAAATTAAAGGTACAGTTAACCACGTTCAGTATGTGTTTACACTCACGATTAAAGTTACAAGTATATAAGTGAACACCGCTAATTTCTCTTGTCTTATTTGTCATGGAACACTTTATATGTCATTTACGTGTTCCCTTTTATGTGTCACGTATTGTTTGTCCACGCAGTACGTGGTTAAACGTAAAAAAGAAACGAGGATAATAAGTGATATCGTTCGTCATTCGTTTCAAACGATAGCCTTCCCTCAAACGAGTAAAAACCTAGTACCATACGTATAAGCTAAAATTAAAATAATTCCTGGTAATCATCCGTGCCTGGAACGGAACAAATCTTGAACTAAGTTTTTCACCAGCCATATAATTAATGTGTAGTTTTCATTCAAATCTAATCAAACAAGATGAAGAAAAATTTCAGACATTAATAAACTAGAACAAATATAGGGGGGCCTTATCACTAACCAGTGATTTCTTCCAAGCAACCTTAAACATTACGGAGCTGTTAATTAATAATCAATATCATAACATCTGTAGTATCATATACATACATATAAATTAATTATAATATGCTTTTGAGACGAAACGACAAACTTTAACAATTTGTCAATTGTACACTGATCAACTAAGGTGAGATATGAGGAAAACAGATTAATGCGATCTTGAGCATTCTGTAAAACTGTTCAGTAAAAAAAAAGTAAATGCACTGTTTAACATTGACCTCATTAAATAAACCATATTTAATATATAGTTTCCAGAAAATTCTCTCAAATAAAACGGAGCAAGTACAGAAATGTTTCCTACAATTTGGTACCCTAACTGGTACTCGAATCTAAACTGGATCACATAAATTTAACTCCCCAAACGACCGTACTCCGCAAATTAAAGAGCGTTACCTTATCTTTACACACAAGCCATTTTTCCAGTTAAACAATAGAGCGAGGAGTTATTGTGTCGGGTATACAATTAGCGTGAATAAATAGAAGATAGTGTACAATGGGGACGCTTAGGCGTTTATCTTGGATTACATTTTTATGTGCGACTAATGGTCATATAACGAAAGTTGTACTAGGTGACCTAAATATAACAGACCTACAGAGAGCGTTATAGTTTCTTTTAAGATTGGCCATCTTGTCAAATTGATATTTACATTCAGGGATAGCAGACTTGTCTAGAAGAGACATTTGTCTATCACTAAAATCCTTAGCTCTCTAAGGCAATAAAAATAGTGACAATCTATTCTAATATATAAAGCTGAAGTTTGTTTGTTTGAACGCGCTAATCTCAGGAACTACTGGACCGATATGAAAAATTCTTTCAGTGTAAGATAGTCCATTTATCAAGGAAAATATAATATCACGCTAAGATGCGGGGCAGAGGAGCAGCGATAAAAAATAGTTAGAAAACGGCAAAATTTAAAGCATTTCTTACGTGCGCTGAGTAAGTAAGTCTTCTTCTTCTTCTTTGTCAACCGATGGGCGTCCACTGCTGGACATAGGTCTCTTCATGGGATCTCCATACCACACGATCTTGTGCCGCTTGGATCCAGCGGCTGCCCACGACCTTTTTAAGGTCGTCAGTCCATCTCATGGGGGGTCTACCGACACTGCGTTTTCCGGTGCGGGGTCGCCATTCCAAAACCTTGAGACCCCAACGTCCATCGGTTCTACGCACTATGAGCCCCGCCCATCGCCACTTCAGCTTCGTGACACGCTGAGCTATGTCGGTAGCTCTGGTTCTTCTACGGATCTCCTCATTTCTGATTTGATCACGTAGAGATAATCTGAGCATAGCTCGCACCATCGCCCGCTGAAGCGACTCTGAGCCTTCTTATGAGGCCCATAGTCAGCGACCACGTTTCAGATCCGTAGGTCATCACTGGCAACACGCACTGTTCGAAGATTTTGGTCTTCAAGCACTGAGGAATTTTGGACGAAAAGATCTCGTGTAGCTTCCCAAACGCTGCCCATCCGAGTTGGATTCGGTGGCTAACCTCTTTCTCGAAATTGGACCTACCTAATCGGACTGTATGTCCTAGGTATATATACTCGTCTACAATTTCGAGTGCAGAGTTCTCAACAAAAACCGGGTGGAGCGGAACATGTGAGTTCGACATGATTTTCGTCTTACTCATGTTCATTTTAAGGCCCACCTGTTGAGATACTCTGCTGAGGTCTTCGAGCATTGTGTTAAGATCCTCCAGAGACTCTGCCATACGGACTATATCATCGGCAAATCTAAGGTGAGTGATGTACTCGCCGTTAATGTTGATGCCGTATCCGTTCCAATCCATAAGCTTAAAGACGTCCTCCAATGCAGCAGTAAACAGCTTTGGAGAGATGACATCTCCCTGTCGCACACCTCGCTGCATTTGGATTGGTCTCGTAGTTCTGTCTTGGATACGGATATACATTGTGGCGTTTTCATACAAACACTTCAACACTTGGACGTACTGATAGTCGATTCGGCATCTCTGGAGCGATCTTAACACGGCCCGTGTTTCCACCGAATCAAAGGCCTTCTCATAGTCCACAAACGCCAAGCAAAGTGGCTGGTTATACTCCTCGGTAAGTGTAAGTAAGTGGTGATAGTTATTCGAAAATTATGAATCACAAAATTGTGTGTATTTACATTTGTAATATGTAGTGGGTAGTGACTATAAGAGATAGGTCTAAATAAAAGTCCTTGACAGCACATGCCTAGCTTTTAAGGTTAACCCACTATAACCATTTTATGGTTGTAGTGGTTAACCTTAGCCGGGTTAGCCGGATACCACACGGCGGGTCGACTTACCTTAGTTGCCTTTTACGACACCTCGGTAAGAAATGAGGGTGGTACTATTCTATTCAGCCGGATACCACACGGCGTACCTATTTAAGGAATTGTAAATTCAAATTTTGTTTTCTTCACAGAGTCAAAACCTGAACTAGTATATTGGTTCTCGGAACAAACGCTGCAACCAGGGCCAAGTGTTTCACTAAAGTGCGTCGCTATGGGACATCCTCCACCACAGTTTACATGGCTCTTGGATGGATTTCCTATCCCCTCTAATTCAAGGTATACGGCCTTCATACTGTTTTATTTTAATTTATTAGTTAATAAAATAATTAGTACTGGGGTGACCGGTAAAAGGTATTTTTTTATACACCGATCACAAAGATGAAACTTGAAAAAAAAAGAAGAAAATAATTGGGCAGGTGGGATTTCGATCCGGGGTATTTTCAATTCTTTAGTCCGCCTGTTATCAACTGGGCTATTACAACCTCAATAAAAGATAAAATATCATTTGCATTTTATTCTACATTTCAGCATTTTTCCAGTGCCTGAAAACAGGGATAAAAAGACATTTTTTAATTATTATCTTGCTAAATCGAAGATTACTTCATACAAGATTAACTCATTTAAATATTAAAGATATAAGGCAATAACTAAGCAGAGTACCGCAGCAATTAAAGATCTGAGTATAATAAAAAATAATAAATTAATAAACGTTATTTAAACAGGTTCGTGGTAGGCCAGCACGTTACTCTCCAAGACGACGTTGTCAGCCATCTTAACATCAGCCGGGTGACAGAACAAGATGGCGGCGAATACGCGTGTGTTGCAAGCAACTCTGCTGGTAAAGCAGTGCACGCAGCAAGAGTCAATGTTTACGGACTTCCGTTCATAAGAGAAATGCCTAAAGTTACTGCTGTAGCAGGCAGTGATTTGAACATAAAATGTCCAGTTGCTGGGTATCCTATTGACTCCATTACTTGGGAAAGAGGTAAGATACAGTTTTACTAACATTTTTGTCATGGATTCCGTAGATTATGGTTTTATGATAGCTGACTTATGAATTAATAGATATCAATTTTAAAACACGAACAGCATTTTAATTATACTTAATTCGAGCACAATAAATAGCATACAGAACCATAGTTAATATTGTCTTAATATTTTTTGATTACATTTTGAAAATAATATAGTATTAAAGCTCGCAGAGCCAAGCTCGGTCATCCGGATATTAGTTATTTGAATGATTTAACATTTTGTACTTTATTTATATCGTTACGTTATTTGTATATACTAGAAAAATCTAGTATATACATAAATGTTACAATTATTTTCTTTAATAAAAACACTTCCTAGAAGCAAAATATTATGTTCTATATTGATAAAAAAAGAGTGACAGCCGAGTTTCTTGCTGGTTCTTCTCGGTAAGAGCACCTTTTCGAACCAGTGGTAGCTTCATTGTAATTTGACGATTCGAAAGTGCTTGTAAAGGCCAATTTGAATAAAGAATTATTTGAATTTGAATTTGATAGAAGTATAAGTTTAAGTTCTAATTCTATTAGTATACGTGATTCGTTATTAGTATATTAGTAAATGTGATTTCTGGCTCGAGTTTAAAAATGTCATATATCATACAGCTCAACCATGCATAGGATAAACATAAAACAAGATAAAATTTTGTCAATTCTAAGGAGAAAATTGAGATATATAAATACATTTCTGATTTAACGGAGCATTTGTGAAGATACTTAAGTGAAAGAGTATCGAAATAAACTCGAGGGAGAGTAGCTTTCTCATAGCAACAGGTCGTTATGGAAAATGGGGCAAGCAAGCGAAGGCGGATGGTGAAAATATACAAAGAATGACTTGAAAGCCTCCGTGACGTCAGCGCTCTGAAGGATTGTTGACATTTTCCAGAAATGCGACGATCTTATTGTGACCTCACAACGTCGTTTTAATTCCATACGCATATTCATATTAACATTTCTTTCACAATAAATGACATATATTAATTTAATAAATATATATGCTATATAACTAAGTACATTACTAAACGATAAAGACCCGTAATTATAAATTAAAAACGTTGATTTGTAAAATTTGCCCGTAGCCCTTATCCCAGTCTAAGTGGGGTCGGCATAACATGTTGTCGCATGATTTGGCTACGTATTTCACGACTGGCCGCTTGCCTGACGTCAATTTACCTTAGTCGTATTTTACAAAACGTCGGTAAAGGAGAGGATAGTATATACTACTCAACCGGATACCACACGGTGGGTCAACTTACCTTAGTCGCCTTTTAAGACACTTCGGTAAGTAATGAGGATGGTCTTTTCTACTCATCCGGATACCACACGGCATTCTAAATTAAAAAATCACGAAGGAGAAAGCACCATTAGTACGTGATACAATCTTGTTTATACAAATAAAATAGTGATTTTTAGATTGTATCACTCTGTGCACAATTTGATTGCAAGATTGTATCACATTGATTCACTCTGTGTCTTGAGTTAGTTATATCCCATACAAGTATTATATATTATTATGAAAGTTTATTCCTTCAGATTCTCATATTTTAAAAGTCAATGAATATTATTATTTGCAACCGGAGTAAAACATACAGAAAGAAGTTCGTGAAAAAAATTCATTTATTAGTTGCAAATTTAATATAGAAAATTTCGACACAAAGTAAAATATTAAATTCAGATAAAATTTCCACCAACGGTTGGTTATGAAAGTTTTGTTGAAATAAAACGCGCCCTCTCGCAACTTTTTTAGATACTAAGTTGTATTTATCTTTTAATATTAAAACGGGGAAAGCGTTCCAACAAAATTCTCAAATTATTAAAATTTAAATCGCAGTTCACTCTCCAACACTTATTTGTTTATTAATAGGTAGGTAGGAAGGTAACGCCGTGTGGTATCCGGCTGAATAGAGTACCACCCTCATTTCTTACTGAGGTGTCGTAAAAGGCGACTAAGGTAAGTCGACCCGCTGTGTGGTATCCGGCTGAGTAGAATAGACCACCCTCATTTTTTACCGAGGTGTCGTAAAAGGCGACTAAGGTAAGTTGACCCACCGTGTGGTATCCAGTTTAGTAGAATAGACCACCCTCATTTCTTACCGAGGTGTCGTAAAATACGACTGAGGTAAGTTGACGTCAGGTCGTAAAAACGCAGATAAATCATGTGACAGCATGTTTATAACATGTTGTGCCGTGCATGTTTATAACTTAGAGTGGGATAAGGGCAGGAGGATGATTAGTTAGGTAGGAAGGTATATTTAATTACTCTTTATAATATGTTTTGCTGTGACAATTCTGTCACTAAAAAGAAGTTTTTGTAAACTGACTATAACTGAGGATATTCATAAATAAACTTGTTACGATTTCATATGAATATTTAGTCAAGTTCGTAAAATTTAATGATGTTTTGTAGAATATACTTTTAAATTTTGCCCGCGACTCCATGGGCTTTCGTACTGATAAAGTAGCTTATATTTTAACGTCACAAATAGTAAAAGTAAATGATTTTTACAGTCCTAGTAAATTTTTCTGTTGAACCCTATGGTATTGAAATCAGCCTATTAGCAACCCATTAGCCTACATACTATCTTCTGCCCCAAAACTTCGTCTGCATGGATTTAATTATTGAAATAAATAACAAATCAAGTCTCTTCAACTATTTAAATACCACAATCACATCAATTCATTTTTCCGTTTGTACATGATCGAAAGAGCAGCGAAGAACCACAATTTCACACTATATTAATATTATTAGTAAGAATTGTTATGTTGTTAAAAATTTATATGTGAAATAATTAAACACGGTCGTCCGTATCTAAAATAAGTAACTTATTGTGTCATAGGTGAGGAAACTGGTATATAGATAAAATTTTAAATACATACTTAGATATATATATACGCCCAGAATCGAAGAACCAACAAATTGTATTTTAGAAAATGCAAAAAATTTGCCGTCGGAGGGAATCGAATACGCGACCCGCGGAGCTGAGACAGGATCACTGATACTTACACCAATGGGCCAGTCATACGTTAAGCGTACATAATACATTGTGCATATGTTTTAAACTATGATCTTTTGACTGGTCCTTTGGGGCAGCGGGTAGTGAACCTGCCTTCAGCACCGCGGGTCGCGGTTTCAATTCCCACCGAGGGCCAACATTTTTTATGAAAAGGATTTGTTGGTTCTTCGAGCCTGGGTGTATATTTGTATTTAAGTATGTATTTAAAAATTATATATGTATATATTCACCAGTTGTCTCTCACCCATAACACAAGTATTAAATTACTTTGGGGACGGACGACCGTGCGCGTAAGTGACCCATATATTTATATATTTATTTTTACTGTGATAAATTGCTTCCAAGCTGAAAAAGATTCCACTCTCGACTTAATTTTAAGCTGCCAGCATCTAGGATCTCCTTATGAGAATTAAATAGTTCTCTGACGAATATAATAAAGCCGTTTAAAGGCTTAATGAGATCTACATGAAAAGATAAGATCGTTGTTGACAAGGGTCGCAAAGGAAACGGAAAATTATGGAGGAGTGACCGACGAGTCTTAATTTGATCTTACTCGGTAACTCTATTAAGCGGCTTGAGAATTTTACGCTCCGTTATTTTCTTTATATCCCTTTGAGCTATAGACCTAGACTTATAAAGTAAACAGTTTTTTAAGAGTATGTTACAACAAAAAGTTTACGTTTGCTCTATACTGTGTTTATTTATCACACGTCAATTAAAATGGATATTAATACTCTAATCAAATCAAATCAAAATAATCTTTATTCAAATAAGCTCTTTCAAGAGAGGACCAAATGATTAATGAAGCTACAACTAGTTCGGAATGTTGCTCTTACCGAGAAGAACCAGAAAGAAACTCGACTGTTGCTAGAGCTCTTGTGTGGAAATAAGTGGACTTAATAAAAAATATTTCGAGTTCAATGTTCACATGTGTAAAAAACAGGTTTAATTACTTTTTTTGTTTCTAGTATATAAGTATATTTATTTATGCTAATTACTATATAAAGAAATGTAAAACTCATTTCTAATCACAAAAAGAAATGGAATTGTTGAGAAAATATATTTTCAGCTATTTTTCTTACCACACTTTTTGTCATAATAATATACGCATATTTTCAAGTCCAAATTGACTAAATTTTTTTGAGGAATTTAGGTACAGAAATGAATTAGTGAAAGTAGTTTATATTCTAATTTCACATACATGATATTCACATGGTTTTATCATCGAAACTATGCCAGGTTGGTTATTTTATTTCATTCTGTTCAGATGGTCAAACTCTGCCTTTAAACCGACGGCAAAAGGTGTTTCCCAATGGAACGCTGATCGTCGAGCAGACTCAGCGAGGCGAAGATGCTGGTACTTACACTTGCCAGGCTGCCAACCGACAGCGTCACGTTGCTCGAAGAGATGTTGAAGTACAAATACTAGGTATGTGACTGTTGTAGATAAATTGCACACCTGAAGTCCCGGCAGAAATTAAAACTTGAATATTATTGTTGTGCATTTTTGATATTTTGAAATGAAGAGCTATCTTAGCACGTGCAAATCTAGCAACGATTATAAACATTTTTTTTAAATAAAACTTATCTAGATCGATTTTTCTTCCCCAAAACCCCTACATGCTGAAATTCTGGAAACTCTTTGGAGCTGTTTCCGAGATTCTGAAAAAACAAATATATATACCAGATTAACTCATTAAAATATTAAAGATGCGGTCGCGGTAACGGTGGGGCGGAGGGTGCGAAGAATCACCGGGTTACGGTAGGCTGCCAACCAACGATCTATTTGGCAACGTATAATGGACGAACGTTACGGCTGGACCATCACCTCACCGAACTAGAGGTAGAATTAAGTCGTATAAACTGGAGTATTCTTGGGTTATCTGAAGTCCGAAGAGAGGGTGAGGATACGGTAACCCTAGATTCCGGTCACTTATTCTACTTCCGTGAAGGTGATAAGGTCTCCCATGGTGGTGTCGGTTTTCTGGTTCACAAGACTCTCATTAACAACGTTGTAGAAGTCAGTAGTGTGTCGACCCGGGTAGCGTACCTTGTACTTAAACTCACCGACAGGTACTCCCTGAAAGTGATACAGGTATATGCGCCGAACTCTGCACACTCTGACGACGAGGTCGAATCCATGTATGAGGACATATCTCAAGCTCTGCATGGCACTACGTCAGCCTTCTACAACGTTGTTATGGGAGACTTCAATGCTAAAGTGGGAGTACAAAGACGCGGAGAATCGAAAATCGGATTGCATGGATTAGGGCACAGGAATCAAAGGGGGCAAATGCTAGTCGATTTCCTCGAAATGCAAGGGCTCTTCTTAATGAACTCTTCCTTCAAGAAGAAGCCTCAGAGACGTTGGACTTGGCAAAGCCCCGATACTTTGACAAAGAACGAGATAGACTTCATTATGGCGGATAGGAGGCACATACTGTGCCTCCTATCCGCCATAATGTCTCTGTGGTCAACAGGTTTAATACCGGTAGTGATCACCGACTCGTACGAGGCACTTTGAATATGTGTTTCAAAGCTGAAAGGTGCCGTATGATGAAGCCTACTCTCCGACCTACGCTGGCCCAAATAGACTGTACGTCCGAGCAGTTTCGATTTGAACTCCAGAATCGATTCGACTGTCTGGAAACCACTAGTAATGTGAACGAGATAACCGACAACGTGGTGAAGACGGTATGTGCACTGGGTCGAAGGCACTTTCCGCCGACGAGTCGAAGCAAGCAGTCCAAACTTTCACCCGAAACCCTGGATCTGATGAGACAGAGACGTGAAATGCCGTCCGCTCAAGTTGCTTCGCCAGAACAGAGAGCTCTTTCTAAGAGGATACGAAAACTTGTACGCAGAGACCTCCGCAGCTCAAATACACGGGCTATCGAAGCCCTTATTGAGCGGAATAGGGGTCGAAAGTATTTCAATAACCCTTAGGAAGAAGTCATCTATCGAAGCTTAAAGCAGAGGACGGCAGGACAGTTGTCTGTCGCTCTGAGATCCAGAACGAGGTCGAGAAATATTACGGATTGCTTTACTCGTCGAGTGCACATAAGCCTAGTACCCGCGATACCAAGGATCCACGAGCACCACTGTCGCGCCATTATACAGAAGACATTCCGGACATTGAGAGTGGTGAGATTAGTTTGGCACTCGAGCAACTTAAAAACGGAAGAGCCCCCGGTGACGATGGGATTACGGTTGAGCTGCTAAAGGCTTCTGGACGTCCTGTCCTCAAAGCCTTGGCAGAGCTCTTTAATACCGTTATCCATACAGGCACTACACCGAAAGCGTGGTCTAGGAGCGTGGTTGTCTTGTTTTTCAAAAAGGGTGATAAAACACGTTTGAAAAACTATAGACCAATCTCGCTCCTGAGCCACGTCTACAAGTTATTCTCGAGAGTCATAACGAATCGTCTTGCCGCCAGACTTGACGAATTCCAGCCACCGGAGCAGGCCGGGTTTCGAAAAGGCTATAGCACCGTAGACCACATCCATACTGTTCGGCAGATTATACAGAAGACCCAAGAGTATAACCAGCCGCTGTGTATGGCATTTGTGGACTACGAGAAAGCCTTCGACTTCATTGAGACCTGGGCTGTTCTGGAATCTCTGCAGCGATGTCATATCGACTGGCGATATATCGAGGTGTTGAGATGTATCTACAATACGGCAACAATGACCGTTCAAATCCAGGACCAGCGAACCAGACCTATTCACCTTCAGCGCGGGGTGAGGCAGGGAGATGTAATATCTCCGAAACTGTTCACCAACGCGCTGGAGGACGTCTTCAAAACCCTGGACTGGACTGAACGAGGCGTCAATATTAATGGAGAATACATCTCACACCTTCGTTTCGCGGATGACATCGTCATCTTCGCAGAGACGCTGGAAGACTTACGCGAAATGTTGAATGGCTTAAGTGATGCCTCCAAGCGAGTTGGTCTTGGCATAAACTTGGACAAGACCAAGGTCATGTTCAATGATCTTGTCGTGTCAAGACCAATATCAGTGAATGGAACTCTTCTCGAGGTTGTGCAGGATTACGTCTACCTAGGCCAGACTATCCAACTCGGCCGCCCCAACTTCGAGAGAGAGGCTGAAAGGAGAATTCACTTGGGCTGGGCAGCATTTGGCAAACTTCGTCAAGTCTTCACGTCCGAGATTCCGCAATGCCTGAAGACCAAAGTCTTCGACCAATGCGTCCTACCTGTGTTAACGTACGGCGCCGAGACGTGGACACTGACGGCGGGACTAGTCCACAAGTTCAAAGTCGCTCAGCGTGCCATGGAGCGAGCTATGCTCGGAGTGTCTCTCAAGGATAAAATCAGGAATGAGATTATCCGAGAGAGAACCAGAGTAACCGACATAGCTAGCAGAATATGCAAGCTGAAGTGGCAGTGGGCCGGTCACGTCTGTCGCAGGACTGATGGCCGTTGGAGCAAAAGAGTCCTGGAGTGGAGACCGCGTCTTGGCAAACGCAGTGTAGGGCGCCCACCGTCTCGCTAGACCGACGATATCCGGAAGGTTGTTGGGGCCAGGTGGATGCGCATTGCGGAGAATCGGGATGTCTGGCGCAGACATGGGGAGGCCTATGTCCAGCAGTGGACTGCGAAAGGCTGATGGATGGATGGATGGATGGTCTACTCTCCTTCTATCTTACGAATTTTCGATCAACCATCCAAACGCCGCTAAAGAAATTTTCATTTCAATAAATAAACTTTAACCTGTCAATGACTTATATTGCGGTCATGTTTATAGATGACCTGAAAATCGTATAACGATACACGGGTTTAATATGGTAGCTTTGTGTAGACTAATTTTATTCTTTCTTCACGCGGTTTTTATAGAGAAAACTCACAAATAGGTGCTGAAGGAGGTCTTTACTGTCTATAAAAAATCAATAATATAATTTTTAAAGACCGGCCGGCTTTATGTATAACGCGTGTTCAATGTGTATGAGACTTTAATGAATTTATTATAAAATCATATGTGTTTATTTCATCATTCGCAATTTCTCATGAATTTTTCGTAAAGGACATCCTGATGAAATATAATATAACCAGAAAATTTATTTTCTAAGTAATATAGTAACAGGTCGTTTTTGTTAAATAATATTTAACTTTGGGATAAAGATATAAGTATGACCGGCTTCTATGCATTATATATGAATACCACTCACGATAGTTTAATAAATAATGTCATAGATATCAATAATGTTGGAAACGCAGCGCCAAAATAAAACTTTCTATCACTCTTTTGATGTACGTTATGTAAGTGAATAAAGTTTTCTGGCAATATGCCCGTACAGTAATGAATATAATTTGATATACAACCACGAAATGAAATATTAAAATTGACTATTATAGTGGGGTAGATCTTATTTCAATATTTAGTGTATAATATAAGTAATAGCCTCTAGCCATGTGGTATCCGGCTAAGTAGAATAGTACCACCCTCATTTCTTACCAAGGTGTCGTAAAAGGCGACTAAGGTAAGTCGACCCGCCGTGTGGTATCCGGCTGAGTAGAATAGACCAACCTCATTTCTTACCGAGGTGTCGTAAAATACGACTAAGATAAGTTGGCGTCAGGCAGGCGGCCGGTCGTAAAAACGCAGCCAAATCATGTTACAGCATGTTTATAACATGTTGTGCCGATCCCACTTAGAGTGGGATAAGGGCAGGAGGATATATATAAAAGTAATAGTCTCGCGTAGCTTTGTATTCATAGTACTCGTAAACAGTGATTTCATGATTGATTGTAGTTTTATAGTTGCTTATTTTTATAATTTTCTTAATTTTTTTTTATAATGTGTTCTATTTTTGAAGCCATAGGAATGTCACAATAAACAATCAGAGGAAAAATAAAACTCGTATACTTATCTTTGTCTAATCACACATAAAAAAGAGAGACAGATATAGCCTCATTTGCTTTTTCTTTACTTCTCTTTATCGTAATAGAGCACATTTTAGAATGGCTGTCCTATTCGTATAATAACTCTATGAACTTTATAATGTTGTATTAAAATTTGATTTTCTTATTATATTTTTGATATTACTTAATTATCAAAACATACATAAAAAATAACGTAAAAAAAACTTTAAAACATCATTACCGTATTTTATAAATCATTAAATTCTAAGCCGTAAATCTTGCTAATTAATTCGCATTGAAAAACTTTTGATTAAACCACGTACCAACATTCTTGCCTCGTTTCTTTTTTACGATTAATTAGTGCAAAATCCTCGGCTCACGTTTAAGAATTCTTAAGTAAGTCCGGTACCGCGTGAGGCTTATTTCCTTTATTTTTATTTTATTGACCTATTAACCGGAAAACTTTTAAAGCTTCGTAGATGCCAAGGGAACAGTAAACTCACTAAATCTTATGCTGACCTAATACGTACCCATTTAATCCTGTTACTTTATCGCACATTTTTAGATAATTTTTAGTTCGTATTTCAAGATTATTATTTCAATCAAGTTATTATTTAATCGAGGATTTGATAAAATAATCCGGCCGAGGAGGTCTACTGATTTAAAAGCTAAGACAAATTTAAAGTTGTATGAAAATTATAAATAATTTTTATTATTCTTTTTATTTATTTTTATATTACCCGTATTTCTATTGTCCTTCTCTTTTTGATACTCAAAGAGACTGACTAGAAGAGATTTTTAGATTCACGTTTAGAGATAAGTTCGCCTTTGTACAAGTGCTATTTTCCTTTTTTTTCTCTTTTCTAACAATATGTATGTTCAGTAAAGAAAGTAAATTGAACACTTGAAGTAAATAAGGCACTAAGTACCTAAAAATTAAAATTCGAACTAAGTATGCAATTTGGTTCTAAAAGGCTTTAATTTGGTTTTAAAAGGCTTTTAGAACCAAATTGTTCGAATTTTAATTTTTAGGTACTTAGTGCCTTATTTACTTCAAGTGTTCAATTAATTAATAAGAAATATCTTTATTGTTATCCCTATTCAAAAATATACATCAAAACTAACTCTGTGTGGAAAATGTCAGGCTAAATTCTTTTTGCAGTACAACCGAAGATATTGCCTATTCAGCCTCTGACGAATTTACTAAGGGAGGGTATGAGAGCAGCTATTTCCTGTCAGATATTGGAGGGCGATTTGCCGATCGCATTTCGATGGGAGAAAAATGGACAACCGGTGACATCATCGCCGTACGCTCCGAGCGGGATAATAACTAGGAGAATGGACGAGTACAGTGCGTCGCTAGTGATTGAACACATAACGTCGTTACACAGTGGAAATTATACGTGCATCGCTTCAAACGTTGCAGGATCTGAAAGATTTACTGTACCTCTCACAGTTAATGGTAAGAGTTTCTTATTTAATCAAACAGATATACATAACTTAGCCATACCTCTGCGTACTTGGGTTTAAAGATGATAAGACGCCGTAGTTTTTTATGAAAATAATTTATAATAACTGTAGTGTATGCGGGTTGAGACGTGTGTGTAATACATACATGAACATAGTCATACTAACTCACACTAGTACAAAGGAACATACACGGTCTCAGGATGCACCACGACAGAAACACGAGAGCCCTTAGTGAGTGGTCGTGAAGTGACATGTTGTTACTTGTTAGTGCGTGTTTGAGCCTGTGCTATATTCATACAAAATTAGTTTATAAACAGTACAGTAACCTAATGAAAATTTTTCAAGCAATCAAGCATTTTTTGAAAGTTAAGGATCAATTCTATTAATAAAGCTTCCAGTGTTTCGGAATGTAGCTCTTACCGAGAAGATCCAGCAAGAAACTCGGCGGTTAATCTTTTAAACATTTTGAATTTACATAATCAATCTGTGTCTAAGTCTTATACAAACGTGGAAGCATTTTCATTCGTAAGATTTACAAAATTATGTTTACAAAACTATAAAACCAGGTTTTTACGATGATTGGATAACTCTTTAACAAAAGTTATTCCAAGTTAGTTTACTAAACCTTTGTTCATAGTGCCTCCCAGATGGCGTCTAGAACCCAATGATGTTGCGGTCGCCGCTGGTCAAGATGTAACACTTCAATGTCAAGCAGACGGCTACCCTAAACCAAACATCACTTGGAAGAAAGCTGTTGGTAAGTTGACCAAAATGTCGAACGTGTACCATGCGCGCCTTTAGCAGGCTGTAGAAATCCACTTTTAATCATTATTACAATTAAGAGAGTACCAACATACTCGGTCCTCTGCATTACTCATTCTACTCTACACTTAGATATTTACGATCTATAATATAGAACTTTTCGACCCAAGTGGCCATTGGTGCTATGACAAACAAGCCTTGAATATTGCTGAGAGTTAAGGCTATGTCAGTAAGACCTTGATTCCCTTCTCAATTTTTTCATTTTTTATGGAGAAATTCATCATATATCGTAATTTTGTACATCACACCGGTGTTTGTCTCTGTATCACACATGTTAATTTGAACGTTTAAAAACGTTTTCGACGAAAAAAACTAATAACAAAAATAATAAATTTACATATTATCTTTAATATTTAAATATGTTACATAATCTTGTATAATATTCTGAATTTCGGAAAAGGCTCCAACGATTTTCATGAAACGTAGTATGTAGAGGGTTTCGGGGGCAATAAAAATCAATCTAGCTAGGTTTTATTTAATTAATAATTTGTTGTATCCCTGGTTTCGGACACTCGAAATGTTAATCGAGCTTTATTTGTAAAGTTGTAACAGCTCAGCGGTCAACGGGCTTACTTAAAGAGTCATAATACCCGGTATCAAGCCCAAGTTATCAATAGCCCTTTTTTCTTTGTTATTATTTAATTTATTGTATAATTTAATAATAAATGGAGTGTAATACTCGTGTAATTAACTTAATGTCTTATTGTAACATCGCAGGTAATACGCCTGGTGAATACAAGGACTTTATGTTTGAAGGCAGTTCTAGAGTATTAGAGAACGGATCTTTAATATTCGAAAGAGTGGCTAAAGACAGCGAAGGTCATTACTTATGCGAGGCGAGAAACGACATAGGGGCGGGACTCAGCAAACTCATTTTTTTGAAAGTCAACGGTAAGTAACTTCGTGTTGATTAATACTCCTACTACCAAACTCTCGGGGCTTTGTTCTGTGTTTATAATATTTTTGTTTAGCATACTTTTTTATTATATGAGTTGAAACGTAAACAGAAGTGACCTAAGTCGAACCATAGTGTTCTGACATAACTATACTTATTATAAAACTAAGTTCCCAAAAGTTGTATGTATGTAATTGATTTTCTCAGAATCTGCCGAAAGGATTTTTATACAGTTTTAATTAAAAAATAGTGCAATTCTTGAAGAAGGTTTAAATCAATAGTACATCCGGAATGACTGAACCGATTTTGACGGGACTTTCACTGAAACATAGATGAGGTTGTGGAGCAATATATACTACTTTTACTGTAGAATTGCACCCGAGTCGGGATTTAAGCGTGAAAAACTTTGGGAGAACATTTCGCACGTAGAAGCCACGGGCACAAGTAGTTAATTATAAAAATTTTAAATTATTATCTAATTCATTGCATTATAACTTGAAAGTCCGAGGTTATGGTTGACATGGAAAAAATAGAACTAATGAAACTTGAGCAAAAAGATCTTAAAGTCACTTCCGTCTTTGGTACGAGAGTACAAAATAAACCTTCATATCCCCATAACCAAAAGATTCAAATATAACTATCCTGCATAAAAATTTATCTGCTCTAGCCTACGCTTCTGCATAATAAATAACATTCTACGTGCAACAAAGCATCTTCAATTATATATGTAAGGAAACGGGGTTGAGTAGAAAACTTCGTAAAGGACAGGCGCATTACATCGTTTACTTATTGGAAAAAGAGACAGTTGGCTTTCACCAGAATAAGTCTGCACATATGTTTGTATTCCACGAAATTGGCTTTGCGGAACAAATACATCGTCATCCATTACAGGGTTATTCGTTTAATTAACAAAACCTTTGTCAGTGTTGGCATACATTTGTGTCTATTTGAAATATGCACAAAACCGGTTTAGGTCATACATTTGCAAATTTATAACACATGACTTGAAATTAAATGTAAAAAATATTTACTTAAGGAATTCAGTTTATTAAATATAGACAACTTGAATATAGCTTGGTCCGTAGTAAAGTATGGTCTCCGATTTACAAAGTCCTTATCGATATAATCGTGTTTACAAGAGGCTAGTTCCAAGTATTTAGAGTCGTAAAGACAAACTTAAAAATTTAAAAATGAAGTCACTTGTTATGTGAAGATCTATACTAGACATGAAATTTATTCATTAAATTTTCAATGGAAAAATAGATAATAATCAACTATTATATATTTAATATTAATGTAGCTCGAAAACCTCCTCGCATTCCATGTCCGTTCTTAGAGACAAAGTTTTCTAGAACCAAACTGGAATATCGCGAATTTCGGGCTTATATAATAGCTGTACAATGGACACATTATCCCCGGATAATTTCTGCGATGGGCTTTCGTCATTTTTGAAATATATACCAAAATTTTAACTTCAGAGAATATTTGAGCATTAATTTTTTTTATATTTTCATTATTCTCTTGTGTTTATTTTTAGGTTTTTAATTGTAACATTGTAACTAAGAATGATGTGATCTTCTATAATTGGTACTACATTAATAATTTGAGACTATAGGATATTTTTGGCTTTGTTGGCTTATATATTATGTAATGCTGTTGGAGATCCGAATAAATAAATAAATAAACTCTAATCGAGCGAGTGCATTTCAATGATATAACCGTCAACCGGCGTACCGTGTAACTATACATACTCTTATTATAAAACAGTCTCCAAAAGCCGTCTATCTATATATCATCAATTTTCTCAAAATTTACTCAACAGATTTTGTTACGGTTTTTACTATATGATAGCGCAATTCACAAGGAAGATTTAGGATAATAGTGCAGTCTCAGATAACCCGATTTTGATGGAACTTTTATGGAAAGATAGACGATATTGTGTAAATCCCAAATCCCACGCGAATTCTAGGCTAAACAATAGCCTATATGATCCACTCCACAATTCCTCAATCTTCCAAAGAAGGTCCCATGAAAATCGATTTAGCCGCTCCGAATAATTATTGGTATTTAAGCACTCTAAGGTTATGCAATAATGGTATAGGTAACAAAAGGTAAAGTATCTGTAGCTTCGTCAAGCAGCTACTATTACTATTAACTTAAACTTCCCCCAAAAAACTTTTGGTAAAGCCGTACAATCTGTCCAGTAGATTTTGAGAATATCAATCACATACAATCAAACAGTTTTGTCAGGCGATAGGGGATTTCGTTTTATAATTGGTAAAAATATAAAAACATTAAGAATATTTATTTGAATTTATTTTCTAGAAATATTTATTCAAAGTAATAATTATTATTCTCAAGACCGCAGGGAAACAAGGGTTCGGTTTATGCAAAACTAACAAGTCTGCGGGAGCTACGGAATTCGCAAAGAGTTTCTCGCTCAAATCGGGTACGGTCACGTTCCGGCCAGTTTGTAAACATTTAAGTTTGTAAAGCTTCGGATCGGAACCGCATTCTGCCAATTTTGTTTTAGCTTACTAGTTATATTCTATTGTATACCGATTGCGAACTTATAGAAAGTATTATCGTTAATATTTAAATAAGTTAACCCTCATTTCTTACCGAGATGTACTACACCTAGTCTACTAGACACAACTATAGTCTAAATACTATAATATCTAATATAGAATTTTACTTTTAGGGACAAATTATTAATAAAGTATATCAAGGTTTCATTTTTAACTAAGGTAAGTCGAACCGCCGTGAGGTATACGGCTGAGTAGAATAGACCACCCTCATTTCTTACCGAGGTGTCGTAAAAGGCAATTAAGGCAAGTAGACCCAGCGTGTGGTATCCGGTAAAGTAGAATAGACCACCCTCTTTCTTACCGAGTTGTCGTAAAATACGACTAAGGTAAGTTGACGTAAGGCAGGTGGCCGGTCGTAAAATACATAGCTAAATCATGTGACATGTTTATGACATGTTGTGCCGACCCCACTTAGAGTGGGATAAGGGCAGGAGGTTGGTGATATAAAAAGTTATTTTTGCTGGCATTTGTAAAGTTGTAATAGCTTAGGGTGGAATAGGTGGATTATAGAAGTGAAAATACTTCGGATCAAGTCCGATTTATGACCAGCTGTTTATGTCTTTTTTTTATTGCCTTTATTCTATTCACAGCTCCGGCTAGGTTTCCTATGAAAAGTAAAACAGTTCAAGTGACAGCTGGAGAAGCGGCGCACTTACAATGTGCAGCATCCGGCGACGCACCTCTCGAAGTTAGCTGGCGAAGTCCACACCACCACACAATCGCACATCATTTGGACCAAAGGTATGCACTAAAAGGAAGAACAGCTCAAAATTAGTGCTGCTTAAAATTAAAGATTACGCGACTTAAAACGGATTATAGTAGCCGCGTATATACTCGCAGGATTTTACTTAGAAGAATCCTTAATGGTTTATAGAAGCATGCGTTACTTTGCGGAACTCCATAGTATAAAAGTTACAATAAAATTATTTTGTTTTAATCCGCGTTTGTTAAGAGAATAAATACATGCAATGCTAAGTGTATGAAGCGGGCAACAATCACATACCACATACATGCAGGACAAGCCGCCACACGTTATCGTCGGCGGCGTCTAGTGATATGTAGGAAAATAATTTTATTGTAACTTCAATCCTTGAAGACTCATCAAATATTGACAGTTGATTTCTATTGATAGGGACAACGTAATACGAATTATTTCTAAAAAGCACAACTTAATAGTTTTATTGACTGTTTGATTGATTTTAGGTACACAATCCGTGAACAAGTGCTGGACGACGGTTTGGTCTCAGAGCTAAGTATATTGCAGACGTATCGGCAAGATACAGGAGCTTTAACATGTCGTGCGTCAAACGCGTATGGCCAAGACGAAATGCTTATTCACCTCGTCGTACAAGAGGTTTGTAATTTATACTAAATCACTGAAGCCTTAATTGGGTTAATTTTTATCATTCGTATTTGAATTATTTACAATATCATATTTATTATTTATAATATCATTTATAATAGGAATAGTTGCATAATGTGCCCATGGTGGTATATGCCAGTAATCAACACGGTTTGCATGCGGGTCGGTGATCGCAGTTCTGACTGTATTCCACCGTCAGCGCTCTTGCCCGCTGTCGGTCTGTAGCATTTAGGTCAGCAATATATTTGTTATACCGCCATTAGGCGGTCGTCAGAGCGTCATCGGTTCATATGCAAGGTGTACCGCGAGCAGGGAGGTTGACAATTGATCAAACTGATTGGGACTAGATTCCCATTTACACCCTACTCCACGAGGTGGACCTACTAGGGGAGCCGTTTAACTCCAGGCGAAGAGATCGTGTAGATGGAGAGATAGCGAGAGCGATAGAGAAAGAGATAGAGAGAGAGGAACAGTTACGTTACCATATCTCTTACTTACTTAAACCCTAAAGCTGTGATTTGTTTGGCCGTTGCTTCTTTATATTAATCCGTTCAAACTAAGAACTGATAATATATTCAAGTTGATGTAAACAGATTACAATCGCCGATAACGGCAAATCCGATCTCAGACAAAGTGTCAATAAGCAGCTTAGAATTTACCTGAGATCCATCTAAGAAGCTGCTTGTATTATAACCAGCGTATAATTCAAAACCAGTTGTTACATAGATATTCAAAAAAAAACCTAATTACCTACGTACTTCTTATTAGTAGATATATTTTTAAGAAATTGCAAAAGTTATCAATTATCAATGAAAATTTGAGCATTTACTTTATTCCTCAGGTACCAGAAATGCCCAAGAATATACGAATAATAGACCAGCAATCACGGTCTATACAAATATCGTGGACACAACCGTATGCGGGAAATAGTCCAATCATCAATTACATAGTCCAATATAAGGAAGCCCCAGGTAAGATATTGTCTTGAACTACGAAAACTAAGGTAGCCAGCCTAAAATAAATTCCAATGATTAACAATAGATTATTACAGAAGCAATGTCAATGTCTTAGAATATTACGTACAAATAGTATTATTCTGCAAAGAACAACTTTTACCTTATTATAAAATAATATTGAGTGTATTCTTTTTTCCTTAATGTTCTTTCATTATTATATCCAAGCATCTCATTGCATCATCAATATAAGTACAGATTATAATCATTTCTTTTCCGCATATTTTCGCAAATACTGGGTTGCTAATACTTTCTGGTAACTGGCTGGATAAGCAATGTTTTGATCTTTTTTTTCACAATTATTTTATCATTTACCATGTTTAAATTCTCATCGACTTCACGAAACTTATTCCGTCTGTCTGATATAATCTTACACAAAGAAACACACGCTTACTTGATATAATGATAAAATCATTGTATAAAGCTAAAAATGACTGTTCCTAAAGTATATTGCTGAATATTGAATTATATTGAACAGAACCTAAGTATCTTGGATCCATATCATATTCTCATATGATTAAACTTATTTAGAACCATGGCCGACAACACCCCAAAAAGTGATTGTACCAGGCAGCGTTACGTCAGCCAGCGTGCAAAACCTGCAACCCGCCACCTCTTATCATTTGCGGATCATTGCTGAAAATCGTCTCGGGCAAAGTGAGCCTAGCCAACTAGTACAAGTTACGACTACGGAAGAAGGTAATCAAAAAGAAATTATTACCACAAAAAATCTGTAATAAGCGAACAGTAATGAATCATGAACATTATGATAATAATATTCTTATTAGTAAGTATTATTTTAATTAATTAGTTTAAGCCATTTTATACCATCGTGGCAATCATGTATTGTTTACCATAAAGTAAGTATATTACTGCACGTAAGTATTTTACTAGATACTAAACTCACCTTGTGTGTTTTTTCGTTGGTTTTATTACATAATTACATATTATTTAAATAATCTGATTGATACCTTGTAAGCCTATTGATTCTTTTCTTTCTCTTTTGATATCATTCTTATATCCCTTATTTCCCTTTACAGTCCCCAGTGGTCCACCGTTAGAAGTACGCGTGGAAGCCAAAAGTTCAACAGAATTAACAGTTAGTTGGGATCCTCCACAACGAGATTTATGGAATGGCAACATACTTGGATATTATGTGGGGTTTCAAGAAGTAAGTCGAATTCTTATCTAGCTCTATAAACCTTAATCGGATGCTTTGACTAACCAATAAAATTTAATGAGACTTCTTTTGAATAATTTACCACATTGGTTTTATGTTAAATCTATGGATTAATACAAATAAATATAGAACCGCATGAATGAACCGCACGAACGAGCTGATGAATAAGGTCCCCAGACTCAAAACTAGACGCGTTGACATGATAGAACAAAACGAGAGTATAGCCGGTTCATACCTTATAATTAAATTACCAAACAAATCGAAGTAGGCATTACATCCTGAAGTTGATAAAACAAAAATAGTTAATTATTTTTTCTACATTCCGCTATTAGATATAGTATATCCAATACTATAAGTAGTAGTTATTATTAGTTTATAGCTTATGTATGCAGGCATATTTTATGTAATCGCTGTTTATACAAAAATAATCTTAAAACAGTTGAAAAAAAAATTATGCACACAAATAGTTTTACTTAGCTTTATTTTCAGTTAAACAGTAACAGTACAGTCCTAAGCGCAAGTGGACCTGGTGGGGCATCGTATACAGTACGGACTGTCGAAGGTACAGGAGTGGCACGAGCTCGAACAACATTATCAGGTCTACAGAAACATGCAGCATATGCTATTGTAGTTCAAGCATATAACAGCCGAGGAGCGGGACCTGCTTCACCGCCTACCACTGCAACTACAATGGAAGATGGTAAGGGTTGAATAAATTTGATATATCTCTCATACTTGGCATCTTGTTCAGAAGTACCAGCTATGCAGGACCCAGTATCACTTTGACTATCTCTGATCTATTGCGATCACCGCTGCTTACAGTACGCTGTCAAATCAAGTGCCCTCCGAGAATTCTAAATTCATATTGGCAACTACATCTTTCACTTCCTTCCTAGAAATGAACATCGCTTATGAATCAATAAAGGGCAGTCAAACTTAGTATATGACTTTGGCATTGTACCATCATAATTCATATCAGTCATTGTTTTACTCCATATACCGTGGAATGTGAAAGAAATCATTGATAGATATTTCTCAGGACAATAAGAAAAAAAAAGTAATGATAGATACGTATGTGATGTTTTATTAATTTTCCAGTGCCAAGCCTGCCTCCAGGATCTTTACAATGTACAGCATTGAGCTCCCAATCAGTACGAGTGACGTGGGAACCACCGCCGATGCGAGGACGTAACGGCGTATTGCAAGGCTATAGAGTTACGTACGCCCCTGTCACGGATTGGTATGGTAAGGCAACTCAAATTTTTAAAAATTAAATTAACCACTGTAAACATTAAAATATGAATGCAGTTTTTAACACTGTGACTTGAATGCTTCAGAAGCATCTAAGGCTGTTGTTTTAACCAAAAAGAAAGGAGGTTTTAAGGAAAGGAAGGAAGGCAATCGTAATCAGACAAAATCTTAAGCAAACTTAATCAATCTGTCGTTTTAATGGCCTAAAGGTGTCCTAATCCCGTTTTAATACTTACAGGGAGTGAAGAAGCAGTAACAAAGCAAATATCAGGACTGCACACAACGTTATCAGGACTCCGTCGCTACACTAACTACTCCGTTACTGTTTGCGCGTTCACTGCTGCTGGTGATGGTGTGAGAGCAGCTCCGGTCTACTGCCATACTGAGGAAGATGGTACGATTCTTAACTAGATTTCTTAAAATAAATTGTTTTATGAATAAAGTGAATTCGCACAAACGTCAACGACCGATTTCTCTACGTTTCTGAGTTGGTACTTTCGAGTAATTGAATTGTATTAAAATAATCAATGTATCAGCGATTCTAAATAGTGGTCAAAAACGTCATAAGCAGCCTGTTTCTATCCCACTGCTGGGCAGAAGCCTCTTTTCTCCGTTTGGAGAGAAGGATTGAAGCTAGACCTACCACGCTGCTCCAATGTGGAATGGTAGGTTTTATATATCTCTAGAGAATCCTAGGGGATTCTCTAGAGATATGCAGGTTTCCTCACAATGTTTTCCTTCACCAAAAAGCGTGTGATAAATTGCAATTATCATTTAGACTCATAAGTTTTAATAGAAAAACTCATTGGTGTCTGCCCGGGTTTGAACCCATGATCGTCTCTAGAGATTCGCACGATCGCACCGTTGGGCTATCACAGCTTTCAAAAACGTCACAATCATGATGATTAACGAAATATCACAATTATGAATCATCATCATAAAATTATTCTAAGGTGTTTAATATTAAAGTATCTTCATTAATAGATTTCTTTTTTATTGATTTGCATTTAATAAAGCTTATCATTCTTTGTGTCCTTCTTCGGTTATCAAAAAGATATTTACATTTTTATTTCAGTACCTTCAGCACCGGCTGATATAAAAGCAGTAGTATCATCGAGAAATAAAATTTTGGTATCCTGGCTACCGCCCGCTTCTCCTAATGGTGTCCTGGTTGGATACACTCTTTATATGAGTGTAATTGAAGATGGAAGAGAGGTATATATGATTTTAATAAATAAATCGATAAAGCGAGTTACTTGAATTGCCTGTTTTTTTTAATTAATGTTGGTTGTAATAGCAAAATATTATTAAATATTATAAGCTACGATAGATTATATGAATCTGATAAGACCATAGAAAATATATTAATGACTCAAAAATTTAGACCAAAAACTGATTGACTAACTAACTGACTATTTCTGTGCGAGTATGTGATTTGGAGAAACATCTGTTCTGTTTTTTGTTTTTAAATTCACCTTTTTGCCAATCTTCTATGTCTATAAATTAGACAGTTTTAATAGCAAAATTTATTAGTACCCTACCCAATATTTCAACACGAAACCTCTTTGAAAGAGTTACATAGTCTCACCGTGTGCTGTGCTGCTATCACAGTGTGCGGGTTTTCTGTAGTACAAACAATAACATGGGTGTTATTCAATCAGGAAGGAACTCATAAACGGATGCTGTCTCCAAGTACATTATCCCATGATACGGCGAGGTCACCGCCACGCGCTACTCATCAATTCTGGGTGTCTGCTTCCACGCGACTTGGTGAAGGAGATGCAACAAGAGTTGTCACAGTGTTGCCCACAGATACCGGTAATTTTTTTTTTTTTTTGCTTATTACACATATACATAAACTTACACATATGGTCGTCGATCCCCAATGTAAGTACTTCATACTTGTGTTATGGGTGACAGATAACTGGTAAATATATACATAAAACAAATACACTACCAGACTTAAAGAACCAACAAAATGTTAATAGAAAGCTAGAGCTGATAGCAGGGTCACTGCCAACTGCGCCAACGGCCAGTCAAATCAATGACCTATACAAAACTAAATATAAATAACCGACCAAGGCAGGTTCCGTAGATTCCCCGGAACCCGGCCCCGCGTATAAGATATCCCGCAGATTACGAAAAAGCTCATTTACTTAATGAATCATTTATTTTATTTAGTTAATTAATTACATTAGCAGAACATAGCTTCTCGCAGTTGAATCCATTAAAGGATAATAGGCCATAAGCCATTTTCAAAAACTAAAATTGAAAAAATTAAGTCGCGGGTACTTTTAGATAACAATGTAGCTATAATTCAAGATCATGATCATCATCATCACATATCTATGATTAAAAATCACCGAAATGTTTTTGACAGATTCTAACATTTGACAGATTAAACATTGGATATTATAGCTCATTAACAAGTATTATTTCTTCAATTGATTATTATAATAAATACACTGTTTTCACGTTAAATGCACTGAACTGATTTTGATGAGCTTTAGTAAAGAAATGGACTTTAAAGAAGTCCTAGGCATAAAGTAATTGTTAAAAATAAGAAAAATCGGCTTATTATATAAATAAATGCCTGAATTTTGTTATTTATTAATTATGGAATGCAAATTAACATTATTTGATAGAATTTAATTATTTTATTATACAGTTATATACACATAGTACAGTTTATAGAGTAGTTTTACATTTCTTTTTTCTTCAATTTTAGTACCAGCTAGAATAACGTCATTTAGTCGAAGTATAGTAACACCTTGGAAAGAGAACATTTCTTTGGCGTGCAATAAGGTTGGTGTTCCCATACCGTCCACAACGTGGAGCATGAATGGTGCAATTTTGGAATCAACTTTAAGGAAAAATGTAACGATCGATGGAACTTTGATAATAAGGTAAGTATCTCAATAAACTGAAATATAATAAAATACAAGTTAATATCATATCGCTAAGCACTCTTACTGAGGACTAGCAAAAAACTCGATTGTTATTATTTTCAAAAAATAACTAAACAAGTTTATTTAGTATATGGCATAGATCTTTATAATTGAAATCTAAGCTTTTATTTATTATAATCTTGATTGGTATATTTGGTATAATTGGACTTATATTGAATACGTTTGAAAAAACTATTTTCGTGCTAAATGTACGGTTTACCATAGAGTTTATACTAGAATGAGCTAGCTATAGGCAGACGGGTAAGTAGATGATACACTATAATATTAGTTTAAGTGACATTTTCTAAACAAATAATAAGTGAGGGAAGATGAAATTCCTATCGTTATTTTAGTCTAACCACACATAAAAAGATCTTTATTTCCGATGGACACATTTAAGGCTATCTGATATAATAATTACACTAGGTATAGTAACTCTACGCCGCGTAGTATCCGGCTGAATAGAATAGTACCATCCTCTTTTGTTACCGAGGTGTCGTAAAGGCGACTAAGGTAAGTCGATCCGCCGTGTGGTATCCGGCTGAGTAGAATAGACCAACCTCATTTCTTACCGAGGTGTCGTAAAATACGACTAAGATAAGTTGACGTTAGGCATGCGGCCGGTCGTAAAATACGTAGCCAAATCATGTGACAGCATGTTTATAACATGTTGTGCCGACCCCACTTAGAGTGGGATAAGGGCAGGAAGATGATGACTAGTACAGTAACTCTATGTAGTAGTTTTAAAAAAAAAGGTATCATACACATAAATGTATCGACAAAATTTAACGATACTTCAAAGTATCTTGTTCTTTTCTTCATTGGGTTATTGTAATAACTCTATGAAGTTTACAGATATTTTTAGACTGTTAAAAGCTATTCTACCAATAAGATAAGAAGTAAATACTTCCCGTATTTACTCCATTCATTGTATACGAGGGCTCATGCGGCCCGTTTTCAATTCCTTTTTACATTCACAAGTCTTTTTATCCATATAGCATGACTCAGTACGCAGACAGTGGTAATTACACTTGTTTGGTTGAGAACGCCCACGGGCGTGACGAAGTGACATACGGCGTGGAAGTTAAGGTACCACCACAGCCACCGGTCTTAGCGGTAGTGGATTCATATGCCGATTCACTGCATCTGCAGTGGAGCGACCAAGGAGATGGCGGTAGTCCTATTTTAGGTATGCTAAATCATTATAATAGCGTATTAGATTTCTTTAAAGGACCTTCTTCTTCTTCTGTCCTTCTTCTAATGTCCATTGACTACAGGAGAAGATAACAGACTGCAATATCAATCAGATTATTCTGTTATGTAACTTTCAGGTTATGTAATCAACTACAAGCGAGAGCATGGAGACTGGGAGGAACTTCAGGTGGAAGCTGGTACGTCAGAACACGTGCTCCCAAACCTTTGGTGTGGAACTCGTTACCAGTTATATATAACCGCCTTTAACCGCATTGGCACTGGACTACCGTGTGATATAGTACATGCCTATACTAAGGGCACGGGTACGTACAATCACTAAAGGTAAATTACATGGTTGGTAAATCTCTCATTGCCATCTCGTATACTTTCCAGTGCCAGTTAAACCGAAGCACTCTCAAATGATAACGTTGAATACAACCACTGTGACCGTTTGGCTCGACTCGTGGGGCGACGGAGGATGCGGCATTTTATACTTCGTTATCGAGTACCGTGAGATAAGCCAATCGCAGGTTATTGTTCTTGTTTTCAATTACATACACCCACTTTTTCTAAATGAAACCTTGGTATACTTTATTAATAATTACCTGAATCGTTAAATACTATATTAGATACAAGTATTTAGACTAGAAGATAATGGATTTAGGACAGAATTTCTCTGCTATAATCCACGTTTGTTAAGAGAATCCATGAAATTCTAAATGCAGGAAGCAGGCTTGAGCGGTGCGGCGATTTTGCCGTCGAGCCTATCGTCCTGATGATGTTTCGGTTACGGGGCGAAACGATCGTAAAGATTTTCGTAGTGAGTGTGTGTAGTGCTTGTGTGGTGTGTTGTTGGTAAGTGCGTTTTGTGATACGTTTGGTAACCTGCATGTATGAGGTACGTGAACGTTACCTGCTCCCGACACTTAGCATAACATAGATTTTCTTATGAAACGCGTATTATAGCAAAGTAATTCTATCATAACTTCTGTACATTTCGTAAAAACTAACGCCTGCTTCTATAAATTACTAGTAGGTAATCTAAGAGGCATAATAATTATTTTATATACATATAGTTTTAAGTTATAATTAATATTTTAAGTATAGTTTTAAAATATCAAAGCAATTTATAGCTATGATAGATTTGAGGTGTAGATGTAATCGTAATGTTTAGTATAATGCTTCAACACGACCATATGATGGAAAAAGTCATTTGTACAATTGCAGTGGCGTCTGGTCTCCAACAGCGTTCAAGCTACTGAGCGAGTTTTCAGCGTGACAGGATTGTCGCCCGCCACGCACTACCAGTTGCGGATCACGGCGCACAATAACGCGGGACACGCGCTCGCACTTTACAACTTTACCACCCATTCGCTTAGTGGCAGTGAGTTTTTTATAGTCTACAAACTTTATTACACTTAGTAATTAGTTGTGGTATCCAGCTGAGTAAAATAGACTCTCATTTAAATATTTTAAATTGAACTTTGTTGGATAAGGGCAGGATAATGATGAATTAGTTTTGGTGTGATATTTCACAAAGCAATGTCCTAGATTCATCCTAGGTTTGTCAGAGCAAGTATTGCATTAATACGTGATTTCTTGCCTTCCTTCAGACCTGTGTGTCCTTCAGACGATAACAATAGACTTTGCGGTCCCATTTCGCCCTTCATTTCACACACTATATTTGGTGACCATGATTTTACACATCTTAAATCCTTAGCTCGAGTTACTAAGATCATAGTGAAGCAGGGCTAATTCAGTTGATAAACGGCCGTTGTATCGGTGCCGCTCAAGTTGCCACTTCGTATCGGTCATTCGAGTGCAGAGTTAACCAATATAATAATAGACTTATGCCGCTTTAATCCAGCGATCTCGTATGGTTTCTACCGACGACGCTGCGATTTCCGGTCCGGGGTCGGCATTCTAACACCTAAAGACCCCAACGCCAAAGTTCATCACACTATGTGACCCGCCCATCGCCACATTAGCTTCGTGACCCGCTGAGCTGTCAGTGAATTTGTAACATCTACTGATCTCCTCATGATTTGAAACGTAAAGGTACTATGAGCATAGCTCGCTTCATCACCCGCTGAATAACTCTGAGCTTCCTTTTGAGGCCCATAGTCAGATAAAAACACAAATTGCATTATTGAGTACATGAACGCTTTAGTTGATGCGTTTCCTGATAGAATACCATGTATCATTTCAGTGTTGGAGGGTGAAGTGTCGCCCGCTGTTCCTGCGGCAGGCACCAGATCACTCGGAGGCGCCCGAGTCTTATTACCAGCAGCCCTGTCTCTTCTGGTCCTCGCTGCATTGGTCGCCATTGTACTTTTAGTGCGGAGAAATAGTGAGTGATCAATAACATTTCAAATCTTCCCGCCGAGGGCCAATATTTTCTATAATAGATTTTGTTGGTTCTTCGAGCCTGGGTGTATATTTGTATTTAAGGATGTATTTAAAATTATATATGTATATATTCACCAGTTGTCTGTCTACCATAACACAAGTATTAAATTACTTACTTTGGGGACGAACGACCGTGTGTGTCCCATATATTATTTATTTAAATCTTTATTATAATTAGATTAGGAATAAGAATGTCTTTATTTTGATAGTTGCACTAATATTCTATTCTTCTCTCTGCGAAACAAGGGCAGGCCCCAATGAGTGTCTAAATGTGATATAAGCAATCTATCACATGCTTTTCGGTAAAGGGAAACATCATGAGGAATATCTCTAGAGAATTTGAAAATTTCATTTCATTTCAAATCTCTAGAGAATTATGGACATATGTGTAACCTACCACTCATTTGAGCAGCGTGGTAGATTTTAACTCTAAACCATCTCTCCCAAAACGGAGATAGGAGGCCAGAAGTGAGATAGTAACAGGTCGTTACTTTATTACTACTAATCTGAACCATAAAGAGTTTAAATATAATAGCAATTTAATAAAATGACAGCTACTCAGCTATTGCTGGGCTGGGGAAAGCAATATAGATTTTAAGTAACAGCCACAACTTCATTCACTTTATTACGAACCTCATATCCGTACCATTATGTAGTTAGTAGTAATTCTAATTCAAAATATTCTTTATTCACGTATACTTGTAAACAAATGCTTTTGAATAGTCCACTCTACTGTTTATTCAGAAAGATGTTCCTACCGAAAAGAGCCACCAAAAAACTTGACGGTTGCTTTTGAAAGTACTTTTATAATTAGTTACATTTATTAACTAGAGGGTTTTTAGAGGGTCGAAGAGAGGCTATATCTACGCATTCATATAATCTATGTAATTCTCAACAGTATATATTAGGCTTTCTGTATCATTCTTATTTTTAAGGGGTTTTTAAACTGCTAAACAATATTTAAGTATGTATTTAAAAATTATATAAGTTAATATTCACCAGTGTCTGTCTACCATAACACAAGTATTGAGTTACTTACTTCAGGGACGGACGACGTGTGTGTAAGTGTCCCATATATTTATATTTATTTATTTTAACTGCTGTAATGGCAAAGATAAAATTGATTGTGGAATTTTACTTTAGAATCATGTACAGGGTCGAACTTAAAAATCATAGGATATATGTACATAGATACTTCTATGTACATATATCCAATGATTTTTAAGTTCATAATTGTTTTAATTATCTCTACCCAGAAGCCGGTCCAACAGAAACCGCGCAACCAGAGGCGGGCGTAGGTGAATCTCCTTCGGTAGCTCAATTGCAAAATAAAGTGAATCGCGATCAGCAGTACTTAGCTACGAGAGCACAGCATCCAGCACCGCAACATCACTACAAACATGCTTCAAATGGTACTTATCATTTTAGAAATTTTCAGCCGGTTTAAATCCTTCTTCATCAAAGAATTTTTATTTATACTTCAATGATTTTTGATTACATTTTTGTTTTTGTTTTTATTAGTAAGAGCTTGGGATCTCCCGAACACACGATTTTGTTCCGCTTGTATCCAGTGTTCTGTATGTAGTGTTCTGCTGTGTTCTGGAGATCCCATGAAGAGACGTATGTGTAATTAGTAGTAAAATTGTGATAAAAAATGGAAATTTAATATTAAGATTTTAAGTATTGTAACCATTGTTGGTTATTGAAAGAAATAAATAATATAAATAATGATATATTTTAAATTTAGAGCAATTTTAGAAATAATTGACTTAGATTTTTGACGATCATTCAAATCAATAATTTATAGAAATGGGCGTTATTTTGCATTCAATAATATAAAGCTTATGATAGAATTATTTTGCTTTAATTAAACAAAGATAATTATCTTCGTTTTCATTATTTGTTGCGACATTCATTTACAGGACTGCCCATAGCACTTCCCCTCTAGTATAAAATATGATTTTATTATTATCTATACTAACATTATAAAGAGGAAAAATTTGTATGTATGTAATGTTTTCACAGAAAAACTACTGGACCTATTTCAAACATTCTTTCACCATTGGAAAGCTGCATTTTTACTGAGCATATTACATTAAAAAATATAGGGATAGTAAAAATGTAATAAGGTGTAAAAAATTAGTCATAAAAATCTTTCATCGCATGAGCTGCGGAAACTATTGATGATATATTTAATAAAAACAAATCTATAGTCCGACTTAGTAGACTTTCTATTGCCATGAGATCGATATGTACGCGGATGATACCGCGGGATATTACTAGTTACACTATACTGTCGTATACTCTGTGGTTTATGAGTAAAAAATATAAATTGTTCACAGAGTATATAGAAGACATCTGCCCGTATGCTACGTTCCAGTTAACTAAGCCTAGCGCGTACAGTGAAAGCAGTTATAGTGGAAACGTGTACAGTGGACCATACCACTCCGTGCGGGGATCCTTCGTTTATCACGATCTCAAGCAAAACGACAAGTATAAAGTAAGTGTTACAAAACTACTTGTATTAATAAAAGAAGTATTCTAAATCAGTTTTATTATTTTCATAAAAAATGCTAAAATTAAATCAAAGCAAACTCTCATTCGCTATCTGCGGGCTAGCTGCAGCGGCTGTCACATCTCCCACGTCAAAATGGCGCGAAAGGCTGTGGCAAGATGTGACGTCATGGCTTGTTTGTTTGCATTTCTCTTTGAACCTGTACAAGACAGTAACGACTTAATGTAAATAATATTAAGAATTATATTTTTAAAAGAGCAACCGTCGAGTTTCTTGCTGGCTCTTCTCGGTAGGAACAGCTTTCCGAACCAGCAGTAGAGTTGACGATTCAAAAGCACAAGTTTATTTGAATAAAGAATATTTTGAATTAGAATTTGAATTTGCAGTAGCGACACGGCTGCGTTGTTACATAAACATTTTTTTGTAGCTTTTTTATCCTGCTACTATGAATTATGCAGCAATCTTGAGACTGTTAATGTATAAAACAGGCTATACTCACGTCTTATTCTATCGGGTTAGCCCGACTGGGTAGGTTTTATTTTTTTTTAAATACCCATACCTTCATACTTTCCAAATCCAAAGATTTTAATGAAATTTAGCATGTAGGTAGGTATGTTTTGAGGGGAAAAATCGATCTAGCTAGGTTTCATTAAAAAAATGTCGTTTTATATCTGTCTGACCAAAAAAATTCAAAACCTGGGATCGATTCCCACATGTGACACATGTATTCTTTCTTTTTATTATTTTTTTGTTTGCATTTTTTTATATCTTTTATAAAATTATTAAGCAAGACTCCGTCACCCAGGTACTTACAATATTATAACAAACAACGATATTTCTCATTTATTCTTATACAATAATAAAAAACAAAGTCAACCCATTTACTTTTTCGCAAAACAAAGACAAATAATTACAGCCACAATGTTTTTTCATATTAACGACCAGCTCTATAAAGGAGGTTGTATTAGAAACATGTTTTAACAATATGTTACATGTTTATAAATTTTTTTTAGGGAAAAGAGCCAGAATACACAAAAGTAAGAAGAAAAGGGAACAGACTACGCGATCCACATTCTGAAAGCCAAGGTACGCATTATGAAACATTTTAAGTCTGATAAAGCTTGTTTATAAGTAGTTTTGTACATTAGTTTTTACGTAGATGCACCTTCTATAAATTAAGTACAAATTTAACCCATATATTTAAGTATTGATATTCGAATTTGACAAAATGATCGCCTTTTATGCAACCTGATGGGAGCGTAACTGGTGTTGTAATTTATAAAGGTAAGCATGCACATAATGTACTGTTTTTAATCCTTTGTTTCATTATCTAGATTTCTTCTCATAACCTAGATATACGAATGAAAGCTTTCCTTTTCTCAGCTTTTGTACATCAAGCAACCATATTCATATATCATTATTGTTACATTCATGATACATTATCATTTACATCAATATGAAACATTACAATACATCTTTTCTACTCAAACACTCTCTACGTGCTTTTTCGCTGTGTTAATGATGTCATACAAACGACAGAATACTGGCAATTCTTTATCAAACACTTTTAAATAAATTATTATACAGAGTGGTACCGACGATACGACATTAATTTTAATCCTAGATAGCTACGTACCTTAGCAGCCTACATAACAAAATTCAGTTAATTCAATGAAGTACTTTAGCCACAGGATATTATTTTTCATTTTGAAATTAAACTTCATGATGTTTATGGTTCAATGACCGATGGCAGCATGCCATATAAAAATAAACCCTATAAACAATATTATACTCCTCTGTATAAAAAATGTAAAAATGGCCTTGGGGTCACCGCACCGCGACCTTTGCATTTTACCGATCCGTATGATATCCGCGGCAATCGTAATATCTACACCGAGCGCCGTACGCGCGTACCACAAGGTGAGTGAACCCTAATGAATGAGCGTGTTTCGCAATTTAATCGTATTTAGTTTGTTAGAATATATATTTTTCTTAAATTCTATATTTAAATACATTGGATTATACCAAAGTAATGTATTACTACCAAGTGAGCAGTGAAGTTATTTAATGTCGTATCGTCGGTACCACTCTGTATAAGTAAATTTTCAAAATATTAAGTTATAAAAGAGAGACATTCCATCTGTCGCTTTTATGATATCAACTCAGCTTCACGGCCAAGATATTTCGAGTATATCGTTATCGTGTCGGTGTCGTTACGTTGCAGAGTCGGACAACTTGGGCTCGACGGACTCGGAGGTGAAGAAGATATTAACGCTGCACCTGCCCATTACAGAATACGAGGACGATGCGAGTGACGACGCGAGCGCGCCGCATTCAGATAGCGAGCCCGGCGCGAGGCTACGTCCCGCACATCCTACCGCTTGTAATTTACTTTATTTCATCCTCCTGCCCTTATCCCACCTTAAGTGGGGCAGTGTTGGCTGCGACCGGCCGGCTGCCTCACGTCAAATTACCTGAGTCGTATTTTACGACACCTCAAAGAGTGTGGTCTATTCTACTAAACCGGATACCACACGGTGGGTCAACTTAGTCGCCTTTTACGACACATCGGTAAGAAATGAGGGAACTTTGATGCGAACGAATTATTATACCCTAACCCATAGATGGTTGGTAATCTAACCAAGCCTTTAACATAAAGATATTTTA
Organism: Morpho achilles; assembly: GCA_947086495.1. Lineage (NCBI taxonomy): Eukaryota > Metazoa > Arthropoda > Insecta > Lepidoptera > Nymphalidae > Morpho > Morpho achilles. The sequence continues at coordinate 10,954,433 of CAMTZB010000020.1, forward strand.
AATAAATAAAATGAACTTTATTTAACAACATACATTTCAACAAAATCAACAGAGATTATTTATATACATATATGAACGTATGCTGAGGAAAAGTATGTAGACTCAGCTTAAAAGCTGTTGTTAGTGTGTTGATGTGTATATATTGTAAATTCAAAAAGCATTCTTGATTAAACGTATTTTGTTAATAATTTGCCACACATCCAGACTCACCTCACTGTATACCTATGAATTATCTCGAAATCGCAAAATTACTATTATAAATCCCAATCCCTTATCATACCTATTGGCTTCAAAAATCAAAATCACTTAGCGGCCGTTGGAAAGATCTCTACAAATCAAATCCAATATGAGAATATGTTGCTAACCATAGTATCTCAAGAATGAAAAGGCGTTGAACAGGGTACATAGGCCGAGAGCCAATTGAAATTTTAGTACTAAGATGAAGAAAGTCTCCACTCAGTGTTTCATACACTCGTACCATATTATGAAGTACTTTATGAACCTCAAGAAATAACGCAGTTGTGTTGGCGTAGAAATACGTGAAGACTAATTCTATCAAGGCCAAAGGTCTGGTAATTTAAGTACTTACAATTATACAGTTATAAATTAAATCAAATCTGTGTCAAATCAAATATATGTGGATATAAATATTAATATATGTGTATAGGCTTTGTATTAATTTTTCTATGATACCCACCATGTACCTTTTACCTATAGCTATGATCCGAACTGATTGTCTGAAAGAGATCGCTATATAGCCAGACCGTGAGATTGTACATTTTTGTGTACAATAAAAGCATAATTCATTCATCATCATCCTCCTGCCCTTATCCCACTCTATGTGGGGTCGGCACAACATGTTATAAATATGTTTTTACGACTGGCTGCCTGCCTGACATCAAAAAGTATAATTCATTCATTCATAAAATGTATCTGACAGATCCGAATGTGGAAAGGGAAGAGACATCGTCCTCCTCGGGAGATTCGGGAGGCGGCGTGGTACGGAAGGCGTTTCCCTCCCGCAAGGGCAAGGCTGGCGCGCTCGGCAAGCGGCACGTTCGTTCCTCCAGCGGCTACAGCAGTCATAACGACGAGACCACATTTAGGTGAATCCATTCACACTTTGAAAACACAAAAAAAACGGTTGCCTGTAAAGTCGGTTTTACGGGCGAAGATTTTACGTGACAACTTCTTTTTAAATGTGATGGATTGGAGTGGGAGAGAGACGCAAGGCATTCGCCAGTCCGGCGGGCCTCTCTTTCGTTCGGTGACTCTTCGTAACAGATGTGAGCGGGCGTTACACTTTTTCATGAGTGACTCCAAGCCGCAACCTAATTTAAGACGTTGTCACGTCAAAAAATTGTGCCAAATGTACAGAAAATTGCTACGCTCTATTAATATGGAGGCAACGAGGCAATAACAACACTAATCGCCAGCGAAATTTGCATAATTTTACATAATTACTGCACTTTGAGAAGCCAGTTTGCATGAAGTTACACAACTCTACGAATGTATCGAAAACTTTTCTGATATGAATTCTAAACTTTTTAGGACATCATCAAGCACTTATTAAGCAATGATATTGGAATAGAGTTCCAAAATCAATGCAATTTAATATTTCGATAATCTAAATTATATATAAATTAATCTAAATTAGCAAGTAGTCACTTTTAAAAATGTGTATGACATCAAAACTTTTGAATGTATATATTTATATAGATCACATATTACTATATGTATGATATTAAATGTACTATAAATTTTATACAATTCGAAATACTGGAAAAATATCCTGCACACAGTGTAACACATAATGACAAAAAATGATAATCCTTTTAGCACCACGTATTTATTAGCGAAATGGTTTAACTTCGAAATACTGGAGGAATGTTAACAGTGTTTAATTGGCTATAGATATAGTACCAAATAACTCCTGGTATTACACAGTAGCAAAATATTTCCCGATCCAGTATATCGAACTACCCGTCGTACACCGAGCACATCCACCCTCCGTCGCGGTTTTCAGACGACACCGAGTGCGAGGGGCACCCACGGCGCAAGCGCGCCCACGCACTCGCCAGCGACCCCAAGATGACACGAGAAGCCTTCCAGATTAACGTCTGAAACGCCCTTAACTAAGGTAAACCCCACGTTAGTGACGCATTTTCCAGTTTGACAAGTTTGTCAATAACTCTAGAAAGATTTCTAGACAAAATATGTAACTTAAGTACTTGTTATCGAAGAAAAAAAGTACACTGTTTGCAAATATCCATATTACGAAATAACATAATACACTCTTCTATCTTTTCTAATAATTTCACTCAAACTCGGTAAAATTCGAATAAATAAAGCATTGAAAATCAAATGAAATAAAAATATTTAAATTCATATATTCAATTTGCAAATGGAGTACATATATGTAACACCTTAAAACTCTCGCTTTGATGTTGACAATTTGGTCCAAAACGTTATTCGAAACAATTTCATAAGACATTTATGAAATATTGTGATGTAATTCTCGGATACAATTTTTGATTGGTCTTACACATTTTTGAGTAGAAGCGTTTTTATAATTATTAGTGCGGTCAAATCAATATACACTTTTTGTTGCCATGTCAAAAGTCGTTCCTATTTACCAGTATACCTATGCTATTTTCTTTATTGAACAACTTTAATGGTAATTAGATCCATTTATAGACGATCCTTGACAATGCTAACTCAATCTTCAATACTGCCAAAATAACTTATATCTAGTCATGTAAATATAATGTAGATAGATAGTTATAGTAAAACAAATATTCTTACTGAAAGGCAACCTCTAAAAAATATATGTATCGAACTTAATATTTGTAAAAATCACTCTATCATTTTATATTTTAGAGTATTTTTCATATATTTAAATCACGCGTTAGTTTTTTTTTCATTGATTAACAAAAATAATGACGCTTTTAATAAAAATACGCTTTATTGTATAAATTTTAATCATTATATCGAATCAAATTGCATCACTAACTAGTTTAGTTAAAAGTTAATTTTGAAAAGAAAGAAAAAACATTTATTTTGTTGCATTAGACTTAAATTCGTGTTTGTAACTGTGTGTTCCATAAATAGATTTTTTACGGTTGCCTCTCAGACTATTAGTGCCACATAACAATAATCATTTTGTACTCTGTACTTAAATAAGCGTTATTTAAAGAACTTTATGAATGTTATTACAATAAATAACAATTCATAACTAATTGAACAAAGAAAAATGTCTAGAGTTTGAATTCAATACTCGAAACGGCGTTTTGTAAATATTGTTGTAATAAATGTGTATTGAATATCAAATTTTGAAATTAAGGAGAACAATAATTAAAGTAAAATTTATATTTTAAAAGTTTATACTTAATGCCTTATTGACCAAAGTCGTAAAACTATTTACGGATACGATAAGTCGTATCACATATTTAATTATGGATTGTTTCATTGTTGTAAAGTTTAAAGAAACAACATGTTTTCGTTGGAAAATAAATGCAAATCTTATCGCTGTCTATAAATAATAACCTTAAGACATATGTAAATGGTAAATTTTAATCTTACCTATTTAAACGTAGTTGTAATATGATTGAATGTATGAAATACGACGAATTGTTTCTAATATATTCAATGACTTAAATTTTTTAATATTGAAAATATTTTTACGAATTTTGATTAGTTTCAGAAAACAATTTCGATAACAAAATTCGCTAATTCTTTTTTATTTCTTTGTCTGTGCAGTTAAAGAAACAAAAATCGAGTTTATAATCATAGAGATACGTCTTTATTAATCAGAAAATAAGTAATAAAGTATACTTACTAATTTATTACTAGTAGACTTGTGTCAGATAACGTACATATTTTGTTTTAAAAAAGCACTAAATTTAATATTCAAAAAAATTTTTTAACTTTCGTTCTCAGAATATTCAGTCAGTAAAATAAACGTCTACTAGTAAAATTTATGGTTACTAACAATTGTAAGTAATTTTTGGTCAGATTTATTTGTAATTTATAAATTACAAATAAATCTGACCAAAAATTACTTAATTAAATTATTATATACCGGATACCCAAAAAAAAAACAAAAATATTTTAGTTTATTTCAAAGCCTGGAATCGAGTCTTTAAAGGCCTATGATAATATAAAATTTTCAATAGTCACAGAGCTATGTTAACAAATGATAATATGAAATAATGGCCTTTATGGTCATATTAAATACAACTTCAATATTTCGATTCTCTCTAAGATACAATTAACTAAAATAGTAAATTAAAAAAAAAGTTTTATGGACTTGTGATTATTAAACAATCATAACATATCTTATTTTATATATTTTATCGGTTGTTCAGATTTTTGAAATATTACACAAAATATTCAATAAAACATCATGTTTGTAATTATTAATATTTAGTTTTAGTCTTTTATTTGCAAAAAAATTTCAATTTCCAAACACGTCATTACATTTTTTCCTAATATATATTTTCTCTTTAATCGATATCTGGTTACATTTATATTCCGACTTCTATATATCAACTCTTTAACAATAAGGATATAAAATAATGGTGTTAGAATATACAATCCTCATAAACAGTAACACGAGACAATACACTTACCTATAGTTTGGTGAATACGGCAGAAAGTTAACTTTATAGTATGTACAGTGGAGTAGTATTTAGTAGTGCGTACTAGAAACGAAAGAGATAATAAAAGGCCAGATAATATTAGTAATAAATAGTAATTTCACTTGTATAAGATTTTTTTAAATATTCAATTTTCTTTATTTACATTATGCATATATTTCGATCTAGTTAAGTCTGTTACTATTGAGCCTTTCTATTAATTACCTTATAAAATTCGGCGTTACTTTGCGGAGGTCCATGGCAGAAGTAATGAAAATATTATTTTGCTATAATCTGTGTTGAAACGATAAAATGTTTTAATAGTATTTTCATTATTTTTGTATTTTGTATCTGCATATCAAAAATCACAACGATCCTCTATGGTCTATGAAATCAAGAGACAAAAAGAAACAAACTCGCATTTATAATATTAATATTTATTAAACTAGAGAAGCAGGTGACAGTGTCGCAAAAACACAATAAAAAAGAAGATGAAACTCATATACTTAAATTTGTCTAATCACACATAAAAAAGACAGATAAAAATTTTGCTTTCTCTATATTGTCGATGGACACATTTTGATTGATTACCTACTCTAGTCTATGATAATATTACCAGCGATTTGTTTTTGGAAATACGTTAACGAACATGTTAACGCACACACTATACAATAACACGATATAATAGGAATACCAGAATTACCGTTCCGAGATGAACTTCTCTTGAATGACGAACAAAAGACTGCATGTCACTGAAACGTTTTATCAATAGACTCCACTGGAAACAACAACAGCACAGTGTTGCCACCATTTTAATCAAAAAGGGCACGAAACTCTTGTTTCATGACTGTGTTGTTATAAAATACAAAGCGGAAGATTGGCGATAATAAACTATTATATCAAATTAGCGTAGAAGGCTGCATATTCCTTGGTCAGTTTTTATTTTATATGTCTTAAAACTTCTGGGTACGATAACGCACTACTAAATACACATCAACTGTACCGTAGTTCTAGATTGAGTGTTGCATACACGTTTTGTATTGTACGACACATTATTATGTGAATTGCGTGTTTTTTATATATAATTTACAATCGTTTACGTTGACTCTCTTTCGTAATTCCAACGAAGACTGCCCTATATTTAATTGAGATCTATTTTATATAATCTAGTCACAAATATCTAATGCTAGTTAATCAAAAGATAATCATTTAGTAGTTATTAGCGAAATGTAATTTAGTTCAAGGTTAATAAACTCGTGCAAATCGGAAATAAATATATATATGTATTAAATTTTCCAGATTATATCCTTTCATAGGTAATAAGAAATTCGGAAACGGACGCTCAAGCAAGTTACGTTCACTATAGTTCTATGTTTTGTTGTTTTACTCTTCATTGAATCTAATAAAAATTCAATAGGTTTTATAAATCTTTTGCTCTTAATAACAGCTATTTTTTACTTCACACGATGACGCCTATTAATGGAAGATTAGACAGTATCGTGTTTCAAGACGTCAAAAAAACATATAAATGCCATACATTTATAAAATATTTTTCTATTTCCCGTCCCGTATAATAAAACCCGAAAAAGGTGAGTAGTTCTCTGTATAATTTAAAAAAGTAAAATCTATATTACATTTTTTTTAATGTTCTTCAATTCTGAACGGCCTAAAAGTGTTAACGTGTATAATATAATTGTTTTAGTTATTACATACACATATTATTTTTCAGTGGATTGTTTATATTGATAATTAATTACTGAGTACTGAAAAGCTTTAGCATTCTAACAAGGAATGTTAAAAAAAAAGGAATAGTTATAAAGCTTTTCACCTTTTTTTTCGTACAAAAGTCGTTAAATACGATTAGGACATATATCGTTAGCTGCCAAATTAAAAATCCGCGAGTTGATAAAAATGGCGTATGAAGAATCAAACCGGCTGGGACGAGCATATCTTTTACTGGAAAATTAATAATTCTTACAAACCTTATAGTGAACGTAACTGAGAAAATAAATCTTTCTGTGGCGCAAAACGAAACATATTATATACTACAACGAATGCACTCATCACATCCGCAAATTTTAGATGGACATGGACGCCGTCAGTTTTATTTTCAGAGGGGCATCTTCATACTATTATCCAATACCTCGTTTGAAATCAGTCAAGCCGTTTGGGGCCGTAAGGCGTTCGATCAAAATGGTTATATATTACAACGATATTTGTCCTTTACACTTATTCAAGAAATAAGAACCGATTTACCCAAAAGTCAACAAATTTATTCTTTAGTAACAACTTGTCAACTTTGCGCACAAATAACGACTATGTAAAATGGCACTACCACTCTCCTTTCCCCACCTCTTTCCTCTCCTTCTCTTCTCCTCCTTGAAATTCCTCCTCCTTGTAATTCCTCTCTGTAAAGCAACCGCAACTCTCCACGCGTCACCACACCTCGCCCAGCTATCTTGACCTCTGTATACTACTGCGCTCTCCTTTTCTTTCGTTATATATACAAATTCATCTTTAAATTATTCTTTATTCAAGTTGACTTTTACAATCTCTTTCAAATCGTCAAAGCTATCTATCACTACTTAAGAATGGAACCAACGAGAATTTCGGCAAACACTCTTTACAAAGTTATAATTTAAATAAAAAGGTTTCAATCTAATCTAGTGCGTAATTGGTTGTGACTTAAATCCAAGCTTTCTTTTCATTTAAATAGTCTTCAATAATAATAATCTTTGTGAATGAGTGTCTTTTTAATAACTTTTTTGAACTTGTGTAAAGGCAAGTCCAAATAGCCGTGTGGTATCCGGCTAAGTAGAATAGTACCTCCCACATTTCTTACCGAGGTGTCGTGAAAAACGACTTCGGTAAGTTGACATCAGGCAGGCGGGCGGTCGTAAAAACGAAGCCAAATCATGTTACAGCATGTTTATAACATGTTGTGCCGACCCCACTTAGAGTGGGATAAGAGCAGGAGGATATATATAAAGTCCAAAATAGATTGTGGAAATTTTTACATAAATATGATACACTCTAAAACACTCCAAAAGTATAATTCTCTCTATATACTCCTTAGGTTTAGGTATATAACTAAATGTTAACAAACAAAACCATATGACTCAGGTGTGCCAAACATTTTATTACCTATTTATCTAAACCTATGGAATATATGGAACATATTGGGTACAAAAATTACATTTTACTGTGTACTTTCTTTTCGGACTTTTTTTTTGCACCCCGCTGAAGGCGCCCATGTCCATATAACATCGCCGATTTCACCCAATTTCATCATTTTATCTAGTCAATGTGCCATATCATTTTAAATGTTACGTTAATATACATTGGATACACGTGCATAGATTAAGAGTTAGTTAATCATGTTGTTACAGATATGTTTTTTATAAAACAAATGAGTTATTAGGAAACAGTACGATGTGAAACGAAAATAAAAATTCATTTAATTCCACCTGTGTTTTATTTTATTTTTATGGTTGTAAATTAAAGTGTTTTTGTGTTTACATTTTGTAAATTGTAATATGTTAACAAGGTGTCGACAAAAGGGACTAAAGTAAGTTGACTCGCTGAATGTTATCCAGCTGAGTAGAATAGAAGTGAGGTCAGCGCAACATGTTGTCAACTTACTTTAGTCGTATTTTACGAAACCTCTGTAAGAAAGAGGGTGGTCTATTCTACTCGGATAACACACGGCTTATTTATTGAATAAATAAGTCAAAAGTAATAATAAAATTATTTTGCTATAATCCGCGATGAAGTATAATAGAAAATATATATAATGCTAAATGTAGAGTGGACAATCGTTTATCAACCATTGATAACCGATTAATATATATATTATAATAAGACGACTATATTTCTCCTTTATACTTATTCAATAAATAAAAAGCAGTTTTCCCAGAGTCAACCCATTTACTCTTTCGCAACAACTCAATGAATGACACATAAAAATATGACAGTCACAATGCTTTTTCATATTAATCGCCAACTCTATGAAGGAGGTTGTATTAAAAACATGTTGTAACAGTCGACCATCCTGACAACATTTGCGACCCCGCAAATCTCATAAGCTGACTTCTGGGAATGAATCTACCACCGATTCGGAATGCTGATTGTACTGAGAAGAATCGGCAAGAAACTCAGTACTTGCTCTTTTAATCTGTAAAAGAAAACCGCACATGCCATGACATGACAGGACTACGCTCACGCTTTATGCTCAACTCTTTAAGCTCAACTCCTCAACTCCTTAAGCTTTTCGCACCATAAGCATTTCGCACCTCAAGCTCACCCTCAATCACTGTCATGGCATAACACAGCTCAATTAGTGGCAACCAACTCAGCAGATACACACGTAAACAGACTCGCAAATGATAACGCTCAAAGAACAATCACCACTTCTAGGCAGAGCCTAGCTGACAGTCGTTGCAGATGTCCACAGTCTAGAAAACAATCGTTATAACTGGAAAGATCCAGAGAACATTCGTCATTCTAGCTGACAGTTCCATCGAACAAAAGTCACGGGCGCGTCTAAGGCCTCACATAGCACATCGTCACGTTGATCTCACAGAATTAATTAACCGAATACCAATAACCATCAATAATCTCTGAAATAAAAACTCTCATTTTTTATTCCATAGCATCGCATATCGCAGCTATCTCTCATATTAACGAAATTCGCACTCTCCGTGTTGTCTCAAGATATTGATCGTCATTTGTCTTTTCTTTAAACTCTTTAAATTTCCAGATATTCCTTTTGTCCACTCTATTTGTGAGTTTAGGTTACATCCCCTTCTGAATATAATAAGACGACTATATTTCTCCTTTATACTTATTCAATAAATAAAAAGCAGTTTTCCCAGAGTCAACCCATTTACTCTTTCGCAACAACTCAATGAATGACAAATAAATATGACAGTCACAATGCTTTTTCATATTAATCGCCAACTCTATGAAGGAGGTTGTATTAAAAACATGTTGTAACAATATATACCAAAATAATTTAATAATCAATCCTCCGTTGCATTAGGAATAGAAACTGCATGCCGAAAAGGCTACGAGCCGACCCTGAAAATATAATTCTAAAAATTACATACAGACGATACAGAAACTTTTGCTCTCATATGATTAGAAAGTCTAAACAAAATTATGATAGAAAGAAATTACGCTTAGCTAAAAACTATATCAAATCAATTTATAATATAATAAATAACGTAACGAATCGTAAGCAAAATAGTGTTACTAATTTGCAATTACTTGACATTAAAACTACAGAAACTGACTCTGTGAATTTTGTAAACAACTACTTTGCCAATGTTGGTAAAACATTAGCAGAAGAAATTTTGCTTAGCTCACCTGTGCTACAAAGCGATAATTAATTTATATCCAGAGACTCACAACTTTGTTCTTTTGCACTTATGGCGACCGACCCTGAAGAGGTTTATTCTGTATTGTGTAGCCTTAAGTCGGAAAGCGCCCCTGGCTTAGATAAAATATCAACAAAGATCTTAAAATGTGCACACAAACAAGTTATACCCATCATAACACACTTAGCTAACCTATGCTTCAAGGTATATTTCCGCCGTCACCAAAACAAGCAGTCATTACACCAGTACATAAGGGTGGAGATGGAGGCAGTATTTGCAATTATAGACCAGTATCCGTTTTAACTGCTATTTCTAAAATTATTGAAAATTGCTAAATAATCGACTCGTTAAATATTTAAATACATTTGAATTACTTTCTAAATCACAATACGGCTTTAGGCAAGGGATGTCGACCAAAGATGCTGTGATAGCATTAACATCTCTTATTGTTGAGCAAGTAGACAAAAGAAAGAAATGCTTACTAGATTTTAAAAAAGCCTTTGATACTGTCTCTGTCGCCATCCTTTTGCGAAGGCTCGAAAGCATAGGAATACGAGGTACCCAACTTGCTTTATTTCAAAGTATCTCAGTGACCGAATCCAACGAGTTAAAATCGGTGATCGTATAAGTGATGAAGTTTGTCTTACGTATGGAGTTCCTCAAGGAAGTGTGTTGGGTCCAACTTTGTTCCTTATTTATATTAACAACCTTTGTGACATGGAACTCTGCGGAGGGCGCTTCTAGACTTATGCAGATGACACAGCCGTTGTTTTTACAGCTGATACTTGGGAAGAAGTGAAAAAATAGCAGAGAAGGGTTTGGCTAAAATTGCGGTTTGGTTGAATATTAATTTGCTCACTTTGAATGCCGATAAGACTCACAAAGCCTGATTTCGAAATCAAAATCCATACATGTATCACTAATCCCATAACTATATGCTCTTGTAAATCTATCAGTAGGCCAGATAAAATCAAATATCTAGGTGTAATGATGGACCAACGGCTAACCTGGCATTCGCATATAGAACTTCTCATGAATAGAACTAGAAAATTAGTTTGGATATTCAAATCATTGCGTAATATAGCTACTAAATCACTCTTAAAACAAATCTACATTCCCTTAGCTCAATCTGTACCCGGAGTTCTGTCTGTCACCTCAAACTGTATACCAGTTTTGGATGGCGCTTCTAAAATGAAATTTTTAGAAGTAGAAAGAGCGCAGAGATATTTATTAAAAATGTTTTTTAAACCGTTTAAATTCCATACTGAGAGTCTTTACCAGCAATCCGACATATTGACAGTACGAAAATTATATATATTAGAAGTTGTTCTTAAACTTCACAAGTGTTTAGTATTTAACCCAGAATAAAGCGTTTGGCAGCCTCTAGTTCCTTCTAAAACCCTCTTTGCTGAGAGACAATATTCTAGTCAGTCTTCTTACTTATACAATGCCATTAACAAAAATATCAATATTTAACCCATGCCCCTAAAACAATGCAAAGTGACACTAATAGAATGGCTTAAAACTAAGAACAACGAAGAGACTGAAGCATTATTGCAGAAGATTAAAATTTAATACTTATTTATAATTATTAGAAATTTTTTACTCACTTATAAACCTATTATATAAACCACTTCAATAAAACTTTTATATACCATAAAAATCATATAACACACACACACGCACACACTCATCCACACATATACACAACGAACACAGTCATACACAACAATAGCAAATATTAGATATAAATATAAAGTATGTATTTATATATATTAGTGTATATATAAATTTATTTATTTATGTGTATTGCGTATCTGTATATTTATTATCTATATGTATATAGTATTTATTGTATATATGTGTGTTTAAATTCAGTTATTACACTAATTACATAAGGAACCCTAAAGTGAATTACTTGCGTTGCAACTTCGGAAAATTGCAAGTAATCGAACAACGACGGTAAGCAGCCGTCATCGAGGTCATGCCGACTCTTCATTTTACGGTTTCGCAACAATGTCTTCCACTTTCATCTTGATCACACTTCGATCAAATACCTAGATTAGTTTAGCTATAGATTAATTGTAAAAGTAATTTTTAATAAATTAATTATAATTTTTTGGTTTTTTTTAACTCCTTCGATTGTCGCAAACGTAATTGGCGCAGTCGGTAGGATTCACGGGTAGATTCAGAATTAGTTTAGCCAACTTACTAGTCACCCGGGTGGCTTTCAAGCCCCGTCACTGAAGATCCAGAACCTACGGACCTGCGGCACTTCGAGGAGGAATCCAGACATCGATTCACAGAAGAAACCAGAAATGAAATTAATGTAAGTACACTTGAATAGTTCTTGTGTTGCTTTCCTTTTATTCCTAAGCCCATTTCTTTAAGCTCCAAAATTTATCACCCTAGAGCCACGTGTTCGCGAAAGCCTGAATCTCATCAGGCCCGCCGTAAATTAGTCGATAGTAATAGAGTAGTAGATTCAAATACTGATTTTAATTTTAGCGATTTATTTAGTTTAGAAATGTCTACCGACCCGGACACCATTTTTAAGGCCCTCCGCCTAGTCCCCGAATTTGATGGGAATCCTAACATCCTTACTAGATTTATTAAGATTTGTGACCAACTAGCTGCCCAGTATTTAAGTGCCACTCCAGGTAATGAATTTTCGAACATATGTTTGTTAAACGGAATACTAAATAAAATCACGGGAACTGCCGCTTGTACGATTAATTCAAACGGAATACCAGAACACTGGCTAGGGATCCGTACTGCTCTTATAAATAATTTCTCAGATCAGCGCGACGAAACGGCGTTATATAATGATCTTTCGTTAGCATCCCAGGGTAATAAGACACCCCAAGAATTTTATGACCACTGCCAGACTTTATTTAGCACGATCATGACGTATGTGACATTACATGAGACTTTACAGACGACCATAGAAGCTAAACGCGAATTATATAAAAAAGTTACCATGCAAGCATTCGTACGTGGGTTAAGAGAACCTCTAGGTTCACGCATACGTTGCATGCGCCCTAGTTCTGTAGAAAAGGCTCTCGAATACGTTCAAGAGGAGTTAAACGTAATTTATCTGCATAACCGTAATGAACATCCAAAAAGCAACCCGACTCCTAAGGTCACGCCACAACAAACTTTAGCCCCGGTTACTTTTATGCCACCACGGTTACAAAACTTTCACACCCCTGTACCAAACTGGCCTGTTCCTGTCGGACAGCGACCAATGAGGCCAACGCCTCAACCTTTTAAGTTTTCGGAGACGAATCAATATCGTATGCCCACGAATACACAAAAAATGTTCGCGGCACCGCCACCTAATTACAACGCTCGTAGTAATGTGTTTAAATTGCCACCTAGACAATTTTCACCTCATGGTCAAACATCTCAACCCATGAGTGGAGTGCAACGTTTCACTCCGAGAACGTTGCCCCATACAAGTATGTTAACGGGTCATGACTGGAGTAAACTAGGTAACCCGCCGCCAAGTAATTACTTTAAATCGCGTGAAATGCACGTGAATGAGTGTGCCCCATATATATCAAATTACGACAATACGTATTACTACGACCCGGTGTACGATTACAATGATAATTATGACTATACTACCTATACGCCCGGTTTACCTTTTGATTCGACATTTTACTATTCTAATGATGAACTGTCTGACGAACATCAACCACAAGTAGAATCTAACCAGGTAGAACAGGATTTTCGGGAAGTTACGAGCTCATTAAAACCAAAATAGAATTAAACCTCCAAACGCAAAGGCAGCTACCATACATACAAATAGGAAACCCACCTTTAAAATTTCTTATCGATACTGGTGCTAACCAGTCCTTCATAAGCCCAGAAGCAGTAGAAAAATACTTTTACAACTTTACTTTGAATTTTGATCCGTTCGAAGTTACAAACATACACGCGACCAGTAGGAATAATTATTCTATTACAATACCGTGCTTTGCGGAATTCAATGACATTAATGATATCAAGTTGTTTATATATCGGTTTCACGATTATTTTGACGGCCTCATAGGTTTAGATTTATTAAACGAATGGGAAGCCCGGATTGATTTAAAGGAAAACTGTTTGTTAACTCGCTCTGCATGCAATCCCATTAAGATGTATAACTCGCGTAACGTGAATCTGTATGAGGACATAATACCAGCAGGTTGTTCAAAAGTTATACGTGTCCCGATCGAGACCTCGGACGGTGAAGCCTTTATTAGGGAACAGGTCATCTGCAATTGCATAGTACATGAATGTATTACCACCGTTAGTAATAGTCGTGGTTATTTAGAAGTCGAAAATCCGACACCGAACGACGTAATATTTTCGCTAGACCGACCGGCGCGCGCGGAGTTATTTAATACTGAGTGCACGAGTACTCATCGGGCACCGATACGTGTCCAAGATGTAATATCGCGCTTGCGCACTGACCACCTTAACGAGGAGGAAAAAGCCAACCTTGTCACCCTTTGTTCTCGCTACTCCGACGTATTTTATATAGACGGGGAAAACTTATCATTTACGAATGACATTAAACATCGTATTAGGACCACCGACGAAGTTCCAGTATATAGTAAGAGCTATCGATATCCTTTTGTACATCGACAGGAGGTTAGGGACCAAATACAAAAAATGCTGGACCAGGGTATAATACGACCCTCTGAGTCTGCATGGAGTTCACCCATTTGGGTAGTACCTAAAAAAGTAGATGCCTCCGGAAAACAAAAATGGCGTCTAGTGGTTGATTTTCGAAAACTAAACGAAAAGACCCTCGACGATAAATACCCGATACCGAACATTAACGACGTCCTTGACAAGTTAGGGAAAAGTCAGTATTTTACTACCCTAGACTTAGCAAGCGGTTTCTATCAGGTAGAGATGGACCCCCAAGATATCACTAAGACAGCATTCAATGTAGAGCATGGTCATTTTAAATTCCTTAGAATGCCCATGGGACTTAAGAACTCTCCCTCTACTTTTCAGCGTGTGATGGACAACGTCCTTAGAGGTCTCCAAAATGATATATGCCTTGTCTATCTCGACGATATTATCGTTTTTAGTACTTCCCTTCAGGAGCATATGGTGAATCTAGAAAAGGTTTTCCAAAGACTCAGAAAGTCCAACTTTAAAATTCAAATGGACAAATCTGAATTTTTAAAATTAGAAACGGCTTATCTTGGTCATATTATCAGTAAGGATGGAATTAAGCCGAACCCAGATAAAATTTCCGCTATCGAAAAATACCCCATCCCTAAAACTCCAAAACAAATTAAACAGTTTTTAGGACTTCTTGGATACTATAGAAAATTTATTCCAGATTTTTCCCGAATTACAAAACCCCTTACTCAATGCCTGAAAAAAGGAAAAAAAATCAGTCTTGACGAAGCATACGTGAATTGTTTTGAGAAATGCAAGATCCTTTTAACTAACGACCCTGTCTTACAGTATCCCGACTTTTCTAAAGAATTTAATCTTACAACAGACGCTTCAAATGTAGCGATCGGAGCTATCCTATCCCAAGGTCCAATTGGATCTGATAAACCTATTTGTTTCGCATCTCGGACTCTGAACGAAAGCGAAATAAATTACAGTACTATCGAAAAAGAACTCCTTGCCATAGTGTGGGCTACGAAATATTTTAGGCCATATCTTTTTGGACGTAAATTTAAGATACTGACAGACCATAAACCATTGCAGTGGATCATGAATTTGAAAGAGCCAAATTCACGTCTCACGCGATGGCGACTACGACTTTCTGAATATAACTATACAGTTATATATAAAAAAGGCAAAAGTAACACTAACGCTGACGCTCTCTCTCGAGTAGAAATACATACTGGCGAAGCCAAGTCCCTGATAGAAGAAATAGACGAACTAAACTCATTGTTAGGAAATACATCTCAAATAGTACAACCTGATGGAAGCTTTTCTACCGATACGGCACACACCAATGCTGAAAACCCGATTTTAGAAATTCCCATCACAGACGAACTCTTTAATAAATTCCATCGACAAATACACCTTACCTTAGTTAACGACGTCAAAAGAAAACCACAAGTGACTAAACCCTTTGACACTCACACCCGTACCAGCATACAATTATCTGAATCCAACTTAGAACTAGATTTAATTAATGCTATTAAAGAATTTGTTAATCCAAAGGTTAAAACTGCCATCTTGATAAGCCCACCATTAGCCATGTACTCTATAATTCCAATTTTACAAGACAAATTTAAAAGTTCAGCAATGAACCTTGTTTTGGCGAAACATGAAGTGGAAAATGTCAAAGAATATCTCAGACAACAAGAGATAATTCGTCATTATCATGATGGAAAGACCAATCATCGTGGTATTAACGAATGTTACTTAGCGTTATCTAGAAAATACTATTGGCCTAAAATGAAAGACCATATAACAAAATTTATTAACGAATGTACGATCTGTGGACAAGCGAAATATGACAGAAACCCAGTTAAACCCCAATTTAATATAGTACCACCAGCTACTAAACCCTTCGAAACCGTTCATATGGATCTATTTACTGTACAAAATGAGAAATACATAACTTTAATTGACGTTTTTACAAAGTACGGCCAAGCATACCACTTGCCTGACGGAACTGCTATTAGCATACTACAGGCCCTTCTACGATACTGTACCCATCACGGCGTGCCTATGACTTTGATAACTGACAACGGTACCGAATTTACCAACCAACTATTCATGGAGTTCACTAGACTTCATAAAATTAACCATCACAGAATATTAGCTCACTCTCCTAACGACAATGGAAGTATCGAAAGGTTTCATTCAACTATTTTAGAACACTTAAGAATCCTAAAATTACAGCATAAGGACGAACCCATCATCAATTTAATGCCCTATGCTCTTATAGCTTATAATAGTTCGATTCACAGTTTTACACGATGTAGGCCATTTGACTTATTAACTGGACATTTTGACGCGAGAGACTGTCTAGACATAGACTTTACTCAACAATTACTCCAACAATACATGCAGTCGCATAAGAACCAAATGAAACAGGTCTACGACGTAATTAATTCAACATCCCTTTCCGATCGAACAGCCTTAATAAAAAACAGGAACGATACCCGTGAACCCGAGATCCAATACGCCCCACAGCAACAAGTTTTTATTAGAAATCCCCTTGCTAGCCGACAAAAGACAGCACCACGATATACACAAGATACTGTCCTAGCTGACCTTCCCATACATATTTACACCTCCAAGAAACGAGGTCCCATTGCAAAATCTAGACTCAAACGCATCCCTAAAGCTGTAAATTTGTTACAGAATAATACTGGGAATGACTCTACGACTGACACGAACCCAAGAAATAAAACTTGAAAATCTGGATGACGGACCAGGACTACTACCATATAACCTAGGACCTATGAGACTAACGACTCACTATCATACGTTTTTACAGTATATTCAATTAGACGACATTGACAAACAACTAAACTCACTGAAAAATCAGTTATCAAACTACCAGCATCAAATGACTAATGAAACTTACTCACTTTACGAAATACAAATCAATTACCTAACTAATAAACTCGACAAATTAACGGACAAACTTAAAACTCTACAACCCACTCGTTTAAAAAGAGGACTAGTAGACGGGTTAGGATCGTTCATTAAGAGTATAAGCGGCAACTTAGATCACACTGACGCGATAAAATATAATGAAGCCATTGAAAGCTTACGATCAAACCAGAATAAAATAACATCGGAATTTAATAAACATATTAGTATGGGAAAAGAATGGATGGCCAATCATAATAATATCTTAGAACAATTAGTAAGCAATCAGCACAAAATTAATACCACAATTGAGTTAATTATCAACAAAAATGCATATAAAGATAATAGTCTTGTTAAATACGCAAAGGTTGCTCAGCTTTTGGTCATAATTAGCGAAAACGTGGAGGATTTAATGCAAGAATTACTTAGAATAGAAAATAGTTTAGCGTTCGTTCACTCTTCTAGCGTAGATCATTCGATGATAGATATAGATGTATTAAGTTTAATGATAAATGAACTCCGAACCACTTACGGGGGAGATCATATATTAGAATTAGAACTTAGAGAATATTATAATATAATAAATTCTGGATCCTATTTTACTAGGAATCAGATAGTATTTGTTTTTAAGTTTCCAATTATCTCAAAAGATAATTATAATTTATACAAACTCGCTATAGTACCTAATAAAAACGCTCAGGCTCTCATCCCATCCTTTCCCTTCATCGCAACAAACGAGAAATCATTCGTGTACATAGAGACAGAATGTCCGAAGTTAAACAGCTGGTTTCTATGTGAAAAGGGAATCAATCACCAAGTTCGCGCAAAGTCTGAGTGTATCCACGAACTTATCATCAACCAAGTATTGCAAGAATCCTGTCAATTCACAAAAGTAAGCTTAATGAGAGAAGCAATGGAAAAGCTAGACGACAAGCACTACGTATTGGCTTTCCCTCATCAAACAAAAGTACAACTGATATGCAACCGCCAAGAACATACATCTCTTCAAGGAAGCTATCTGATAACAATACCCTTCGGATGTTGTTTGAAATCAGAAGAATTCACTATCACCAATGAGAATGATGAAATCAAAGGTCAACCTCTGAAACTTTCAAGAATCCCCTACGACCTGGAGAACCAGATCCTAACACCAAGTCACATTAATTTAACTTCCATAGATCTCAAAGGACTCCACAACATCCAGGATACGATTATGATACAAACCCCTCTACAACTTGAAGACAATATGCATCCAGTTCTGTACCACACCACTATACCTTTTTATATGGTACTCTCGTGTATTGGAGCTCTTACATTGTTTCTTGCAACCCGCCGCTACCTAAAAATAGCTGCAAAACCGGAATCTCAACCCCCAGCAATGACGATGGAGGACTCAGGAAATATTCCGGCAACATTTTCCCTAAACGTACTAAAATAGTTGCCGTTCTAAGGGTGGAGGAATTACATAAGGAACCCTAAAGTGAATTACTTGCGTTGCAACTTCGGAAAATTGCAAGTAATCGAACAACGACGGTAAGCAGCCGTCATCGAGGTCATGCCGACTCTTCATTTTACGGTTTCGCAACAATGTCTTCCACTTTCAGCTTGATCACACTTCGAT
Source organism: Morpho achilles (assembly GCA_947086495.1). Taxonomy (NCBI): domain Eukaryota; kingdom Metazoa; phylum Arthropoda; class Insecta; order Lepidoptera; family Nymphalidae; genus Morpho; species Morpho achilles. Next base: position 10,973,647 of record CAMTZB010000020.1, read on the forward strand.
CAAATACCTAGATTAGTTTAGCTATAGATTAATTGTAAAAGTAATTTTTAATAAATTAATTATAATTTTTTGGTTTTTTTTAACTCCTTCGATTGTCGCAAACGTAATTCACTTGTTCGTGTCAATTGTTATTGTTGATGCACCTATCTTATTTTTATGTTACAATTACTTTTATTCACCAAAGGTTGTCTGGTAGAGATTGCTTTTAGCAATAAGACCGCCTTTGCACACCTTTTTGCTAAGAAGCAACCTTTTTGCAAGCTTTTTTGCAAAAAGAAAGAAACTTAACTAAAGATAGTTAAGTTTCTTTCTTTTTGTACCTTGTGGTATGTAATGTGTGTGCAATAAAGAATTTCTATCTATCTATCTAAAGTATGTATTCATTAAAAGTACTATGTAAAAACTTAGTCTAGGAAGAGGGGGATCTCCTAACACAAGCATTTACATGCTCAAAAGGAGATCTCATTTATAACAATTTGTAAGAATGTACTATGCTTGTTAATGAAATAAAACATTTTTGATTTTTGATTTTTGATAAAATCATAATTTATTATTCATTTAAACCTTATAGTAAAAATCAAGAAAATCAATCATCTACAGACAGACAACATTTGGATACTTTGTTTTATAATTAGTGTAGATTAAAATACCATACTCACGAATTTACTTTATATTTTTGTATCTTTACTGCTAGCCGTGTGGTATCCGGCTGAGTAGAATAGACCACCCTCATTTCTTACCGAGGTATCGTCAAAGGCGACTAAGGTAAAGTAACCCACCGTGTGATATCCGGTTTAATAGAATAGACCACCCTCATTCCTAACCGAGGTATCGTTAAAGGCGACTAAGGTCTTTACCTTAGTCGCCTTCTACTAAACCGGATATCACACGGTGGGTTACTTTTAACCCACCGTGTGATATCCGGTTTAGAAGAATAGACCACCCTCTTACTTACAGAGGTGTCTTAAAATATGACTAACGTCAGGCAGGACTTCTCACTCACTGACTCACTCACTCACTGTCACTGTCACTGTCATCAGCAGTGAAGTCGAATGGTCGAAACTTTTGCCTGAAAGCAGCAACGTGTGAATCCTCCTCTTCGCGATTGAGCAAGCACTGTCGCCAATCGGCTTTGTCTTCACAGTTCAGAATCGGTGGACTCGACAAAACATCCCTGGTAATTTACAGAACTACGTGTTACATTGTAAAGTTTTGCCAATAATCAACACGCTTAGCATGCGGGTTGGTGATCGCAGTGCTGACTGTGTCACAACGACAGTGCTACTGCCCACTGTCGGTCTGGTAGTATTTAGGTCAGCTATAGAATTACCACGGAATACTATAGATCTTCGAATTGTAGTAATGAATATGTGCAATACTGTAGTGTGGTTGTGTTTTGTCATTCGTGCAGCACTAATCCTGCATGTATGCAATATGGGAACGGATTGTGATTCTTATACTTCGCATTACATACATTTTCTTAAAAAACTCAGATTATAACAAAAATCTATATATAACATCTATAAATATATTCTATAATAAAATTCCGCAATCAATTTAAACTTTGCCATTACAGCAGTTTAAAAACACTGTTAAAAAGAGGCTGATACAAAAAGCCTACTATACTCTTGAAGATTATTTAGAAGATAAGAATGTGTGGATATAGCTCTCTTTGAACCTGTACAAGACAGTAACGACATAATGTAAATAGTATTAAGAATTATATTTTTAAAAGAGCAACCGCCGAGTTTCTTGCTGGCTCTTCTCGGTAGGAACGGCTTTCCGAACCAGCAGTAGAGTTGACGATTCAAAAGCACTTGTTTACAAGTTTATTTGAATAAAGAATATTTTGAATTTGAATTTATAAAAAATAAAAACATTTATAATATCAATAAAATTTAAACCCACCACGCCATTTAATACGATCGATCAGGGTGAGAAGAGAAAAAGTAAATAAAGCTTGTACATTTGAATTTGTATGGATGCGAATTAAACCTATATTTAAATTATTTTAATTATTTCCAATATGCTTTAGGTTTGGGTTGAAGGTTTGGTTGAAGCCTTTTTAATAAATAAATATATATATGGGACGTACAGCACATATACAGGAATATGGGAAAGGCTCGAAGAGCCAACAAATTCTTTTATAGAAAATGTTGGCCCTCGACGGGAATCGAACCCGCGACCCGCTGCGCTGAAGGCAGGATCACTACCCACTGCGCCAACGGGCCAGTCAAATAGTTCGTAGTGTGATGTCATAAAGGGCATTGAAATAAGTATTACTATGTATCTAACTCAAGCCTAATTTTGAATTCGATCTTTAACACTAAGTGTAGCTAGGAAATATTATTTTTTTACCGTTTTAATTATTACCATTCATCATCTTCCTGCCCTTATCCCACTATAAGTGGGGTCGGCACAACATGTTATAAACATGCTGTCACATGATTTGGCTGCGTTTTTACGACCGGCCGCCTGTCTGACGTCAACTTACCTATGTCGTATTTTACGACACCTCGGTAAGAAAGAGGGTGGTCTATTCTACTAAACCGGATACCACACGGTGGGTCAACTTACCTTAGTCGCCTTTTACGACACCTCGGTAAGAAATGAGGTTGGTCTATTCTACTCAGTCGGATACCACACGGCGGGTCGACTTACCTTAGTCGCCTTTTACGACACCTCGGTAAGAAATGAGGGTGGTACTATTCTATTCAGCCGGATACCACACGGCTATCACTTTTTTCAAACACTTTTTTCAAAATTATAGCCTTAAGACCTAACATATCATAGAACACTGAAATGGCGCCTATTTAAATGGCTATATTTTCAATTATTACCATTGTAATTGTAATTTATTTATTACATACCTGCCAAATTGCAGCGGGAAATGTTGTTTGGTTTTCGCGTATATTTGTTCTCCAGATGGTAATTCGGAATGAAAGTAAGGCGCGCCGGGTAACGTCACTTGTGAAATTTCCGTGTACGGCGGAAGTACTTCTATCTGTATGCTGTTTATACCTGCTTCATCCTGTCAATAAGAATACTCTCTAATTTATAAAATTAGGCGTTACTTTGCGGAGGTCCATAATACAAAAGTAATGAGAATATTATTTTGTTATAATCCGCGATAAAAGAAAATATATGTAATGCTAAATGTAGAGTGTACTATTCGTTCTCATACCTGATACATGCAGAATTTATAAGAACTCATGACACAACAATACACAAGCACTGCACACATTCACCACCACAATCCCAACAATTGTTACGCCCTGTAACCGAAGCATCATCAGGAGATAGACTCCACGACAAAATTGCAAAGCTTTGCGATTATAGCTTATAATATTCTCATTACTTTTGAAGAATACTGTCATAAATTCATCATTACTCTCCTGTCATTATCCCACTCTAAGTAGGGTCGGCACATGTTTTTCTCTTCCACTCTCCTATCATTCGTCAACTCTGGAGCTACTCCTTTTACATATTATACTTCACACAATCCAAACATCTCTTTTTAAGCCTCTCTCTGGGATAAAGACAGGAGTATGATATACAGGAGTATATTTAACACTCGTTTGGTCACATAATTTTTAACCTTCCTCATTATACGTCATTACCATCTTAATGTTGCAATTCTCGTATATTCTATTACGCATCCTAATCTTGAACTTCTCTTCTTTTCTATAATGGGCACAACTTTCAGATTTCCCCTTATATACTCATTTCGTATTGTATCCCACTCTAAGTGGGGTCGGCACAACATGTTATCATATGATTTGTCTACGTATTTTACGACCGGCCGCCTGCCTGACGTCAAGTTATCTTAGTCGTATTTTACGACAAGTCGGAAAGAAAGAGGGTGGTCTACTCTACTCAGCCGGATACATAGCATATATTATATTAAATATATTATTTTTAGATCTCTTATAGAGATAAGTTAGTCTTTATACTAGTTTTCTATTTAACTTCATTTTTGTATATTTCTCTTTTTTGGTACATAAATAAATAAATAAATTTAAGCGTCTTTCTTACCTGAAAGACTTCCAGTATTTGCGCCTCACACGACCTAGCCACAGGAACACACTGTATCTGCATGTGGGAGGTGCGATAATTCCTCTCGAAAAACACCACCAGCCTGTCCATAGACGCGTAGAACTTCTTCAAAGCTTCCTTGAACCTCTTTATTTCTTTGGCCACTTCATCGGGTGCCTTGAAATTAGGCAATTCCACAGACAATGTTAGATTTGTCATTACAACAATTTAATTAACTATTTATTTAAATATTGTACATATATATTGTTAGAAAAGAGGCAAAAAAAAGTAGTACAAAAGATCCCTAGGATAAGTTATCCTTAAGAGGGATATTTTGCAGCCAACCTTTGAGTAATAGAAGGAAAAAAAAAGGAAGTGAAATACAGATAATATAGAAAGAATGAAAAAGAAAAATAGCTATGTGCATAGTAACGTTGTACCTAGAGAAATATTGGCACTCAAGATAACAAAAAACTAATAAAAGTAAGCTTGAATACATAGCCCACGTTGCCATTAAAATACATAAATAGTAATGCGTACATAGCTACTATTCGACCTTGTACAAGATAGCAATGACGAAATGAAATCAGTTTGAATTATATTTGAAAAGATCATCCGTAGTGTTCTTGCCTGTTCTTCTCGATATAAGCAATTTTCAAAACGAGTTAACAATTCAAAAGTACTTGTATAACATTTACTTGAATAAAAAGACATTTTTAATTCAAATTTAAACGTTTTTAACCGCTCTGGCCTCATTGATCACGTGTTCCGAAATTCCATTAATTTTTTTCCATTTAAAAACCCAATGCCATTTAAACATTCAGGCGTCAACGCCAATTTTACGACACCTTGGTAAGAAAGAGGGTGGTCTATTCTACTAAACCGGATACCACGCGGTGGGTCAACTTACCTTTGTCGACTTTTACGACACCTCGGTAAGAAATGAGGTTGGTATATTCTACTCAGCCAGATACCACACGGCGGGTCGACTTACCTTAGTCGCCTTTTACGACACCTCGGTAGGAATTGAGGGTGGTACTAATCTATTTAGCCTGATACCACACGGTGTTTCTACATCAAATAATCATTATACGAAAAGATTATCGCTAACTGAAAGTTAATAAAACAATCAATACCTTTGTGATGCTTTGATGGTGTGTTATAGGGAGTATCAAAACATGGTACGGTGTGAGCGGACCCTTGGGTAGTGCTAGATAGCAATGGTTGCCAACGCATATAACCAAGTGTTTCTGAACCGTAGGCGAAGACAAACAGAACCAGCATTTATCTGAAATTTATACAATAGTGGTTCTTCTACTTTGTTTGCGCCAAACTAACATAGGTGCCATCAATAATTAAATATATAATTTTTTTCCCCTGTTCCCAAAAGAAATTCAATTTTTTTTTATCTTATAAATTTTCCCAGTGATTGAAACTATAATTGTCACGAAATTCATTAAAATTAGTCCAGCGGATTAGACGGGAAAACGTAACAAACAGACAGGCTTTCTCATTTAAAATATTAGTATGGATTCCGAAAAATAATATAATATATATATAACATAATACAACTCTTCATCAAAAAGCTTTGCAAATTAAATTTTCATATATATATAGAGATACAACCGCAAATATTTTCAAATAACTTTTTATTAAACACAATAGTTTCTATCACACGCAGTGCAAAAAATTAGAAATATATTGTATAAAATGTAACAAATATTTTCAAAGCAATTCTAAAATATAATTTATTTTATATGTCTTTTTTAAACAGTTGTATGGTAATTTTAATTTTAATAAAAAATATTTTCAAGTTTCAATATTTTCTTCATTTAAAGTCATTTCTTATTTATATAATTTAAAGATTTTATTTTGGCCATATAAATTTTTCGTTTTAAATATTTTAAAATATTCTCTGTTTTATAATTATAGTCTATGGTTACGCTACAGACTAAAATTTATATGTTTTATAAAAAAATCTGTATATGAAAATTTATTCAATTGATGCTACTTAACTTATAAAAAGAAAGTATACTTAAGTATCAGAGATTGTGGTGTTATTATATTATGTTTATTGCTAACCTGGATCAAAGTCCTTTCTCTTTCGTTCTGGATTGTCACCAGAATTTCTTTTCCTCTTTCCATGGTTGTCGTCTTCAGCATCCATATTGAAGAAGAATTGTCCGTTACCAGACACCTGATAAAGATTTTACTTGTTAAAGCAATTTAATAATAAAACGATAGCATATGCGGGGGAATATTATTCCAACATCGTATGGCGGCAAATTTAAAACTTCCCATGACGGCAGAAGTGAAGGGACGTGGAGTTCAAAGAATATTATGTGTATCTTTTAGCAACCGCTTAAGATGAGTCCAGTTTAATTTGTTAAAGAAATATGATCGCTCACCACGCCGTGTGGTATCCGGCTGAATAGAATAGTACCACCCTCATTTCTTACCGAGGTGTCGTTACGACTAAGGTAGGTCGACCCGCCGTGTCGTGTCTACTCAGGCGGGTAACAATCCGGCTGAGTAGAATAGACTATCCACATTTCTTACCGAGGTGTCGTAAAAGGGGACTAAGGTAATTAAAAGCTTAACTTTTTATTACCTTAGGTAAGTTGTAAGTGTTTAGGTAAGTTGACCCCCACCTCTTACAGACCCATCTGTTTACTAGACACACTGGGCAAGCTACTTGAACAAATTATAAGTAGACGACTAACAGGCGAGCTACGACATAACATAGATTTATCTAAAAATCAATATGGATTCCGAGAAGGGAAATCTACGATTGACGCTATAAAGAAAGTAGTAGACATTGCAGATAATGAGAAAAAGAAAACTTTTAAAACCAGACAATTCTGTGCTTTAATTACCATAGACATTAAGAATGCTTTTAACACCGCGTCGTGGAATTTAATAATGCAGGAACTTAGAAAAAGAAAGATCTCCTCCTACATAATATCAATAATCGGAAGTTATTTTTCCGATAGGTACCTTATCGAGGAAGACGGGCAAATGACACCAATTACATGTGGAGTCCCGCAAGGGTCTGTTCTGGGGCCACTTTTATGGAATATTATGTATAACGGTTTCTAAGACTGCCTATGCCTAATGAAGTTACGTTGGTGGCGTACGCAGATGACTTAGCTGTTGTTGTTAAAGGAAAAACGGAAGAAATATTAATGACGAAGGCCAATACCGCATTAGAGAAGATTTCAAACTGGATTAGGGAAAATGACTTAGAACTTGCAGCCCATAAAACGGAATCCGCATTACTAATAGGTAGAAAAAGAGTCCAATCCGAAATTAAATTTAGAGTTCACGGAGTTATAGTACATCCACAGAAAACAATCAAATATTTGGGTGTAGTTATCGATAAAAACTTGACGTTTTCACTTGTTTGTGTAAAATGGGTCGCCAACAAAGCAGCTACAGCAACAAGCGCATTGATAAGAATAATGCCGAGAACAAGAGGTGCGGGAGAAAATAAAAGAAGAATATTGGCTCTAGTAGCAAATAACATTATATGCAGTTCAAATATGGATAGGAGGTCTAAGCTATCGCAAGTACGAGGACATTCTAAAATCGGTTCAAAGAAGACTCTCAATCAGGATCTGCAGAGGTTACAGAACCATTTCGGGTGTTAAAAGCATGGTTCTTGCTCGCACAGTGCCTATAACGCTACTGGCAAAAGAAAGAGTTAGCATGAAAGGGAAAAAAATAAAAGACTGGCGAGAGATACAGAAAGAAACTCTTAACCAATGGCAAAGGCAATGGGAGGCTGAAGAAGACAGCTGGATGAAACTACTGGTACCCGATATTAAAGTATGGGTACTACGTAACTTTGGTGAAACAAGCTACCATTTGACACAAGTGATGACAGGTCATGGGTGTTTTCAGGAATACCTATGCAGAATTAAAAAAGTCAGCACCGATAGATGTGTCTACTGTGAAGCAAAAGATACACCTAGACACACTATCTTTGAATGCCCAAGGTGGGATGAGCAACGTCAAATGGTAGTAGATAAAACAGAGGTAATATTTTCACCAGAAACTTTCATACCTATTATGCTCCGCGACAGGGATAGCTGGAGCTTTATGCTAAAGTTTGTGTCGGACATAAGTAACGGCCTGTTACTATCCCACTGCTGAGAATAGGCCTCTTCTCTCCGTTTTGGAAGAGAAGGATTGGAGCTAAGACCTACCACGCTGCTCCAATGCGGATTGGTAGGTTACACATACCTCCAGAATTCTCTAGAGATATGCAGGTTTCCTCACGATGTTTTCCTTCACCGAAAAGCGTGTGATAAATTGCAATTATCAATTAGACACATAAGTTTTAAGAGAAAAACTCATTGGTGTCTGCCCGGGTTCGAACCCGTGAACGTCTCTAGAGATTCACACGGTCGCACCGCTGGGCCATCACAGCCGACATAGTGTCGGACATAATGGGTGAGAAAGAAAGAGAGGAACGGGCTCGAAAGGCCGAGCAATAGACACCGGCTACGGCGAAGCAATACCGAGAGGTGGTCCCGCCGTAGAAGGAGAAGGAAATGAGGAGGGGTTTTAGTCCGTGGGAGTCGGACACTCCCCTGTGGAAAAGTCCATAAAGGATTTCCCCTCCTCTAGGAAAAAAAAAATAATAAAAATAAAAAGGTAAGTTGACCCACGGTAAGTTGATACCGTAAGCATAGTTTGTTTTGTAGATGTCTATAAGTTCTATAAGTTAGTGTGATATTTGAATGTGATGTTTTGTTTAATAGTTTTTTAATTAAAATACATGTGTTTTAAGTATATAGCTGCGTAATAATTTATTTTATGCGAATTTAAAACTTCTAATGGACTGTCATAATTGACGTTAAAAAAGCCGCAAGCTTACATATATCAGTATCCTCCTTGTTATATTCATTACCAATTTTTTATATTTTTATGTACCAAAAATTATAAAAAATATACTTTTTCACTCACTTTCACTACTTTCCCCGGCTGGTGCTGCTTCATCATATCAGGGTTGTAAGGACAAGGTGTTTCATCTGTAGTGCTCTGCAATAAGTCCGTCATCCGCATCTTTGTGATCGGCTGGAGGGATAATGCGTATATCCACTTCTCTTTCATTTTATTACCCACAGGCGCTAGTGCTATGAATCTTGTAGCGCATTCTTTGTAATCTTGATGCACGCTTTGATTTCTGTATTGTAAACATTGCACTACTACTGAATATGGCAACTCTATTTTTTTTAAATTATTTATCTATATCAATATTTTAGTAATGATGCAATAATAATAAATATTAATGATTTACAATCTTCAAAAACTACATTGTTGGCTATATAGTTGACATATTATTTTGATATGCTTGTCCTTGACGCAGAATGTTAGCAGTTCGTTTTTCAATAAATTATTAATTTTAATGCCGCCGTGTGATAACCGGCTGAGTAGAATAAACCAACCTCCCTTCTTACCGAGGTGTAAAAAGGCGACTAAGGTAAGTTGACGTCAGGCAGGCAGCCGGTCGCAGAATACCTGGCCGAATCATGTGACAAGATGTTTATATCATGTTGTGCCGACTCCAAGGTCAGAAGGATGATGATGATATAATAGACGTGAAATTTAATATTGACGGATATTTAAAATACTAACCTGTAAGGCTGTCTCTCATAATATTTTTCTGTTGAGGGTACAAAGTGATATCTTGGTTTTATATGGATAGACAGCCATGACAAAAGATCTGATAAGCACTCTGGTTCAACGTCTACCTGCAACAGTACATACATATTTTTGTAAATATCGATATATCTTTTACTAACCATAATATAGTTAAAATGGTTAAAGTTGGTCAACCTTAAAAGCTACATATAACTTTTAAGGGAGAACAATTTTAATAAATGATTTTTGAACATCTATCACCGTTTACTCAGCGCACGCAAGGAAAGCTTTAAATTTTGCCGTTTTTGTACTATATTTTACTGCTGCTACTCTCTTATTCATCTTAGCGTGATGTTATATAGCCTTCCTCGATAAATGGACTATCTTACACTTAAAGAATTTTTCAAATCAGCCCAGTAGTTCCTGAGATAAGCGCGTTTAAACAATCAAACAAGCAAACTCTTCAGCTTTATATATTAGTATAGATTTCGGAAAAAGCTCCAACGATTTTGATGAAACTTAGTATGAGCTTGAATATTTTAAATTGTCCTTCATTTAAGGAATTGAGCTCTATATTCCCAGCACAGATCTAATATATAGAATTTCATTTGATTTTGATTAGAAATTAAAAGATTAATTTCGTTTTATTTGATAACTATATCTAACTAAATATGGCAACGTCGTGTGGTATCCGGCTGAATAGAATAGTACCACTCTCATTTCTTACCGAGGTATCGTAAAGGCGACTAAGGTAAGTCGACCCACCGTGTGGTATCCGATTAAATAGAATCGACAATCCTCTTTTTTATCGAGGTGTCGTAAAAGGCGACTAAGGTAAGTTAACCCACCGTGTGGTATCCGGTTAAGTAGAATGGCACCACCTTCATTTCTTACGGTATCCGGCTAAATAGAATAGATCACCTCTATCTTACCAAGGTGTCGTAAAATACGACTAAGGTAAGTTGACCCACCGTGTGGTATCCGATTAAGTATAGAATAGACAACCGTCTTTCTTATCGAGGTATCGTAAAATACGACTAAAGTAAGTTGATGACAAGCAGGCGGCCGGTCGTAGCCAAATCATGTAACAACATGTTTATAACAAATAAATTATCCCCACTTAGAGTGGGATAAGGGCAGGAAAATGGTCTAAATATGTCAAGATCTCAAAGCTTATTACAAACACAAACCTTCTCCAAGTCATCCTGTTGTATCCCCGCCGGCCATAATGTTGTTATCAACACGTCTACACCTCTGTATTCACTCTGTCCTCTAAAACAAGCGTCTCTAACAGCACTACAATCACTCGGTTCAAATGTGCACATTGGTATATCTTTACCTAACTCTCTTCTCGACAGACCAGTTAAGTACGCAATTTTAACTTCAGAGCTGGTAGTGAAAATTCCTCTTTTTCCTGTAGAAATATTAAGGTAAGTGCACTAGTTTTTAATTGACCATGTTTTAGTAGTTGACCGTTTTGTATGAAATTTTAAATACTAAGATAAGAAACCAGCATATCTCTAGAGAAATCTGGGGATATGTGTAACCTCCAATCCGCATTGCAGCAGCATGGTAGGTCTTAGCTCCAACCCTTCTCTCCAAAAACGGAAAGAGGCCTATTCCCAGCAGTGGGATTTTAACAGGTTGTTACTTTACTTTACTCTAAACTTCAATTGATAAATCACACTATATAGTAAGCTTACTATTAAACTGGCTTACTATTGGACTAAGCTTACTATTGGACTGGCCCGTTGGCGTAGTGGGTAGTGACCCTGCGTTCAGCTCCGCGGGTCGCGGGTTCGATTCCTGCCGAGGGCCAACATTTTCTATAAATGAATTTGTTGGTCTTTGAGCCTGGGTGTATATTTGTATTTAAAAATATATAAGTATATATTCACCAGTTATCTGTGACCCATAATACAAGTATTAAGTTACTTACTTTGGGGACGGACGACCATTTGTGTATGTCCTATATATTTATTATTTTTTTATTAATATTATTAAAGAGACCCAATTCAAAATTAGGCTTAATTCAGTTAGACATTGTAATTCTTATTTCAATGCCATCTATAACATCATGCTGCGAAATATTAAAAGAAATTGTGTTTTTTGCTCTTCCAAGCTCTTGAGTCTCTTTAATACAAGTTTCGTAGGAGCTATGCTTTGCTTTATTGCAATTTGCCACAAAACCAATTTATATAATTAGGTCACTTTAATACTAATATTAACTATATATTTGCCATATTTTTTTTATTACTCCATATAATAGATAAATTCTCTTAATCTCATAACCATTTGCTGAATATTCATACACAACCAATTGAATTTTTTTAATCCCTACATTAAACAGATAAAAAATGTTACGACAAAATCATTACAAACTTATTAAACTATCATAGCAATTAATACTAATTGAACTTACCCATATATATAACATTTGGCACTATTTCTGAACCTTCTTCACAATATTGTTTGACATGTTCACTTTTAGAAGGACCAAAAACATAGGTTGTGACTGGTACTGAAAATTAGCAAGCCAAAATATAATTAACAAATTAGGCGTTACTTTGCAGACATCCATAATACAAAAACAATAATAAAATTATTTTGCTCTAATCCGCGATGTAGTAAAATAGAAAACATATATAATGCTAAATGTAGAGTGGACAATCGGTTTTCATACCTGATACATGCAGGATTCGTAAAAACACATGCACTAACCTCCCCCACCGCCACCAAAATACACAAGCACTATATACGTTCACTATCGCAAACTCAACAATCGTTTCGCCCCACAACCGAAGCATCATCAGGAAATTGTCGGTCTGTTTATAATCTGCTTTGCTTGTTTTGTTCTACTGGATTCTAAGTAATATTATTTATTTTAATTGAAATAAACATTGAGACTTATTACACAAACCTTTTCTGGTTCCCATGCGATAGGCGTCCAGTTGCGAATTGTCCTCGCCAAAGAAATTCCCCACACATAACAATACATCAAATGCTCCTGATCTCTTAACTATAGATTCAACACGAGAAAATAAAATATTGAAGTTTCCATTTACATCACCACATATAAGCCTGGAAATATTAAAAATACTTAATTTAATATTAGACAAAATTAATGAAAACAAAAGATCTAAAACACTTGTAATTTCTAAACATTTAAAAATTATATTAAAAATATTATTGAAACGCACGTCTTTTGCTTGTCTGTCATATTGTATAAAGCTTAATAAAAAAGCTCCTTTTAATTAATTAAGAATTAATTTAAATTAATTCAGATGTAATTTTACATATCTCTTGAAAAATTATTTCAATAAAAAATTATGTATGTACTAAATACTAGCGATGTGAAAAATAATCGATTTTTAAAAGAATCGATTATTTTTTCATCATAATTTTTTTTTAATAGGTTATTTTAGGTATCTCTTTTTCTTCTTTACTCTTTTTATTGTTTTTTAAGATAACATATGCATTGTTGGATGAAATCAATTTAGCCAAACTACACATTTTAATCGAATTTCACAATCAGCGCATCTGCTATTATTTATTTTTAGTTGCACACTTTAATTAGCCTTTTTTGTAATTAATGATTAATGTTAAAAAGGCAACTTTTGAAATAGTCAGAAAAAAATAGATTTAAAAAAAACTCGATTATTACGTATCAAAATAATCGTTTTTTCTACTCCATGTCACATCCCAAAATACATACAAGATACACCGACGCCATCTACCAGGACGAGTAGTATTTGTAAAGAAGTATTTTCATACCATAGTCTATAGTCTATGTCTCAATTTCCCAAACGATATGTTTGTCTTTGACAGTGTTGCCGTCTTAGTGGATTTTCCACTAAAACTGGTGGTTTTAACTACCCACTTAGTGGCCAAATATTGCTTTTAGTGGCTAGTGGTTTTTTTGGTGGTCTTGGTAAAATATATCAGCAGTTAAAAAGTTAGATTTAATTCCATTTTAAGATGATTTTTATATATCTGTTTGTTTTCCTTTTTGAATATGCATATATACATTGGTGTACAAGTTTAAATCCGCTGTTTGCTCATGGTTGGTGTTAAAATATGTTAATGAACATATGAATCGGATATAAATATCTATTATAAAGTGCTGAAATCTGTTGAAACTATCGAAGTGCACCGTTACCACCGATAGATAATAAAATTGTGAGATGCTATGAAGGAAAAAAGGCCAGAATATAAGCTAATTTTCCTCCATGACAATGCTCCGTCACACACATCAAAAAAGGTTCAAAATTACTTAGAGACGCTCAACTGTTAGATGCTACTCCATACCGCTTATTCACCAGAACTGGCCCCATCCGACTATCATCTGTTTTCGTCGGTTTGCTATTAGCTCGCTGAGCAGCATTTCGAATCTTACGCGAGACGTCCAAAATTGTCTTGAAAAGTGGTTTGCCTCGAAAAACGAACAATTTTTTTTGGTATGTTATCCATATATTATCTGAGAGATGACAAAAATGTATATTTTGAATGAAGTTATCTTTTTTCGTTCCTATTAAAAAAATGGTATTTTGTTAGAAAAAAAAAGAGCTTGTATACCTGGTAGATATTTACTTTGCTTGAGTACGTTTCTCACACGTGATTTTACACGCGAGGATTTTCCACCTAATATTTTTCGAAACTTATACTTTATATGCGGGGATTTCTCACTTCATATTTTTTTCTGAATACTTATACTTGAAATTAGAAGGGTTCGTCGTTCAGTAACGCTCATTGGCTCATAATTATTAATTTTGGTTTGTATTAACTGAGCGAATTTATTTACGCGTAACTATGCAAATATCACAATATACGCAACGGTATTCTTGGCTCGTAGGTATCTGAAATACTACGGGTCGAGTAGCGAAATGTTTTGTGATATTAATTTGTTAATTTTTTAATAAGTAATAATAAATGAAAATTAATTATTTGTATATTTATTTTCTTTGATAAAACAAAAATTATTTTAGTGGAAAATTTAGCGGTTAGCGGTCATTTAGAGTGTAAAATTTCTGTTTGTTAGTGGATTTCTGGTGGTTTTGAAATTTGAATCTAGTGGGAAGCTTATTGAACTGTTGGCAACACTGGTCTTTGAGCGTTCACTATATACTAATATAGTGATCTGTGATACAGTGTATTATCTTTGGTTCACTATGTTTTGTGTAGTGTTTTTTTAACTTTCGTTCCCATCTCTTATAATGGTTATCGTTATTATTCGTTAAAAAAAATACGACATGGCATCATCGAGTAAATTGCCCGGCACTGGGTTGGAAGATGTTGGTGTACCGGGACAAACTTTTCTCAGAGACGCACTAACAAGTTGCACTGATCCACTAAAAGCAATAGAAGAGTTTCAACTAGAGAATGGTATATTGCTTCCATCTCTAAGACCCATGCTGCCTCTACTCGATCTCCACGGTGTCCGTAGATTAGACTTTCATACATCCGTGTTAGAGGAACTAAGAGACAAACTAATAACACACATAAATGAAATGGGGGGCCCAAAGGATAAAAAAGAACATGAGAAAAAACTCAAGGAGCTGTTATCCAAAAGTTTTCCAGTTGTCAAAGTGAAGGCTCTCAGGCCAGTTATTATGAGTATTTTAAAAAATACGAATCACATTGATGATAAATATTTAAGAGTACTTGTTCGTGACAGAGACTTGTATAACGATACTGACACAGAGGTAAAAAGACAAATTTGGCAAGATAATCAATCGCTGTTTGGTGATGAGGTGTCTCCACTGCTGAGTCAATATATAAGAGAGAAAGAAAATATATTATTCGACCATGAAAACTTATCGAATTTGTTTTTTTCACCTTCACCAAAAGTAAGGCGAAAAGGAGCTGTGATACAAAAACTAGCTCACATGATAGGCACCAGCATAAAACTTTATGATATGGTACTTCAGTTTCTTCGCACACTGTTCTTAAGAACAAGAAATGTTCATTATTGTACCTTAAGAGCTGAACTTCTCATGGCCCTGCATGATGCAGAAGTACATGACATTATATCAGTCGATCCATGTCATAAGTTCACATGGTGCTTAGATGCATGCATAAGGGAAAGAAATGTTGACATAAAAAGGTCAAGAGAACTACAAGGGTTCCTTGATAACGTAAAAAAAGGCCAGGAGCAAGTTCTTGGTGATCTCTCTATGACATTATGTGATCCGTATGCAGTTAACTTTTTGGCAACATCAGCTATAAAAATACTGCAACATTTAATTAATACAGAAGGTCTTCCAAGGGATAATACAATTTTAATTCTGTTATTAAGAATGTTGGCACTAGGTCTAAGTGCTTGGTTGATAATTGACTCGCAAGAATTCAAGGAGCCTAAGCTAGATAGTCAGGTGGTAACAAAATATTTGCCAGCATTGATGTCTCTAATGGTCGACGATCAAGTAAGAGCATTGCACAATAAACTGCCACCAGATGAGCGAGAATCAGCCATCACCACTATTGAACACTCTGGCCCACCACCAGATGCTTGTGAGGCTTACATGCGAGAGAGTGCAGTTTGTGGAGTTTTAGCAATGTACTATACACTTCATGCAGCAAAACTGAGGGACAGGGGAGCTATATTAAGAATCTTGAGTATTTTAGGCAGTTGTAAGGACGGCAGAGCATATGAAGATCCATTTTTACATGCAATTGTCTCTTTATTAATACAATTGCCTGATGAGTTTCAAGGGGAAGATTTCAGCACTGTTTTATTTGATGAGTTTTTCTTTGCTGGGCTCTCAAAGGACAATGTAACAAGACATTTATTAAAGCTTATATGGTACATACACCCTAAGTTGCCAGAGACCAGAATACAGACTTTGATGAAAGCCTTGCAACCCGGAACACAACATAATGAATCTGTTCACAAGCTCTATGAATCTTTACAACAGAAAATGCATTCACAAGTAGAACCAGTTCCGAGCACTAGTGAGATGGAATATTTGGACTCTCCTCTTATGAGTGTCCCTACCCCTGCACCCTATCACATAATGTAGTTTAAAACTGACTGTATTTAAATTTGGATATTAAATTTTATATAAAGTTAACAATTCCACTTTATTTATATCAAGTCCATCTATTTTTAATATAAGCAATATACTGAATGTATATTCCTTATGTATATTGTATATTGAATGTATATTGCTTTGCTTTTGATATAATATGAATATAAATCACTAGCTTCTACCCTTGACTTCATTCGCGTGAACTGTTGTCGCATGATAGGTTGATAGTAGATGGCGCTTCCAAAGTCATCCTTTTACTGTAGAATTAACAGGATTTCTATACTCTATATATTATTCTGGTGTATAATTTATATTAATAACTGTGCCAAATTTCATCGATATTGGTTCAGCGGAGTTGCAATGAAAGAGTAAGAAACATACATACTCACAAACTTTTGCATTCATAATATGTAGAAAGTATGGATGTATGTTTGTTACTCTTTTGCGGCGAATTGTTGCGAATGGGTTGCGGGTAAAAGCTGTAGTTAAAAAGATAAAGTGAACAAATGATAACAATTAGCATTGTAAAACATTTTATTTATTAGTACTGACTTACAATAAACTTTAAAGATAGAATATTAGAAAAATGAGTAAAAGTAGTAAAAGTTCATTGGGCGGATTAGAAACTGAGCATATTTAGGCAGTTAACGCATAGCAAAGATTATTGAGGTTTATTAAGATAAAGTTAATTTTTCAAAGTGAGGGTAGTATTTATTTTCATGCATGGTGTTCACGACGATCTGGTTTTAAGTCAAGCGAATGCAAGGACCGCAGTGATCTAGAACGTTCAAATAACGAAGGGTCAGTATAAATTGGTTCGCTGCCATCGTCGAACGCGTTCGCCAAACGCCCTGAAGATCCTGCTTCCTCGCCCATTTCGGTGAAGTTTCTTCCCAATCCACTAGAAAAAAGAAAAAGTTAATTTATCCAAAATATTTTAAGGCGCCCTTATTAATAACAAACTGACAATTATATTAATTTTAATTATTTGCGAGAGATTGTTATCTTGTCTTTTGGATCTGGATAATAACTACAGGTATCTTTTAAAACATGGGCAAAAATAATATACCACCAATTCTTAATAGTTAGTGTAATTGAAATATTAGTTACAAATTCTAATTGTTTTTTTTATTTGACTATATGCTGTTAGCCCTAACGGCTTTTACAGCGTCACCGGGCGGGACGGGCGAGCGCAGAAGCATCGTCGATTCTATCTTCTTCTATTCGTCTTCGTCGATCTATATTCTTATATTTTAGTTCTTTTTATTTATATGATATTCTTAATTGTCATTTTTCAAAAAAATATTGTCGACAGAGCAAATATGTTTGTCAGTTAAACGAAACTCATAACTTGACGCGTGTTATAAGGAAAGTTAGGTATTATAGAATTATAAGAAATAATATATAATTAAATATTTCATTAAAACACCATAACGTAGATCTAAAAATTAAAATTGCGGTGTATTTTGTAAAAAATTATGGATTTTGTTTGTAGAATATACCATACACAGCAACTTATTTTGTTTCTAACAACTACGCGTAAATAATTATCAACCTTGTACTACAGTACTTTAATATAAAGATGTATAAGGGCCTGATTCACAAGTTACTCATAAAATGTCGGATAGTTAACCGACAAATAAACTAAGTAAAAATTTTAAAAAGAATAAAATCACGGCTATTTTGAAATAGGTATTTGGTATTCAGCAGATAAACTACCTGTTAACTTATTAGGAACTTTAAGTGCTGAATAAGCCTATCAGAAACCTGAGAAACGCAAAATTCCGAGATATGTTCCGAATAACCATTTTTTTTTCATGAGAAAATCCTTCATGTGTACTACTGCTGGGGGGCGAAAGCAGTTATGCCGGACTCTTACCGGCTAAAATCTCACGATGTTCCACATTTCTGCTTCGTGGTGAGAGCACAGGAATACTGAACGCATAACGTCTACACCCTCGTCAGCAGCCTACCCTTGCTACTCTTGTAGAACCTGGACAGACCCTTTCACCATAAACGAGGAAGACTCGTGTCTCGACGCAAAGAGGAAGACTTAATGCATCAGCCACCTCGAAGAATGTTCCGAATAACCTGACAGTTTATTGGTATTTTGCGAAACAGGCCCTTATACTTTTCAAATTCGAAATATTCTTTATTCAAATAAACTTGTAAACGAGTGCTTTTAAATCATCAACTCTACTGCTCCTACTTACTGCTGCTGCTACTCTCTTATAAATGAAGAGTAGTTATAACTTTAAACACGGTGCTGTATATATATGTATTTACCTCAAAGAGAAAGGTTTATGTAGGTGGGAGGCTGAGAAGAGAGACGGACGGTTCGGTCTGGGAGCGGGCGCTGCTGCTCGATGAATAGGCGCCGATGTTACTTCTATGTTCTTACGTAGCACTCGCCAATATCGTCTAAAACATTCATTTAAAATACACTCATAAAATCTTGTAAAGCTTTAAAAGTCTGAAACATTCATTTAAAATACACTCATAAAATCTTGTGAAGCTTTAAAAATCTGAAACATTCATTTAAAATACACTCATAAAATCTTGTAAAGCTTTAAAAATCTGAAACATTCATTTAAAATACACTCATAAAATCTTGTGAAGCTTAAAAATCTGAAACGTCCATTTAAAATTCACTCATAAAATCTTTGTATTTTATGATGGATTGTATTTCGACAAATCTGAAGTATGAAAATATAATTATTTAAATTAATAATATCAGTTTTATTTGCAACGCCGTGCGGTATCCGGCTGAATAGAATACCACACTCATTTCTTACCGAAGTGTCGTAAAAGGCGACTAAGGTAAGTTGATCCGCCGTGTGATATCCAGCTGAGTAGAATAGACTATCCTCATTTCTTACCGAGGTGTCGTAAAAGGCGACTAAGGTAAGTTGAACTGCCTCGTGGTATCCGGCTCAGTAAATAGACCACCCTCATTTCTTACCGAGGTGTCGTAAAAGGCGACTAAGATAAGTCGACCCACCGTGTGATATCCAGCTAAGTAGAACAGACAACCCTCATTTCTTACCGAGGTGTCATAAAAGGCGACTAAGGTATGTTAGCCCGCCGTGTTGTATTCGGATAATTCGGATCGGACTAAATAGACTACCCTCATTTTTTACCGAGGCGTTGCCAAAGGCGACTAAGATAAGTTGACGTCAGACAGGTTTGGTGTTTATAACATGTTGTGCCGACCTCACTTAGAGTAGGATAAGGGTAGGTGAATAATGATGGTTGGTAAACCCTAGCTTAATTTGTGCCCACGGCCTTTTGATAAACATTAGCATTTCTCCTGAAATCGCCAATCATCTGAATACGGGACTAATGAAACAGCCATCTCTGACAGGGGTGTGTCCTTGACGCTTCAACATCTTTGATTTAGAAAATGCCTGGCCTAAATGAATTTGAAGTTTCCAAAACTTCGATTAATACAGCCAACATAAACTATTAAGATATTTAATCAATACAGAATTACTTTTAGTGTATATTTTTAATATCCTACTAATATTATAAATGCGAAAGTTTGTGAGTATGGATGTATGTTTGTTACTTGTACTCTGAACCAATATCTATGAAATTTGGTACAATTATTGCTTATTCACCAGGGTAAGCTATAGGGTATAGAAATCCTGTTAATTCAACAGCAATAGGATGGAATTGAAAAGCGCCATCTATCTATCACGCGAACGAAGTTGCGGGTAAAAACTAGTTGTAGGGGACTTTCGCGGTAATATTTTGAATAAATGAAAAGGACAATGAAAAAACTTGTTAGGTGTTCGCACGACGTGTAACTGTAATGACAAAGAGAGAGAAAAAAACGGTACTTAAAGCTCGTAATTAGCGACAATTAGACTCATCGTATTTGCTATTATAATTGCGCAGGCTCGTGGAATCCTTAACATGCCCCCGGGCTTTGCGATTTTGGTCGTGGAGTCTATCTCTTGATGATGCTTCGGTTGCGGTGGGAAACGATTGTTGAGTTTGTGATAGTGAACGTATGTAGTGCGTGTGTATTGTGGTAGCGGTGTTGGAGGTTTGTGCATGTGTTTTTACGAATCCTGCATGTATCAGGTATAAAAAGGGATTGTACACTCTACATTTAGCATTATATATATTTTCAATTTTACTTCATCGCGGATTATAGCAGAATAATTTTATTATCCTTATTACTTATGCATCCGGGCGTTAAAAGGTCACCATTCAACAATTGAGATAGTTATCAGTTATCAGGGCCATGATATCAGTCCCCTACATGGTTATAAAGATGATAAAGGCAACTTACTTGTAAATATAAAGTGCAGCGGTGAGCATAGCCAGCAAAAGAGACAGGAGTACGCAAAGAGCTACTAGTAATGCCCGATAATGGTACGGAGATACGCATACTCCAACGGCAGCGACCACCGGAGATGAATCTGCAGCGCCATTTTCTTCGAGAAGTTCGTTACGATTGTCGAACACCTGGATAGGTAAAATCAGTGTCTCTAAATAGGTTAAATCACAGTAATTATGACAAATATCGATGGATAAACATGCTAAATTCTTAAACGGGTGTCTCTGTTTTTAATTTATAGGACATCTGCACACACGGTCGTCTGTCCCCAAAGTAACTTAATACTTATATTATGGATGGCAGATAATTAGTGACATAAAAAAATAAATTTTAAAATAAATAAATACGAGATAAATAAAAACGAGATTCGAAAAATCAACAAATTGTTTTTATAAAATGTTGGCCTTAAACGGGAATCGAACCTGCTGAAAGAGTTACTACCACCTGCTTCAATGGGCCCGTCAACTTTCCCATGAAATTTCTTTTCTAAGGTAACAACCTTAGAAAAGAAAGTTGATATAACAATATCAACTTTTGATATGTCCTGATGAAACACTTTTATTATAGCTCATTATCAGGTTACTAGTATAACTATACATCACAGAAAGATTTAAACCAGTGTTTTCCGACCTCTTTGGGACCATGCCCTACAATTTAAATTTATTAAAAATTTATTTTGCCCCTCTAAGTAACATAGATAAATTTTAATATTAAAAATTGAATTGTCCACTTAAAGAACATAAATAATAGGTTTTAGGAAGAAATATTGCTTTTTTTTGTTAAATTTGGCACCGAAATCTAGCATTGCACTTAATGGCCCAGAGCAGGCTCGTGTCGAGTTGCCCCCCCCCCCCTTAACCAACAAATTGCCCCCCTGTGGGTTGTGGGCCCCACGTTGGGAAACACTGATTTAAACGATGCCTTGTAGAGGTCGCGACTTAAAATTGTTAACAAAATCTTCTCCAAGTCCAAGAAGTCTAGCTTAGACCAAATCAATTACCATAAAGTGAAATAATGCTAAATAACCTAACGTTTAAATATAAAGCTTATTTTATTTAAACGTGCTTATATATGCTTATTTGACCGCGAATTAGTTCATATATTTAATTGCTTTTCTATAGTAAAGGGTGTAATGACAAACATGAAATTAAAAAAAAATCCTGCAATAGCGAAGAATATCATTCTTGTATCACGTGTAATTGCTGACTTCAATATAAAGGAGCAACTAGTCAAGATGTTCGGCTAAAATTACTATAATAATACATAATAAATATGTAATAATTCTTAAACCTCTCTAAAACAGCATTTGGAATTCACACTTATTTAATTTATCTCAAATAATTTATAGAATTAGGCGTTGATTATGATGATCCATAATAGAACAGTAATAATAAAACTATTTCGAATTATTGCAAAATAATTTTATATAATATTATTACTTTCGTAATTTGTCTTACACATAATTTACCTCAATCATTTTTCTAACATGGCTTGGTGTTTCCACTTCGTCTTTTAAATATTTATCAACAGTTGCCTCTTCATATGATATTTTGAAAACGGATGCTTCGCTCTTATTGTCGGCCTTGTTCTTTGCATCTTCATCTAGTTTAGCGTGTTCAGCTGTGTTATTTTTATCGGATTCAACAGTTGAATTGACATCTCTGCGTCGACGTCCAAAGGATGGTTCAGAACGACCGGTGTGACTTGGGCAGTAAGCCTATAATCACAATTTAAATTTTTAATACCGTCAATATTTATTACGAAAAAAAAAGTATATTGTAAAGCAAAACTTCTGAAAATAAAAATGTCCAAAATCCAGTGGATTATAATAGTACTAATTGGAGTCAAAGTTATCTACAGACAATAATGCAATCAAGTATGCAATAACACTGAAAATTTATCGTATGTTTGACTAATACTGGGTGATTAATACACACACCCATAATTAATTTAAAAAATTAAATAAAGTTAAACTAAATTTACTACAAACTATATTTATATAACTATAGTTAAAAGATCTTTCGCTACTTTGTGAACGCTTGATATCCGTAGATCCATTTAGGGATGCCAGTACCAAAATCAGGATAGAGAAAGAGTCTCTGATCTGTAACTCGAGCAATCCTACTGATATTATAAATACGAAAGTTTGTATGTATGGATGTGTGTCGGCGAATTCGGTGAATCAATATCGATGAAATTTGGCACAATTATTAGTTATACACCAGATAACATATAGACTATAGAAATCCTGTTAATTCTACAGGAATATCATGACATTGAAAAGCGCCATCGACCTGTCACATGACAACAAACCACGCGAACGAAGTCGCGCGTAAAGGCTCTAATAATTAAGGCTAATAATAACGCTCATATAAATCTTTATTAAAGTTCCTTATTTAAATATACAACATTTTAATAGAGATATGTGGAAATTATGGTATTGTTCGAAAGTTACTTATATTCAAGCATTGAGTTATTATACTAGAGTATGGGATAGGGGTAGAGGCACCGTAGAAAAGTGTCACAATACATAATGAGAGGGAAGATGCAACTCGTCCTACTTATCTTTGTTAACACATAAAAAAGTAAGACAGATAGATATAGTCTTATTTGCTTTTCTCCACATTGTCATAGGGCACATTTTAGACTAACTTCCCTACTCTACTATATTATGTATTTAATAGCTACTATACTCTTAAAGGGAAATTGACAAAGTATTTTTATATATAATGCATATCAATCAATATACACACAGATACATAGACATATAATAATTTAATCGAACGAATTCTCAGGTTATTCATCTTTACGAGACTTTTTTGCTCACGCTATCAATTGGACCGAATATATTGGGATTGACATTTTGACGTTTGATTTGCCATATGATAAGGAAAACACGTTTTGGCCAAAATTAATTCTGACATTGAGACGTATTAACTCCTGACATTGCTGGCAATATTAATTATTCATGTGCTCAAAATACAATCAGGTTTTACAAATCTTTTTATGCCGCGCTCTTAAGTCAAATCAATTCAAAACCATCCTTATTCAATAAGCTTTTCAAGCGCTTTTGAATTGTCAAGATGTCAATACCTAGGTAAGGTTTCTATACCTGGTAATTTAATTTCTTTTTTATGGATAAACCAGCTGTGCTTGTGGCTTAAGTGAAAATCAGCGTAATTAACTGAACATAAAAGTGGTTATTGTGAATTAACCATAACAGATAGAGACATGCTGTCACGGAAATTCTTGTAGTATTTTTGTAAACCTACAATTCTCTTGTACATTATTTTAGTGTACCTCTGTTAGTTTACGCGGCAAACACGACTAAAGTTCCCACCAATCGAGCTTTTTTACAACTGCGCAACCTCAACACAATTTACAGAAAATCGTAATGCACTATTAAAGAACCTTCTGGAAGAATAGCATTACTTTTAAGTTAAAACCGTACTAAAAACCCATTCAATAGATATTGAGTAAATCTATTACATACATACAGACAGCTTTTGGGGACTTTCTATTATCTTTAATATTTAAATGAGTTAATCTTGTATGTATATACGTATATATTTTCGGAATCACGGAAACGGCTCCGACG
Source organism: Morpho achilles (assembly GCA_947086495.1). Lineage (NCBI taxonomy): Eukaryota > Metazoa > Arthropoda > Insecta > Lepidoptera > Nymphalidae > Morpho > Morpho achilles. The sequence goes on from CAMTZB010000020.1 coordinate 10,998,305, forward strand.
ATTTCCCCGAAATTCAGTGTGTAGGGGGTTTTAGGGGAGAAAAATAGATCTAGCTAGGTTTTATTTTCAAAAATCGTTTGATCCCTGTTTTTCGGCATCAAAATGGCATCATTTTTTGCCGTAAATTGTCAAGTCAGCGTAGCGTATTCGAGAAACGGGCGGTCTCTAGAAATGAAAATATCTTGGATCGAGTCCCACCTACCCAATTATTTTATCCAAATATTTTACCTAATTATTAAGTTTCTTTTTTTTTATCTTTTAAAAAATTACCGAGCAAAGATCGGTCGCCCAGCTACTAATTTTATAGACTGTAGCATAAACAAAACTATTATTTTTACACTAATTAAGTATTCAATTAAGCAGTCATAATAAAATGAAGAGACACAAATAGGCAATAAGATGTAAGATAACCCCCAACTGACTCAACGCTAACTGGATGGTATGATTGAGATAAATGTTTATTTTTACTCTCATAATGACGTAAATGTTATGTTTGTGTAATGATTATCAGTTGGCAAATGCAAAAACATAATTATTCTTTTTTACTTATACATTGTTAAGGTAATATAAACTACAAAAAGTATCTGCAGATAAATAACATTTTCTTCTTTCGTCCATGGATCGTCTAATGTTGGATATAGGTATTTTTAAGGTATTTAGTCACCATACGACCTTATGCCTTTTGCAGCGACATCCTGCGACCTTTTCGAGATATTTATGTAGTGAAGGTCTATGAAGACTGTTATTTTGGGATACGCTGCTTACTGCCACTTCAGTCTTACGACTCGTTAAGACGTACCGCGTCTAATTATTCTGTTTATCTATGGATATCTGTTATTATAATTTGATCACGTAAAGACTTTCTAAATTAATTATTTCCATCAACAACTACATTACTTTGAGCTTTTTTAAAAGGGTCTAATTAGCGACTAGATTTCGTATATTTAGGGAATCATTGGATAGAGAGGAATTGGACACCTAGAGATTTTTAATATGTTAACATTGAGGCCGACATTCCGTCACTTTTTTCTCGGGAAAAGTAATTTAGTAGAACGTATTCAAATTAAATAATACGGTAATTACTATATACCTATATATTACTAAATAAGCTGCTACTTATTTTACTTTTTTTTAATATTAATACAAGGGAAGACAATATACTTTCGTTAATTAAAAAAAATATCCTACTCTAATACTTGTTTACTTACCGGTTGACATCCATCTCTACAAGTTCTAACCGTAGCTTCAAATACTAAGAAATTGGATTCCGGTATTTTGAAAGCATTAAATCTAGCTTCCAGAGAATCACCGTTACGTCCTTTGTCTAATTCTGGGAAAACATCTGGGTCAACAGGGCATCTGAAAATGGTTTTAGTTTTTACGGACTTGATGTAAAGAAATATTTATTTGTACTTGTTTAAAACATTTCTAACTGTAGATTTATTTTTAGTAGATAATAATTTTCAAATTTTAATAATAACATAAAATGTTATTAAAAATTCTAATAATAAAACAAATTCTAATAATAATATACCCGAAATATATTATAGAAAATATGGCAACAATATTTCAAACATAATCCGAGTTACGGCGTATAAAAAGCAAATATCTGGGTGACCGAGCTTCGCTCGGTAATTTTTTGCAAAAAAAAAACTTAAAGAAAAGAAAAAAACAATTATTTAGTTGGGATCGATCTTTGGCACTCACATTTCTCGAGGCTGCCCGCTAACCGAATAAGCTACGTCGACATGACAGTTAATGGCGAAAATTCAATTCAATATAAATGTTAGTGTTTTTTAATGCCCAAAAATAGGGATAAAACAATATTTTTTTTACATAAAACCTAGCTAGATCAATTTTTCTCCCCCAAAACCTCCTACATGCTGAATTTCAGGAAAATCGTTGGAGCCGTTTCCGAGATTCGGAAAATATATATATATATACAAGATTAACTCATTTAAATATTAAGATAACGTTTGATAGAGTATTATCATTACAGCAAATGAAACTCGCTATTCTTTAATATTAAATTATTAATCAAAGCATTTGCAAATAAAATTTTAAAAACTTAATATCAGATATAAATCACACGTTTTTTCATAATAATCATTAAAAAAAACTTCACGAATTAAAAAAGATCTCATAACGCTTACCCGCCTCTATCAATGAGTTGAACTGAACGTCCAGAATAAGGATCTCTCGCAATTACATTCGTTGCAAATATATCTGTAGCGTAGTTGTAACCATCTTGAGCCTCCAGCCTAAATGTCAAAGGATCTCCCACAGCGATCGTAGTCGTCGGTCTTCCTTGGTATAAGATTAGCAATCTAACCTTTGAGTTAAGTGAGCTTTCCTCAGGCAAATACTCTATGGGTATAGGACTGCCAGACCTGTCAACGAAGTCATAACCAAAACTACGGTTAAACCTTTAATAAAGTCTTCTTAAAAATCATAGATGACTTTGAATGAAACCGAACCCACATTTACGTCCAACAAACCAAAGTAATGTCTAGTTTATATCCTTAGAAATAAAAAAATATACGCTTGGGTAGAAACAGTTGCAAAATTAAAGAGAATGAAATACAATTGTACATCCAACTCAGGATCTCACAAAGCGAACACGATAAACTAAAAGAAATTTACAAATATAAAATTTAAAAACAACAGTTTCATTCAAAGTGTTTAGTTAGTAGCTGTTAGTTAATAACAGCACTCACAATAACATAAATATAATATACCCATATAACACGCAAATAAATAACAATGACCTACACTAACTACCTAATACAGACAACAAAACAAACACAAATGCAAAAACTAAGTCACACTCAAACATAAACATAGACAGGCTGAAAAATAAACTGAAATCCCAAATCCAAAATATAAACTAGATTCCAAAATATAAGAATCATATTACCCTGAATTCTGAAATATTCAACACGCTTCACTGTAAATCACGCAAACTGTTAACTGTTAATTTATGTATTCCACAAACACTTCGGTCTATTTGAAAAGTAGATTACGTTGAACAAAAAATTTATAGCTAAACAAGGATTTAGTTTTGACTCAGAAACCTACATTTCAAACAGACATCTTTACTTTAACACAATCATCTCACCCAGCGCCAATGTAATTTGAAGTGACTACAGCCTCGGCAGGTCCTCTGAACAAGCAGGTCAAATTGAACCTTTTATCCCTTGATGTCTGAACGTTGTCACTAAATTGCACAACCACGATGTTAGTCATTGTGTCACCATACTGAAAATATTATTAATTAAGTTAAATTAAATTTGATTGTGCAGAAGAACATACATCTATACAAATATATAAAGCTGAACAGTTTGTTAAAAGCTGAAAACTAGCAAAAATAGAGGAGCAATAAAAAATATTGATGATTGAGATATGCAAAAACGGCAAAATTTAAATCTTTCCTTGCTTACGCTAAATAATAAAATAAAATCGGTTATGTATATAATAGACAAAGTAGGAACCGATATAAGCTTGCGGATCCTGCTTTTAGCCTTGCAAAATACGCATGGCGTTTGTGGGTTTTGGTCTAAGATTCTATAATAAAATTCCGCAATAATTTTTTTGCTGCTAGACTAGATAACAACAGATCTGTGCCTAGATCACTTAATAAAAGAATGCGTGGATTTAGCTACTCTTCGACTCTGTACAACACAGTAATCACTATATGTAACTAGTAATAAGAAATTTTGAAAAGAGCAACTGCCGAGTTTCTTGCTCGTTTTTCTCGGTAGGAACAGCTTTCCGAACAAGCAGTAGAGTTGACGATTCAAAATCACTTGTTTAGAAGTTTACTTGAAACTATTTTGAATTGGAATCATCACTTCATTTATAGAAGAATTAGGTAAATTATTTTTAAATTCTATATTTACCCGTTGGGTGCCACATTCGGGGTAACCATGAGCTCCTGTGATACGAAGTATGTTGGCGACGCCGCCATTGCCACGGAAAAAACAACGGTCATAAAAGCCATAAGTGTACATGCGTCCATAGAATCCTTCAGGAAGCCTCAGAGTGAATTCCATTCCATCTTCGTTACAAACTTGTGATACTAAATATTAAAAAATATATATTTTAATATTAGGTTTCATTATATTTACTAAGTTCACGATAATTTCACCCAATTATTTTTTATTACCATCTAGACATTCTTCGGCGCTACGTCCAAGTGCTCTTTCGTAGAAATCATATTCATTTGCTGTGTTATCAAAATGTGCTGGATTGGCTGCGTCCAATTCGCGTGTGTCACGGTCACTCAGTTCACAATTATCACGAGGTTCGGCTCCATAACCTACATCCCTGCGAAATAATACAATATAAGTAATAATAATAAGTAACTTTATATTACAAGCAATATAATACTTATTCATGGCACGGGGCACTTATTCATGAGCTCTGTGAATAAATGTCCCGGACGGGTTCGAGACTAATCGGGCTAACCCGATAGAATAAGACGTGAGTATAGCCGGCTCTATACATTAACTATGAATAGTACTCACGATAGTTCAAATTTAAAAATCATATAAAGTATTTTTTTTCGAATTGACTAATGCCTAAATAATAATAATAACCTCTATAGGTTTTAACAGCTTCAAGGATAAACTAAAACCGGGTAAAATTTGGGAGAGCGGGTACTGTAGGACTCAAAACTTCCTGGAATCGTTGTGTTAAGGTTCTCCTTAGATTCTACTAAGAGATTATTTTGGTCAAGGTCTCTATGGATATCAACGTTGCATATGAACTATGGACTGTCAGTTGCTGTTCACATGATGCGGTTTTGTAACCTACTACTACAGTGCTGTAAATGGACAGTCGTGTTTTTGGGATTTCCGCTAACGTGACGCTCATATAAGACATTTGACTCAAATATAATTCTTGTAAAGTGTCACTTTCTTGCGAAGTAATAGTTTAGCCTAGCCTAGCCTTGCATAACATCGAATAAAGACGTTCCATAATGGACGTTGGTATATGTTTGGTAAATCAAACTTATTACAAATTAGTACCTGTAGTTGAATGACCGACAAATGAAATCGCGGGCTTCAATACACTCGCGTTGGCAGTGCGCCAAGGATTGAGCGGTTGTGAACCGACGGACAAATCGCCGTTGCATGCGCTGCCGACCAACTTGTCTAAAGCTGTCTTCTTCACATCTCGAGCCCTGCCAAGGTCTCTGGCCGATAGGAGGTCTACCGCCAATCGGTCCACCGATCGGACCGCCTATTGGACCCCCAATGGTTCCTCCTATGTGACCACCAATAGCACCACCAACTGGAGCATTTACTGGTATTCCAACGGGTCCTATGGGCCCATCCGGTTCATATCCACCATAACCTCCTCCACCTGTAAAATGAGTGAGAATTGTAATGTTTTAACATTTAAATTCGAATAAACAGAAGAATGACATCATCATCACCTTCCTGCCCTTATCCCACTCTAAGTTGGGTCAGCACAACATGTTGGCACATAATTTGGCTACGTATTTTACGACCGGCCGCCTGCCTGACATTAACTTACCTTAGTCGTATTTCTCGACTCCTTGGTAAGAAAGAGGGTGATCTTTTCTATTTAAGCGGATACCACACGGTAGGTCAACTTACCTTAGTCGCCTTTTACTACACCTCGGTAAGAAATGAGGGTGGTCTATTCTACTCAGCCGGATACCACACGGCGGGTTGAATTACCTTCGTCGCCTTTAACGAGACCTCGGTAAGATATGAGGGTGATACTATTCTATTCAGCCGAATACCACACGGCAAAACAGAAGAATGACATATATTTTCTGAATAACGAAAAAGAAGTTTCATAAACTTACCAATCGGTCTATCTAAGCCTTGAGATGGATAACTTCCACGGTAACCAGTAGGTCTCTCTGCAGGTCGTCTGACTCCAAACGACGGTCTAGGGTCTACAGGGTACCTATTTATCATTAAAATTACATTAGTAAAATTATAAATTGCAGTATAAAATTTACAACATTGTTAAATTTACCTGTCTGCACCAGGCCTAACTCTATCTGGATAACGATCTCCGGCCGGGAAACGGTCCGCGGATGGATAATTTTGTCCGTAATATTCCCCTCGTCCATAACCTAAACGTTAATTGGATAGAGATTAAAGATCAGGATTTAAAACTATTCATTCAAAAATAGACATGACGGATATGAACAACGACCTAAAAACATATCACTCTCCTTTGACTCCTTTCCTTTCCTTTGAATTTTACCCATTTGTTATTAAACTTAATAATTTTATTATTAATAGTTTTCACGTGTTGTCTTTAGTACTGTTAACATATCTACATTTCGGCTCCCACTCAGTTCATTCAGACGTCGCAAACAATACTTAATTTCAATTACTATCAAAGAGGAGTATAATATGTATATAAAACATATCATATATATTCGTATAACATATAAGTTGTATGTATATAAAATCATAAATATTATATTTGACAACTCAACAGTTTCTTTGTTCTTTGAAACTAATTATGAGACCGTTTTCTTCTAAAATTTATTCATTAATCATCAAAACCAATTACTTCCAATAATTAATAATGAAATTAAAGGTGCTTAAGCGATACTTTAAATAAAATTATAATATAGTTTTATGTTACTATAGATACTGTAATAAATATCAAAAATATATTAATATTCAAATTAACTTCTTACCAGGAGGATACGATGATCCGGTCGGCGGATATTTATCATACATATCAGGATAGCGGTCACCGCCCAAGGGAACAGGATCTCGGTTTACACCAACGGGGTACTGAGTGAATGGGTAGCGACCCCAATCTCCACCTCCGGAATAGCGGTCCTGATCGTATCTATCAGGATATCTGCCAGACCATGGTCTAATTGGCCTGCCCCTATCTGGTAACGGATACCTATCTCGGTCTACTGGGTATCGATCTGGAGAGAATCTATCTGGATAAACGTCGATAGGGTACCTACTGACAGGGTACCGGTCTGCAGTTGGGTATCTACCAATGTCATTAGGTGGGTCAAATGGTAACCGCCCGCCGTCAGTTGGGAATCGGTCACCTATCGGGTACCTACCACCTGGGTACCCTGGATATCTATTATCGACGCCTGGTGGATACCGATCAATTGGTGGAGGGTAACGGTCAGACGGGAATCGGTCTGGCCCAACGCCAGGAGGGTATCTGTCGTCCGGATATCTGTCAGCTGGATACCGGTCGCGATCTCCAGGATATCTATCAGGGTAAGAATCGGGGCCGACTGGATACCGGTCATCTGGGTAACGGTCAGGCCGGGACGGATATCGGTCGTCATCATAGTACCGGTCATCGTCCGGATAACGGTCCACGCCGGGCGGATATCTGTCCCGATCACCTCCACTACTACCACCTTGAAGACAAAACAAAATTTTAATCATAATAGTGTTGGTACTATTTTTCATGTTAGTCACTAAATATCTACTAATAAATACTATCCTTGCCAATCTAACTTAACTACATCTACCGTTAATATTGAGAATTCCCACAACCAAACAAAATACTTTATACAAAAATAACAAATAATTATTTAATAATATTTTAATAAATACAATTTTATACTTTATATGTTCGTAGGATGCTCGTTTCAATCCACTACATCTGACTTAAACTATAAATAAATTTTATTATAAAGGCTAGTTAAATTTAATGATAACGACAGTTCATGCATAACATACATTAGGTACTTTAAGCCAATCCCCTCCATCATTAAGCTCACTAATTCTATTTGAAAGATTTTTTATGATATTACAATAAAAATATATAACATCGACCATCAAATAAATAACTACAAAGTTGATGCCATGCGTCTAATCGAACCTGATGAATTAGAACCCCAAGACGATTTGGTCCCTCCTCCTGAGCCCCCGGCGTCGGTTTCTCCACTTACTAGCTGATCTAATACAACAATGTGTTTATTGATTTAAAATAGCCTATATATATATATATATATATATATATCTATAGCCACAATGGAACGACCCAAGTGCTATCAATACGCCTCCGCTCCAAATAGCCATATTGGAAGATCCGACTGCTAGGCATTTTCCTGCGCGCCATTCTTTTTTTTAAAGAAACGGGTGGAACTTACTCATCACGCTGATCTAATCCGGATTTGTTGTCTATACATATCCTAGGAATTCTCCAGAAATATGCAGCTTACCTCACGATGCTTTCCTTCACCGAAAAGCATGTTTTTTTGCGGCCTATTACTATTACACTTCTGGTAATAGTAATAGGCACTTTTCCTTTTTTTAACACGCTGCTTCAATGCGGATTTGTAGGTTACACATATCTCTAGACTTCTCTTGAGATATGCAGGTTTCCTCACGATGTTTTCCTTCACCGAGAAGCGTGTAATAAATTGCAATTATCAGTTAGACACATAAGTTTTAATAGAAAAACTCATTGGTGTCTACCCGGGTCTTAAACCCGTGGTGAAAAGCATTTAATAACTTGCAAACATCAATTGGGCAAATGAGTTTTAACAGAAAAATTCATACATTTCTGCCCGGGGTTTGACCGTTTGCCGATTACAGCTATAATCATTTTTTTGTGTATCCAATCAACGTTATAAAAGACATTTGAAAAGCTTCTTACACTTTTCCTCCTCTTTGATAATTCTGATTAGTAGCTCAATGTCAGACGGATCCACTTAAGCTAGTTACCATTTATAACTCAACAATAACAGGGCTATTGCACATCATTCGTATTCTATTACGGTTAAATTATCCGTCTTGTTCGTTAGAATTGATCTAAATTTCTATAAATAGCGAATGCACTACGCGTTGACAACTTTTTTAAAGGAAATTTACAAAATTTGATTCATTTTTATTGCTACTATATATAAGTATAATACTAAGAATAAAAACTGCTAATATGAAAAATTTAAGAATAGCTTTTGAGATTAGCTACAGATAAATGCAGTTGCCTCTCAAGATTAAAATTTGCCAAATTATTAGCCAAATGAAGTAACTAAATTACATACACATTGCATATTATCTGCAATATATAGGTATCATAAGTTTGAAGGTTAAATCCGCCGTTTATACAAAATTTACATAAACAAAACTAAAATGATACGTTATATGATTTAACTTTTTGATAAATTACAAACTAAAACTAAGATCATTCATAAATTATATTGCCAAAACAGAAACATCCGGACTTAAATTATTTCAGTTTCTTCATTTAAGATTTACAAATAGTTGCATATAAATAGGAACATAAGATTTATAAATAGTTGATAGGCAAAATAAAAAGTTATTCGTTCTTCACTTACGCATAAGGTTTTCGTAATAATCAAAGTCTGGATCATACAGGAGTCTCATTCCATCCTTTTGGTTGTATCTGCTGAGCCTGCAAGTCCTTGCACGGTCGCTATACACTGCTGATCTGTTTTAAAATATCATTTTTTAAGATGACTCCTAGTTGAAAGCTATATATCGTGCAAACAAAACCTGTCAATGATTTTAAAGTCTTGAAATTCTCTTTAAAACGCTATAACGCTAAGTAATGTAGATAGATTTGTATTGCAGAAAATGTGCTAAATGAATATTCAATAACATGCTAAATTAATAAATAAGTATATAGGGTAAATTTGTTGAAATAGTGAAGAGTGGGAAATCACTACATATTATAAAACAAAGTCCATATTTCCGTATGTACGCATAAAACTTTAAAACTACGCAACCGATTTTGATGCGGTTTTTTTTAATAGATAGAGTGATTCCAGAGGAAGGTTTGTACGTATAATAACATTCAATACAAAGTAGAGAAATAATGTAATTTTTGAGGTTTCTGTAAATAATTACATTTTTTTCCGCTTACATTGCAAACGCAGGCTAAACCCTACGAGATTTATCAAAATGATGTACTAAGTATTTGTACACCTTAAAAAGGTCTACAGAAAAGTCCGCGATGGTATATATCTATCTCTTATGGATAACCCACAATAGCAGTTTTTTTCATTTACTTTTTACGAAAAATGATGCCTTATGTTCAAAGCAATTTTTATACAATACAGCATTAATCCTTATCCAATTGAGTACCTTAAATAAATTGTTGATTTAATATAGATCAATATTGCCGTTTACAGCATGTAATTTAAGTGAACACTTTCGGAGATATAACAGATTTAAAATCCCGCGAGGAGGCCGCGCTTAGACCTATAAGCACTTCGAATTTAGCAGCGACCGGAGGCGCAACTAAATCTCCTTCTTTCAAGTTTATATTGTCTAATGATAAGAAAGCTTTGAATGTTGTATGTAAAGACATTGTCTAATCAATTGTAAAAATAAATAATATCACTACATAGTATAAAACAAAGTCGCATTCTTCGTCTGTCCCTATGTCCGTATATCCCTATGTATGCTTCAATCTTTAAAACTATGTAACAGATTTTGATGCGGTTTTTTTTTAATAGATAGAGTGATTTTAGAGGAAGGTTTACATGTCTACTAATTTTCAATATGGAGTAGAGAAATACTGTAATTTTTGAGGTTTCTAATGTGATGTCGTAAATAATTACGTTTTTTTCCGCTTACATTGCAAACGCAGGCTAAACCCTACGAGATTTATCAAAATGATGTACTAAGTATTTGTAAACCATGAAAAGGTCTACAGAAAAGTCCGCGATAGTATATGTCTATCTCTTATGGATAACCCACAATAGCAGTTTTTGTCATTTACTTTTTACGAAAAATGATGCCTTATGTTCAAAGCAATTTTTATACAATACGGGGTTCCAAAGTGGTCGGCCTCCTCGTGGCGCACCCTGGGCAAGCTTAGTCTTGGCGAACGGACCACTGAGGGGTGGCCAATCCAGTTGTCCCTCTGATTAGCAGAGGGCAATCTGGACGGGCCGGGGACTTCGGGGGGGTTGGGGTGAAGTCCCTAATGAGCGACGGGTCCAGTTGGGCTTACTCTAAGTCTGGCTGGACATGGTTACGGCCACCGTCGGCGAAACCCGGAAGCCCAGCAATGGGAACGGGGACCTTCGGGTTGCGAGGAAGAAAACCTCTATAAAAAATTACCCGGTGGGGGCGGAAACGCCCACTAAGGCGTTGGGGCCCCTACTTGGGGCGCGATCTCTCCCTGTCGACCGTGACATAGCAAACACGGTGGGCAGGGAGCGATCGTGGGCAGCGATGGCCTCCTTTAGCTCTGCGGAGGGGGGCGGAGGGAGGCGGCGGAGCGGTTCCACGAACTGTTGTTCTGGATCCAATCTGCTGCTGGTGAGTCCAGGTGTTAGTGACTCGCCCAAGCCCATCGTCTGCCGCCCTAACTGGGGACCTTCGGGTGTTCCGAACGGGGTACATCGGACACCTGGCTTACAGGTCCCCGAGGCGGTCGGTGCATCTGGTGCTCCCGATGCACCGGTTAGCGGAGGGGGGTTTCTCTTTCGAGGGGCCCCTACCTGGAGGTGTTTATTCTCTGGGATCAGAGCTGTCGGCGGGATGGGGGCAAAATGTACAATGATACCCTGTCCTTGCCATTGGCAGCGTGGTGGAGCACACAGGTCGTTTTAGTCGGTGCGAGTCCGACATAACCGCCGCCTGTCCCCGTCGGGCGGCGGTACCCATAAGGGGTTTTTTCCTGAATAATAAAAAAATAAATAAAAAAAAAAAAAAATTTTTTATACAATACAGCATTAATCCTTATCCAATTAAGAACCTTAAATATATATTGTTTATTTAATATTGATCATTATGACTCTTTACAGCATGTAATTTAAATAAACAGTTTCGAAGATATTACAGATTTAAAATGCAGGGGCCGCGCCGCGAGCCTATAAATAGCGCGTCAGAGGTCGCGGTTTGCCTCTCAGCGATGCTTTCGCGCTCGCCCGTCTTATCGGTGACGCTGTCAAAGCCATTAGGGCTAACAGCATTAGTCAAATAAAAAAAAAAAAAACGCGGTTCGCCCTTTAACCATTTGAATTTAGCAGCGATCGGACGCATTTATGATTGGAGCTCTCTAGCGAGGAAAATAATCACTATCACTACATATTATAAAACAAAGTCCATATTTCCGTATGTACGCATAAAACTTTAAAACTACGCAACCGATTTTGATGCGGTTGTTTTTAATAAATAGAGTGATTCCAGAGGAAGGTTTGTACGTATAATAACATTCAATACGAAGTAGAGAAATACTGTAAGTTTTGAGGTTTCTGTAAATAATTAAATTTTTTTCGGCTTACATAGCAAACGCAGGCTAAACCCTACGAGATTTATCAAAATGATGTACTAAGTATTTGTACACCTTAAAAAGGTCTACAGAAAAGTCCGCGATGGAATATATCTATCTCTTATGGATAACCCACAATAGCAGTTTTTTTCATTTACTTTTTACGAAAAATGATGCCTTATGTTCAAAGCAATTTTTATACAATACAGCATTAATCCTTATCCAATTGAGTACCTTAAATAAATTGTTAATTTAATATAGATCAATATGGCCGTTTACAGCATGCAATTTAAGTGAACATTTTCGGAGATATTACAGATTTAAAATGCCGTGAGCACGCCGCGCTTCCCCCTATAGCACTTCGAATCTTTTAGAGTTTGTTTAAAGACATTCTGTAATTAATTGTAAAAATAAAATACATAGGGAAAATATAAAAGTAAATAAGTAATAATGTACTATATGAATTTAGATATTCCAAAGATAGCAGGAAATCTTCTTGGTATAGGGAAAGGAAATTGTTTTTCTCCAAATTTAACGCTACGGCCACGGGCAGTAATGAAAAAATCAAAACAACTGGATCAATTTTAATCATTTTTTTACACTGACTGACATGGGATATACATTTTATACCCGTGCGAAGCAGGGGCAGGTCGCTAGTACATTTCATAAAAATAAATTGACCTCGAAAAAGTGTAGTAAAGTTTAATATAGTTTAAGTCCTTGGTCATCGAAAAACGCGACGAAAAAATACTCCACGACGAAATTGCAAGCTTCCCTTTGTTGTGGCGGTGGAGGTATATTATGCGTTTTTACGAATCTACCACATATTTATTTATAATAATATACATATATAACTAACGAGTTTGTTTGATTGATTGTTTGAACGCACAAATTTCAGGAACTACTGGACCGATTTGACCTCTTTCCTTGCGTGCTCTGAGTAAACGGTAATAGTTATTAAGAATCATGTATGACAAAATTGTTCCTCCCTAAAAGTCCGCGACAGCTTATGTCTAGCTTTTAAGGTTAAACCACTTTAACCATTCTTATGGTTATCAAAAGACTATATTACGGTTTTATTTTCCACGCGGGCGGATCCGCTAGCGATTTTTCTTTTAATATACCTTATACATATCAAACGTATAAGGTATATTAAACAGCGATATTTCGATGTCAAAACTATTTGTCAGTAGAGGCCAGTAAACAAACAACTTGTTACCTAATAATATGTGTCACGGTACACGCTGACTATATCGTTCAATGAACTTTGAGATTATTTAAAGACAGTGCCTCGTGTTACGGAACTCGTGTTGGTGTAAACAACATCACATCGTCATCATAAATCACGTTTTATAGAGATAAACTAAAGTTTAACGTCTAAGTTTTTCACGCCGAATTTATTCTTTAAACTTCCAGAAATTGTTATCTATTTCTGATTAAAGTTTAAAGTTAAAGATAAATAAATGAGAAATTCAATTAATAGCCTTTATTTAATACCACAGCTACGCCGTGTGGTATCCTGCAGAATAGAATAGTATCACCTTCTTTCTTACCGAGGTGTCGTTGAAGGCGACTAAGGTAAGTTGACCCATCGTGTGGTATCCGGTTGAGGAAATTAGACCATCTTTCTTACCTAGTAGTCCTAAAACATGACTAAGGTAATTTGACGTCAGGCAGGTGGTCGGTCGTAAAATACGAAGCGAAATCATGTGACAACATGTTTATAGCCTATTGTGTCGACCCCACTTAGCGTGGGATAAGGGCAGGAGGATGCATTTAATACCACAGTTACTTGCTAAAATCTTAATAATTAACAAAATTTACTAGTATGTACATCTGTCTTATTCTTTTGGAATAACAAATACCTTAAAAGTAAAAATTAAAAGCAAATCTCGCTTTTCCAGAAGAACAATGACGTAACTGCTAAAACCTAAATTTTATTGGAAACCCAAGCAAAAAAAAATATATTTGAATTAGTAAAACTGAAAATAAATTAAATGACAAAACATATTGGCAAATGTATGTGTTCCATAGGATTGCTTTGCTTTTATTTGAACTGAATATTGCTTATATTTATATTAACTATACAAATATTTTTGTTTTTTTTTAGGTCTACTATAAAATTATAGTCTTAGCAGTTGCGTAATTGTTCTTCTAGAACAGCGCTCTATAAAAATGGTTCTTCGGGAAATACCTAACATCAGTCATGATTGTAAACTGTGATCAAAATATTATCAGTTAGCATTAGAGTGATACTATTTGTTTGTTAATATAGTCACGTTTCGAATAACAGATAATTTACATCGGCAAGCAAGTGCACTTCACACGATAATTATTATAGTTATATATAGGGCTGCCAGCTGTACTATTAATAATAATAATATTGTTTTTCACTAAATTATACTTTTTTGTAAAGCTAATATAAAGTACCTACAGAAAATACAGATTTCATTAAATACGCCCAAATCATTCAATTCAATTTAATGGTTTATATGGAAAGATGCTGTGTCGTATCCGGCTAAGTAGAATAGACCACCTTAATTTCTTACTGTGACCCACCGTGTGGTTTCCGGTTGAGTAGAATAGACCACCCTCTTTGTTACCGATGTGTCGTAAAATACGACTAAGGTTAATTGATGTCAGGCAGGCGGTCGGTCGTGAAACACGTAGCCAAACCATGTGACAACATGTTAAAAAAAAATGTTGTGCCGACCCCTCTTAGGGTGGGATAAGAGCAGGAGGTTTATTTGGAAAGAAATAGTTACAAAGGTGTTTTTAAAGTTAAATACAATACACATCTGTCGTGTCGCACGTCAAAAATATAAATATCTTATAATTAGTATTACTTTATTAGTAGTAATTTGAATATTAACGTAGTTAATTACTACTTATTTTAATATTGCATTATTGCATGTTTTATTGACACTACACTATTATTCACTATGATAGCCCTAATTTTGTTAATTAGTTACCACGCACGTATTATGCAATAGTTTAGTGTTGGTTACAGTTATCTTGTTTGTCACATAAACCATTTCTTATCAATATTTTGTATAACAGTAGATTTGTATAAATTTTCATATATGAGTTTTCAAATGGTTGTTGTATACTACATTTACTCATGCAAAATAAATTACGATTAATGAGGTTATACACCATTAATCGTACAACGACTCTACGCTTTGCAACTTTGTAGTGGAGTCGTCCTGATATGCTTCGGTTGCGGGGCGACACGATTTTTGAGTTTGGTAGAGTAAGGTTAACAGGTTTTGAACAAATTATTACCAATTATTTAAGATATTTTGTGTTTACAGGGTAATTAAAGTGGAATAATACCAAGAAATAATAACAGATGCACTGTTTGTGAAATTCGATTACAACGTGGCCGATTTGTCAGCACATACATCATTGGCTGCATTGGTTTCATCCAACAATGCGTATCTAATCATAAAAAACAATGAAAGCAATAAAAAAGCAAAAGAGGATAATTGAAATAATCGATTTTTCATAATCGATTATTTTTAAAACAAAAGATTTTTTTTCACATCCCTAACAAATACACATAATCAGACTTTCGCCTATAACTATACACTAAGATATAAGGTGATTAATATTAGAACATACCTAATATTTCCACCATACTATTGTAATATTATAAATATAATAAAAGACAATACCATAACACTTCTTTACTAAGTGAAGCATTCCTGTAATTGTAATTTAATTTGTCTCCTTTTAGTTATATAAATAATTTTTGTACCTAACTACCTACGATAACGCTGTACTCGCCTTAAAAAGTGTTTTACCTAGAACTTGCCGTATGAATTGTATTAATAAGTATGTGCAAAACGCTATTGGCTTTTCATAATAAATAAATACCTGCATTGGAAACTTGTTTGTCTTAAGCATTCGTCCAAGCATTCGCTCAACGAGCGGCCAGTGATTTCTGAATGGAACTCGCCAGTGATCCTGCTGTTCCGGTACCTCTGGAAAGCGGTGTCCGGCCGTCGTCCCGGCGAGAACAGGTGTGACGTCACGCTGTTGTCCGGGTACTCGGTCCCGCGAGCTGTCACCCGATGAGAGACTGATCATTGCGAGAGAAAACCTTATTGTGGTTTTATGTTACGTGGATATCATTGCCACTTATTCAGGACAACCAATAATTACATGTAATGTAAAGAACACCCCTACAGCCCTACAGCCCTACAAATTCAAATTCAAATAATTCTTTATTCAAATTGGCTTTTACAAGCACTTTCGAATCGTCAAATTACAATGAAGCTACCGACTGGTTCCAAAAGATGCACTTACCGAGAAAAACCAGTAAGAAACTCGGCGGTCACACAAAATTAAGGATTACAATAATGTCTTAATTAATTAAGAACAGATTAAAAAATTTACAATATAATCTAGTGCGTCTACCTACAGGAGGGAGAAAGGGACGCAAACCACGGTGATGAAAAATGAGGAAATGTCCGTTTAGAAAAAAGTACCTGGGTAAAAAAATGCAATAAAAAAAAAACGCCGGGTGTGTGAATCGAACCTAGGGTTGGAACCTCTTTTGGTCCGCGCGGTACGCGTTATTAGGCTGTCACAGCTTTGTATTTGATAGCTCAAATTATGAGTGCACTATCTATTCCTATTATCGTAGTTTGTTTTAGTGTCCAAAAACAGGGATACAACGAGATTTTTTTAAATAAAATCTAGCTAGATTGATTTTTCTCTCTCAAATTACCCACTACATACTGAATTTCATGAAAATCATTGGAGCCTTTTCCGAGATTCGGAAAATATATATATACATGCAAGATTAACTCCTTTAAATTAAAAATATATTAAAGATATACTAAGTACATGTTTATTCCGTTTAAGATATGCTTGCCTTGCTATGTTTTGAATTATTTATATAAATCTATTGGCAATAATCAAAAACCTTGGTAGAAAGTTTGATAATTGTGGACTCTATGGCACAAATTACTGCCGCCTATCATCTAAAAGTAATATTTGATGCAAGCTTTACGGAAAATGGTAATTATTCGATGAACAGAGATTGTTTAGTTCGTAGATAATTCACTGCAGGCAGTGCAAAACTTGCAATTGTTATGACTCTTTGATTATTAATTACATTTTCATGTTAATAATAATAAATGTAATGAAAAGTAACTTCGTTAAAGTAAGGAGTAGCGACCGGGGGCTTGGAGGGGACGAATTTAGGAAGGATAACGTGTTGCAAGAGGAAAAAAGAAAAACTAAATACTCTCTCTAAAAATTCGTGCAAGGTTGATACGTGGAAACGCATATACAACATGTTAGCTAAAATCACGTCAAAGCTGTTTTCATAATTTTGATCGTTCTTTACTTACAGATCTTCTTTAAATTCGTTTGACGTTTAATTATAAGGCGTAGTAACATTGAAATTATGCAGTTTGTATTATAATTGATTACCAAGAAAGTCTATTTTGGACGTAGAATAAAGTACTTACGATTATCCAAACAAACGAGATCGTAGAAATGATGAGTCGGAGACGCGCTAACAGTCACGTCGTCTTTTTGTGAAACAGAATCTTCTTCGGAGAGTACACACTGCTTGGTCATTGCATCGTGCTCGATGGATCGACAGAAATATCTGCGGAATTATATACACATTTTATAAAATACATTAGCGACATCGAACGAAAAAAATTCAACCTTTTTTCTATTCACGACCTTAAAAAGGAAAGATATGTAGATTTTAAAATGACTATAAAGACTGTGGTTAATTTTGATATTTATTTTTATATTACGTATCACTATCACTATCACTATCACTACATATTATAAAACAAAGTCCATATTTCCGTATGTACGCATAACACTTTAAAACTACGCAACCGATTTTGATGCGGTTTTTTTTAATAGATAGAGTGATTCCAGAGGAAGGTTTGTACGTATAATAACATTCAATACGAAGTAGAGAAATAATGTAATTTTTGAGGATTCTGTAAACAATTACATTTTTTTCCGCTTACATTGCAAACGCAGGGTAAACCCTTCGAGATTTATCAAAATTATGTACTAAGTATTTGTACACCTTAAAAAGGTCTACAGAAAAGTCCGCGATGGTATATATTTATCTCTTATGGATAACCCACAATAGCAGCTTTTTTCATTTACTTTTTACGAAAAATGATGCCTTATGTTCAAAGCAATTTTTATACAATACAGCATTAATCCAATTAAGTACCTTAAATAAATAGCTGATTTAATATAGATCAATATGGCCGTTTACAGCATGTAATTTAAGTGAACATTTTCGGAGATATCACAGATTTAAAATGCCGTGAGGACGCCGAGCTTCGCCCTATAACACTTCGACTTTAGCAGCGATGTCACTCTTTCAAGAGTTTGTTTAAAGACATTCTGTAATTAATTGTAAAAATAAAATACATAGGGAAAATATAAAAGTAAATAAGTAATAATGTACTATATGAATTTAGATATTCCAAAGATAGCAGGAAATCTTCTTGGTATAGGGAAAGGAAATTGTTTTTCTCCAAATTTAACGCTACGGCCACGGGCAGTAATTTATTTATTTATTTATTTATTTATTTATTTTCAAGGGAAACAAACAGTACATAGTAAAACTTAATAGCTAGTACAAATGTATAGATCTTTGACCAATAAAGTTTCCACTATTTAATAATTCATAAAAGCTAACTATAAGACAATAATAATTTCAAAATAAAATATACACACACTATACTACTAAACTATACACACAAAAAGTTTAATGCTCAAAATTGAAGAATAAATGTAATAATTATAAAATACAAAAAAAGAAAGAAAAATTAGTTAGGCTTGTCTCGGATAATTTTTTTAAACTGAATTAAGTTAGTGCTAAACATATCAATGTGGTTATATTTCTTATTATAATTGATACAAGCTCGTGAAATAAAATTGTTCGCACCATAATTAGTTCTGCACAGAGGAGTATGTAATAACGAACGGTTTCTGGCACTCAGTCTTTGGCATCTAAAGTGAATGTGGCTTAAAAGCACTGGAGAGTCGAAATGATTATTTAATATTTTAAAGAGTAGTAATTGGTCTCTAATGTTGCGACGATTTTCTAGTGAAAGTGGAGTGATTATATTGCGTGATCCATATCTATATTTTAAATGTTTTAAAAATTTGTTTTGGACTTTTTCGATTTCGTTTGTGTAAACCTTATATTGAGGATTCCAAGCCGAAGAGCAGTATTCCAGTATAGGTCGAATAAGTGCATTAAAAAGTAATAAAAGGGTTTGTGGTTTTTTGAAATCTTTAGTTATGCGCAGTATAAAACCCATGATTTTATATGCTTTCTTTGTTATCGTCCTAACATGAGAATTAAATATCAATTTACTGTCCAGCTGTAGTCCTAAATCACGCAACTCAGTAACTCTGGTAAGCAGAATGCCATCAAGTTCATAATTAAAGGTTATTTGTTTCTTTTTTCTCGTAAAAGTTATAATGTTACACTTTTTTATATTAATATGAATATAATTGTTTTTACAATACTGAATTAATCGATTTAAATCCTCTTGCAATTGTTCACAATCATGTACACTATTGATAGTCCTAAATATTTTTGTATCATCGGCGAACAAAAGAATGTTAGAATGAAGGAAACATGATGAAACATCGTTTATATAAATATTAAAGAGAAGCGGCCCAAGGTGAGATCCTTGGGGAACGCCAGAGGAGACAGGTAAAAATGATGAGCAATATCCTTTAATTGCTACAGCTTGAGTCCTATTTTTTAGATACGATTCAAGCCATCGCAGCAAGTCACCATGTATACCGACTTGGTCTAATTTTTGGATTAACATGGAATGAGGAATTTTGTCGAAAGCCTTAGAATAATCGGTATATATAGCATCTACCTGGGATCCACTGTCCATAGATATGTATAGGTGTTGAAGGTATTCACAGATATTGGTTTCGACAGATTTACGAGACATAAATCCATGCTGTTCTTTAATAATTATATTTTTTAACAAGGGATAAATAGAGTCATAGATGATTTTCTCAAAGAGCTTGGGTATCGAACTAAGCTTGGAAATGGGTCGATAATTTTTTATATCACGCCTATCGCCACTTTTGAAGATCGGTGTAATGAAGGATTTTTTCCAAACTGTAGGCATTACACCAGATTTAATGGATTTTTTAAAAAGAATACTTAATGCCACTGCAAAACTATCACAACAATTTTTTAAGAAAAGTGGTGGAATTCCATCAGGTCCTGCATTTTTGCGCGCGTCTAATTTTTTCAAGTAAACTTTTATAAGATTTGTACTTAGGGCAACGGTATTTAAATTAAACAGAGGGTTCACAATAACTTCGGGACATGTTGTATTAAGTTGCTTTTCAAACACCGAGTTAAAATGAGAGTTAAATAAATTGCAAATAGTTTCACCATTCGACGAGCTAAGGTTATTGACATACATAGAATCAGGTAATTCGGGCAATTTCCTTTTAGATTTTACATATGTCCAAAAATGTCTACTATTACAATTAATACCTTCTTCAACTGAGCTGATGTAATTATTATAGCAAATTTTCTCCAACGATTTTTGTCTGTCTCTCAAAGTAGCGAATACTCTGTAATCATGTTCTCTGCTATATATTTTCCATTTTCGATGGGCTTTTAATTTTTCATGAATTATTTTAATAAGCGAATTACTGTACCAAGTAGGAAACCTAGACTTAGATTTAATTTGTTTTTGAGGAACATGTTTTTGTATTACAGAATATATTATGTTATAAAAAGTTCGAACAGATTCTTCTATATCCCCTTTATGAAGACAAATATCCCAATCTATCAAAGAGAGCTCAGCATTTATTTTAACATAATCGGCATATTTATATAAAGAAATTTTATACGGTTTATTATCTAAATTTGATTTAGAGAGAAAGGAAATTTCGAACAAGAATGTAGGGTGATGCTGATCCTCTGGTGTTAAAGGTACAGTAACTTTGGATACAGAACACTCTATATTTGAGATCAAAAGATCTAACTTCCGGTTATTAATATTATCGATATAGTTGTATTGGTGAAAATTATTAAATGAGAGAAAGTTGGCTAACTCATTTACCAAATCAATCGTAAAGTCACCATTAATTATAACGTTACTGGTATTTGTATTATTCCAAATTGCTTTTGGAATATTAAAATCACCAACTATCACAAACCGATCGTTAGCATGAGCAAATACTTTCTCTGAGATCTGTTCGTAGAACTCAAGTAAAACATCTCTGTGATAACACGATGGAGGAAAATAGCAACAGTAAAGATGAAAAACAAAGGGGGGATTCGTTTGACAAATTATAGATATTGCTATAATATCAGCCGTTGAATGTAAAGTGGGAACACAAGTGTACTGGCTAACTGTTAATTCGCGTTTGATTGCTATCAAAGTTCCACCTCCTCTACTATCTCCTCTGACGTCATAATTACGGTCGCATCGATAAACACTATAGCGATTATCGAATAATTCAGCATCAAAAATACCGGGTAATAACCAGGTTTCTGTAAGGCAAATAATGTCATAGTCAAAAAGTAAAACATTTCTAAAAAGTTCATTACTTTTGTTCGTAAGCCGCGAACATTTTGATAGTAAATATGCAGTTTACGTGTGAATTTTAATTAAATAATAATAACACATTTTATTTAACACAAATATACTCTTTAAAATTAATTTTGATAGTATAATATTTTGGCCATGTAAAGTAGAAATGCAATATAAACCACAATAATATATCAAGGATGAGTGCAAAAAAATCGAGACAATCAAAATAATAATAATAAAATAATACAATAAACAATTAGTTAAATAAAAATAATGATAATACAAAATGCAACCAAGTTTTAGTAATAATAATAGTAAAAATAAAATTAAAACAATTATTCTTTTTTCAATTTGGATAAATCCTGATGACTGTGTATATGAAAAACCGGGGAAGTTTCTGACTTTCTAACCATTATGCTACAGTTCCTAATCCAAACAAATTTATAATTAAATTCTTTGGCTCTAATTTTGGTTTCGTGTAGCAACCGTTTATTTGAACTTGTTAAATGGTCATTGAAATAGATCAATGACTGGGATGTTGTAAAACCAATATCATTGGCCTTTAAGCCTTTTTGATTACTAGCCTTACTTAAAAAAACATCTTTATTGTACCGAGATAAAAATCTTATGATAATGGGTTTTGGTTTTTTAATGTCTTTGTTCATTGGTGCTACTCGAGTGATAAAATCTATATCAGTCGGTTTATAGGGAAAATCTATGTGCTGATATAGATTTTCCGTGATTTTGAAAAGATTTTCACCAGTCTTTTCCGGAATACCACAAATTTCGATATTTGATCGTCTTGACCACTGATCACGGTTGTTATTTTCATGTTCCAATTTTCCAAGCGCTGACCTCAACGTACCCACGTCCTGAGATAACGTTTTAAAACTTGATAAACTGTCTTCATAGTTTTTCATACGATGCTGAATATCATCATACTTCTCGTCAAGAAATCCGAGCGATTTTCTAATTTCACTGATTTCTTCTTTTATTATGGTAAATTCCGAATTAATCATATTCGTAAAACTTAGATGGAGACTTTCTTTGAGGTCTGACATTTCTTGCTTGATGAATTCTTGATGTAATGAATAAATCAAAACAACTGGATCAATTTTAATCATTTTTTTTACACTGACTGACATGGGATATATATTTTATACCCGTGCGAAGCAGGGGCAGGCCGCTAGTTATAGTATAAACCTATTAACTAGATGAAGTATCTCTTTTGATGAAAACAAGAGGATATTATTGTAATAACATCCCCATATGTTTAATCACAAAAACTGCTTATAATATCTTAAAATCATAACAAGAATTCAACAATTTATGCCGTGTGGTATCCGACTGAATAGCCACCCTCATTTCTTACCGAGGTATCGTAAAAGGTAACTCGACCCGCCGTGTGGAATCTGGCTGAGTAGAATAAACCACCCTCATTTCTTACGGAGATGTCGTAAAAGGCGACTAAGGTAAGCTGAACCACCGTGTGGTATCCAGTTGAGTAGAATAGACCACCCTCTTTCTTACCGATGTGTCGTAAAAGGCGAATAAGGCAAGTTGAACCATCGTGTGGTATCCGGTAGAGTAGAATAGACCATCCTCTTTCTTATCGAAGTGTAAAATACGACTAAGATCAGTAGACGACGACAGGATAAGGGTAGGAGAATGATGGAAGTGAAACAAAGAAACCAAAAAAATTAGGGAATTATCGATTTATAAGTTGAAAGTCATTAGTGAAGGTAGTAAAAAAATAAAAATATTTCAATATAGAACATTTTAAAAAGAGCTTCAAATGCTTTAAGCACGAAATATCTATTTAAAACTTTTTTTTTCATTAATACTTAATGTAATACTTATGTAGCGAGGAAAATGCACACCAGGTAGTAATAGGTTGTATAAATAGGTATTAAAAACCCAAGAGTTACGTAAATAGCCGTGCCAAATCGTCACGTATTAAAAGATATCTAAGTGGAGAAGTTTCTTTCTATGTAGGTAAATTAAAATACGTGAGCATTAATATTGATCTATTCCATTAGTCTCTTCCAAAATTTGAACATGAAAATTACTGGGTATTTCTATTCCTGCATATCGAATACATTTAAATGAGCTAATCTTATGTCTATACTAAGAATTCGCAAGAATTTGTTCGTTTGTTTGATTCTTTGAACGCGTTAGTTTCAAGAACTACTGGACCGATTTGAAAAATTCTTTGAGTGTAACATATTACCATTTATCGAGGGAGGCTATATTACATCACGCTATGAATGAGAGAGGGACAGAAAAAAATAATATTGCGAATTCGCCAAAATTTATAGCTCAATTGTACCAAAGTTCATATTATTTCGGCGTTGAAAGCGTACAAGACAGTAAGACAGATTGACTTTCACTTACTTTTCAGCACGAACACACATGGACTGGCACTCGTCTAATGTCATATTAGAAAAGACATCAGCTTCGAATGGGCCCCCGAGTCTCTTATTTTCCTCTTTGATGAATACAGCCAAACCATCACAGCGACGTTCAGCTGCAAAAAAAAAAAAAACAAATTCTTCAGAAAATTCTCACATTTGCTTTATTCATAAATTAGTAAATATCTAAATTAACATCTTTATTATCCCTTTATATATATTTTACAATTCGGATTTCATTATAGTTTTCAAGATTGATATGGAAGTTAAGAAAACGTATACTTTATATATAAATAAATCTATAATTAATATTATACTAGTACATTACTTACTTAAAACGATAGGAAATGAAAGGTTAATATAATTATACTATATAAATAATGAAATATAAATCCCTTTACTTAATAATATTACACTTTTCGGTCGTAGTATCTATAAAAAAGCTTTACTTATGCTAAAATAAAATAAATGAAATATGACTAGCTAGTTGTCAGTTTAATTATATTATATTGTAATTAATACAGAGGTAGCATTTTTATGCTTTGCATTATTTCGAAATAAAAGTGTAGAAGTAAATACCTATATATAACTATTTTATGTATTATTATTTGTTACGTAACTACACGAACACGTAACGTTTTTATTTATTTCTATATTTATGTCTTATTACAGTAGCAACGAAACTACAGACAGATAATAATACATAAACATTTGGATGACATCATACCTTGAATAAAAAAATGAGTTTGATTCCGTGACACGTGCAAATGTTCCATTGTTTGAATATAAATCTATACCTCAGAAGCGTAAGACCGAAGTTATTGTATGTAAAAATAATTCTTAAATTTCATATTAATTTCAATTGATTGCATTTGATGCTGTCCGCTGTGTGGTATCCGTGGTATAAAGTAAGTTGACCCACCGTGTGTTATCCGGTTTAGTATAATAGACCACCCTTTCTCTTACCGAGGTGTCGTAAAATTCGACTGAGGTAAGTTGACGTCAGGCAGGCGGTCGGTTGTAAAAATGCTGCTAAATCATGTGACAGCATGTTTATAACATGTTGTGCCGACCCCGCTTAGAGTAGGATAAGGGCAGGAAGATGAATGAATAATTGCATTTGATGCTGTGAATTACAAGACAACATGGACCTTTACGTGTAATCATAACTTTTATTTTAAGCGATTAAACATAATCAATCATCATTCTCCTGCCCTTATCCCACTCTAAGTGGGGTCGGCACAGCATGTTATAAACATGCTGTCACATGATTTGGCTGCGTTTTTACGACCGGCCGCCAGCCTGACGTCAACTTACCTTAATCGTATTTTACGACACCTCGGTAAGAAAGAGGGTGGTCTATTCTACTAAACCGGATGCCACACGGTGGGTCAACTTACCTTAGTCGCCTTTTACGACACCTCGGTAAGAAATGAGGTTGATCTATTATATTTTAAGAGATTAAACATAATCAATCAATTATTTAAAAATTATATGAAGATAATCATAATAAAAACGGACTCAGCATACAGAAACATACTTGAAACTCGATATCCTACATCCTACTAATTTTTGTAAAATTATAAATTTGTAAATGTATGACTACTACTGACACATAGACCCTCTTCTTTTATAACACACACACACGCGCACACACACATATGCACACACACATACACACACGTACACACACACACACCACACTCGCACACATACACACGCACACATACACACGCACACTTATAAAAATATATGTAAACTTATAAAATTAATTTACTCATAGTATAATTAATGTATCGTACTGGAGGCGGGCGTTATTGGCTGCGACACAGTTTTTAACTAATGCAGCCAATATCGTTTCACTTTAGTTTTTTAGTAAATACTACATTCATTGTAACTATATATATATATAAATAAATACTAATATTATAAATGCGAAAGTTTTTGAGTATGGATGTATTTTTGTTTTAATCTTACACGGCGAATCCGCTAAACCAATACCGATGAAATTTGGCATAATCACTCCTTATAAACCGGAATAACATATAGGCTATAGAAATCCTGTTAATTCTACAGGAATAGGATGACATTGAATGACGCCATTAGCACGCGACAACAGCCCACGCGATTGAAGCTTTTACCCCCAAAAAGTCATTTTATATTTTTGGACAGGGAAGAGTTTTATTTATGAAAATGCCATTAAACGAATGTGTAATTAAGTCATACGCGTGCCATCAACAATTTTGAATAAATCAAAACCAATTGAATTGGGAAGCGTTCGCTTTCAAAAATACCTACTCCAGTCTTTTCTCTTAGTGCATTATGGATTTCGTGATGCGTGGCGTATTCAAATTATTGTGTGCCATTAGTTCTTCATCCCTGATTTATGTTATAGTGTATTAAAGGTATACTTACCATTAAGACAAGTATTTTCCAAGTAATCAGCATTATGGTCATCTTCCAAGAGCTCTGGATGTGTTCGTCTAGTAAATCTACTTAAAGAACATGTTCGTAAAGCAGAGTCATAGGTCGCCGATCGGCATACAAAACTGAATTCATTCAAACATTTGTCTTCGCATTCCGTTCTGTTGGCGACCATGATTTCCTTGAGATCCGATGTTGGGAGTTTCAGCCTTTTCCGAGCGTGACGTTCGAATACATATCGACGAGATGGGCATTCTCGTTCTGGACGATTGGCTAGAAATAAAACATCTTAGATGGATCAAATTAACTACTATTAACGCACACTATATACAAGAACACGATATAATAGGAATACCACAATTCCCGTTCCGAGATGCACTTCTCTTGAACGACGAACAAAGACTGACTGTCACTGAAACGTTTTATCAATAAGAAGACTAAACCGATAACAACAACGGCACAGTGCTGCCACTGTTTTAATCAAAAAGGGCGCGATACTCTTGTTTCATGACCGTGTTGCTATAAAATACAAAGCGGAAGTCATTGGCGACAACACTACAATATGAAAATTCTTGTAACAATTTTAGCTTTGTGTACAAATAGGATTGGAATGGGTGACAAAGAGTTTTTGAACTTTCTCTATTTGACTAGCCCGTTGGCGCAGTGGGTAGTGACCCTGCGTTTAGCTAAATCGCGGGTTCGATTCCCGCCGAGGGCCAACATTTTCTATAAATGAATTTGTTGGTCTTCGAGTCTGGGTGTTTATTTATATTTAGGTATGTATTTAAAATTATATATGTAATTATATATTCATATTATGACATCATCATCCTGCCGTTATCCCACTCTAAGTGGGATCAAACATATCAAATATCATCATATAACAACATATTACAAACATGTTGTTATATGATTTGGCTACGTATTTTACGACCGGCTTGCCTGACGTCAACTTACCTTAGTCGTATTTTACGACTCCTCGGTAAGAAACAGGGTGGTCTATTTTACTCAACCGGATACCACACGGTGGGTCAACTTACCTTAGTCGCCTTTTACGACACCTCGGTAAGAAATGAGTATATATTCATATTATGACGTTTTTAGAAAATCTTTAGAAAGACCATTTCGATTGTAATTCGAGCAAGGAGCCCGTACAGTTAGTAGCACATATTAGTATGTTGCACTTTGATTGCAATAATATAATAATCAATTAAAATAGTTAAGAAAATAATGAGCGACGACGAAATCGATTTTTAATTGACGATATCATTAGCGTGTAGTTAATTTATTGTTTCAATTATCGACTTATCTTTAAAATAATTGCGATCACTATTTAATTTAAAAGATTTTAATTAATTATTACTTAATAATAAATTTCACACGTGTCTCCTTTTACAGATACTAGGTATGTTCGATAGTTATGAGGACGAATGTGTCAATTGACACCAATGGAAGAGAACAATGGTCATTGTTCGTGGACAGGTAACATGATAACGTTGATTGATAGATTTAGTAATTATCTAATGTAGACAAACAGTTTCGAAGTGTAAATATTGTAAGCCTTAAGGCCTAACATATCATAGAACACTTAAATGGCGCCTATATTTTCAATGGGTTTATCAAGCGAATGAGAATAGAATCAAGCGAATAGAATTATAAAAGAATAGGTGATATATATAATAGACAAAGTAGGAACTGTCATAAGTTTGCGTCCCCTGCTTTGCGGCAAAATCTGAAATCAATTTTAGCTTTACGTTTACAGCAATTTAAAAACACTATTAAAGAGTGGCTGATACAGAAAGTCTACTATACTGTTGAGGATTATTTAGACGATAAGAATGCGTGGATATAGATATTGATCGACCCTGTACAAGATAGAAACGATAAATGTAACTAGTATTAAGAATTGTATTTTTAAAAGAGCAACGCCGAGTTTCGTGCTGGCCCTTCTCGGTAGGAACAGCTTTCCGAACTAGCAGTATAGTTGACGATTCAAAAGCACTTTTGTTTACAAGTTTATTTGAATAAAGAATATTTTGAATTTGAATTGAATGTAGCTAGGTGTATGTGTATGGTAAGGGCCTTGATACGCAATACGTGTTGATAATTTAGCCTCGAACCATCAAGCTAGTTCTTCTTCGCACAAAGAATCAGCATAACGATTAATGCAAAAACGTTACCGGCATTCTTAGGATCATTTCACGCGGGCACGATGATGAATTTGTTTTGTATATGTATTTTTGTTGTTAATAAATAAAATTGAAATATTATAGAAAATGTAAATTTTATTTTAAATCCAGGAGGATTTTTTATAATTATTTTTACCTTGTTCTCTTTCAGCAAATCAATCAAATCAATAGATAACTAAAGATATGTTTCATCTTTTTTAAAAATTGTGACGCATTCAATCACGCATTTCAATACAGATTGCGTGCATGCTTGTTTTTAGCATACAGAAATTGGAACAACAACCTTTTAAAGGACAAAAGAAGTATAAAAATCGGTAGGCATTTTTATTTATATCGATGTAATTTAGATATTGTATATATATTAGATATCGCAAATATACATATTGTACACATCAACACTTTTCAATCAGTGATTTTTATTGTTGCTAGCAACACTTCATAGTTCCCTTTCATCTAGAGATATAAAGGAGATCAGGTCATTAACAGAACTCTCTTTTACAAACGGTTCTCGCATGCGAAAGCTTTGTTGGTTGAATTGTTCACGTCAGTAATTTTCTTTTGTGTTTTTATGGTTACGAATATGTTAATATTGTTCTCTTTTTATAAACCTTACTTTACATCCTAAAAATATAATAAATAACGTATCAATAAAAAAACCATCCTATTGCACAAAAAGAACTCGTTGAATACGTATATTTTGTTGTGAAAACTAATAAGTGTATGTACTTCCGATAATGTTACCTTCAAATGTCCATTTAAAATCCAATATAATGCTCAATGTTTTTTAATTAGCTTATTTCGGATACAAAGCATTGACGTATTTTAAAAACATTTCGTTGTTATTCTTTGTTTAACTTAGCCGAGCTGTCAGCTGACCTGTATGAGGAGATACGGGGTTTGAATGCAAATGAATACGTATAATATTAACTAACTTACACGTTAAACAAATTTCATTGAAATGCACGCTGTTAGGCACGATCATTAGGGTGCCAATGCCCTCAGGAGCGGCCTGTTCTCTCGTCAAATAGCAGGTAGACTCCTCGTATTCCGGCTCGGGGCTAAATGCTGCGATGCGAGCTCCAGGCTGAAAGTCTATGGAGTTGCAAGTCCTGACCAGGCTGTTCCCGGAACGGTCGCGAAGACATAGGTCCTGACACTTTTCTAGCACACGAAATGGTGGTGCTGTTTCACGAATCTGAGGAGAATTATTACAAATATATACATGGTTGAAATTTTAATAGGATAAAGGTTTGGAACAAATAATTAAGTAACTTAACTTATTAACTGAATTCTATCTCTTCAACAAAGAAGGGATGATCGGAATATATTGGTATAAAATACTTCGTCGTCTTATAATTTCATACACCAACTTCTTCTAACAAGTCACATTTGATCATTGCTGTTAATTTTGCGCTTTTTATACAAAATTCTTTTGTTAAAGCAATTTTTGTTTTATAGTGTTATTTTAAAACTTTTAAAGTGGTTATAATGCACAATACATACAACATCATCGTCGAATCCGTGCAATTGTTGATTTGGCAATCTCTCGTACATTACTCGTCCCATACCTTGGTTGCATGTTGTTTGAGCTGGACAAAATTGATTAGATGAATTTTTAATGACTCAAAACTTATCTCAGCCAAAGTCAGTTCTTGCTTTACAATAATTGTATTGTGCGCGATAATTTTATTGCACAAGAAAAAATTATATGATTCAGAGCTCATTGATTATGGAACAAGAACTGCTACACTCAAATCATTACCTAATATATGCTACAATAATAATTCCTAAAGAATTAAAGGGCCTTCTACACGGTGAGGCTAAACTGCCCGACGAAGGTAACCTTGGTCGGGAGGGATGCGGTTTTGACCAAGGCCATTGGTATCAACCGAATATCGGTCGAGTCGACCGACTACACTGTATATTTTTACATTAACGGGCAGCTTATCCTTACCTTGTAGAAGGCGTATAAGATTTGCTACATTTTTTTTTTGACATATTTTTTTGAATTTAGTACAATCGATAATTAGAACAAGAAAATATAACAAATAATACACTTACAGTACTGCAATAAATATATATGCTATTCTCTCATTTTATTAAAATGCAAATATTTGCAGACTATTTTGATTTAGGACTAGAGTTTAAAATTCAAGCGACAATTTACTAAAATTGTTAGTCGGCTTACGCCTTGAATAGACAAAATAAGCCGCTGTATTCATACATGCAAAGATCGTATGATGTGAAAATCCCATGAAGAGACCGAGTGTAAACAGTCGACTTATCCATAAGATAATTTACCATAAAGTTTTACTAAAGTCACTAAATTATGTTACCCAATAAATTAATCAGCTATTTGTGCCAAAAATAACCTTATAAGTTAACTTACCCTTAGCCATGGTGAGCATAGTAAGGGCAGTAAAGGCGTGCATGACGCTCGCCCCCCGGGGCTTCATTTTCTTGCTGTCTTCGTATCTTACGTCACCGACCTTGCATATGGTCCTAAGCAAAACAGGAATTGATTATCATTTACTATTCAGCTTACAAAAAAGTTTACTGAAGTACATTTCAATCTAATAAAACACTGCTAACATTTGGGTTCTTCAACTAAACAATACAAAGACCATTTATACTCAGCTGTTCTCTCGATTACCTTACTAATCGCTCATTTAGATATCGTATTGATGGTGCGCTCTCCTCAAGACGTACCTTACGCGCCGGAGTCCCCCAAGGTTCGGTACTCGCACCGTTCCTAGTACTCGCTCTATACGAGTGACATCCCACGATTCTCCACTAAAACTAGTGCAGTCACCCACTTAGCCATGTTCGCGGACGATACCGCAATCTATACCACCTGTAGAGATCCCATTACTATCAATGATAGGCTCCAAAGAGCAACCTACCAGCTCGGAAGCTGGTTCCGCCGGTGGAGAATCGAAATTAATCCCGATAAAAGCGCAGCAATGTTCTTTGCGAGATCTAGGAGAGCCATGGACTTCATCCGGACGCCTCCTAGAGTCTCTATTTACAACAAATACATAGATTGGCAAAAGGAAGTCAAATACTTAGGTGTCATCCTCCAACCGACCCTATCCTTTATCCGACACATCCGCGTTGTCCGTAACCGGGCAGCGTTCGCCATGGGACGCCTCTATCCGATACTGTGCAAGACAAGTAAACTGTCACTTCGCAACAAAGTGACACTTTACAAAACTTGCATCAGACCCATTATGACCTATGCGAGCGTCGCGTTCGCGCACGTTCCGAAATCACGACTGTGTCCGTTGCAGACACTTCAAAATCGATTCATGCGTACAGCCACTGGCTGTCCGTGGTTCGTGCGCAACGTGAACCTCCATAGAGATCTCGACCTACCCACGATAGCCGATGTTTTCAGACGATTCTCGACGACTTACTTCGAGAAAGCGTCCATCCACCCAAACCCCCTTATAGTGGCCGCGTCCAACTATAAGGCGTTCAGGCACCCCAACAAGATTCACAGGCGCCCGAAGAGCGTCCTTAACGACCCCGACGATGCTATAACAGCATCCAACAAGATATACACACAACACGCACACAAACAGCGTCTTCGCCGGCGAAGACGAGGTTCCCGCTTGCTTGTGTCAAGCGGCCGCAGCCCTCTGCCGCGGCCGCCGTGACGCAGACTTCTTCCAAGTCATTTATTAGATGCAGCCCTCCAAAAACGCGCCGCCTTAAGCCGAGGTTCGGTCTCGCAGGAGACACCCTTAAGGCGACGCCCCCTGTAGGGCGGGTGCTTGTAATGCACCCGCTTGTATTAACCATTTCTTCTCGGCGATGCTTCCGCGCTCGCCCGTCTTATCGGTGACGCTGTCAAAGCCATTAGGGCTAACAGCATTAGTCATATTCGAAAAAAAAAAAAAATCAGCTGTTCTCAGATGATTTCTATCGGTTGAAGAAATAGTCAAAGAAGCAATGTTTCATAGCAACAACTGCATATTCATTACATTTTGTGTAAGTATATATATATATAAACAAAGAAATTACTAAATTGATTATGGGTGGAAACCCCATCTCGGTGAGTTTCTTCGATTGCCAACTTTTTTTATGATACGTTGTTATATGATATAACAGCAAACCTATATGCTACTAAATAATTATTCCACGCTATGAATATTGTTATAGAAGCTGTGATTAGCTATCACAATTTCTAAGACTGTGCGTCTATTTCGAGAGGGTCACTGGCTCAAATCCATGAGTTTTTGTGTTAAAACTTATGTGTTTAATTGATAATTGAAATTTATCACAGGCTTTCCGGTGAAGGCAAACATTACGAGGAACTTACATATTCCTAGATAATTCTGAAGATATGTGAAATCAATCCGCTCTCCAAAAATGAAAGAAAGCTTATGAAACAAAAGTAATAATAAAATTATTTTGCTATAATCCGCGAAGAAGTAAAATAGAAAATATATATAATGCTAAATGTAAGTGGACAATCGGTTATCATACCTGATACATGCAGGATTCGTATAAACACATGCACAAAGCCAGCTTTGCGATTTTGGTCGTGGAGTCTATCTCCTGACGATGCTTCGGTTGCGGGGCGAAACGATTGTTGAGTTTGTGATAGTGAACGTATATAGTGCTTGTGTATTGTGGTGACGGTGGTGGAGGTTTGTGCATGTGTTTTTACGAATCCTGCATGTATCAGGTATGATAACCGATTGTCCACTTACATTTAGCATTATATATATTTTCTATTTTACTTCTTCGCGGATTATAGCAAAATAATTTTATTATTTTGTATTATGGAAAATAATTTTATTATTTTTATTACTTTTGTATTATGGATCTCCGCAAAGTAACGCCTAATTCTATAAATTAGAAAGCCTATGCCTAACTGTGGGAATGTAACTGCCAGTTACTTTACTTTTATGTGGGTGTTATGCAGTCAACCCTGATTTCCAAGCGTGATGTATCAGCATTAACCTTCAAAGACAAAGAACGTCCATAAAATTTCGATTTTTATTAAAAGAATACAGTGTAGTAGGAATCCTTGAAGATACACAATACAGTTTAGTTTGTACTACATCAAAATTTTGTATTCTAAAGGAAAAAAAAATACTTTTTCTTTGTTTTTAAACTAAATATATCAAAGTTGTTTACTCGTAGCAACTGAACAAGATAAAATCTATAAATACAGTCGACATTTCAAAACAATAATGTTTATATTTCCACAAAGCTTAGATGTTATCTATGATATTTACCAACGGATAGTGCAATAAATTGTTAAAAGCAAATATTTTTAATAATAAAAGAAAACGTATGTAATTTATAGAATTAGGCGTTACTTTGCGGATATCCATAATACAAAAGTAATAATAAAATTATTTTGCTATAATCCGCGATGAAGTAAAATAGAAAATATATATAATGCTAAATGTAGAGTGGACAATCGGTTATCATACCTGATACATGCAGGAGTCGTAAAAAACACATGCACAAACCGTATGTAATTTTTACAATCAGAATATGATTTAAATGAATTAAAGGAGAAAAATACAATTTGCTAAAAAAATATTTAACATTTATCCTTGGCTATAGTAGAGAAATTTTTAGGACAATTTAAATATAGACGTTTTTTTATCGCAGTGATAACCATGTATATATTTTCGATGCATAGATTTATTATAATTTGAGTAAGGGAACCATTGGCAGGCTTGTAAGTGGCAATGCCACATTACATAATGAGAGGAAAGATACTCATATTCACTTCATCTTTGTCTAATCACACAAAAAGAAAGATAGATCACCCTCATTTGCTGCCTTTTTTAGCCTGGCTTATATATATTAAGCTTAGAGTAAATTTTTTTTCGAATTTTAGGCCTAACGGCTTTTACAGCGTCCGGACGGGACGGGCGCGCGCAGATACATCGTCGAGGTTACGAAATGCGGAGAGTATAACGCAGAAGCTTTACTAGCGTCGGGCAACGTCGTCCTAAGGCTGCCTCCTGTGATTCCGGACCACGGCTTAGGGCGACGTGTACTGTAGGGCTGATTTTTTGACTTTGATTAGTCATTACGACGATGTAAGGGTGGCAAGAAACCACGACCAACCGACGTCAGAGAGTAGAATAGGAAACAGGTTTAGAAAATAGTTTAAAGAGACACGGTATGTCACTTAATATAATGAAGGTAGCTAAAAACATAGTATAACCTACCCTATCCTTCGTACTAATATAATAAATGCGAAAGTTTGAGATTATGGATGTATGTTTGCTCCTCTTTCACAGCGAATCCGCTGAACCAATATCGATGAAACTTGGCACAATTATTCCTTATATGACGGCAAAACATTTAGGCTATAGAAATCCCGTTAATTCAACAGGATACGATAACACTAAAAAGCACCATCTATTAACCTATCACGCGTATTCTATAGCTAAAAATAATGCTGGGATTATTTATAAAGTAAATCGTAGAAAAATTGTTAATAAAAATATACAAGTATAGGCACTTAAAACACGATATACATTCATCGGTTCGTTGCACCAGATGAATGTGATGAGACAATCGAGAACAAGGTTGAATAAATACCACCCAACATTAAATACCGATACCTAGACAATATAGGCTTAGAAAATTACAGAGGTAGGTCATTTTAGATTGTTTGTTTGATCTCAAAAAGCATTTAACCGGCAAAGGACACTTTGAACAAAGCTATTTTGATCTATGTATTTATATCATTATGTCCTTTTACATTGTGAATTTATATATAACTCTTACCTGCAACTTCGTTCGCGTGGACTTTTGTCATGTGATAGGTTGATAATAGATGGGGCTTTTCAATGACATCCAATCTCTGTAGAATTAACAGGATTTCTATAGCCTATATGTTATTCCGGTGTATAAGAAATAATTGTGCCAAATTTCATCGATGTTGGTTCAGCGGATTCACCGTGAAAGAGTGACAAACATACATCCAGACTCACAAACTTTACCATTTATAATATTAGTAGGAATGGATCTTAAAATAAAAAATCTTATTTGAAAAGATTTGTGAAAATAAATACATACTCGTATGTAAAATACATGTGGTATTTTACATACGAGTATGTATTTATTTTGCTACACTTCTCTATACAAAACTTTATGTCAGATCTCACATCGCTCATAGTTACATTTGTTTCTACACCTTTAATTATGGTGTACATTCCGCCGTGTTGTATCCGGCTGAATAGAATAGACTATCGTTCTTTCTTATCAAGTTATCGTAAACGGCGACCTTTAACCTACCGTGTGCTAACCGATTAAGTAGAATAGACCATCCTCTTTCTTACCGAGGTGACGTAAATACGACTAAGGTAAATTGAAATCAGGCAGGCGGCCGGTCGTATAAACGTATTCAAATCATGTGACAACATGTTCATGACATGTTATGCCGACCCCACTTAGAATTGGATAGGGGCAGGAGGATGAGTTATGGCTACATTGTTTACTTATATAAGTGTTAGCTTACCTAATTATTCTTTTCACTTTTTTCTCATTTTTTTCTAGCTTGCAGATTGGTTGTGCATGCGTACCAACAACTTTCTAGATTGCAATAAAATTAATAATAGTACAAACAACCAAATTCGCATCATTAATTTGAAATTCAGTGACCATTAACTTTATCAGAATAATATCAAGTAATGACCGTCAATTTTGCCATTTATTATTGACACATCGTGCGTACAACAAAGGATCTGTTATTATGGTTTTTAACCCGAACAGTATATGTGCAATGGATAGCA
Source organism: Morpho achilles (assembly GCA_947086495.1). NCBI lineage: Eukaryota > Metazoa > Arthropoda > Insecta > Lepidoptera > Nymphalidae > Morpho > Morpho achilles. The sequence continues at coordinate 11,034,925 of CAMTZB010000020.1, forward strand.
TGTAATTAAAGTACTGTTAGGCTGTACAGACTGCCTGGACATCGGTGGTCGTTACCGTTATATTTGAAATCGTCAAAAGGAGTAACGGACTGTTATGTGTTTAGTATCTTTGTCGTCATATAAACTTTACTTATTTATTTGTTGAATTATTATTTTATAGTATAGTAAATATTTTATTTAATTCTCTGCTCTATGGTTGTCTGGAAGAGATCGCTTTTAGCAATAAGGTTGCCTGTTGTACCTATACATCACTTGACTATCTTCATGTATTATTTTGGTGTGCAATATATCTATCTAGTTAGGTCTGACCACCGAAAATATAGGCGTCCAAAAAGCTTCCTATATGACCCTGACGATCAATTAACGATCGCAAACACAAAAACACGTAATACACACACACAGCGTCTTCGGCGGCAAAGACGAGGTCCCAGATTTCAGATATCGGTTGGTCGTGGCTTCTTGCCACCCTTCCGTCGTCGTATTGACTAATCCAAGTCATACCATCAGCCCTCCACTACACGTCGTCCTAAGCCGTGGTCGGGCCTCACAGGAGGCACCCTTAGGACGACGTTCCCCGACGCTAGTAGAGCTTCTGCGCTCTACTATTCTCCGCATTTCGCAACTTCGGCGATGCTTCCGCGCTCGCCCGTCCCGCCCGGTGACGATGTAAAAGCCGTTAGGGCTAACAGCATATAGTCAATCCGAAAAAAAAAATACTCATATTCAGATGAGAATGTAATGGTGGATGTGTGGTGTAACAAGACTGGATAAAATACTAAAAAAGTATATAAAGAGAAGTCTCAAAGTTGATCAAATTATAGAAAAGACGAGAAGTGAAGGATTAACTTGGTATGGTGATGTAATAGGAATGAAAATCATGTAACGAATTGTTAAATATGAAGTAGATATGTGACGAGAGACCTAAAAAGACATGGTTGGAATGTGTAAAGTAAGACATCCATGTAAAAGGAGTAGCGACAGAGTTGACGAATGATAGGACTGAATGGAAAATAAAACATGTTGTGACGACTTCACTTATAGTGGGATAACAACAAGAGAATAATGATTATAAATTAGAAACTGTGCTTGTCCTAGTTAAAGTGTAGATAGAGTGAAGTGTAGATAGGGTGGATTCCAAGAATTCTCTATTTCATGATATTATGATAGATGATTATACGCCGTATGGTATCCGGCTGAGTAGAATAGACCAACCTCATTTCTTACCGAGGTGTCGTAAAAGGCGACTAAGATAAGTTGACCCACCGTGTGATATCCGGTTTAGTAGAATAGACCATCCTCTTTCTTACCGAGGTGTCGTAAAATACGACTAAGGTAAGTTGAAGTCAGGCAGGCGGCCGGTCGTAAAAACGCAGCCAAATCATGTGAGAGCATGTTTATAACATGTCGTGCCGACCCCACTTAGAGTGGGATAAGAGCAGGAAGATAATATGGTAGATGATTATATTTTGAACTCTGTGTACACAAACTATTGGTTAATTAGTAACGTTATTTATAAAGTTAATGTTTTAATTTGATTTAACCCGAAACAAAACTTTTATTGAAATATATAAAGAAATGACCTTATTCATAGGCCTTTAAATTTTTTTTACTAATTTTATGTTTCAGTTGTACAGAAATTTATACACTAGTTAATTAATTAATTTACAAACTACGTTATTAAACAGGTATAATAATAACCCACGTAGTTTCATGTCAATGGTTGCGGAAGTTAACAAAATGTTTGCGGGCCGAAATTAAAAACAGGAATATATAAATTTAATAATAATTTTAAGATGAATCACCTAGGATTTTAAAATAACAATGAACACCATATAAATCAGTAATCTACATGACAAAAGCGTACAACTGCGAGAATATAAATTTTGGCGTTTCCAAAAATTGTAGCGATGGAAAGCGGATGCCAGTTTCCTGTGTTTTGTGAACGACCGATGTCCTCGTCGAAGCAATTGTGGTTAATAACGTATACTGAATTTTGTGCAATTATCTGTATCGTAAAATATTTTATTTTTAAAGGCTAAGGCTTGCATGTATTCATATACTCGTACACAGTGGCGTAGCTAGGGGGTGGCAAGAGGGGCGGTCGCCCCAGGGCACCACAGGCAAGGGGGGCTAACTTGATAATAATTATTTTTTTTGATGAATAATGAAATCATTTCAGAAAAAGTTGAATAAGACTCTTATTCAACTTTTTGCACATTGATTTTGTATGATTAAATTGTCTACAATAAACACAAAAAAGTTTCTTAGCTGTAGAGCCCGATGAAGAAACAACAGACGGTGCACAAACGACGCACACCTTTACTACAAGATCAACAATGTCACACAATAGATTAAATAATCTTGCAATAATGTCAAAAGAGCACGAACTAGGCGACGCCATTGATTTTGAAAATGTGATTAATGACTTTGACACTCGAAAAGCGAGGTTCGTTTTTAAACTTTCTAAATAAATTTAATCATAATCTAATGTTATTTTACATATACTTATTATCATTTTGAACCAATTTAAATTTATATATTAAATTTAAATTGCGTTCTGAAATCTAAAATTATTTAGACTCTTTAGAAGGGGGGGGGGGAACCAGGTGACAATTGGCCCCGGGCCCCAAATATACTAGCTACGCCACTGCTCGTACATGTGTCCCGTAAGCAGAGATTATTACGCATACTAAGCTATATATTATTATCCTGGGTCTTATAGTTATAATTTATTTATTTTTTACTCTTTAAGAAAACATCTGTCTTACTAATTGAAATGTCATTCATCCGTTATTAGTTGTTTGTTTTTTACGACGATTGTTTTACGAGTACAATCTTTTATTTTGAAATAATTATACACAAAAAAGCTTTTGTATCAAAACATAGCACTTACCCTCTAAATGTATTTTTTAATTCTTACATAGTGTCACTCTTTCTCTCTCATCACTGATAAGGTTATTAATGACCTACCTTTCCTAAGCTTTGTTTTGGATATGTTGTAATCACCTTATACTATTTCTCCTGCATTATTTCTCCTGCATTATGACGATTACACGATAACATGACCTTTTCTGAATGTTTGTGGTCATATCTTTAATCCACTTTGCCATACTTATGTAACTCTGCCTTTATATTTGATCGTTTGTATGACGAGCACGCTCAATAGATATTGATGAAATTTGCTACAATTAAATGAATTGATACTTATGTATCCATCCATAATATGGGCAAATAATTCTCCCCTTTATCCGTAATTGCAGAAGCTAGATGGCAGGTGCTTCGTTAAAAAAGCTATTGGTGCGTTTAGAGTATAATATTATAATTAGAAATCTGTCTGTAGATATAATATGTGATTCAGCGTCCAAATTTAGGAACAACCTTATTTATTTTTGTCTCTTTTATTTTATTTTAATTACAATTCTTGTTTTGTCATTTTAGTATCAAATTTTATTTTATAATTACATATAAAAATAAGTTTATCAATTATGTTGTTTAGGTTGATTACCATTATGTTGTGATTTATATGTTAATCTACTTTTAAATAATTATTGTCAATTTTCGCAGCATGTTGAATTTATCTATTGATACTAGCAATCGCCAGCGGCTCCGCCCGGATGGATAGATTAAAACCGTAATATAGTATTTTGATAACCATAGAAATGATTAAAGTGGGTTAACCTTAAAAGCTAGACATATGCTGTCGCGGACTTTTTTTTTATATTTTTATTTAGAACTATTAGAGGGGAACAATTTTGACATACATGATTTTTAAATAACCATTACCGTTAATTTTGCTAAATAATATTTTTTATTGCTGCTCCTCTCCTATTCATCTTAGCGTGATGTTATATGGCCTATAGCTTTCCTCGATAAATGGACTATACTATAGATATCACTTTATATAAAAATATTTGCATACCGCGTATTTTTAATACAACACAATTGTTAATACAACAAATACTACCTATACTCGTATCATCATCTTCCTGCCCTTATCCCACTCTAAGTGGGTTCTGCACAACATGTTATAAACATGCTGTCACATGATTTGGCTGCGTTTTTACGACCGGCCGCCTGCCTGACCTCAACTTACCTCTGTCGTATTTTACGACACCTCGGTAAGAAAGAAGGTGGTCCATTCTACTAAACCGGATACCACACGGTGGGTCGACTTACCTTAGTCGCCTTTTACGACACCTCGGTAAGAAATGAGGGTGGTCTATTCTACTCAGCCGGATACCACACGGCGGGTCGAGTTACCTTAGTCGCCTTTTACGATACCTCGATAAGAAATCGGGGTGGTACTATTCTATTCAGCTGGATACCACACGGCATAGTTATATAGTATATAGCCTTCCTCAATAAATGGACTATCTTACACTGAAGAATATTTCAAATCGGTCGAGTAGTTTTTCAGATAAGCGCGTTGAAACAATTAATCAATCAAACAAAAAAACTCTTCAGCGTTATATTTTGGTATATAAGGATTGGGTTTGGAAGAGGTAGCTAAAATATTACCTATACTCGTATACAAACATTTATTTGAACATATTTATTTGAATGCAGAGAAAGTATCAAACCTATTGACATATCCTCGGACACGGAAGTTCATTCATCTGCTGGCTACTTAACGGGACTCTTTCATGACCAATCACGCACGACGAGATAGTGTGACAACTGCGCCTATTTACAGATGGGTTTGGCTAGGACGGGCTCGTGGGAAAGTACTATGATTTCTCCATCTGTTTTGCAATAATTTGAACAATAAAACCTATATAGTATCATACTCCTCCCTAAACTACATATACAATACAATACAATAGTCTGTTCGAATGCAACGCACGAATTCTGTCTGAACTATGAAGGTAAGACTTCAGAATTGAAAGAAAATCAAAAGTAAAGTAGAAAATATCACATATTGAACTTTTATTATTTTTAAAAAAAGTGCCGGCCTGTTACCATCCCACTTCTGGGCGTAGACCTCCTTTCTCCGTTTGTGGACAGAAGGTTTGGAGCTAAGACCTACCACGCTGCTCCAATACGGATTGATAGGTTACACATATCTCCAGACTTCTCTAGAGATATGCAGGTTTCCTCACGATAATTTCCTTCACCGAAAAGCGTGTGATAAATTGCTATTATCAATTAGACACATAAGTTTTTAATACAAAAACTCATCTCGCCTGTTTGGGGTTTGAACTCGTGACCACGTCGAAGAAATCGCACGGTCTTACCGCTGGGCTATCACAACTCCAATGGGCTAATAAATGGGCTAAATGGACTGGGCTCCACCGTTTCGCGGGTCTATCACAGCTTCAACATTGTTTATTTATTATTCCCACCGAGGGCCAAGAAATTTCAAAAATAATTTGTTAGATCTTCGAGTTTTAGGTGTTTTAATGTATTTAAAATTATATATGTCTATATTTACCAGTTGTTTGTCACCCATAACACAAGTATTAAGTTACTTACTTAGGGGACGGACGACCATGTGTGGAAGTGACAGACCATATATTTATTTATTATTATACATATGTAACTCCTAATTAGCTATCAAAAATACGCTGAAGTCTATTATAAAGAAGATCATATAGATATTGTAAAAAGAGTGGATTTTGGAAATAGGATGATGGATGCCAAATTTAACTTAGTATTTTTATTATTAATAAATTACCCAAGTTTTCTTTAACTTGTCAAAACAAGTTTACAGTGATAACGTAAAATTAGAATTACCAAGGTACTCGTAAAATATTTGATCCTTTAGTAATTTTATAGTGTTGTCACTACTTAAAAAAGGATAAACAAGACCTGTTCTAATCCGAGAACTACCTGCGAACTTACCTGCTTCATAACAATGAATTTAAACAGAAAATCTACTTCTTACAAAAAAAGGCTTCAAAATACAACACAGCTTGTATTTTTAATTTAAAGCATCAAATTATTTGTATTAGAATTCATGGGTTTCTTTCATTTTTTTTAATTTGTCAACAAACACTAAATCGGTGATAATTTACTTAAAATATAATAATAATCTCAGGAACTATTGGACCGATTTGAAAAATTATTTGATTAATATAGTCCATTTATCGAGGAAGGCTATAGGCTATATAACATACTAGGGCACACTTTACTTACAATAAATAAATCAATACAATTTACATAAATAAAATATAAAAGTAAAAAAGTAGCGGCCCGTTACTATCCCACTGTTGAGAACTGGCCTCCTCTCTCCGTTTTTGGAGAGATGGAATGGAGCTAAGACCTATCACGCTGCTCTAATGCGGATTGGTAGGTTACATATATCTCCAGAATTCTTTAGAGATATGCAGGTTTCCTCACAATGTTTTCCTTCACAGAAAAGCGAAATTACAATTATCATTTAGACACATAAATTTTAACCGAATAACTGATTGGTGTCTGCCCGAGTTTGAACCCGTGACCTCCTCAAAAGAGCCGCTCGGTAACCCGCTGGGCCACCACAGCTTATTAAATAAAATAAACTACTCATTAAATTATAATCCAAAACGAAATTCATTCATTATGTAAAATATATTTTAACAATATTTAAAAGATTATAATTTTAATAGAATTCTAATGTAACAAATAGTTAACCAATGAATTATTTATAGTATACTTGTAACTAGGTCTACAGATTTTGCCCGCGTGGAAATCAATGTGCCACAAAGTTTTTCCTTAAACACAATTTACATAAAACCGAAATGTAATAATTGATCTAGACGTTCTGAAAGAATTGCACTCTTTTAGTAAAAACTACAAATGGCCGTTTACTAGATTTTAAAAAAATCAATCACATATACGTTTATTAGAATACCTAAAATATTATTTAGGAAATTTCACTATTCACAAGCAATAATTCATTATTTTTCTTACTAAAATGATAGGATTATTTTATAACAAAAATTTTAACTGTAAAATTAGCTTTACTCTTTAATATTTAAATGAATTAATCTTGTATGTATATTTATTTTCGGAATCTCGGAAACGGCTCGAACGATTTTCGTGACATTCAGCATGTAGTGGGGATTTTGGAGGAGAAAAATTGATTAACCTAGGTATTATTTAAAAAAATATCCTTTTATCCCTGTTTTCAGGCATTGAAAAAATTCTTAAATTGACATTATATATACTAAACAACTTTTGCTGTAACTTGTACTGGTAAACAAGCGGTCTACATATGAAAAAGATTTGGGTTCAAATCCCACGTGTCATCCCGGCTCTTTCCTTCTTTTTTGATTTTTAAATTGCATTTTTTTTATAATATTTATTAGCAAGTATATTTTTATTTATATACTTGCTCGGTAATTTTATATATTAATAAAATTACCGAGCAAGGATCGGTCACCTAGGTACTGAGATATAAATGCGGCACTGACGTAATAAGCACTGTTTGGTGCTGCTATACTACCACTTCATATTTTGTAGAGAGTCGTATTTCCTTAAGTCTTCGTTCTTCGAAGGAAGAAAATTCATTTTGTCAATTCTGGATATTGTATGTATGTTAGCTTGTATGTAAGTTGTTGGCGTAATAAAGAAAGAAATAAATAAATATTTATAGGCATTGTTATGATGCTATATTGTTGAAAATTCATAAGTCATATTCCACTTGACATAGGACTTTTATTATTATCGCATTTTTATTATCGCAGACGATAATAAAGAGTTAAGATTATATCTTATGTAACATAAACTAATTAAAAAGATAAGCCTCAAAATGTCTAACTAATATCCGTAATGCTTATCACCCTGTTATTTATAATCTTTTTTGTACTAACATTGCTTTATAGAACTAAGCGTTACTATGCGGAGATCCAAAAAACAAAAGTAATATAATTGCTTTTATCGCGGATTATAGCAAAATTATTTGATTATTACTTTTATACCAACATTGGATTACTCAATTATTATACACTTAAACAAGGATCATTAAACTAAATTTAATTATTTAATTTTATTATATGTTTTAGATTATTCGAAAGAATGTATGTTAAACCACATTCATTAGAACTATTTAGTTAAGAAGTCCGTCATAAGCTTCAATTTTAGAGTAGAAGGTAAGTTTAAATCAATAATAAGGCAAATTAGCTTAATCGAATTAGGATTTTAGTAAAATCCAAGTTTACTATTATAAATTATTATATTATTTCAAAGCTTTGTTCCTCTAAAATAAAAGAATAACTTTACATAATTTATAAAATCAGACATTGTTTTGTGGAATTCCATAGTACAAAAGTTATAGTTCTAACTTTTGAATAATTTTAGTATTTTTTACAAGTTACCAATAAACTGTCAGTTAGCTTATTCGGAACATATCTGACGCATATCCCGGAAGTTTGCGTTTCTCAGGTTTCTGATAGGCTTATTCAGCACTTAAAGTCCCTAATAAGTTAACAGGTAGATCATGTGGCTGTTATTTTGTTTATCTGCTAGATAGCAAATACTTATTTCAAAATGGCCGCGATTTTTTTTAATTGTTCACTTTTAGTCTCTTTTTAGAGACATTTATCTGCTACTTAGTTTATTTGTCGGTTAACTATCCGACACTTTATCTGTAACTTGTGAAACAGGGCCTAAGTACATAATAATATTAGGTAAAGTAAAGTAATTAATCTTTGGAGCTTTTTTTAAACTTACATCTAAATCTATAACTGAAACTTACTAAAGCTTTTCAGTAAACTCGCCTACGTTCCGTAGCTTGTCGTAGCACTTCCAAACAATCACACTTAACGGAATAACTGTGTATCTGTCAGTCACTTAGGTGTGCCTCACGGGCGCATCGCAGGCCGGTCCAAACTAAATTGTGGACATTTCTACACCATAATTCAGTTAAATTACATCAAGGGGGGGACTGACAATGGGAGAGTATGAGCGAATAACACCGAGGACATGCATCGCTAATTTTCCATAGATATGCTGACACCGATGACCGAGCCGAAATCATCGTTGATGGGTGCTAGTTGCTCACTAACATTCTATATATTATAAAATAATAAATAAATATATGGGACACTTACACATACGGTCGTCCGTCCCTAAAGTAAGTAACTTAATACTTGTGTTATAGTAGATAGACAACTGGTGAATATACACTTATATATTTCTTAAATACTTACTTAAATACAAATATACACCCAGGCTCAAAAGCCAACAAATTCATTTATAGAAAATGTTGGCCCTCGGCGGGAATCGAACCTGCGACCCGCGGAGCGAAGGCACGATTACTACCCACAGCGCCAACGGGCCAGTCATTAATGTAATACTCATCCGACTGAGTAGAACAGACCACACTAATTTCTTACTAAGGTGTCGTAAAAGGCGACTAAGGTAAGTTGACCCGTTTTACCTTTGTCGACGCCGCCATGTCACGCAGTGTTAGCAATTGGGAGGTGATTGTGGGTGTGGAGTCACTCTCGGACCATCGCTATATATGGTTCGAGGTATCCACATGCCCTACTCCCATTTTTCCCCGGTCTGGAAGAGGTGGTGGCCCTCGCTGGTCCGTCAGAAAGATGGACCCCGAGCTCCTGGTCGAGGCCGCAACCGTCCAGGCGTGGGTGGCAGGGCCCACGGGTGGAGGTATCGCTGCAGGGGTAGAGGACCTTCAGCGGTGGATGTCACTCGTCTGCGACGCCAGCATGCCGAGGGTGCGTAGCACAGGACCGGCATGTGGGGTGTACTGGTGGTCTGAGGAGCTGGCATGGCTGCGCGAGCAGTGTGTGGCTGTGCGCCGCCAATACACTCGGTACAGACGTCGCAGACAACGTGACATCGAGGAGGAGAGACGCCGTTATGAGGCATATAAGGCTGTCCGCGTCTCCTTGCGGACGGCCATTCGGATGGCCAAGGACAGGGCCCACAAGGAGCAGGCCGAAGAGCTTAACCGAGACCCGTGGGGGAGGCCGTACAAAGCGGTGCGAAAGAAACTTCACACCCGTGCCCCCCCCCCCCCTTACAGAGAGCCTTCGGCCGGACTTCGTGGAGACAATTGTGGAAGCCCTGTTCCCGCAGGGAGCCGAGGTAGAGCCACCTCATATGGCGCCTCTCGAAGAGGAAGGTACTGTGCGGGATGCGCGGGATGCGGGATGTCAGAGGGGGAACTAGCGGAGGCGGTGATTCGCATGAAAGCGAAAAACACCGCCCCCGGTCCTGATGGCATTCCCGGCCGCGCCTGGGCGCTTGCCCTGGGCCCATTGGAGTCGGGGCTCAGGGCGACGTACAGTGCCTGCCTCGAGCAGGGACTGTTTCCCCGTAGGTGGAAGGCGGGGAGACTGGTCCTGCTCAGGAAGGAGGGAAAATCGACCGATACACCCTCCGCGTATCGGCCGATTGTTTTGCTGGACGAGGCGGGAAAGCTACTTGAGCGTATCGTGGCTTCCCGCATTGTCCAGCACCTCCAAGAGGTGGGGCCTGATCTCAGCCATCTCCAGTGCGGATTCCGGCGGGGCAAGTCCACCCTCAATTGCATTGAGGGTGTGAGAGTCCTGGCGGAGGAGGCGGCAGCCAAGCGCGAGGTGGTGTTGGCGGTGTCGTTAGACATTTCCAATGCGTTTAACACCTTGCCTTGGAACGTGATCAGGGAGGCCCTACACTTCCATCGTATCCCTTTGTACCTGCAGCGCGTTGTCGGCAACTATTTGGCCGACCGCGTTGTCAGGTACCCGACGGCTGGGGGTAGGTGGAAGGAGCGGAGAATGTCGTGCAGTGTTCCACAGGGGTCGGTCTTAGGCCCCCTCCTGTGGAACATCGGCTACAACTGGGTGCTGCGTGGTCAAATGCTCCCGGGAGTGCGTCTGTTCTGTTACGCAGACGACACTCTCGTGACTGCCCGCGCAAGCACCCACCGGGAAGTCCGTATACTGGCGACCGCGGCCACGGCTCATGTCGTGGCTCGGATTCGTCGGTTAGGTCTGGGGGTGGCGTTGGAGAAATCCGAGGCTATTTGTTTCCACAAGTCTCGGATGGCGCCCCCAGCGGGTTCCCGGTTGATGGTGGGCGGGATGTCCGTTGGAATCTCAGGTACTTTACAGTACCTGGGACTAATTCTCGACAGCCGATGGACGTTCGAGGCCCACTTCCGGCGGCTCGCCCCAAAATTAAAGGCGACCGCTGGAGCCCTGAGCAGGCTCCTCCCGAATGTGGGGGGGCCAAATGCAGGCTGCCGGCGCCTTTACGCCGGAGTGGTTCGGTCAATGGCCCTGTACGGCGCTCCCATATGGGCGGAGCGGCTAACCGCCAAATCCCTGCCCCTGTTGCGCGGGGCGCAGAAGATTGTGGCGGTCAGGCAAGTACGGGGCTACCGGACTATCTCCGGCGAGGCGGCCTGCGCCTTGGCTGGGTCCCTTCCGTGGGATCTAGAGGCCAAGGTGCTTGCTCAGTGGTCGTCACCACCCCGTCGGGCGGTGACGACCCATAATGGGTTTTCCTGACATAAAAAAAAAAAAAAAAAAAAAAAGTTGACCCGTCGTGTGGTATCCGGCTGAGTATGACAGACCACTCATATCTTATCGAGGTGTCGTAACAGGCGACTAAGGAAAGTTGACCTGCTGTGTAGTATCCGGCTGAGTATGATAAACCACACTCATTTTTTAAGGAGATGTCATAAAAGGCGATTAAGGTAAGTTGACCTGCTGTGTGCTATCCGGCTGAGTATGATAGACCACACTCATTTCTTAAGGAGATGTCATAAAAGACGATTAAGGTAAGTTGACCTACTGTGTGCTATCCGGCTGAGTATGATAGACCACACTCATTTTTTAAGGAGATGTCATAAAAGGCGATTAAGGTAAGTTGACCCGCCGTGTGGCATCCGGCTGAGTATGATAGACCACTCTACATTATTGACGAGACCGATGTTATAAAAGGCCACTAAGGTAATATTTAGGCCGTGTGGTATCCGGCTGAGTATGATAGACCTTACACATTTCTTAAGGAGATGTCATAAAATGTGACTAAAGTAAGATGTTCCGCCGTGTGGTATCCGGCTGAGTATGATAGACAACCCTGATTTAAAACCGAGGTGTCGTAAAAGGCGACTAAGGTAAAGTAACCAGTTCTCTCATTTACCTGTAAACAAAAGTATTTCATTACATTTTCAGTGGCACTTAAAGCTTACAAACGGAAGTTGCTATTCATAAGGAAATCATATGTACAGTAAAAAAAAATATTGAATTTAACGGCAAAATGCACTGACTACTATATTAATGAAATAACGGTTCTAAAACTCCTAAAACTGTAAATAATTGGTTTTTCGAGGAAATACATTTATATTATAATAAAAGAACATAAACAATAGACTTTTACTTCTTGTAATGACGAATGCTTCGTACCTAGTAATTATGGTCTTTTTATTAAATAAAACTACGCACATATAATTGTTTAAGTGTATAATAGAACGTTAGAACATAAAAACTCCAACCATGTTTAACCATTGATGTAGATTTGTAAAAACTTGTAACATTCGTCATATTCTATAGATGGAAGTATACAAATAACTTCATATACTAAGAACTTCAAGAGTTTACAGTCACCAATGGAATATATAGTTCTTAAACTTTTAATTATAGGTACAGCATAATACCAATCAAAGTAAAACGCAGACATACAGTCATCAATTCAGTGACCCCACATTGCGCGCTTTTCCGGAAACCGCGCACAAAGCATATCGTCGCCCGCTCTTACAATATGGCGGCGTAGCGGCCATATTGTCAACATGCACCCACCATAGATTATAATCGTATTAATTACGATGGTACTGTTTTATCCCATGACCTTGAGTGCGGTCACGTAGTATGAATGTTCACACTGATTCCTAATGGCGATTGCAGGTCGTTACGTTGGTTCAGAGATTTTATTAATATACATAAAATATTCACAATGGTAATTGTATCATACAACTCGTTAAGCAATTATCAACAATCAAAAGGTCAAAAAACAAAAAGCAGATTAGTTACATTGTAAAAATGATTCTTACTTCCTACATTACAGTTTATTAAAACTAGCTACATCCCGCGGTATTAAGACTAGACCAAAAATAAGTTTTATAAATATTATTTTTATGTCCCGTGTAATTATTATTTTCGTATAAAACTTTAACTGAAATAACGAATACATAAAAGAAAGAGAAATCCAATATGATGCAGACGTTTTAAAAGTTATGTGCGTACAAACATTTCGGTGAATTATTTTTATTTATGTACATAAATGTACATATGATGTAAGTTCGGAGTCGAAATCCTAAGAACATAACAGTGATATTCGCGAATGCAAGTTATTTGCCATGACTGTAAAAAAAGGCACCTACCCTATAAATTGCAACTTTTTCTTTTTTTCCAAAAACTTAGATATTGCTAATTATAAGCTTATTGATAGATAGATAAGGAACTTACTGTAAGCGATATGTTACCCACTTTGATTCTAGACTTATTCTGACTTTTCTGAGGCAGACATCTCTAAAAAGGCAATCTATGCCGGTCAGAGATCAAGTAATAATATAACGATCAGGAAATCATACGATATAGCTCTGCTATCTTTAAACTTACATCAGGGTCAGGCTTATCAGAAATAACAACTATGAAATATTATTCAGTTTACAAATTGAAGAATATTTGATTTCCGGTATCTTTATAGCTCTACCAATCTAAAATAGGCAAGTTTAAAATTACAAGAAGGTTTTTAATTAGAAATTTATCTAATTAATTATGAGTAATCATGAATCAGATATAATCAAAGCAATTGTCTTTATTTCAGCTCGTTATTGTGTGTGTGCTTTTACTATATTCTGATACATAAATATACCTGAAAACTATAAAACTAATCGGAGCATGTTAGTCTTCTTTTAATAAGTTATGTTGATTATTTGGGTACAATATATATGTGGTATAATTATATTTTATTTTGCCTTTTGAAGGTTAATATTTTCTGCCGTTTTTTAAAATATTGAAGATGGGCTTTGTATTTTTTATATAATGTTTACAGGATTATATTTATCAATATATGCTATATTTGTTTACTGTTATCGTCAGTTAAACAAAAAATATATATTTGTTACCATCTGTATTCTTTATCATAATTAAAAATTTAATCCTTAGTCAATACTATATATATATTATAATATTTATTAGTCTGTGTAGAATCGTTATGTATTTTGAATATTATAGTTTGTGTAATATGTCTGTGTATTAGCGTGTACTTATTTGTATGTATGTTTGTTATAATACACCACCTACCTACATTTATATTAGAACTTTCCTAATCCAAAGGTTGTCTGGAAGAAATCGCTATGTAGCGATAAGACCGCCTATTGTACTTTAAAATATTTACTTTAAGTGATTGTATTGTGTTTACTATAACTTTGTGGTGTACAATAAAGTATATAAATAAAAAAATAAAAAATAAATACTAACTACAAACCAATTTTTGTAGGGCAAAGCGACTCTATGATTATGCAAACGACAAGATGTTGTGAAAACGTATGAAACGTAAACAAATTATTTTACCAATAGCAAATAGTATTGTCGGTATAAATTTTTAGTATATGCCGTTATCGTTTTGCCCACGAATTATCTATCTTTTTTTTTCACTTCCCGGAAAATATTTGAGAAGCTAATACTGGAGCATTGGTTCCAGCTTCATTTGTGCCAAATTTCATCAATATTCTGCAGTGATTAGTTGTGATAGACAGGCAGACAAATAGAAAGACAATCAGAAAGTAGACAAACTATTGCATTTAATAAAATAATATTGACATGATTTGACGTCTGAATCATAAGTTAATTACGACGATATTTATAGAAACAGTTTTCGTTTTTCTTATTAATAGCTAGAGATTCACTTATAGCCGTAAAACACCACCAAAATAACTTTTCCATTTAACTGCAGTTTTATAGATTATAATAAAAATGTGTTCTCGAAAAAACACTCAGGTCCGGCATCAGTTTTTGCCCTAATTCCGTACATATCTTACACGCAGCGATGGCGTGATGCAAGTAACCAGTGAATGTTTTGTCGATATAAATAGTACGAAGCAAAGAATTAATGTATACAAATAATATTGAGTCACATAATCACTAACGAGGCAGCTATATTTGATTTATAATAAGCTGGCTCACAAAAAAAAAAGAATTACCATATCATCATACTTCACTTTATCCACACACTAATATAATCTTTAATATTTAAATGATCTTGTATGTATCTCTGGAATCTCGGAAACGGCTTCAACTATTTTCCTGAAATTCAGCATATAGAGGGTTTTGGGGGAGAAAAATCGATCTAGTTAGCTAAAAAAACATTTTATCCCTATTTTTTGGCATTAAAAAAATACGAAAATTTATATTGAATTGGATTTTTTCCATTGCCTGTCAAGTCAACGTAGATTATTCGAAAAACGGGTGGTCGCGAGAAATGAAAATACCTAGGCTCGACCCCCAACTACATAATTATTTTTTCCTTTGTAAAAGCTTCTTTTTTATTTTGTAAAAAATTATCGAGCAATGCTAGGCACCGTACGGCAATCAGTTACTTATTTATTAACTATTTAACTAATTTAATTTTCTGTTTATTTATCGCGTTTAAGAGGTCTTATTAGATTATTTCTTATAGAGACTAATTTCACTACATTCCGAAATTTATTCAGCATATTTTGATGTCGATTGCACTGCGAGACATGTCCAGTTGGACAAAATGTTTATACAGGATCGAGCCCCACCTACTCTATTATTATTATTTTTTTTGTTTCTATTTTTTATTTTGTAAAAAATTACCGAGCAAAGCCCGGTCACCCAGATATTATACCTTTTTAAAAGTTTTCGGACGCAGGTAGAATCGGCAGTAGATCGTGCCTACTGTTAAGGAACCCTAATGTAACTAGAATTGCTCACAGAATTCTTCATCGACTTGTTCATTGTTTGGTCCAGACAATAAAGAAGTCCAAGTTAGTCTCTCTTCACTCGCGTTCAAGCCTCCTTAATTAGTTTATTTCAGTTTCCATTATTCGTCTACCCTTATCACACTCCAAGTGGAGTCGGCAAAAAAGTTGTAAATATGTTGTCGCATGATTTGGTTAGGTATTTTACGATCGGCCACCTTCCTGACGTCAACTTAAATCAGTCGCCCTTAGCGACACCTCGAAAAGAAAAGAGGGTGGTCTCTTCTACTCAGCCAGATACCACACAGCGGGTCAATTTACCTTAGTCGCCTTTTACAATTCTTCGCTAAGAAATGAAGTTGGCCTTTTCTATTCAGCAGGATACCACGTGTGATCTAAAATCGCTTAATTTTTTGTGCAATCGCTCTCTTAAAATCTAAAATGATAGAATAAGACGTGAATATAGCCGGTTTCTAATAATTAAAACTACGAATACTATTCACGATAGTTTAAATTTTTAGATATTAAGCAAAGTTTTCGATCATTCCCTATTTATCAGACAAAATCGAAACCAGGCGTTTTACGAGTATTAAGTTTTGGAGTAGTTGTCCTTAACATCTAGAATAACAACTGTTGAACGTTAAAAAAATCCTGTCCTACATATTTGCGAGTTCAGTCATTATAAGTAAACCAAACGAAGTACAACAAGTAGTTAAGTATAAATTAATTCGAAATTCACAGTTTAATAAGTGAAGGTAAAGGTCAAATAAAAACACATATATTTACAATAAGTCTTTATTAACTAGACTATATACTTCATTCGTTGTTTCATACTCCTTTGGTATGCAGACAAAAAACGGGAACGAGCGCCAATAAAGTTTCTATGGTCTTTGATCTTTGCCTGACCTTAATAAAACGAGATAGACACACATTCATTTCTATATATGTCAACAGACATCATAAACTAATTATTAATGCAAGGTTTACTACCAAAAGCAATATGAATATGTTTTAGCGCATGATATATCCATTTATCTGATGCATATTAGCGTGATTAGGACATTCAATGGACGTGTAAGTGGAGCTATCATATGTATGATGCAGTCTGGATTGTTTGCGACATTCTATAATGAGCCTTATCGCATATCTTTAATATTTAAATGAGTTAATCTTGTTTATATATATAAAGATACGGCTCCAACGATTTTCCTGAAATTCAGCAAGTAGGAGGTTTAAGGGGGGCAGAAATCGATGGGGCCGGCACAACCTGTTATAAACATGCTGTCACATGATTTGGCTGCGTTTTGCGACCAGCCGCCTGCCTGACGTCAACTTACTTCAGTCGTATTTTACGACACCTCGATAAGAAAGAGGGTGGTCTATTCTACTACCCTACTTAGAGTGGGATAAGGGCAGGAAGATGATGATGTGTATAAAATCGGCCTAGACTTAAATCTTGCCACTCTGGTCACGTTATCAGCACGGCAAAGTCTTACCGCCAGGCCAATTAACATTCCGGCACGATACGGTATAGTAACCGATAAGAAATGTGGGCGAATTTTTGTATAATCATTCTTCATTCAGGCTATCGTATTTTCATTTTGCATAATCATTGACGATTAGATGATATAATGTGCGTATGTAAACTTATTGTACAGAATATGTGCCTTTATGTGAATTTATCACACGCTTTAGGTGAAGGCATCGTGAGGAAACCTTAATGTATCTTTAGCGGGAACGGTTTTTTCTCCTTTAACACCTTAAATTAGATAGGTTTTATTAATTAACTCAGATTGTAGCAAAATAATTATATCATAACTTTTGTACTATGAAATTCCTCAAAGTAACGCCTTTTATAAATTACCTTATGATCATCATCATTCTCCTGCCCTTATCCCGCTCTAAGTGGGGTCGGCAAAACATGTTATAAACATGTTGTCACATAACTTGGCTTCGTATTTTACAACCGGCCGCCTGCCTGAAGTCAACTTACCTTGGTCGTATTTTACAACACCTCCGCAAGAAAGAGTGTGGTCTATTATACTCAACCGGTTACACGGTGGGTCCACTTACCTTAGTCGCCTTTTACGACACTTCGGTAAGGAATTAGGATAGTCTATTCTAGTCAGCCGGATACCACACGGCGTGTCGACTTACCTAAGTCGCCTCTTTAATTATTGAATAAATGAAGTAATGCAATGAAAATAGGGTTAAAATAAGACAAGAGATGCAATGTTGTCACACCTAGTGTACATTGACTAACAGTATTTACGTAACGAAATCCTTAAGTTAAATATACTCGTATACTTGTAAGTACGCTAAATTTATTATGCACACGAACCTTGCGCGTGGGCAATACGTGGTTTTTATGTGCACTTAAACATTCCTTACCTGAATCACATTTCACTATTAATACTATAAATGTATTTGACCCATCAGTATATTGCATCTAAACTTATTCGGAACGGCTCAACCGATTTTGAGGGGACTTTCACTGGAACATAGGAGAGCTTGTGGAGCAACACCTATTATCCTAGATTTTCAGCGAAATCGCAACATACGTGGAAAAACTTTGATATAATGATATCAACACGGGTGAAGCCGCTCACAGCAGCTAGTTCTGCAATAAATTACATTAAATAATCTTTTTTTGTTTTTTGTTTTTGTTTTTTTTTTTTCGGACACAAACTAAGGCTGTTAGCCATGAAGGCTTTCACAGCGTCACCGGGAGAGTGGGCGAGCGCAGAAGCATCGCCGGGGGTGAAGTGCTAGGAGAGCGGGTCTCGAAAGAGGTCCGCAGCATCCTGGGAGCGTCGCCTTAAGGGTGCCTCCCGTGAGGCCGAACCTCGGCTTAAAGCGACGCGCTGTGGAGGACTATTGTCGGACTGTGGAAGAGTCCTATTGTCATAACGGTCGGGGTTGGACGCCCCTTCCTCTAGACGTGAGAAATAAAAATTCGTAAAATTTCTTGCTCGCGTCTCTTTCGACGATTTAACGGCTCTCCAGTTCCGTGATCAAAAATTAATAATAAAAATGTAATTTAATTTAAATGTAAGAATGATAGAATATGATTTGTCATAAAAATATGTTTGTATTTTCATACCAATAATTATTATTTCCCAAATTCTAAATCAGAAATCAAAATATAATTTAAATACTACCTATATCATTAAAAAAATATTGGTTGTTTAAATCTAGATTTTTTTATTGTCTCTTTAGTCTTAAAAGGTTATCGATCCCTGGTCTATATCACAATTGTCGTATATATAAAATAATTATAACTAGGTATGTTAAACACATACCTATTATACTTAGCTTTTTCTACAAATCTGTAAATAATCTAGAAATTTAAAATATGCGTGTGTATATTACGCCCTATCCGAAGAATAAACTTACATGTTCCATGTTTAAGCATAGGAAATGATTTTTTACATGATAAGGCTAGCGGCTGATTACGATCTCGTCTGATGAAAAGCGAAAGATGCAGCATATGAAAGAAATGTTATTACTCAGTAGAATAATTTCTTTTAGATGTACAGAGTTTAGATAAAATGGAATTGTTTTGAGACTTTTATTACTATTAAATTTTTTTTTTTAATTTTAGATATATGCTATTTAATATTTTTGCAAGCCGAAATGGCAGAAAATGTTGTATCCTGATATATCATATTAAATATCCTATGTACCATTTTCGTGCAATAAAAAAATATTATTATTATTATTATGATTCATAAGGTAACTAATCAAAGTCATACCATCAGCCCTCCACTACACGTCGCCCTAAGCCGTGGTCCGGCCTCACAGGAGGGCACCCTTAGGACGACGTTCCCCGACGCTAGTAGAACTTCTGCGCTCTACTCTCCGGATTTTGCAACCTCGAGCCCAGAAGCATCGCTTCTGGGCTCGCCCGTCCCACCCGGTGACGCTGTAAAAGCCGTAAGGGCTAACAGCATACAGTCAATTCGAAAAAAACAAAAGCCTCAGGTAGACCGCGCTTGCCAATGTAGTGCCTATTCACTCTTTTTTTGAAGAAATTCATATAGTAGGAATCCTGGAAGATAGACGTGACTTTTTCTCATGTAAGTGAATTGTTATTCTTAATGAGAAATAAAGATATCTCAAACCTCTTATTCTTCGGATAGGGCGATTACTTTCCCTTAGGATAAACCAGAATGTCTCTAGCAGCGTCTCGCTGACTTATGTTTTCTATTCAATTACACGCTGGAAACTTTCTAATAACATTCATTCTTAGCTATAAAATAACAGCAACAGATATTCTTGTTTGAGATACACTTTAGATAAATAAAACACCGAACAAATCCAATTCCAAAAAATCAAATCCAAAAAAACAAATTTGTCGTAGAATCTATCTCCTGATGATGCTTCGGTTGGGGGGGGGGAAACGATTGTTAAGTTTGTGATAGTGAACGTGTGTATTGCTTGTGTATTGTGGTGGCTGGCGGTGGTGGAGGTTTGTGTTTTTACGAATCCTGCATGTATCAGGTATGAAAACGGATTATCAACTCT
Organism: Morpho achilles; assembly: GCA_947086495.1. Classification (NCBI taxonomy): domain Eukaryota; kingdom Metazoa; phylum Arthropoda; class Insecta; order Lepidoptera; family Nymphalidae; genus Morpho; species Morpho achilles. The sequence continues at coordinate 11,055,335 of CAMTZB010000020.1, forward strand.
ACATTTAGCATTATATATACTTGCTATTTTACTTCATCGCGGATAATAACTTTATTATTACTTTTGTATTATGGGTGTCCGCAAAGTAACCCTTCTTCTATAAATTATTTAAATTAGATAAATAAATTTAAAAATAGTAACACAACAAGCGGATTATAGTTAAATGAAATATTAAATATTTACTATATTACGTATTGACGCTTAGCAATATAATGTGCTAAAAGGAATCTGTCTGTGTACTGATTTTTTATATTTACGTATACCTAACTAATTTGAGGATTTTTTTACTGAGCGACTAAAATTATGCAAGGTTAAGTGTGATTTTTCCCGACAATATGGTCTGTGTTTATCTAAGAGAAATTAATGTCTTAAAAATAAAAGAAAAATAGAAATAGAGGAAGAAGAAGAAGAACGCCTAATTCTATATATTACATAAGTAACGAATTGAAAAATTTAGGATTTTTATTTCAACTAATAATTTTATCATTTATGCTTCTTCACTAAAAAGGGACAAGAGTTTTTTCTCCCTTCTACAGAGATATATGTTCTATGGATTACGGATACTGCACAAAGAATCAGCTTAGCGATTCAGCGCGGAAACGATGCCAGCATTCTTGGGACCATTCCACGTGGGCATGATTCGTATATTCCTAGCGTGTAAGTAATTTAAGATAGATATAACTTGTACATTTTTACGGATACTTATTATCAGTAAAAAAAATAAATGAATGCCCTTCAGTTTGTTTTTCGAATTTACTCCCGCTATAATTATTATGATTGTAGCTACCAAAAACGTAGGACCTTGGCCATAAAATGAGGTAGCTCCACCAGTATTTTGGATACCATATTAGTTTACATTTCCACAGATAGAGAACGAAACGGACATAACCATTGGAGCTTTTGTTGGTATAATATAAGATATATTTTTTTTATTTTTTTTTTTTTTGTGAGATCTGTTCGAGTAGTTTTTATTTAATACTGCATGTTAAGATCATATCAAATTCAAATTCAAAATATTCTTTATTCAAATAAACTTGTAAACAAGTGCTTTTGAATTTATCTTGGAGTGTAATCATGTTAAGCTCAACAATTAATTGAACTTGTAAAATTGCTTTTAATAACATTCTGTACTTGATCTCAAATGAAGAAAAAAAGATAAAACATAAATTAAATTATTTACATCGGAATTATTCACATATGTATACAAGTTTAACCCAGCCTCTCCTTCCTCAAAAGATGCAACTAAAATAATTAAAATTTATTGTAAAAAATATTGTACATTTTACAATAATAAAAATAATTGTACAAAGATAGATCATTCACTTATACAATTTATGGAAACAAAAAGCTTATAAAAGATAATTTTGCTACTAAAAATCACATTTTTCACAATCTTGCAAAGGGCAATCTTTTGAAAGGAAAATGTGCAAACAAAACTAGAATTTTACAACTTTCACTTTTTATAAAATAATATTTTGTAATATTTACTTTATTTATAGCAAAAATGTACAAGTCGTATCTGTCTAAACTTACGTATACGCCAAGACTATACAAATCATGCCGATTTGTAATCACTTTGTAATAATTTAGTTTAATATAAAACGTATGGTACCCTTCTAAGCATGCTAAGTTCACATCAAGAAGACAGCAATTATGGTAAGCGACTAATAATGTGGATTTTTTTTTTTTTAATTTTAGTTTAATTGTATGTCAGTTTTGTAAACTAAATATTTAAAGAGAGAAAAATAATAATTGTTTAAATCGTTAAAACAATTCTAGTTAATAAAGTATAGTATCGAGTTATTATTTTGTCGGAAAGTTTTATAAAATAGACGAAGTCGGGAAAATTACTGCGCATAAAAAATAAACTTAATAGATCCAGCACGAATTGTTTATTTACATAGACACACCTCCAATATTATCGTTTTTATGTAAAAAATCAGAATTAACACAAACGTGTTAATGTTGTGACGCAAATATCCATAAATCGTGACTAAATACGTCATACATATACATAAATAATATTATTATTTATTTTTGATATTAGTATTATTCGTTGATATAACAACTACGTAGAAAATAGAAAAGCCCTTTTTGCTATACTATAACTACTCTATAAAACTGAATATTTAAAATTTTGTGATAGTAGAACCCTTCTAGTTAGAGACGACTTAAAAAAGATGGCTAGGAGGGACCCAAGACCCTATTTTCGTGGATATGAAGCGAATTTTGACCAGCTGTAAATATTGCAGTCACTGTATCAAATGCCAAAATCAGAAAGAGTTATACATCATTCTCCTGCCCTTATCCCACTCTAAGTGAGGTCGGCACATTATCAACCATATTGTTTCATAATTTGCCAGGGTATTTTATGAACCTGCCTGACGTAAACTTATCTCTCCTTTTACGTCACCTCGGTAAGAAATGAGTGTGGTAATTTAAATAGACATACCCAATGGATTCTGAACTAAGATTCATATCTTTTCAGTTATTAGCAGTTTTCCACGTTAACAATAAAGCAAACCGAAAAAAGTTTTAAAAGTCGACTTCAAAAAAACAAGCTTAATTGACAGGCCCGTTGGCGCAGGTGATTGTGATCCAGCCTTCAGCTCCGCAGGTCGTAGGTTCGATTTCCGCTGACAGCCAATTCTATAAACAATTTTCCGTTCTTCTTAATACGTATATAAGTATTTATTTTAAATATATTTATCAATTGTCTGTCATCTATACCATAAGAATCCACCACAAGAATATATTAAGGTAACTTAAAGATGGACGAACGTGTGTAAGTATCCAATATATTAGTTATTTAATTAATAATATCTGGGTGACCGAGCTTCGCTCGGTAATTTTTTGCAAAAAAAAAAACTTAAAAAAAAAGAAAAACAATTATTTAGTTGGGAATCGATCCTTGGCATTCGCATTTCTCGAGGCTGCCTGTTAACCGAATAAGCTACGTCGACTTGACAGCTAATGGCAAAAATTCAATTCAATAATAATGTTAGTGTTTTTTAATGCCCCAATAACAAGGATAAAACAATATTTTTTTTACATAAAACCAAGCTAGATCAATTTTTCTCCCCGAAAACTTCCTACATGCTGAATTTCAGGAAAATCGTTGGAGCCGTTTTCGAGATTCAGAAAATATATATATATATATATACAAGATTAACTCATTTAAATATAAAGATTATTATTTAAATTTTATCATTAGGTACTTTTGTACAATGGAATTCCACAAAGTAATGATCATTCCAAAATTGTATGAATAAAGTTATTTTGAATATAAAAACAAACTTATTATTCAAATTTATTGCCATTTTTTAACATTGATTGGCTTAATCGTAGGTAAACTAAATATATACTTATTAAAACTTCAGGTCAAAGTCGACAGGTGTTCGTGATAACCAATGCACAAGAAGCTAGTTAATCATAATTTTATTGTGTAATAAAAAAATATAATATAAAATCATCTGGAATATCTGCTGATATGACGGACGCTAAATTTGAACCTTAGTTTAAAATTTAGTCCGAATGTTGAATCAAAAATAGCGGTAAGACCGTGCAACTCTTTCGAGAGAGACACTAGTTCAAATCCGGGTAGGCACCAATGGGTTTTTCTGTTAAAATTTATGTGCCTAATTGATCAGTTGAATCAAAAATTCTAACTGTCTCACACTAAGTTACTAAGCGACAGTTTAATACTGAATATACATTTTTATTCTGTTTGGAGAAATAGAAATAAATGTTAATACACTCAAATGTTCTATTTTTAAATTTCATTTTGCTGTTTTTAAGAGTAAAGAAGATTGTTTTATTTTAAGAAATTCTATGCTTTTCCTCATTTCTAACCGAGGTGTCGTGAAAGGCGACTAAGGTAAGTTGACCCGCCGTGTGGTATTCGGGTAGATCACCCTCCTTCTTGCCTCCTAAGGTAAGTTGACGTCAGGCAGGTCGCCGGTCTTAAAATACGTAACCAATACATGTGACAACATGTTTATAAAATGTTGTGCCGACCTCACTTAGAGTGGGATAAGGGCAGGGGGATGATGTACCATTCTGCTTATATCTATACACATATAAGCAGAAAAGCCAGGCGTGGACTTTAATTGAATAATTTTAATAAATAAGCGCTGTTTTAATTAGTTCGTTAATGTCTTCTGTTAATGATCCAACAATAGGCACTTATGTATAAATATCTTCATACCTTTTTTTATAAGAAATAGGTTTACAATTAGCTTCTTTGTGTGTTCTCTGTTCTATGTGACCTTGACGAAGTATTCTGTATCCAGTGAGGTTCCAGATACATAAATAAAATTGTCAGTTATAATTTCAAATATTAATGACCTGTTTAGGCCCTAACATACTTCATTGCCAATATATCTTTATTTCATTAAGCATCTCATACTAGAATTTACTCGCGACTTAGTTCGTCACGTCGCCCTAAGCCGTGGTCCAGCCTCACAGGAGGCACCCTTAGGACGACATTCCCCGACGCTAGTAGAGCTTCTGCGCTCTACTCTCCGCATTTCGCAACTTCGGCGATGCTTCTGCGCTCGCCCGTACCGCCGGTGACGCTGTAAAAGCCGTTAGGGCTAATAGCATATAGTCAATTCGAAAAAAAAAGACTAAGCTCGCGTGGACTATTGTTGTGCGATAGTAGGAACTCATTATATCATACTAGCTTTTACCTCAACTTCGTTTGAGTGGATTGTAGTCTTGGAATAAACCAATAGCTTCTTTCACTCTCCGACCCTACAAATTTTTAACAAAACTTTGATAGGTTGATAATAGACGGCGCTTTTCATTGTTACCCTATTCCTATAGAATTAACAGGGTTTCTGTAGGCTATATTATGTTATTCCAGTGCATAAGGAATAATTGTGCCAAATTTCATTGATATTGGTTCAGCGGATTCGCCGTGAAAGAGTTACAAATCCGTACTCACACTATTGCATTTATAATATTAGTAGGATTAGTGATTATTTTACGAAAAATTACTAGTTTGTAGAAGTACCTGGTGATCATCTGGTATTTCTATTTTATATATCGAATTATCAACTCCTTGATAAACGGAGCATAAACGTTGAGAGTCTCTTATTTTTCTCTTATATATTAATATCCTCCTAATATAGGCCTTTAATAAGAATAAAAGACGGTGCAGCGTTCCCAAAGTGCGGAGAAGAAGAAACGAGTCTTCACCTTAAGGCTGACTGCCCTATGTACTGGCAAGATGGGAGATACTAGATAAAAATGAAATTGAAGTTGGAGGATCTAAGAAATATCTCGGATATTATCAGGTTTGCAAAAGCAGCGGGTAGATTACGGCAGGTGACACTATAGGGACAGCAGTGAAACCCTTGTCCCAACATGGTGAAATGGATGGAACAGTCCATGATAGGAGCTGACCACCCGTCCTGTACGACAGTCGTCCCAGAGATTAGATAGATAAGATCGTCCTCCTCACGTCGTTATCCTCAATACTAAGGGTTGTGATCTTTATGGAGCATTTTACTTAGGACTATTTACTATCACTTATCTATCCTATGCATGGATGCCGTCGTTGGTTTGTATATAAGATTTTATAATAAAATCTCGCAATCAATTTTAGCTGTGCAATTAAAGTTTAAAAACACTATTAATAAAAGGCTAATACAGAAAGCCTACTATACTGATGTAGATTAGTTAGATGATAAGAATACGTAGTCATAGGTACTCTTCGACCTTGTGAAAGAGTGACTTAATGTAACTAGTGGTAAGCATAATACTTAAAAGAGCAACCGCCGAGTTTCTTGCTGGCTCTTCTCTGTAGGAACAGCTTTTCGAACCAGCAGTAGAGTTGACGATTCAAAAGCACTTGTTTACAAGAATATTTTGAATTTGATACTGGAGTCGAGTTTTGAGAGAATTTGGTCGGTCCAATGCAGGCTCTCTCACCTGGATCTCTTCTCTTCCAGCATGACAAGCAACTTTAATTGATATAAATTTATAATTATTAAATATTAATATAAATTTTCTTAAAATAGACATTTGTAGTACTTATTTAAATTCTTTATCGGGCCCATCTGTGCTAACAATTACTCATAAAACTTGTTTTCTTGTTAATTGTAATTTATTGCGTTTTATTTATAAGTTATATCAATTGATTCAACATCATATATTCGCTGTTAACGAATTTCTTGTAAAAAGTTATGAAAATATTAACTGAAACTAATTAATAACTAAAATAAAAACTCGAGAACGTTCAAACCTATTTTTTTTAAATAGTCAAAAAAGTATATCTCACGTTTATATTTATCTCATATATGTAAAAAGTATATGAATTTAGATATTAGATATAGCAGGAAATCTTCTTGGTATAGGGAGAGTGGAATTGTTTTTCTCCAAATTTAACGCGTGCGGGCCACGGGCAGTAATGAATAAGTCCAAACTAGGGGTTCGATTTTAATCATTTTTTTTCACTGAGTGACATGGGCTATATATTTTATACCCGTGCGAAGCAGGGGCAGGCCGCTAGTATATTATAAAAAAGCCGGTTTGGAAACCGTGTAAAATAAAATCTATTGCTTTCATATTATTGAATTAGTTTTTTTTTATCAATAAAAAGCTTGACCTTGACACCAATTCATTTCGATATCTCATGTAATCTTTTTTCATGATTCTAACGGTTTAGAGATATGATAGATATTGAAGCACATATCTCTTGGATTGTTTGTTTGTTGTTTACTGTTTAGGTAGAAACAATAAAACGGTATACCATATGACGATATTTAAGTTCTTTCAGTCCTTATTCCTTATTTATGGTCTATTATCTATGGTCCTATGTGAGGACGATCGGCAACATTTAACAATCGGTTTGGGATGTTTATTCGTTTATCTACCTGCCATAGTTCTGTACATATTGTTTTTTATTTATGGCAACCTGGGCTATTGAACGATGCTTAACAATCCAGATGGCTTTTAACGTGTACTTACGTTTTTACGTTTGTTTACAGTTTCTGTGGAAAAATAGTTGAAGGAGGCTGATCTTAAGTTCTTTAACAATTTGTTATATACCTAAGCTTGCTTGTCACTGAAGAATCTCACGTAGGTATCTGTTAAATCAGTACGTGTATCCGATATAAGTTAAAAAAGTATTGTTATTGCCATGTGAAAAGAGTACATGGAACGTTCGAGAAATCGCATTACCTACTACCTAATGCTAGTAACATGAGAGGTTCAGACCAGATAGCGGGCCACTAGGCGTTTGCTCAGTTGCTGCACACGATAGTGTACTTTAGACATCTTAAGTTGAATATGAAGAAAAAAGTACCTAAAGTGCTTATTACAATCTCAATGATGGGCAAAGACTTTCACAAAGGCATATCTGAAGTTATAATAACTAACATGCTATGACTACGTTTTAAGAAAAGAATTAGGTATTTAAAAAGAGAAAGTTACAGACGTCGTTTATGAATTTATGATTTCCTTTAATTAAAATACGTTCCAGGAAGCAATTTGCCGGGCGACACATGAAGGAATCTTTTGTTTTTGTCTGCCAATATGTTCATTTTAAATTTACAAGATATGTATTTCAATTATCATTATGCATCGTAGAAGGTTATTACTGTATTTAATCAGATTTGTTGTTGATTTTGATTCTATTTGTTGTGAATTCTAAAGTAGTAGTGAACTAACCGGCTTCCAAGTCCCAGCCACGATACAACGGCGCGGTGCCTACGTGACGTCGCCCGCGTGGCTCTGACGGGGGACGGGGGAGGATCCAGCTCACGGCTAGCAGCCGTTGTGCACGCACTGAAGTGTGGGCATCGCGTGTTATTATCGATATAATATCGATAATAACACGACGCCGTGTGGTATCCGGCTGAATAGAATAGTACCACCCTTATTTCTTACCGAGGTGTCGTAAAATGCGACTAAGGTAAGTCGACCCGCCGTGTGGTATCCGGATTAGTAGAATAGACCACCCTCTTTCTTACCGAGGTGTCGTAAAATACGACTGAAGTAAGTTGACGTCAGGCAGGCTGCCGGTCGTAAAAACGCAGCCTAATTATGTGACAGCACGTTTATAACATGTTGTGCCGACCCCGCTTAGAGTGGGATAAGGGCAGGAGGATGATGATGATGATGATCGATAATAACACGGTTACCATTCCAACTACAATGATATTTCGGTAGTTATAAAAAACTAATATGCTCTTTATTATCACCGAATTAAATAAATAAGTATATGGGACACTTACACACACGGTCGACTTTTCCCAAAGGAAGTAATTTTTAATACTTGTGTTATGGGTGAGAGACAACTGGTGAATCTATGCATATATAATTTTTAAATACATACGTAAATACAAATATACACCCAGGCTAAATATACACAAGGACCAACAAATTCTTTTATAGAATATGTTGGCCCTCGGCGGAAATCGAACCCACGACCCGCGGAACTGAAGGCAGGATCACTATCCACTGAAATACAAAAAAGAATTTTAATTAAATTCAGAAAATTTATAATTTACTAAGTACAATCTTAAGGTATACATATTTTAATTCAATAGTTTTTAACTGTACACAGGTTAGTATATTAGCAGTTAGCACAAACCAAATAAACAAAGAATAATATTTATGTGTCATCGATGTCGATTCCAGTGTAAACATTGCAGTCCCTCACTATTGCTTATTTTGAGCGAAGCGCTGGAACTGGCAAGCAACAAAATGAAAACATAACAAAGTATCGGCCAGTCGGTCACAAGCAGTCATTGTGGTCGGGTGTTTACTTGTTATTTACGAGCGCAAGTTCACTTTAAAAGTTCTCTATTAAAATTAAATTAGTTTTTATACACTACCAATAAATTCTACTATACGTCATGTTTTCTACGAAGAAAAGTGTCGAGAAATTTGTGCAAATGCACAAAACTGAGCTGCTTCGGCACATCAGCAAGACCACTAGTGTCACTAATTCAGATGCAATGGTACCCAGACTGGATCAAGCTAACATCAAGACAACAACAAACGAAGACGTGGGACCAAAGAGATTGCTGAAGTTGCAAAAATATCACAGGTCAGTGAACTTTAAGCGGAGTAACAGTTTGCGTAACACAATACAACACGCCGTTTCGCCTTACCCCATAGAATGTTGTATGTAACTGTTGTCTTATTGTGTAGTGTTATTTTTTATAGTTTTATTCTTTGTTAAAAACTAAAAATTACAAGTTCGTTGCCGTTATAATAATTCTGCTGTAGATAATGTTAGCTATGTGCAAATGCATAACCCGCTCATTCATCATTTCAAATACATAAAATTTTATTATAACTTTTGTTTTGTTAAAATTAGCTCAATGCCTAAGTTTTACTTTAAACATAACTTTATTTAAACATTAAATTTGTATACAAGATTTTAATAAAGTTAAATTTTATACTCACAGATTATGTCGCACAAAGAAGCTTTGTCAATTTTAAGTGCCTAAGTAAATGAAACTAATTTGCCATTTGCATTTAGGGTTAGGAAATGGGATATACCATATGCTTTTAGACTTGGGTCAACTAAACTTTTTAATCTTTAGATTCCTGTCGACCCTCACTTCTCAGCAAATGCCACTGGCAGCCCGTGGACTGGCTGTCTCCAAAGACCAGTCCCGGGAGTTCATGGCTTGCTTTCCGGACATCGTGAGGGACCTTACTGAAACTGGCAAGCATATTGACGTGCCGGAAGCCAGCAAGTGGTTGGCCAAGGTACGTTCTATGTTGTTTGTCAGTGGATTAGACAGAATGATATAGAACATTAGTTTTAAGAAAATTGTAATTTTATGAATGGCCTTAAAGGACTCAATTTCTGGTAGATGTATACTGAGACTAAATCAGTCTAATAAAAAAAAGATATAGGATTTTTTTTAGGTTTAGGTTAGGTTATAGTATTTTTCATCTAAAACAAACTTGTAGTCGAGAAAAAGAGGGATTGATGAATTCGCAAAGTACGTTCTATGTTGTTTGTCAGTGGATTAGACAGAATGATATAGAACATTAGTTTTAAGAAAATTGTAACTTTATAAAAGGACTTGATACCTGGCAGTTCTATACTGAAATCAGACTAATAAATAAAGATATAGCAATTCTTTAGGTTAAGTTAGGTTGAAGTATTTTCAATCTTAAAAAACTTTTAGTCGAGAAAAAAAGGGATTTTAAAAAAATAACTAGAATGATTAAAACGAAAATGTATCAGATTGAAATAATGTCGTAAAATTATTGAAGTCACTTCAACGAGCACGAGCTTTTATACTAATCAGCAGTACTTTTACTCCATAAAGAGCTTATAAATATTTATTCCAAATGTACTCGAAACTAAATAGGACAAATGATAATTTTGCGTTGTTGGTATAGTTGGATATAGTTTGCTGTTATACAAATAGGAAACCTACATAACGAAAATTATACTTCTGCGAGTTTATAGTCGATTAAATAGAGACAATGAACTACCCATAAACATTTATTCTAACTTTTATCTTAGGGATATTTGAACGAACTTCGCCGTGTGGTATCCTGCTGAATAGAATAGTATCACCCTCACTTCTTACTGAGGTGTCGTAAAAGGCGACTAAGGTAAGTCGATCCGCCGCGTGGTATCTGGCTGAGTAGAATAGACCACTCTCATTTCTTACCGAGGTGTCGTAAAAGGCGACTAAGGTAAGTTGACCCACCGTGTGGTATCCGGTTTAGTAGAATAGACGACCCCCTTACTTACCGAGGTGTCGTAAAATGCGACTGAGGTAAGTTGACGTCAGGTAGGCGGCCGGTCGTACAAACGCAGCCAAATCATGTGACAGCATGTTTATAACATGTTGTGCCGACCCCACTTAGAGTGGGATAAGGGCAGGAAGATCATGATTTGAACGAACTCTTTTGATGCTCTTTCTTAAACGTAACATCGTTTTCAGCACAGTTAAATAAATTACGCAATAAGCAGAACAAAAACGGTTTTGAGTTAATCAAATATTGTATTGCACACGTCGTAAGTAATCAAACATTATGTTCAATGTGGTGTTCAGGTATTACGCATTTATTAAAGACCGGCCGCGGTGTCGCGACCAAAACATACCTATAAGTAGGCGACATTAATTAATTATACCGGTTCTATACCCGATTCACGAAGCAATGAGTATTTTGCATACATCTAAGGTACCAAATGTAAGAAATTACCTTTGAAATTTACGTCAAACGCAGTCCTGGCTGTATTTTAAATGGTACTGTAAAATGAGTTGTTTGTTAAAAAAGTCTACATCAATATATTTATACATAACCTTCTAAATTTTGCAAATGCGTTATAGTTTACGCTCGTTTACCATAGATAAACTAGCATTAGTGCAATAGTATTAGCATAAATGTCGTAAAAATTTGTAAAAACCGTAAAATCTTACAATCATAATTTAGAAATACTAATTTTTACTTTATTATTATATCGTTTAAAACATTCACAAATTTCGTTACTAATCTTATATTACTTTTTCTCATCAACTGTAGTTTCGGTTTGTAATATAAAAGTATAATGAGTATTTCTAGCGAACGATCGAGATCTCAACTGATGTTGAAATTTATCGAAAAACTGCGCCGTTAAGTAACTTGAAGGCAATTTCGCAAGTTGTTTCTAAATTGGTTTTCAATAGATACCTGCAACAACTTACGCGTAACCGTGTTCGTTGAACTATCTAGAACTTCTTTTACCTTCTAGAATCCTTTAGAATTATTATCTTAAATTATAATCTACCTGAGAACTTTTTCAATTTTATTATTATTATCTTTTATTCTAATAATTTAATATGTTTTAAAACGAAGAAAGCAGTATTATAAAATATTCATATTTCGAAAATCGAATGGGTATGCAAATTTAATAATTCGATACGCTCAATGAGGCATACAGGAAATGCAATATACAAATAATATATTGAATACTTTTTTTAGCTGGAGTAAAAAAATTTAAGTTGCTTGTTCAGTATAAGGAAACAACCCTAATAATTAATTAATATTGTGGCGTACATAAAAATCTTTACTCATCTAATTAATTAACAAAAATTAATTTATAAATTAAATAGTTAAATTTACGATTATCTATATATTTTTTAACTTTTTCCTTTTGTGTTATCTCGAGTGCAAATATATATAGTGCATAGTTACAAGTACATAGTTTTTCGTTATTTTTCTTTTTCTATATTACCCGTATTTCATTTATTCTCTTTTTCCTTATGTTACTTAAATGTAGACTGGATGAGATCCTTTTTAGGCATAAGTCCCTCTTTGTACATGTGCTATTTATTATCTCATACATGAAATAAAATAACAAATAATTTATAGAATTAGGCGTCGTTACTGCGGAGGTCCATAATACAAAACTAATGAAAATATTATTTTGCTATAATCGCGAATTATAGCAAAATAATATTTTAGTTTTGTAAAATAAATAAAAAATATTTTTTGTACATCATCTTGCGTTGCGTTTAAATTCCACATTGCATTTATTTTTCTATGTTACAAAACAAATACTAGATGACACTATGTACCGACTCAATGAAAATACTACTCAGTAAACTGAATAACGACAATATACTGATAAAGTTATATTAAGTTACTTTATGAAAACATTCAAATACATTCATAGAATAAAATTCGACGCTCATTTCAATATTATTTAAATTTAATGTATTCTATAACGACTGATCATCATGTGTCTAGCAACGTGACTTCAGATAATATAATATGCAAATTTTTTTTATAGCGTTATAGCTTATCTGCCAAACAATTTGTTTTGCATATTTACATACGCAACAGATTATTAATTTTATTAAGATATGATTTCCTTTCTTAACACAATTCATTTAATATTAAAATTTAGTTCAATTTAAAAGAGCTGTTTTTCGGTGAAAAATATGCCTTTTCTTCGAAACTAAACATTATTACGATTAATTTTGTTAAAATAAATATTATTACAATATTTCAATGTTCAAAATCATGTTATTTGTTTTTTTTAAACTACAATAACTCACACTAGCCATTTTGTTATAGATAATTGTCAAAAGGTATAATTTAATTGATTTAAATAATAAAATTATTACACACATATTTTTTCCTATCTTGCCTTCACCCATACTTTATTTTAATAAAACGTCCACGTGTTTTAATATTGTTGTTTTAAATATGGTATAACAATAAATATATTATATGGGACAATTACATACACGGTCGTCCCTAAAGTAACTTAATACTTGTTTTATGGGGTCCATACTATTATAATATTATAAATGGAAGTTCTTTGTGTCTGCTTTAATTGTTAAATTATATTTGTACAATCGAAGCTTACATAGCGGGTTAAAATAAAGTATTAAAAAATCGTCGTAATAGAAATACATGACAAAGGGTAGTGTAATATTTAAGTTGACGCACAATGAAGTCTGCACTGATTATATGAAATTTAAAAATAAACAATAAATCTATGTTATTATTTCAGTGACTAATGTTAAACTTTTGTTACAGCTTTTGCAGTACAATGTGCCTAACGGAAAGAAAAACCGGGGACTAGCGACCGTTTTAGCTTATAAAATGTTGGAAAAGCGGGAAAATTTAACAGCAGACAACATCCATTTGGCCAACATCATGGGATGGTGTACAGAAATGGTAAGTAGTAAATAGTAACATAGTGTTGCCAGTTATACTTATACCCTTTAATGTTGGAAACCTTTTTTCTGATTTTTGGAACGATACCTGTGGCGTAGCTATCGGAGAGCAAGTCGGGACAGTGCCCCTTGAGCCGCCAAGCTCATGGGGCCATACGGACTGTGACTTAAATATTATAAATTCTTCTTCTTAGTCGCTATACTCTTGGCAGAGCAGTTGTGGTCGTCAGCTCAGGGTTGGTGGCACGCTTGGCAATTCGACGCCATTCTTTTCGGACGGCCACCTTCCTGGTACATTTGTGAAGAGGGCAGTATAAATTAGGTTTAGAGAAAAATTCTCTCATTCGGAATATAAATAAACCAGGTTTCAGGAATGCGTTTTTATTAATGGCAACTCATTTTAATAATACAAGGAAATTCCCTACGATTTTCTGTATTACAACGAATCTGAAATCGAATAAGGAACACTATGAATAAGGAACAAACTATTTTTAATAGTTTAATTTTGGTTTATTTTTTGCTCCAGCCCTTGGATATATTTTCACCCCTAAGAGCTCGTTATATTTGAAGCCTAAATCATTTAAGCATCTTTATCAATTGCCACGACATTTCCCTAACTCCTTAAAGAGCTCTGAAAAACAAACTCATATCATATAAAGTTGTTTAATTTAACCTGATCAAATTAAATAAAACATACATTTTCGTTGATGATATGTGTATATCATCAATATATATAACGAGTGTCGCTTAAAATATTTAGCTTTTACCAAACGATGATGCTTGGTTCATTAGCACATAATTTATACAAACTTTAATGTCTCGTACAGAACCTTCTATGGAATTCGTAAACAGGGCTATACTAATTAATTTGACCGTGAAAATTATTATAAATTTAACTCGGCTCTCAATACGAACTTTTCGTTCGAACTTATCTTTTAGTTCGATGAAATCGATCTGTCATAGGAGATATTATCGATAAATCTGTTTTTATTATATAATTAAAAGTTTAATGTCCACGACACGGTGACTTAAACAATACCTAATTCGATTATATTAAAAGTGCCTTACCTTGAAAGCAAAGTAAATTCGTAACACAAATCTAAAACGTAAAATATAATAAAACTTTTCTCTAGTATGGCAACTATTTATGATATGTTATCTTAGTCAGAAATATCATATTCTACGCCCATTTTATCTTCTATTACACTTTTTTTGCATCAAATTCATTAAAAAAAATCATATTTATATCCATAGATTCATTATACTCCGATTTTAAGGAAACCAGCTTAAAAATTTCCCTAGTACAAGAGATATAAAGAGAATTAAAATCAGACTATATCTGTTTCTGTCTTAGTCGCCTTTTACGACACCTCGCTAAGAAATTAGGGTGGTACTATTCAGCCAGACACCACACGGCGTAGAAAATAAATAGAAAATAAAAATGATATCATTTATTTAAATAATAACAATTAAATTAAATAATAATAAGGCTATTGTTATTTAATTTAATTGTTAAGCCTCCCCATCAATAAGTACCTTGTATTTTAATTAGTGTTGCCAACAACCTTCGTTATCATTTACAGACAAAATAAAAATTATATTAATTATTAAAATATTCTTGGCCTTTTGGGTTTTAAAAGGAGTTTCGATTGGCATGTTATAATAAATTTATAACTGATTCGCTTAGCTACTGAGAAAGCATATTTTCCTTTTTTTTTAATTATATTTATATTGTTTCAGTTCCACACACACCAACTTTTGTTACGCGATATAATGGCCGGTGCCGAAATGCGTCGCGGCGTGCCGTGCTGGTACAGGCAGCCAAATGTGGGGCTAAGTGGCATTAACGATGCCGCGTTAGTCCAATCGGCAATGTGTTCGGTCCTTAAACGATATTTCTCTAACAAATCTTATTACAAGAATGTGCTCGAGATGTTCAATGAGGTTTGTATTTTTTAAATGTAAAAACATGACGGGATCGAGTCTTTTCGTGCTTTTGGACCGATCTTTTGTCTCGTTAACTTTCTCATATCTTACATTGATGAGTTTTCAATGTTTTCAAAAAGCTTTTTTACTTTTATTAAGAAGTGTACTTTTACTGTGTCATCTCACTGTACTTCACTCATCATCTTCCTGTCCTTATCTCACTCGTAAGTGGGGTCGGCACAACATGTTTTAAACATGCTGTCACATGATTTGGCTGCGTTTTTACGACCGGCCGCCTCCCTGACGTCAACTTACCTCAGTCGTATTTTACGACACCTCGATAAGGAAGAGGGCGGTCTATTCTACTAAACCGAATACCACACGGTGGGGCAACTTACCTTAGTCGGCTTTTACGACACCTCGGTAAGAAATGTGAGAGGTCTATTCTACTCAGCCGGATACCACACGGCGGGTCGACTTACCTTAGTCGCCTTTTACGACATCTCGGTAAGAAACGAGGGTGGTACTATTCTATTCATCCGGATACAACACGGATATGTACTCACCTCACTGTACTCCACTATTTTTCTTAAATTATTTGCTTATGCAGAACGTAGACTATTATCTAAACCCAAAACACATTTTCATATGCCCATCTTCATTCTCGATTATTCTGAACAAAAAATTCACCAAGAGACTAACGAACGTGAACCAAGATTTAAAAAATATATTCATTCAAATATTAGTTTCATACATTCTTCACTCTTTCTTTACTGTTGTAACAATATACGATTGAATAACAAATAAATGTTTCTACTTAATTGTACGCACAAATCCGTGAAGCCATTGGAGCGGTAACAATTCATATTTACGGATTTTCGCATTTAATCAAATTATTAACCAAATCTAACAAAAAGTATTATAAAGCTTATAAAGGTGTATTCAGGTCCAAAAACCTCTACTAAATTTTACAGAGAAATAACAGCTTACCTTTTCATTTCAGATGTTATTAAAATGCTCGATCGGCCATTACCTAGAGAAGCAAATGTTGAAAACAGACAAACCGGACCTTTCGCTATTTACGATGGCAAAATATGAAGCCATCACAAAATATAAGACGTCCTACTACACCTTCCAAATGCCTGTTGGTCTCGCTCTTCTCATGTCCGGAGTGGAAGACCCAGAGACCCATAGACAAGCAAAGACAATTTTATTGGAGATGGGAGAGTTCTTCCAAATTCAAGTGAGTGTTCAAATGTATATTGTTCTACATATTTATGGTTCTAATGAATTATATATTTATTTTCAAAATCGTACAAAATTGAATTAAACTATCGTTATAACACACAGCACAGTTTTAGAGTGTTTCATAAACATTTTTTTTAATAAAAATTGCAATTTTCCACTTGACCGCCAGCTTAATGCATAGGCGAGGCAGATTGCAAGATTTACGGGAGTTAATAAAAAATTATAGTCTGTAATTTCTATCAGCTGGAACTAGTGATATAATTGGTAATCATAAAACTTGTTCTTAATTTCTGAGCTTGATTTCACTTTTCTCGTTTGACCTTGTTTATTCGTCGTATATAACCAGTATTTCCTAATTATTCTTACCCATACAAGATACGCAACCAGCTTTTACATTCAGTGTATCTTTAAATACCCATATTTAATGTATATTTAACTTAAAAAAGCAGTAATTAATAAAATTTTAATTCACTTTTAAACGAATCAAACAAATATAATAATGCTTTCTAATCTAAAACAAAAATAGGTACATGATTTTTTTACCTAATATCACAAACTGGATCAGGATATAAAGTGATATAATATTATTATAAATATAAATTATAAGAATGCGTTCATATAAACACAAATCGATTTAGCGACGTTATTGTAATTCTGCCTGTTATCCTCGTATAAATGAAAAACAATAATAAGGAAATCGTTGGTACTTAAAATATACGGCGACATTATATCTTGAGTATTACCCAAGCTCGAATTAAATTACGCTGGCGTTAGTTTAATTAAAATTGTACGTTATGAAAGATTATCGTAGTTTGTATAGGATGCACGTAAAGAATGGCGCCATTAGAACGATCATAGATTAAAGAATGACGTTCCCCGTTCGGTGACGCTGTAAAAAAATAATGGATGATAGTAACTACCTCAAATGTTATTCTTAAAATAAATTTTCATAGATTTCAATTCTAGCCTTTTTGTTTTAAGACGAAATACAAAAATATTACTTAACGAAATTTTATTCTAAGTCACAAAGTCTAAGTAATTACCACTGCTACGTGAAATCTTCCCCCAGTTTTTTTGTTGTTATAATGCTAAATGCATTTTGCGTTTGTCAAAAGCATTTTGCTGTAACTTACCAAGTAAGTTAGTAAATTTGCAGTAATTAGCCTGTTCATACGAGGTGACAAGTTTTAGCATCTCGACCAAGAACATAATACGTAGTGGCAATAAATGTAGACATAAAATTAATTATCGCCGCTTGTTTTAGTATTAATTTTATGTAAATTAAAAACGTTATATATATACAAGACACGTAAAGAGCAGTAAATATAGATTATAAAATAAATTATCGCCTCATGTTTTAGTATTAATTTTATGTTAACTATAACTGTTTCTACATCACGTTTCAGTAGCAATGTTATCACTAATAACATTATACGAATTACACACGTTTATGCTTTTATTGTTTCTCAGAGTAATAATATCTTTAAATATTTGATTACGCATTAAGTAAATAATTAGCATAGTCCATTTTAGTATATTATCGGAAATTATATTTACATATTCTGTTATAGGTATGGTGTGATCGTTTCTTATGTATACCTACTGTAATTAATGGGAAATTTAAGCACATATAAGTCGTTTGATAATATTTATGATATGACAGTTCAAGTGGTTGTAAAAAAAAATATGCAAATAGAAATGACCATTTTCATAATCTCTGAAGCGTAATAAATTAATAACTTGATTCAAATGTTGGAGGCCCTGTTTTTGTTTTTTGTTTCTAGATATTTTTCTTAACACAAATACATACAACCACCTGTCATTAGCATCATTAACTATTTTTGTGGTGTAAACGACGCGCAGATTTCGAAAACCTACAAAAACTATTTTTATATTATCTTTAATATTTAAATGAGTTAATCTTGTATGTATATACAATTTTCGGAAGCTCGGAAACGGCTCCAACGATTTTCCTGAAATTCAGCATGCAGGTTTTGGGCGAGAATAATCGATATAGCTATATATAAGTTTTATTTAAAAAAATCGTTCTATCCCTATATTTTAGGGCAATAAAAAAATACGAAAATTTACATGAAATATAAAACACTATTTTTGCCATAAACTGTCAAGTCAGCGTAGTTTATTCGGGGAACGGACAGACTCGAAAAATGTACATACCTAGGATCGATCCCCGACTACCTTATTACTTTTTTGTTTTTTTTTATTTCGTAAAAAATTACCGAGCAAGAATCTGTCAACCACGGTACTATATATTTATATTTGACATAGGCATTTTTCTACTTCAACTTTGGGTAATATTGTTAATAATTGACTCTTTAGATTTATTAAATACTTAATTTTTTTTTCAGGACGACTTCTTAGATTGCTTCGGAGATCCCGCAGTGACCGGTAAAATCGGAACAGATATTCAAGACGGTAAATGTACTTGGTTGGCAGTAGTTGCTTTACAGAGGGCAACACTGGAACAACGTCAGTTCATGGAGGAACACTACGGTAGCTCCAATCCTGAAGATGTCCAGAAAATCAAAGACTTGTATGAAGAACTGCAACTACCTCATACATACTCAGTCTACGAAGAAGCCACATATGACCTCCTTAGAACGCAAATACAGCAAGTGACAAGAGGACTTCCACATGACTTATTCTTTAAAATCCTTGACAACATCTTTAGGCGAAGTGTTTAAAGTATTTTTAAGTTTCTTAATTACTATAGGTCAGCTAATTAATGTAAAAAATAAGTTTTATTTCAGTTAATAAAAATTAATGTACTCTTGATTGTTTATGCACAAAATATTAACGAACTGAAAATCATAATGCTTTAACAATCGACTGGTGGAAATCAACTGAGCATTATGTACTATTTTTTTTGTCAACTATTTGTGGTGATAATGGATTGACTAACTTATTTTTTTCAAGAATTTTTCGTCTTTAGCTTTTACTATTATCATCAAGTCTTTGGTCTTATATCTATGGTATAATTAACGATCTATGGAGTATAAGACAAATATTATATTTTAAAACATGGAATTTTCTAGAATGCCTATCATTTATATTCTTGTAGTATAGAAGAAATATCTGAATATAAGTTATAAGTTAAAAATATAAGTTTGAACTACTTTCCTATATTTTTGAACTACAATTATAAATTATACAAATTAATCTAAAATTAATAATGTTATAATCTCTTTTTACATAAGAGGTAATTATTCCTTGCAAATGTTTCTACAATAACTCTTCTATAATATTTTTTCTGTCGAAAACATATACAAGTTAGTACTTGTAAAATAAACTCACCGTTCCAATATATTATGAAAGCTCCTATATACTAGATACTTCGTAGTAATTTTTGCCCGGTAACGCGTATATAAAATTTATTATATTGTAGACCTTATTCTTTAAAATTATTGATTATGTGGTATGTAATACAAGATCTCAACAAAGTGTTGCTATATTATAACACTATACATATATTTTAAAAGAACGCATGTACATTATATTAGTGGTAAGTTATTTCGAAATTTAAAAAATCACTCCTTTTAGGTCTCTGAGCACAACCATAAACAAATATGGAGTTGACTTTGTTGCACAGTAGAATAATCAGTTTAATATTTTTAGGTTTAAGAATATTAGTGAATTTTGTATGTGAATGTGTACTTGTGATTTCTTAACAATTTTAGATTTAAGTATCACATAAATTATAACTGTTAAACGTTGTAATAAAAATTTTGATTCTCGTTACACTTTTTTTCATACCCAATTTTAATAGGAGCTACTGCGCAGTAGTGGTATAATCCCGTTAAGTAATTCTTTTTTACATTACATGTACGTACATTTATTACTCATCCAGGGATTTTTTTAAACCTTTATATAACACTGGCTGCTGGATTTATTTATATATTAATATGCGCTAAACTATATGGATGTCACGCTATACGCTGTTTATAAGAACCGTGTGAACCAATCATTTCTGTTTTCTTACAAGATTGTCTTCAAAAACATACTTATTTAGCATAATAGGTTCTCCCGGGTACGACTAGAATTTTTAGAATAACAAATTTATAAAGAAACAGAATCATGAAATAAAATAAAACAATCAAGAATGAAAAAACTATTACTTTTTTCAAAAATATGAGGAGCTTGTAGTATCGACAACTTTATTTTTTACGTATACTGTAGTTTTTGATTATACCCTCAATAATGTATTTTACGTTTTTCCCTTATCCTAAAAAAAACGAGCATTTTTATAGCGATATGTAGGTACGCTTTCAATGTATCTAATTTCGTTAATTTTGCTACGGGAGAATCAGCTGTGTATGTGTTACAGACTGACTGTCACATTTATATTATTATAATTATTCATAAACTAAAAAAACATTAAATCTACACCTGTTGTGGCGTGCAACCAGGCAATAGTCTCTTTCAGAATGAAGTATTTGAACTTAGGCCATGACGCTATTTAATCAATTATTATTGATTTATAAAATAACATTTGGTCCGTTTTAAGAAATTTAATAATAAAAAAGGAGTTCAGGATTATTCTAGAAATAATATTTGTAAATTGTAATATTGAATTTAATTAAATATGTATTTTTTGTTCATTAAACCTATTATTATTATTATCTTGCTTTATGACCTGTACAGCGCAAATTGGGCGCAAATCATTCTGCCCATGGACGTAGTATATACTGGACGGCGCCAAAAGACGTTGCCGATCTTGCGTCTGTGTGTAAGCGATTTATCGTTTGTCTCTGTTCTTATCACGAACTATACATAAGAGTGAAAGAGATTTTGATGAAGTTTGGCAACGTCGCTAAAATGTGTCCAGTTGGTGACACCAAATGAGGCCATAACATTGAGTTTGTTGAAGATTATTTCTTGAAATCTAAAGCAAATACGAGTATTACTGATATATTTATTCAAAAAAGGTGGAGTATGTCGTGTGCTGCCTTAACGTGTCCATCAAGAATAACGAAAGGAGGAGTTAAAAACACGGAATTACCATTTCATAAGTAAATCTTTGACTCTCATTTGCGTGCTAAATTAAAGCGTTTTATTCAGTTAAAGCATTTCAGATTATAATGTATCAGTACAGTTTGATATTCTCTAGCCGGCACGAGTGTGGGATACTGATAAAACATAGAAATTAATCATTAAATATTTGATTGAATTGTGTTACCTACGTAGTGATGTACACACTAACGAATTATTATGTATCGATAAATATCAGTCAAAGTTATATTTATTAGCCAAGTAAATGCGAATTCTCTAATTTTAGATTATTTTCTTAGGTTTCCTAAATGCCCACATATAAGAGAACAGTGGATAAAAGCTGTCACCGGTCTCACGGATATGTAAATGTTGGGAATAATGTGGATCATGATATTGTTCAATTGGCCACTGAAGCACTAACATTTATGTTAACATTTCATCTATACATAAAGCACCGAGTATGGGCTGCACCTTCGACTTTATTTTTAACGCTTCAAAGGATTCTTTGGAAAATCTAGGCTCACAGTCAATTGACTGATACCATTTTTGAGAACCACCCATCCCAGTTAGATATGCAGTAAAGATGTGCATCGGATAATTCATGACATTATACTGCAGACTGTACACTCAGGAAATTATGTCAATCTATTCAAATGTTTAAATCTATTCTGAACAGTAAACCAACTAGGTTGGTTACAACTGTATATTAACTTTACAGTACCTGAGCTAGGCTTCGATAATTATCGACGCCTAGTTTAGCTTATCGATAAGCTAAGTACTTCCCTAATCACGCACACTAATGCAGTTCTAAAAGTTCACACAAGCATAAAACGGACACACAAAAATAGCTATACTGCGTCCATCATATTATCAGTCTTTTGACAGCTCACGCTCATTAAGTTTTGTATTGCTTACGTACAAATATCATACAAATAATATTTGTACTTTATGGATGGGTACCGCCCACTTAGTGATGTCACACATAATGGTTACTACGATTATGCCACAGATTAAAAATAATCGGTAGAACTCGATGTTACGAGTATTAAAAGACATTTAATAACATTATATAAAGTTTTACTTTCTTCTTAGTTAATACATGAATACACAATCAGGATATTTTAATTTATTTTATTAGCACGAGTCGTCGGAATGATAATCAACACTAGACTCCTCCGATGAGGAGTCTTCAGTAGCAGTTATTATTAGCTCTTGTGTAGATAATATATTATCAAACGCAATATCACGTTCCCAATCAGAGAATATTACTCTTTTAGTTCTTTCCACCACACTTGCCCAGTTCTCGGCCGTTACGTGGGTGCAAGCATTTTTTAGCAATTGCAACATTTTATTCGCTGTGAATGGGGGGCTTGTATTGCATCTCGCAGCATGCCCTTTTACTTGTGCCCATATAAGTTCTATTGCGTTGTACTGGCAGTGGTATGGAGGAATCCGAAGAACAGTATGGCCATATTCTGCTGCCATTTCATTGATTACATAGCGTTTTGCTCTCTTTTTGGTTTTTAATATTTTTATTAATTCAACTTTTAACATTGAGTCGTCCACATTTTCTCCATTGTCCCGAAGCCAATTAATTATTTCATGCTTTTTATTAGCCTGTGTTGGCATTTTGTCAATTTGACGGGAGTGGTAGGGCGCATTATCAATAAAAATTATTGATGGTTCTTCCAATGAAATGAGCATTTTTTTGAACCACTCTTCATACACATTTGCATTCATCTCTTCGTGGTAGTCATTTGATTTCTTCGATTTAAATGCCAACAGTGCGTCTTGTACAAATCCTTTTGCTGTACCTGCATGGAAAATGATTAGGCGCTCACCTTTTCCCATTGGTACTGAGGAAGTGGAATCAGCAGTATCATCAGTCCAGAAACGAGATAGTGTGTGGTTAGCGTTGAGCCATGTTTCATCCGTGAAAACAATATTTGCCCAATCTTGTATTTTCTTTGCCTCTCTTAAAAAATCACAACGTGCTATAGCTATATCTGTGCGTTCCATTAATAATTTTCTTTTATTTAACTTTTTATATGAAAAGCCAATTGTGTTCAAAACTTTGACCAAAGAAGATTTTTCACCATGAAATAGACCACTTCTTTTCAAAGAAACAATAAGTTTTCTCAAAGTTGGAATTTCTTTTCTCAAGTAGTAATCATATACATGACGACGAATAGCGTCAGCGTCAAAGTCATCAACAGCTGTCACCTTATGAGCCCGGCGCTTTCTTTTTGGTGTAGATGGTTTGTTTTGCTCCAAGCCGCTCCTGCCGTAGGCATCAGTAGTGATTTTAGTCACAGTTGATAGACTGATCCCCAACGCGGCTGCAACACGGTTTCGGACTTGCGTGATAGGTATAAGAGGTCCGCCATTTTGATTTTCTAGCTCAAAATACTCATGAAGTTTTAACACTAACTGTCTCGATTGTGCTTTCAACACACGTCCTTTCGGCATTTTCACGATCAATTAATATAAGTTTCACAAAAGTTTTTCCGAGGAATAAAGCTACTTAACTCAAGGTGTAACAGATGCGAGAGAACACTCAGCGAACGTAAATGCGTGTGACTATCACGGGCGTTTCGTTGAGAGTGACAGATCACGTCAAAATGGCGGCCGAGCGGAAGGTCTGTTGATGTTGCCAGTTGATGTATAATATATTTTTTATGATTATAATAAATACACACGGATTAACATTTATTTTCAAAAAACTAAGGCAATATTAAATCAAAATGTTGATTTCTATATCTGTTATTAGTTTACGTAGGTTATCATTAATCGAATTACTTAGGTACGTAATTCGATTAATGATAGTAGGTACTATAATCGGAATGGTATCGCATACGAGAATCTTTAGGACATCACTAAATATGTAAATCGTCAATCTGTCAAAAGATGGTTAATATAATGGACAGTGTATAAGGCGGCATCCAGTGTATTCTTTATCCAAGATTCTGCCAGTGTCACGTTAAATAAAGAATACTAGAAACGAAAATCTAAATCATCACTCCATTTTTTTTTTCCTCGAAATCCCATTAAACCTATATATCACAAATCAGATCAGATTCCAAATTCAACTAATTTTTTGTTACTTCATCTACAGGTAACAAAAAAATAATATGCAATTTTTTAATGAATAATGAGTAGTCTATGCGTATTACTAGTCTGTGAACGTTTTGACTGTTGTTCATAACCTGTTGTTAATTGTTATTTGTCTGACTTATGTGATAGAAGTGTGGAGACATTTTCTTCATTTCTTGTTTAGTTATTTTATTTAGAGCTTAAAAACGTTATTAAATCATTAACGATAGTCATTAATGATTTATAACAACGTTAAGATAACTTCCATTTTTGTTGTTTTTAATTGTTTTCACTTATAATTGTGATCTAGCTTAGATATAAATAATTCATAAAAATTTTGAAGAGAAAGTTGTTGCCGCGCAGCCTATAAATATACAAAAAAAATGAATTTAAACATCACAATGAGAAGAATTTTAAATCACAGTAACAAGTTACGGGTAATAATGCCTGGGTGAGTATTTTGTTTTAATAAATAATCTTTATAATGTATAATTTGCGTATGTTTATTAATAATAAATTATTTTATTTTTTGCTGACTTCGACATTGAAGAATTATAAACTCTTTTTCAAATATGTATACCTAAATTATATTTCACCTAGCACCGCCTCTTTACTGAGAACAGTATATTAACCTATGATATCCATACTAATGTTATAAATCCGCTGTATCAATAAATCGGCTAATCCGCTGGAGCAGTATTGATGAAATTTGGGTCAATTGAAGCTCATGTATGGGGCTAACAGAGAAAAATTATTGGTGGCACATAACTATATATAAAACTTGATGTGAACTAAGTCTCAGGTATAACTAGTAATAAATATATGAGAGTGAAATAAATAATCTACTCAAACGATGGGTTTTGGAAGATAAAAAGCTGTCTTAACTACTTTTAAGTGGACTGCCATTGTCTTGCAATTTAGTTTGGGAAGGGATATTCATAGGTATCCTTAAATGGTTTTGATATAAAAGACATGTTAATTTACTAAGTTTTGAGTGGCTTTTTAGTGTAGATGGCAGCAACCCTGACCTTGACTACCTCCAAACTCCAGCATTTTTTAAAAACAATTTGTTGATTCCTCGACTCTAGATGTAAATAAATATTTATTTAAAATGCTGTATGTATATATCTAATAGTTGTCTATTGTTGTCATAAGACGAGTTATATACATACTGCTACTTTGGAGACAGACTGCTATGTACATATAGTCTCATAATTAGCTTTTTATTATTTACTTGTACCGAAGTAACTTAATGTGCTGGTTAAGTATAAGGCTCTACTTGAAGTATCTATTTGTTTCTGTACCTGTTTGCCCTAAATGCCCTTACCCATAATAGGTAGAAGTTAACATTTTGATATTTGACAACATGTTTATAACATGTCAAATGATTTCGCTACCTATTTTATGACCGATGACGTTAACTTTTCTTAGTCGTATTTTACGACACCTCAGTAAGAAAGAGGGTGGTCTATTCTACTCAACTGGATACTACTTGGCGGGTCAAATTACCTTAGTCGACTTTTACGATACCTTGAATGAGGGTGGTCTATTGTAATCAACCGGATATCACATGGTGGGTCAACTTATAAGACTTCTCGGTAAGAAATGAGTGTGGTCTGTTCTATACAGCTGGATACCACACATCGGGTTGACTTACTTTAGTCATCTTTTACGATACCTAGGTAAGAAATTAAGGTCTATTCTACCAGCCGGAAACCACACGGCTTAATATGTTTGCATAACAATACTTTATGATTTATGATCTATACACAAGGAAGATCAGATATAAATGGTAATTCTTTAGAATTTCAAACGCCTGATCAGTATCTCACTTGTATTGTGAGGATGTTGTTTTTTTATTAAAACTATTTTTAAACGCACCTCCTGTACTCACCTCTAAGTACCTCATTACTTGCCATACTCAAATCTAGCAAATATATATTTATGTATATATAACCTGATCATAAAATTGTAGATGTTCATTAGTATGCATAATTATAGTTGAGGATCTGACAAATATCTCCTTCAGGGATATTATCAGGTTCGTAAAAGTCACGGGTAGATTAGAGCAGGTGACACTGTCGGGGCAGCAGTGAAACCCTTGTCCCAACATGGGGAAATGGGTGGAATAGTCCGGAATAGGAGCTGACCACCCGCCCTGCACCGACAGGCGTCCCCGAAATTAGATAGATAGATAGATGCATAATTATATAATCTATACACAACAAAGTCTCCAAAACCAGTATATGTGTATGTGATGGATTTTCTCAAAATCGACGCAACGGATTTTAGTACGCTTTTTACTAAAAGGTGCAATTCTTCTAGAAGGTTTATATACTATGTATTAGAAAATTGTAAATCTACAAAAATACAACAAAATAGGTGTACTTCTACCTTCCTTTGATTAATGTTTAATGTGTGTAAGCTTTAAATGTAGCAAATTTCATCAATATCCAGCACACTAGCCGTGAAAGTGTTATAGATAGACAGGAAGTAGACTTAATATTGGTATGGATTTTACTATTAAAGATAACGGCCCGTTACTATTTCACTAAGCTGTGATGGCCTAGCGGTGCGACCGTGTAAATCTCTAGAGACGATCATGAGTTCAAACCCGGGCAGACACCAATGAGTTTTTCTATTAAAACTTATGTGTCTAATTGATAATTGCAATTTATCACACGCTTTTCGGTGAAGGAAAACATCGTGAGGAAACCTGCATATCTCTAGAGAATCCTAGGGATATGTGTAACCTACCAATCCGCATTGGAGCAGCGTGGTAGGTCTTAGCTCCAACCCTTCTCTCCAAAAATGGAGAGAGGAGGCCTATGCCCAGCAGTGGGATAGTAACAGGCCGTTACTTACTTACTTACTATTTCACTACTGGTCATTGGCTTCTCTGTTTTTGGAAAGAAGGCTTGCGACTAGGATCGACTATGCTATTCCAATGTGGATTGGTAGGCTATACATATCTCCAGAATTCTCTAGAGATTGATACCTATGCAGATATACTATGTTTTCCTTCCTATTATAGACAATACATGTAATTACAGAACAGGTTCAATTAACTGTTCAATTTCATTGTGTTAGCGTTTGTAGGCAACTAGTCACGCACGTGGATATGAATTAATGGACCACTGTTATGATCTGCAATGCATCAATATAATAAGTTGTATCCTCGAATGCTTCATCTAAGTATCGTCATCTACAACTCTTTGTACACTAACGAGAGAATTCCTTACATTACTTGACGTGGTAGCTTCTTTGCTCGCCTGATGGGCACTAAACAAGTTACGTGCATGCATGATCTTTGGAAATTGCTTCCAATTTAATGCGGTCTTGCAACACCAACCTTCTGTGGTAAACCTGAATCAATGGTCGGATTCTATCTATCCACCCAGAGATTAACGTAACTCGTAGTCAGAGAGGCAAAGGAATAGCTCGAAATATCAATTCTGATAAATTGAGGTTCACCATCAAGATGGTGTAAAAGATTTTGTTGCTTTGTACATAACGCAATCTCTAAAGATCATTGCCATGAAAAGCAACCAATCGAATTTAGGTGCAATAACTAGCACTAATAGTGTTTGCATTAGTTTGGCATCAGGTTTACAAAAAACCAAACTTACATTTAGTTTCTATACATATAAAACAATGTTCGCAAAACTCTCTGTCTGTGATCGTATATGTGATCGATTTTTTCAAAATGTTACTAATCGGATTTTTGTACGATTTTTACTAAAAGCGTAATTCTTGACAAAGGCTTAGGTTACTAGTACATATACATTTCGGTTTTATGTAAATTGAAATAAGAAAAACTTTATGACACAAAGTGTTGTGTGGGCAAAGCCTAGTGATATATGTGTTTTTGTATTTTCATTTTTAATCACCAGCACGCACGTTCAACAACAACGAATGTATAGAATGTCAACAAATGCATCCATATTCGAGATGAAAAAAGAAAAGGAAACATTTAACGATTTGTTACCGTCGATAATACATACATTGATCAAGAATTCAAAATTCTCTGAAGTACCCGAAGTGGCTATCTGGACAAAAGAGGTAAATATTTAAACTGTTTTCAACTTAAATGTGTAGCGAAATGTGAGAAAATCTTATAAGGTAAGTAAATGAAATGAAAGTTCTTTTATATTTAGCTATGCTCGAAATAGCCCCGGGTAAAGAGTTCAAACATAAGATACGTAATGGAACTGAAATAACTATATAGCTCAATAGATCGCGGATGATGGGCGGGTCACAAGATCGAATAACCTAAAGAACGTCAGAGTCTTAAGTCATTAGATCGACGGATTTGGATCGCAGAACGCAATGTTAGTATACCAGTCTTTAGGTGGAAAAATATCTCAAAAAGTCCCACGGAATCACTGAATGTAGGCGGCAAAAGAAAGGCTAGTAAATCATTAATGCCAGGAACGGTTATTATGTGTCGTCGCCGCCCGACGGTGACGAGCGGTAGGTATGTCGGACTCTCACCTACTAATAACCTGATAGTTCTCCATCACACTACTGATGACGAGGATATGGTCACGTTGAGCATATTACACCAATCCCAGCTAGCAGCAGCTCTGGATAACGCCACCTTTAGACAGTGGCCCCTCCCTCCGCTAATTGATGCATCGACCGCCTCTGGGACCTATTCCAAGGAGATCCCCGTTAGGATGCTATGCGGCGCATTTAGGCGAGCAGATGTAAATGCTTTAAAACCTATATGCGAAAATTAGTGATACCAGCAACTTAACTATTTTTTTATATCCCGAAGAAAACCATGAATTTTCTTACTATATTTTACCAGGTATGTGAGCTTCAATTATGCCAAATTTCATCTTAATTTCTCCAGCGGATTATTCTTGATCGACAGACATTCGCATTTATTATGGATTAGTGTTACGGTCAATTATTTATGTGCGATCGTGTTAAAGTGCACGTAATCGTCATTAAAAATAACAATCGTGCAAAAAAGGCTGTTAACCAACTAAATTATTCTATATAATGAAATGTAACTATTTATTATAAAATGTATTATAGTGAAAAAATATATAGCTGAAAAGTTTGTTTGCTGTACGCGCTAATCTCATACTGGTCCTATTTAACAAAAATTCTTTGAATGTTAGATAGGCCATTTATCGAGGAAAGCTATAGACTATATAACATCACGCTAAGATGAATAGGAGAGAAGCAGCAATAAAAAAGATTGCGAAGACGGCTAAATTTAAAGCTTTCCTTGCGTGGGCTAAGTAAATGGTGAAAGTTATAAAAATCAAGTAAGTGAGTAAGTAGCGGCCTGTTACTATCCCACTGCTGAGAATAGGCCTCCTCTCCCTGTTTTTGTAGAGAAGGATTGGAGCTAAAACCTACAACGCTGCTCCAATGCGGATTGGTAGGTATATCTCCAGAATTCTCTAGAGATATATACAGGTTTCCTCACGATGTTTTCCTTCACCAAAAAGCGTGCTATAAATTGGCATTATCAATTAGAC
This sequence comes from Morpho achilles, assembly GCA_947086495.1. Classification (NCBI taxonomy): domain Eukaryota; kingdom Metazoa; phylum Arthropoda; class Insecta; order Lepidoptera; family Nymphalidae; genus Morpho; species Morpho achilles. The sequence continues at coordinate 11,085,768 of CAMTZB010000020.1, forward strand.
ACATAAGTTTTAACAGAAAAACTCATTGGTGTCTGCCCGGGTTTGAACCCGCGACCTTTTCGAAAGAGTCGAACGGTGTTATCGCTGGGCCATCACAGCTTATTAAAAAAAAATATTAAAAATAATTTATATGGCAAAACAACGTTGGCCCGGTCAGCTTTGATTACTAAATGACCCTCCGCTAACCTACGGAACAAGTTATGTGAGTTTAACATTAGCTCTGTTGTTTCATCTGTTTCTTATACTATTTGTTCAATCAAGGTAGGTAATATAAAAATGTTTTTCTCCGTGTTTTTGTTTTATTATCAAATATGTTGATGTTTTAGGTATTGGAGTACAACTTGCAAGGTGGCAAAAAAGCAAGGGGCCTCATAACTTCGCTTGCATACGAGACATTGGAAAACCCTAAAAATATAACTGAAGAATCACTTAAAATCAGCAGAGTTGTTGGATGGTGTGTTGAAATGGTAAATAGAATTTTATTCCTATCCATCAAACTTTGATTTATAGCTAGCGGCCTGCCCCTGCTTCGCACGGATATAAAATATGTAGTTTGTCACTCAGTGAAAAAAAATGATTAAAATCGATCCAGTAGTTTTGATTTATTCATTACTGCCCGTGGCCCGCACGCGTTAAATTTGGATAAAAACAATTCCCCTCTCCCTATACCAAGAAGATTTCCTGTTATCTTTGGAATATCTAAATTCATATACTACATATTTACTTTTTACATTTTTCCCTATATATTTTATTTTTACAATTAATTACAGAATGCCTTTATATATAACATTCACAGCATTATAAAATAGTTGTAAAGCTATTATCACAGAGTTATAATAGAATTTTATTTTGCTATAATCCGCGTTTGTTAAGAAAATCTACGTAATGCTAATTGTAGGAAGCCAAACCGTTTTCATTTCTTATAAGTGCAGAATTAGTTACCACACGTATCAGAAAACACTATCACCAACGACTCCCACATTCACTACCATTATCTCAATAAGAGGGACGTTGAAACTCATATACTTATCTTCGTCTAATCTCACATAAAGAAGAGAGACATATAATTATATAGACTAATAATTTTATTGCTTTAATAAAAAGTACCTGTTTGACTGAACCTTGTTCGGTAATTTATTAAAAATAAAAAAAAGGGTAGGTGGGGCTCGATCCTAGGTATTTACATTTCTCGAGTCCGCCCTTTCCCCGAAAAAACTACGCTGACTTGACAATTTACGGTAATAATAGCGTTTTATATATTAGTATGCTAGTAGTTTTTAATGCCCAAAAACAGGGATAAAACGATTTAAAAAAAAATAAAACCTAGCTAGATTGATTTCTCTCATCCACAAACCCTACATGGTGAATTTCACGAAAATCGTTGGCGCCGTTTCCGAGATTCATTGAAAAGACCACCCCCATTTCTTACCGCGGTGTCGTAAAAGGCGACTAAGGTAAGTTGACCCACCGTGTGGTATTCGGCTTTGTAGAATAGACCACCCTCATTTCTTACCGAGGTGTCGTAAAAGGCGACTAAGGTAAGGTGACCCACCGTGTGGTATCTGGTTGAGTAAAATAGACCACCCTCTTTTTTACCGAGGTATCGTAAAATACGACTAAGGTAAGTTGACGTCAGGGGAGGCGGCCGCTCGTAATAACGCAGCCTAATCATGTGACAGCATGTTTATAACATGTTGTGTCTACACCACTTAGAGTGGGATAAGGGCAGGAGGATGACATACAAGATTAACTCATTTAAATATTAGAGATACAAAAAAAGAAGAAATTTCTACTATATGTACAGCATATATATGCAGTAATAATACTGGTCCAAGTGATACAAAGATGTTTTTGTCTTGCTTCCATTTATACAATGTTTTTTTGGTTATGTAAAATAATAACGGAATGTACCTTGTAACCGTACAAATGTATTTACCATGCCAAAAGTTTTCTACACGATAATATAAAAATATGATAATTTAAGCAAATAGATGTGTAACACCCATAAAATTTATTCCTTATGAAAACGTATTTAAAATAGTTATACCTCTTTCGGTCTTATACAGTAATGTCTTATTTTGCTTTATTCGTTTTCTTGTTGTAATAGTGGCTTTGTATGCCCCAACTTAAGCGTTTATTACTTATATAGGTTTTTTTAGTGGGTTTAATAGGTTTTTTGTTTGTATTTGTTATGCTAATGACGAGTTGTCATAAAGGGCGACATCAAGTTGACGTCAGGCAACGTAAATTAACTAGCCAAGCTAGGTATTTTACGGCCGGCCGCCTGCCTGACGTCACCTTACCTTAGTCGCCTACTGCGACACCTAGGCAAGAAAGAGGATGGTCTATTCTACTCAACCGGATACCACACGGCGGGTCAACTTATCATATTCTTATTTTACGACACCTCGGTAAGAAATAAGGATGGTCTATTTTACTCAGCCGGATACCACACGGCGGGTTAAATTATCTTAGTCGCCTCGTACGACATCTAGGTAAGAAATGAGGGTAGTCAATTCTACTCAGCTAGTGTCATATATTTATTTATTTATTAATATTACACGTCGGGGAGAATGATTATATAGCATAATAATTTTATTATTACTTTTGTATTATGGACCTTCGTAATGTAACGGCTTATTCTATAGATTATCTTTAATTTAAACTATCTTGAGTAGTATTCTTAGTTAATGTATAGAAGGGCTAACCTGATAGAATAAGACGTGAGTATAGCCGGCTCTATATATTAACTAATCATCTCTTTCTGCTAGATGCACGCATACTTTATTGTAATGGATGACATCATGGACCGTTCCACTAAACGTCGAGGTCTACCCTGCTGGTATCGACTGCCGCACGTCGGTTTGGGAGCAATCAACGATTCAATACTGATAAATGCTTGTATATTCGAGACTTTGCATACATATTGCGGTAATCTACCTCAGTATCGCTACATACTGGAACTATTTAATGAGGTAAATTACATTTTACATCCTAAGACTTTTTAATGTAAAACTTCTTTACGCGCGAGAGTGAGTAGAATACGAAAAGTGAGATAGAATGGAAGTTGAGAGTGAGATATAAGTTAGTGAAGATAGAGAGATAGATTTACGTTAGTGAAGATAGAAAGAGAGAGATTTACGTTTCGTATATCTAAGACACTGCAGTGTGCTTAGTGCAAGTTTATTTAACCTACTCGATCGCGTTAGCATAACTCCAATTTTTATGGTCCTGGAACAGCCATCACTAGATGTCGCTGTTGTAGCGTCATACAAAAGGCGTTACGCCACTAAGCACACAGGTCTATTGTTTGTATTACACTGTAGGAAGCAATAAAGAGCAGTGCGCACAATCATTTTCTTTCTCTCTTCTTCTCATAGCAATTGCAATAAATATAGCGCACGTTTGAAAGTGACCGCATTAATTTTTATTGTGGCCAATTGTAATAAACCTACAAAACTCGTGAATGTTAAAGAGGCCCACGATTGAAAAGAGCAAGTAAACTAGGTTTTTTTTTAATATTTCATACCGTCATGTCATACGAATTGGAATAAGGATTACAATGTATCTAACTCAGTTACGCCAATTTTAATTAGTTATCTTTAATCTTTAATACTAAGAAGATAGAAAGAATAGTTCACAGTATTCTCAATCGCTTAACCAAACAAAGCCTTTTATACAAACTAAACGCAAGCGCTAATACACTTTCCGCATCGCTCTCGTCACACATTTACAACGTTACTCCCCAAGCCAAGCGTGGACAAGTTTTACTCTAAAAACAAATTCTTGTTTCAAGGCCATTTTGTTCACGTCGATGGGCCAACATTTGGACTTCACTATGGCTAATCGTAACAAGAACGACTACAGCCTATTCACCCCAGAGAGATACAGTTCCATAGTAAAATATAAGACTGCAGTGTATACGTACAAATTGCCCGTCTGTTTGGGCCTAATTTTGGCAAATAAGACAGATAAGGAAACTCTGAGGTTGGCGGAGGAGATTTGCCTGAAGATTGGATATCTGTTTCAAATGCAGGTAATTCTAGCTTTATTTATTTACCGTTCAAAATTTGTAACTTGCTGTCGCTACTTAGCAGAGTTAACAACTCATTCATTTGTCACGGTATTTGCTTCAACAGTAAAATTCCGCAATACATACTAGACCTGTTTACAAAAACGAATTTTTATAATTTAAGTAAGAAATATGTTTATAGGTGAAGCTTATTACTAAAATTGAACATTATTTGGATGATAAATTTACAAATTAATTATAACTTTTACTAATTCGGAGTAACTTTTACCTGAATAATAACCTGTTATCTTCAGTCATTATAATTATACTTAAAAGAATAGAAACTGGTTAGGTTAATTATTTTAATATTAAGGCAATCGATGGATCTTTGCAATATCCTTACACCTCGTTGGATTATTACTGGATCAACGAACCTATATTTGTTTGACTAAGAACTTTCACTTTAACTTTCACTTTTTATAATTGTATAATTTATGTATTTAGTAATAATTTACGTATGGTACCCTTGTAAGCATATAGCGAAATGTTATGTTGAATTTTGATATCCTCAATTGTATGTCAGTTTTGTGAACTAAATGAAAGAAACCTATTCCATGGTCCACATTCGGCACTACACTTCTAGCTTGCACTCCACTCGCACCATTTGTGCGATAAATTTTTTGGAGGTCTTTTTTCAGATGTTTCAGAATATATTTTAAAACACAACTTCTTATTCTTTGAGTGCGTCACCGACTAGCGAAGGCAATCAGCTTTGTAAAGTAATCCCGCACTAGCCAGAACAGCGGCGCTCACGATCCCCGTCCATTCCCTTACGTTCCGAAGCCAGGATTTCTTTCTGCATCCCACATCTCTTTTACCGGAACCTTTTACATCCAGATGAGTTGCAGAAGTCCATATCTTTAATGCCTGAGTACAAATCCTAGAGATACGATTTCTTATCTTAACAGTCTTCAAAAGTTTCCGGTTGTGATGAACGTTTTGGAGAACTTCCACATTCGAGAGTTTCTGGGTCCAGCTTAGACCAACGTGCGTCCTTATGTCCATACAATATAACACAATAATTGCACATTACAACATAGAAAAAAATTTACGTTTATTATATTTAAATTGAACTGAACATGTGCAACTACCGACCTTAGTCCCCAAACCAGCGATCTCTTCCAATCACCCTTATTAACAACAAGAACAAAATTAAAATACTATTCAGTAAATCTAGAACCTTCTTGATTGTTTTTACATTTGCAGGATGACTTCATAGATTGTTTCGGCGTAGAAAAGGTCACGGGTAAAATAGGTACCGACATCCAGGAGGGCAAGTGTTCTTGGCTGGCCATGCAAGCTCTCCAGAGATGTTCCGAGAACCAGCGTAAGGTGTTTGTCGCGTGTTACGGGAGCTCTGAGCCAGCACATATTGAACGAGTGAAGAGGCTGTATGAAGAACTCGAACTACCCTCGATCTACCAAACAGAGGAGAGGGAAAGGTACGATGCGGTTGTGCGAAATGTAAGGGAACTACCGGCGAACTCTTCTATGTCGCCCGATCTGTTTCTTAAACTTCTAGACATGATATATGACAGGAAAAATTAAATGAAGATCGTTATATCATATATTAAGTACATGTTAAAATATAATATTGTGTGCGGGTATATTTTGTAGCGGAGCGGACGTTGAGTTATTTAGTTACCCACATTATTTATTATTTTTGGTACCCATAAACTTGTTTTTGTTACACTAATAGGTAGTACGATGTAGTACGATAGTCGTGTAATAACACGACCCGCGTTCAAGTATCAGTCGTTAAAAAACGTACTAGTACGTATCCCGTTGTCAAGTATCAATCGCCAGATAACGTACTCTCAAGTATTATTCGTCAGAACACGTACTAGGTACGTGACCTGGATATAATGTGTTAAATACATGTTGAAATTGTACAATATCATGATATAATCTGAATATCGCAGTCAGATGCTCTCATCGTTGAGCTGGAGAAACTTCTTGTTTTTATAAATTTATAACATGTTTTTTTTAAATACAGCAGTTTCAATTCAATAATTAGCTATTATCGGCATCTACCCTTTTTTTTAACGAAATCCTGTAAGGATAACGGTTATATGGGATTTTATTCACTGAAGGCATTTGTGTTAATGTAGTAGTGTAGCTCCAAAATCAGCCAATAATCTAAGCAATTTTTATTATTATTTTTTGTTAATTGCTGGAAATCTTGTACAAACGACGGACCTAATAGGAGATATTGTGGTTATGTAGGATTTTAACTATCTGAAATCCATTTGAAACAAGATTTATCTACCCTATTAGGCCAGATCTATGTATCCCATTTGAACAGATCTATCTACCATATTAGCACGGCTGTTTGCGATAATTAAGAGAAGTAAGATTCACGTAGCATTGTCACATTTTTGCATGTATTTAAAATAATTTGTCCTCAGTGCAGTTTGAGCACTATAAAAAACTAACGTTTGAATATAGTTCAAAGTAGTCAGAACCAAAATAATTTCCGATTAGTTTACGTATAAGTTATTTATTACGTATTCCTTTTAACAATTGTACATAGATTGTATCAATTGATGTGATATGAATGCTGTTGAAATAAAACATTTTTAATTTTTAAAGTATACAGATCGTGAAATTCTTAAAAAGTTAAAACAACAAAATAAATACAAACTGTTTTTAAAAGTTATTAAGTATATAAATAAAATCAAATACCAAAAAAATAGTAGTATATCAAAACCATTAAAGAAGTATTCTTAACAAATGGTAAAACAGAAATCTAGTTAGCCTAGTTTATTTAATGAGTAAGTTCCCGTTATGAGCTTATTTGCAAAGATAACGTAAGATATTCAATTGAGTCAATACAAAAACAAACTCGAATGATAGATTTAAAAAACTAGAAATTTGCACAAATTGTGTACTTATTTTGTGTGGAAACCGGCAATACAACTTTAAAAACCTGTCATGCCACTCGATGTAGTCAAGATCGAATATAGACCTTTTAAATAAATAAATAGTTTGCCTAGTTCATTGACGAAGTAAAACAATATATGATCTTTGGTTTCGACACCGAAGTCTAACTTCATCAATATAATATAAAGACAATATTTATTGTACTTAATACCAGCTCGTTTCAGAGTAAAAGTAAAAAAACCTTAACTATTTTATTCATTGTAGTCTAAAAGTAACGAAACAATAAATGCAAAGTATATGCTATGTCAAGTTTGTTTTATGGCATATAAAATAATTATAAAAAGTGTTGAGAAAGAAAGAAATATTTCACAAATTTATTCTACGTTACATTGTTCATATTTCCATCTAAGATAAAGACTGAAAATTATTCTAGGAAAAATTAACCAGATATGTATTTTATCTAATTATTAAATTTTATTTATTAATTAATTACTATTTAACTGTGTATAATGTTTCAAAAAATAAAACATTCAATTATAACATATAAATCATTACATATGATCAAATCTGCAAGATAAGAATAACTAAATATTGTAAGTTATATTTTTGGACATCCTATTTTTTCCAAGGTTTTTTGTATAAATCTTGTTAAAATAGTTTTGTGAATATAATTTAATTGTTGGTATATTTAAAATAGCTACAGTTAAATCTACTTTTGGCAATAATAATAGAATAAGTTTCTCTCAAAATGTACGTTTATTTATTATTTATCTGTGGAAATAATGTTTGCTAGATTTTGGATATCGTCTTTTAAGTTGTTATCTGTAATTTTATTTTATAATAACCATAAGTTGGAGAGTAGATTTTAATTCAAATTAAATGTTTATAAAAAAGATTGGGAATGGTAATTTTTATATGGATTGAAAAATTATAAACAAAATATATTGATTTCAGTATTACCAGCATTTAATTTATTTATATCACCTAGATATATGTATGTCAATTCTTTTGTCAGTGACATTATGATAGCCAATGATATAAGACCTCAAACTAATGAGTCAAAGGAGAGAAAAACACATGCACAAATCTCCACCCTGCTACCACAATGCACAAGCACTACATATGTTCACTATTACAAACTCAGCAATCGTTTCGCCCCGCAACCGAAGCATCATCAGGAGATAGATCAGATGGATTGTTGAGTTTGGAATAGTGAACGTATGTAGTGCTTGAGTATTGTGGTAGCGTGGTGGAGATTGGTGCATGTGTTTTTACGAATCCTGCATGTATGAGGTATGAAAACTGATTGTTCACTCTAAATTTAGCATTATATATATTTTCTATTTTACTTCATCGTGAATTATAGCAAAATAATTTTATTATTACTTTTGTATTTCTTAAGTATGTAATAAGAATCTTAGATTAAAGACTCCTATATTTGTTTATGAAAAATGAAACACTTTCTATATTCTATGATAGTATATTCCAAAAATATAATGTTATACATAACATTACTACATCAATATTACGTCAAATTACTGCATAATATGTTTACAACTGTTAAAACTATTTAAAATAAAGCAATGACCAACATATAAACATCGTAAACTATACTACGTACATGAGATTACCCAAACTATTACGTTCGATTCAGATTTATAGTGCCGTTCTGAGTACAGTATAATCGTTAACTTAAAAAAACCCCAAAATAATAATAAATTTTGGTTCAAGGACATATTATGTAAAGTTAGATTTTTAAATACCGGAAAATTTTAAAAAGCTTTTCAATATTTACGTATTATAGTATGAGAGCAGATAAAGTAGTGTATGACACTGTACATAACTTGGTCTTATAATACTCGTGTGATATTATAAAAAAAACTCGTGTTACAAGGACCCTTATTATGAAACAGTATCATAATCTACTAATAGCTGACAGACGAAAAAAAAAAACTAAATGAATACAATAGTATTCATTTAGTTTTTTCAAAACAAAAGTTAAACTGTTTCTTCATTCAAATGATAGGATATTGGAATTATATGTATTGTTTTTTTTTATATATATCGATTATATCCATTAGATCAGCACTATAATGAGTATCGATACTTAAAACAGACTATAAGAAATTGAAGATAAATTTATGTTAGTTTTATTATAAAACAAGCTGCACTTATACAACGCAGCGTTCTACAAAGAATGCTGTGCTTAAGGCACTGAAAAACAAGATGGCGTGAATTAAAATTATAATAAATTTTAAAATATACTGGATTATTGTAGAAACTTTTTATAGTAGAACTAAAATTAGAATTTATTTACATGTAAAAAACTTGTAATGGTTACAAAATATATCCGTAACAGGCGTGAATTTGTTGATAAGTCGACTTACGTACTTTTTTATATCTTTAATCACAATAGATTATGGTAAGGGTATTAGTAATTAGTAGTTGACCGTTTAGTATGAAATTTAAAAAATAATAAGCGTTTCGTTTGTTAATTGTTAATAAAAAATATAAATTAATAATATTAAATTTTAAATAATAAACCATGGGCTACAGTTCTGAGCTTTTGGACAGTTGTTAATAGATGGCAACAGGTAATTACAAATTTATTTTTAATTAGCTGCAACAAACTAAACGATTATTTAAAATTTTATACATGGTCAATTACTAGTGTACTTACCATAATTGCCTAATTTATATGGTAAATCTTTCAGTGAAGTCGATAAGTGTTTTATATCGCACATACAAACTTGTGACTATTTAATAGCTCTTTTAAACATATAGTAAACGTAAACCTATTTATGGCTGCCGTGAAAATTGTGCGTTTTGGACTTGTCACGTTATTCACGCCTGATATGGATGTGTTCAAATTTTAAATAACAAGAGATGGCTCTTGGTCCGATAACCTTTTTATTCGTAATAAAAACCGTAATGCCGATCGTTCTCGAACTTTGCTTACATAATAAACACAAATAAATATTGACGCTAGTGTCAGTGTACATTTTTTATGAAAATGAATACATAGAAGTAAGTGCTAATTTAATTTTGACTAGTAAGCACCAATTGACTAACATATAACTACGGGGTAACTCAAATTGTAAATATTTGCAAACACTTAGAGATGTACAATAAATTAGTGTGTGTAGAAATAGAAAAATCTAGACGCCAGTTACATTTTTATAGAACCATTACTTTCAAATATGATTAATTTAACTAAATATATATAAAAATGTTATATGTGTCGAAAGTTATAGTACTCTATATAATAAAAAACTTACCAGTATAGTCTCTATATATACTTCAAAATGTATATAAATGATTTTTTCCTTCTGAAAATACAGCAAAAAATGGTCTTTGTTTATTTATAAAAAGAAGATATTGTGGTTACTTAGTATAATAGTAACTATAAATGTTGTTCAGCAAAGTGCATGCCATGTGATATCAGTCTGTGTAGAAAAAAACACCCTCATTTCTTACCGAGGTGTCGTAAAAGGCGACTAAGGTAAGATGATCCATCGTGTACCGGTTGAGTAAAGAAGACCACCCTCTTTCTTACCGAGGTGTCGTAAAAGGCGACAAACAAGTTGGCCCGTCGTGTGGTATCCGGTTGAGTAAAATAGACCACTCACCCTCTTTCTTACTTAGGTGTCGTAAAATACGAATGAGGTAAGTTGACGTCAGTCAGGCGACCAGTAAAATACATAGCGAAATCATGTGACAACATGTTTGTAACATGTTATGCCGACCCCACTTAGAGCGGGATAAGGAGAGGATGATGAAGAAATGTTGTTCACCAAGTGAGTAATCTGTCGATCGATAAGGTTTTTTTAATACATACGACTTTTATGGTTTCGCCAGACAAGATATTTTAGTCTTTTACCCTTGACAGTCGTGGTTGCCCATGCGTTTCATATCTGTCGCGATCTTAAGCGTCTTTAGAACATTGGACTAATGTTTTTTGAGTTACTGCCAGGATGATAGGGAAGTGCAAAAGTGCAAAAAAAAAAAACGCAAATGCTCTGTTAAAATGTCGGAAAACGTCATCTCAAAGGTTCAGAAAGGCCAAAGTGGAGGACTTGAGTATGACTTTGATTAACTGTGGTATAGTCTTAACGATTCTAGAAACCGTTTCTAGCCGATGAAACATATATATCGCCCTATCCGAAGAATCGAGTCACATTTCTTATGCTTGTACATGGGACATGTGACTTTATTCTTCGGATATGCAAATATGTACAAAATGTGTTACCCACGATTACATCTCTATAAAAAATATTTACACAATACAAGTGGCTACTAAAATTTAGCCATATACAAAAAACCTTAGGTCTTAGAAAACGCGGTCTTAGCTCGCCCTGACCTATCTTAAAAAGGGCGTCGAACTTATCGTCTGTGGAAACAATTAATATTTTGAGATAGTGTGGTTTTGGTCTACGTTAAACACACAATAAGACCAAAGGCTGACTTTGGGTTTTATTTTTTTTAAATTGAAGTTATTATAACCTACAGAATTAAAGAAGATTGTATCTCCAATCAATTTTAAGAAAAATTATCATTGTTTAAGCATCACAGCATATTTATCTATTTATATTACCCACGTTTTGATATCTTATATTTAAGAATAATCAGTTTTTAAAATTAAAAAAATAAAATTATCCAAATAATAATATTTAATACCCAAAAATTTAACAGCTAATATAACGTAGAAGCATAATCAGAAAAGAAATAAATATTTATAACAATTGATCGTTGTAATAGCAATTCAAATTCAGCAATACATTTATCGATAGTTCAACGCCCAAATCTATACTTTCCCGTCCTTAAAACGGTTTTCATACCAAAATAAGAATATATTAGAAATTATAGTATATGTACAATAAAAATGGTAAATCGTTTGAGCGATATAAAAATCAGTACCAACGAAAAAAAACATCAATCAATATCGAGCAATAGTTTAGGAGCGACATAAATATAATTATAATTCTAAAATGTTATAACTTAGGTACTTTACTCTACAAGAGTGTACAAATAAAATGCATTTGTAGGATAAATATAGTTTTATACAAATACGTTATGCAAAAATCGTCCTTCACACTTAACGCATAGAGTCCTAATTTGCTTATCGCTACCATTTACGTTGTTCACAAGTCGAGTGCCTTATCCCCACTACTGCACTAACTCGGGATTAATAGAGAAGTAGAACGTTCTCGATCAGTTAGCTCACTATATAAGCGGTCGTATCGCGCCTCGGGGTTTCAGTTTGCGAATAGCGATTAAGTAAGATTTCTGAGAGAAATAATTTCCACCTCGGCTTGGTTATTGGACAAGAAATTAAGATATCACAACAATAAATACAGTATCCTAATAATGTATTTTAAATTACAACTAGAGTGTAAAGCCGCTTTATATTTATAACAAATTACTCGCTTTTAAGATATTTTCTTTATATAGAAGTTAATACAAATTCAGTTTTATATCTGTCCAAAGAAGAATTCGGTGGTATATTTAAAGTATGCTATAATTTCAAGTTTAAATTTGTTTTTTTATATCTGGCACCACTAGCATAAGTAACTGTCAGAAGAGAAACATCTTACAGGTATACTTTGTCTTTTTCCTTATTTTTCGCTTAACGCCTCATCTATGCTGTGAAAAAATCCGTAAAATCAGTATTTCTACTAAATCCACTATAGGGTATTAGGGTATATACTACAGGGTTGCTAGCACATAGAGTAATATACATATAATATTTTAATATTTAAATGAGTTAATCTTGTATGTATATTCAATTCAATTCAATATAAATTTTAGTATTTTTTAATCCCCTAAAACAAGGATAAAATATTTTTTTTTGTAAATAAATAAAGCCTAGATCGATTTTTGTCCCCCAAAACCCCCTACATGCTGAATTTAAGGAAAATCGTTGGAGCCGTTTCCGAAAAAAATATATAAACATACAAGATTAACTTATTTAAATAAAGAGGTTTTAAATAATTTATAGATAATTTATAGAATTAGGCGTTACTTTGCGGAGATCCATAATACAAAAGTAATAATAAAATTATTTTGCTATAATCCGCGATGAAGTATTGAAGTATAATCCGCGATTGCTTCGCTTTGCGATTTTGGTCGTGGAGTCTATCTCCTGACGATGCTTCGGTTGCGGGGCGAAACGATTGTTGAGTTTGTGATAGTGAACGTATATAGTGCTTGTGTATCACGGTGGCGGTGGTGGAGGTGTGTGCATGTGTTTTTTACGACTCCTGCATGTATCAGGTATGATAACCGATTGTCCACTCTGCATTAAGCATTATATATATTTTCTATTTTACTTCATCGCGGATTATAGCAAAATAATTTTATTATTACTTTTGAAAGAGGTTTTAGGTTAACATATCCCCTTCCCTAGTATCCCTTATTCCCGTCAGAGTGAAATGGTCCTCCCATCCCCAAAGTACAGTACGGGGCGGCGGTGGACGTATCCAATAGCGGAAGCCGTCATCCCTGACCTGTAGCGAGTTTGGTCACAAGTTGGGCGTTTCTCGCCAGTGGAACAAAATACCGCTACCGAGATCCACCCAAAACACGAAAAATAACAAAAGTTCTCAAATATTGTCTTAAAGATTGAACTCACCGTATTAAATTAGCAGTCCAATCAGTTATTTTCAAGCGGGTCCAGTATCTGGAGCCAGTACGGGCAGCTGGGGGGCGTGCATCAGCCTACGGTGCGCTTCTGATCCCGTTAGGGCCGCGACAGTGACCCCAGCCTGGTACGAGGCCGGGACACGTATGTGCCTAGTCCTAGTGCCATGCTCAGACCAGCCCGTGGCACGCCATTCCCGTATTACATTCACTACTTGACCTTAGAATAACAAAGTTTTAATGATAAGCCTATTGTGTCTCCAGAAAATCTCAAAACACAATAAAACAAGCATGATTAGATTTCCTTTAAATTGGTACTACATAATTTAAGACTATTTGGATATTTTTGGGGTTAAATGATGTTATGCTGTTGGAGATCCGTATAAATGAATAAATAAATAAATAAAATTATTTATGAATTTTTTAAGCCAAAATTCCTCAAGAACATCTAGACTTACTTTTAAATAATTGCAGAAAACATCTTTAATACGATGCTAATACATAAATCAAATAAAAATAATCTTTATTCAAATAAGCTGTTTCAAACACTTTTGAATCGTCAAGGATCAATATGATTAATGAAGCTACAACTGGTTCGGAATGTTTTTCTTACCAAGGAGAACCAAAAAGAAACTCGGCAGTCAATCTTTTAAACATTTTTAATTTTATATTATTAAATCGCAATCATAAATATAAATACAAGCTGTGATAGCTCAGGCCACATCGTGCAACTCTTTCGAGAAGGTCACGGGTTCAAACCCGGGCAGACACCAATGCGTTTTTCTATTAAAACTTATGTATGTAATTAATACTTGCTTTTTATCACACGCTTTTCGGTGAAAATATTAAGAGGGAACCTGCATATTTATAGAGAATCATAGGGATATGTGTCTTGAGCGGTATGGTATTCGACTATGTAGAATAGACAACCCTCATTTCTTACCGAGGTGTCGTAAAAGGCGACTAAGGCAAGTTGGCACACCGTGTGGTATTCGTTTGAGTAAAATAGACCACCCTTTTTCTTACCGAGGTGTTTCAAAATACGATTAAGGAAAGTTTTCAGGCAGTCCACCGATCGTAAAATACGAAGCCAAATCATGTGACAATATGTTAGTATATATATAACATGCCGACCCCACTTACAGTGGGATAAGGGCAGGGGGATGATGATATCCACTAGGTTTCTTGATGATTCTTCTCAGTAATAGCAACTTTCCGAATACTCATTATTTATTTTATTTAACATCAGATACATGATCCATATTAATGTTAGTAAAATTATTTCTTAAAACTATGTTAGTAATATTAAATTATGAATTTGTACTAATACAAATCTAAAAAGTAAAAAATTAATATAAATCTAAAAGCCTTTTAGAACCAAATTGCATACTTAGTTCTAATTTTAATTTTTAGGTACTTAGTGCCTTATTTACTTCAAGTGTTCAATTATATTATTGTACTGGAGAATCCAAATGGTAATTATTACTTTTACTCCTAAAACTTTTTTTGCACTTACCGAGAACATTGAAGGTGTGAAACCGTTGATCAGGAACTACCATCAGAGGCGTCAAATCAGTGGTAGCCGTAAACCTGGCTAAGACATCCCTCGTCCGGACCAGCAGGACCGATGGTGACGTCAGTCTAGGCCATAGTGTCGACTCGCGGACGCACTCCACAGGATTAGTCAAATAGATACCATGAGATGAGACCCCGAATACCATCTGATGATGCCACGCATCAGGTATCTCACCTTCGCAACTCATTTGGAGGTTCAGAGTTAGAATTGGTACTGCGCCTAAAATAAAATTAATAAACATATGTTACTAAATTTACAACTGTTAGAGTTATGAAATCATCAAATAATTGATAAAACAGTAAGAAATTCTCCAATATATATATGTATTAAACGTAACTGGTAATTCTAAAACAATATAAATTTTTTTTAATGATTCCATAACATTACAATTTATTTTTTTTATAAATACTAAAAAGGTCTTACATCTAGATTATGTAAAATTCATTATTCAATAATAACAACTATCCTCATAAATGAAAAAAAATTATTCTCTGTTCCCGAAATAATAAAACACTGGAGTATAAGTTTTTTTGTCCCAATTTCATCAACATTGGTCCAGCAGATTAATGTTATTTCGCTCAGATAATCTTCAGTTTTATAGCAAATTTTCAGTTGTAGCAAAATTTTAAAATATTTTCTAAACTTGCGTATAGATATTCTTGAAGAGTTTTGTTATAGAAATGTATACCAAGACCCAAAAATGATTTTTGAACTTTCCTAAAGCATAGGAATCATAAATTTTAGTCGGTTTATAATATGTATATCATGTAATGCAAGCGTTTTTACGAATGCTGCATGTATTAGATATGAAAGGGGTTAGTACACTCTACATTTAGCATTATATATTTTGTTTTATCGCGAATATAGCAAAATTGTCAAAGTCCAGCGGTGAGACCGTGCGACTATTTCGAGGGGTCACGGGTTCAAACCCCGGGCAAACACTCATGAGAGTTTCTGATAAATGTTATGTGTCTAATTAATAATTGCAATGTATCGCACATTTCTCGGTGAAGGAAAACATCTTGAGGAAACCTGCATATCACTTGAAAATTCAAGGGGATCTAATTCGACTTACTTTGGGGATGGACAACCGTGTGTGTAAGTGTCCCATATATTTATGTATATTTAATCCTAAATTACCCAAAGATATCCAATCAGCCAGCCAGTGTGACAGTGAGATAGCTCTTTCTGGGTAGGTAGAGAAGAACCTAGCAGTAACCAGACCATCGGAAGCTCTCTGTAAACCCGTCACCAGGTCTGCCGCTGTACACCCGGCAACTGCGCGCGACAACAAATACCTGCAAAAATACCCAAAATCTGTTTTAATGTGGGGTTTAAATAGAGGGTACTACCTAGTAGTAGTAAGTAAGTAACGGCCTGTTACTATCCCACTGCTGGGCATAGGCCTCTTCTCTCCGTTTTTTTTTTTTGGAGAGAAGGATTGGAGCTAAGACCTACCACGCTGCTCCAATGCGGATTGGTAGGTTACACATATCCCCAGAATTCTCTAGAGATATGCAGGTTTCCTCACGATGTTTTCCTTCACCGAAAAGCGTGTGATAAATTGCAATTATTAATTAGACACATAAGTTTTACTAGAAAACTCATTGGTGCCTGCTCGGGTTTTGAACCCTAGACCCCCTCGAAAGAGGCGCACGTTGTTACCGCTGGGCTACCACAGCTTTTTACTAACTATCGTCATGAATCTATGTGGGACTATATTCTGGGCACTCTGACACCCTTTACATCAGTGTTTCCCAACATGGGGCCTACGACCCACAGGAGGGCAATTTGATGGTTAATGGGGGGGCAACTCGACACGAGTTTAAGCCTTTCGCTCTGGGCCATTTAAGTGCAATGCTAGATTCTTTATTATGTCTAGATTCTTTATTATGTCTAGATTCTTTATTATGTCTAGATTCTTTATTATGTCTAGATTCTTTATTATGTCTAGATTCTTTATTATGTCTAGATTCTTTATTATGTCTAGATTCTTTATTATGTCTAGATTCTTTATTATGTCTAGATTCTTTATTATGTCTAGATTCTTTATTATGTCTAGATTCTTTATAGAGTCTAGATTTGTATATTATGTGTATTTCTTTATTTATTTATTACTTTTGTGTTATTAACTATAAATTACACTATATTAATTCTATAAATAACTGTTACAACATTCACAACAACACCTCCTTCATATAATTGGTCGATAATATAAAAAACATTGGCGCTGTCACTGTGTCATTGAGTTGTCGAAAAAGAGTAAATTAGTTGACTCTGGGAAAATTACTTTTTATTTATTCAATAAGTATAAAGGGGAAATAATGTTTATTTTATATAAATTTGTACACTTTTATTATTAGAGATTATGACACTGTTGCATAATAAGGGTCCTTATAACACGAGTGTGTTTTAAAAAAACGAGCCGCAGTTGAGTTTTTTTATAGTATCACACGAGTGTTATAAGACCAAGTTATGTACAGTGTCGTACACTACTTTATCTACTCTCATACTATAATACGTAAAACAATATTAATAAAAACCAAACTTTGTTTAAATATTGAAAAGATTTTTTTAATGTCAAATGTTAGCGCCAAGGCGCAAACATCGATTGCGCATGCGTGTTGAGTCGCCACGAAATCGTCCATTCAAACTTTTTTTTAAGGTAGAGGTTCAACCTCCTTGGTCCAGCTGGAGGTTGTATAGGTGTATCGTTATGATTAAAAAGTTATATTATGATACAGGTGTCCATACAAGACCTGTATCGTAATAAAAAAAAATATTTTTTTATTTTTGGCATGTACGTAATGTTTTCATAGAATTTTGGTTTCAGTTTTATAATCTTTGTATTATAGTATCAGAGTAGATAAAATAAATAACTGATTGTAAATAATTACCTCGGTAGAGGCGCATTGTTTGCTCTTAACCTTGTTCCAACAGCTGAACTGATCCTTTCAATGTTAACAGGCACACTCAACGCTATCTGTAAATAAAATTATTTAACTAGCTGTGCAGCGTTGGTACGGTTGGAAATATGTGTATTCAATTGAAATGTAAAAAATGAAAGTAGGTATTCTGACTTAAATATTAGAGATAGAGAAATGTCGTCTTAGATTTGTTTGTAATATTTTTGTAGATCTACAATTCTCTAGTACACTATTTTAGGATATCTCTGTTGGTTTACGGGGCAACTAAAGCTTCTTGCAGGTGAGTTTTTTAAAACTGCGCGACCTTTTAACACAAATTACTATCGTAATAAACCATTTACCTACACCATTCGGAAGAATTGCAATACTTTTTAGTAGAAACCGTACGAAAATCGGTTCAGTAGATTATGATAAAATCGATCACATACAGACAGACTTTTGGGGGTTTTGTTTTATAATAAGTATAGATAGATAGATAAATGTTAAAGATTATCTTTATACACGTGATACCGACAATACGACATTAATTTTAATTTTTGGGTCACCTCGGCGTCCTGTATTTAAATAAATCAGGTAATTCAGTGAATTATTTTAATTTGTCAGTAATGGTTGACTGAACTGACGCGGTTCGCTTGTTTAAAAAAATAGGAGAAATCAATACTATTGTTGCTTTCTCTTCCTCGCTTGCCTATCCATACTATCAGCTTTAGGTCAAGGTTATTTTTCGTTTCATGTATCGTAATAGGGTACGGTCATTGATCTCTATATTTTTTTTTTTTTAACGTAAAATAATGTGGCTAAAATACATCGATTCTTTTATGTAGAGTGTTAAAGTGTTGTAGGTAACTAAAATAATGTCGTATAATATTTACCACCCTATATATATGATCTGAATTTCGAAAACGCCTTCAACGATTTTTATAGAATTTAAAATGTTTCGCACGCGATAGATCGATATAGCTAGATTATATAAAACACGTCTAAAAAGCGTCGTATAATTGCTATTTTCATACTGAAAAACTACTTCAATATTATTAGAATGCGAAAGTAAATTTCGCTGTCATTGCAAAGTTACGATAGCTATGGTGGCAGTGAAATCTCAGAACCATCATAGTTCGAATCTAAATATCTCCAGTACACTCTCCAAAGTTCCGACATCTTGATAATAAGTTACTTAATAAATAGCATATTATTAACAGGCATTTAATTGAAAATTGACTTACAAAGACGTTGACGATCGCAGTAGCACCGCAAGCTGAAGTCCCAATTTGGGTGACTTGACGCTCGCAAGCTTCTCGTTCCGACCACACCATACACCGCGGTGGTTCTACACAACCCATACTACTTTCTGTTGAGTTATTAGTAGGTTTATCATTGTTCACCTGAAAGCAAGTCTAATAAGCTTTTGACACATTTGAATAATCAAGGATCATTCAATTGAGCTACTGAATGTTTTTTTAACAAGAAGAACTAGTAAGAAACTCAGAGATCAATCATTTAAATATTTTTTACTTAAATAATTAACATGAGTCTTTAAACTTAAAAATTAAGTCCAAACATTATTATTATTTATATAATCTTCGATTGTGTAATATGCTTTACAAATAAGACTATTTCCCATACACAACTTAAAACTTTGCTAATAATTAATTAATTAATCTTAAGGTAGTAGTAAGTAGCCCTACTTAATTACTAGTTAATCTTTAGTGGATATAAATTATAAAAGAGACAACCCAAGCGCATTAATTTATTTCCAACTCTGCTGTGCCCCAACACAGAAATCACAAGCTTATTTTAACGCCTTTGTCGCTTTTTTGTACATAATTATTTTTATGACACCTTTATATCTTGTACATCTAATTATGTTTGATAATATAGCCCCAATTGAAGAATAAAGTTCTATATCCTATGCTATTTTTATTTTTTTTACATTTACACGCACAGTCGTCCATCCCCAAAGTATGTGATTCAATATTTGTGTTATGGGTGAGAGATAACTGGTGAATATATACATATATAATTTTTAAATACAAATGTAAATGCGTAAAGGTGCGGAGCTAAATACAGGATCACTACCCACTGCGCCAACGGGCCAGACGTATTATACATAGGACATCATCCACCTGCCCTTATCCCACTCTAAGTGGCGTCGGCACAACTTGTTGTCAGATGATTTGGCTACGTATTTTACGACCGGCCGCCTGCTTGACGTCAACTTACCTTAGTCGTATTTTACGACTCCTCGGTAAGAAAGAGGGAGGTCTATTTTACTCAACCGGATACCACACGGTGGATCGACTTACCTTAGTCGCCTCTTACGACACCTCGGTAAGAAATGAGGGTGGTACTATTCTATTCAGCTGGACCACATGGGACATGTAATTTTATTCTACGAATGGGGAGATATGAGCATTTTTCTTACAGTAAGCATATAACTTATAATATTTAATAAATATAAAGTTATTCTATTCAATTAGATGTATATAATTTACCAAACTAGCTGCATCATGGCTTTCTATGTCTGATCTAGTTTTCTCAACCATCAATTTCTTAGCCATTGTAAGATGATACAAATTTGTAGACAGGTTAATAGAGTCAAATGTTGGCCTTTCTCCTTGATTTATTTGATATGCAAATGGTTGTTCCGCATGTTCTTCATCATCTAAAATTAGAGACTTTAATAGTGACATATTATCTTAATATATTCAAATTCAAAATATTCTTTATTCAAATAAACTTGTAAACAAGTGCTTTTGAATCGTCAACTCTGCTGCTGGTCCAGAAAGATGTTCCTACTGAGAAGTGCCAGCAAGAAACTCGGCGGTTGCTCTTTTACAAATATAATTCTTATAACTAGTTACATTTAATCATTATTGTCTTATACAGAGTCTAAGTGAGCTATGTCCACACATTCTTAATATCGATAATAATTATTTTACCAGCCACCTGCCTGACATCAACTTACCTTAGTTGTATTTGATCACACCTTGGTAAGAAATTAGGGTGGTCTATTCTACTTAGCCGGATACCACACGGTGGTTTGAATTACCATAGTCGCCTTTACGACACCTTAGTAAGAAATGAGGGTGGTACTTTTCTATTAGGCTAGATACCACAATCCATTTTGACCATTCAAATCAAATCAAATCAAATCTTCTTTATTTGCAGATTATGGGTCATATAAAGGTCTTAAAATTAATTAAATACAGCCATAAACTGCCATAGGTGGCGTGCAAATGTCAAAAATATAAATTTATAAGTTACATAAATTACAAAATCAGTCAAAATATAATAAAATATAAATAGTTCAGTCCAAATATTAAATTATAAAATTATGTAAATTCAAATAAAAATGTCAAAAAGAAAATCATTATATACTACAATTAACTAAAAATTCATTGATATCGTAACAACATAGTTCCAAAAGGTAATTAAACAATTTAATTTTAAATTGGGTAAAAGGCAGTTTCTTTAAATCATCAGAGAGCTTATTATATAATGTTATTGTCATGCAGTAAACATTTTTTTGGAACAATGTTAGTCTTTGCGGGGGTAACACAAGTATTACTTTATTTCGGCGAGTTTTCTGCTTAAATAAATTAATATTTCTTTTTGCAAAAATACAAATTTCCAAGATATATAAGCTTGGTAAAGGTAATATCTTTTTTTTTTTAAACAAAGGCCGGCAAGGATCAATTACGCCACTACCACACAGCGATCTAATACATTTTTTTTGTACTTTAAAGGCTTTATCCATGTCAACAGAGTTACCCCATAGAATAAGTCCATATCTAAGTATGGAGGCCACATATCCGTGATATGCACTTGTAGCAACTTCCTCCGATATTGTATTACGGAGTCGATACAGTACATAGACAAACCTATTAATTTTACTACAAATTACCGTGATATGTTCCTTCCAGTTACAATGTTTGTCTACAATGATTCCTAAAAATTTAGCTGTAGGTATTTCCTGTATTCTTTCATTATTGTACTGTATATGGAGATTTCTGGGTTTGCTTTTGTGAGTTTGAAATTCTATTAGTTTTGTTTTATTTAAGTTTATAGAAAGATTATTTTCATCAAGCCAATTTATAATTTGTTTTAAGTCATCGTTTATTTCCTGTTCAAATAAATTATTATTGCCTTTGACAATAAGTGTAGTGTCATCAGCAAATAGTATTGTTTCATGTTTTGTGACCTTGGATAGGTCGTTTATATAAAGAAGAAACAATAACGGACCTAATATACTACCCTGTGGCACACCAACTGTAGTAGGTTTATATGCTGATCTATATATTACTCTATGTTTGTTGTGTAATGAAGTTATTTCTACGCATTGTTTTCGATTATGCAGATAGCTTTTAAACCAGTCATACCCTGGTCCCCGTATACCATATTTATATAATTTATCTAAAAGAATGCCATGATTGACACAGTCAAAGGCACATATCTAGAAAAACGGCAACGACTGAATATTTATTGTTTAAAGCTTCAGTTACTTTCCAAATTAAATTAAAACACGCTAACGTAGTTGAACAGTTTTTTTGAAATCCAAATTGGTTCTTTTTTAAAATGTCATGTTTAACTATGTAGTCATTAACTTTTTGGAACATAGTTTTTTCAAAGATTTTAGAAATAATTGGCGTGAGAGTGATTGGTCTATAATTTGTAATGTCGTTGAGAGCATCCTTTTTGTGCAAGGGTTTAACGATAGAGTACTTTAACTTATCGGGAAATGTACCATCTTGAAAAGAAAGATTTATTACATAAGATAGTGGCTGGCTCAGAGCGGCTGCACATTTTTTTACAACTTTAGTTATGACACTGTCATAACCAGTAGAGTTAGTATTTTTAAGATTCATAATTATTTTATATATGTCACTTTCATTTATGGGAGTCAAGAAAATAGAGTTTTCATTTTCATTACACATTACACATTTCATTACACATATAGACAGAATATTTTTTTTTTTTAATGTTGTTAGTCTTTGTTATAATTTTATTGTATTAATTTTAATTTTAATTTTATTGTAATGTTATATATTTATGCAAAAAAATTTAAATATGTAAATATTACATTGCTTCAATTATTTTAATCTTTTCATAAATCGATGAAAAGATTAAAATAACTTTTAATAATATGTATATGTTATTTATTGGAAAATTAATTAAGATATAATATAATATATAATATAATATAAGATATAATAGCCTTAATTTACTCAGCTATCTGCATATGTAAATTAAGATGAGAAGTTAATCGAACATAACTCATCTCACACATACACAACTACAGTTCATAAAACATAAAAATATAATAATTGCACTTTCATAAGTTTCTTAAATAAACAATATAGTATTACATTAGCATTGCTTTAACATACTAAGAAAAAGGTGTTTGGATATTCTGCAATTACTTCAGAGGGCAATAGCCAGTTAGAGTATATTGAACTTTAGTCAAAATTATTTAAATCTTTGAAAATATTTTAATGACAAACATGAGAAAAATCATCATCAGAGTAAAATAAATAAAATATTATATTCAGTAAAATGAATAAAATTATTTTATTTTATTTATTCATCATCTTCCTGCCCTTTTCCCACTCTAAGTGGAGTTGGCACAACATGTTATAAAGATGCTGTCACATGATTTGGCTGCGTTTTTACGACTGGCCGCATGCCAGACGTCAATTTACATCTGTCGTATTTTACGACACCTCAGTAAGAAAGAGGGTGGTCTATTCTACTGAACCGGATACCACAAGGTGGGTCAACTTACCATAAATGCCTTTTATGACACCTTGGTAAGAAATGAGGTTGGTCTATTCTACTCAGCCGGATACCACATGGCGGGGCGACTTACCTTAGCCGCCTTTTACGACACCTCGGTAATAAATGAGGTTGGTCTATTCTACTCAGCCGAATACCACATGGCGATTTTATTTTATATTATTTATTATATTACTATTTTAATATACATAGTTATAATAGTTTTAAATTTTAAATGTACTTACAATTCAATATTTCTCTTGGTGATATTAAATCTCCACTAGAAATATGTAGGGATACCATATGATTGTTGGAAAAATTTGACATTGTCCTGCGAACCAGAATCTGTTCACCTCTTACATTGACATGAGTTATATATGGTCCAAAAGTTTGGATACTTCTTGACCTTTCAGGTAAATCAGATAGTATCTCAACATGTCTGCTTGTAGATGGCTCATTGTAGTACTGGGGTTCTACATTTGCTTGGGAACTGGAAGCAACTACAATAGGATGAGCCTGTGCAGCACAGGGCAAATATTCAGGAGATGTTCCTCTAATAACAGGTTCATTCTCGTCAGGAATGTTTCCAAGATCCAAATCAGCATCAGGAGTAGATTCATCACCAGTATCAACTTCACAAGAAGGCCCAGGATCAAAATCCATTTCTAAAAAGTCCATATCAGGGCTAGATGCTCTAGAACCCTGGTCTCTTACATTGGGACCAGCTTGTTGAGCAACAGGATAATTTGGTGGCATTGGCAGATGTCTATCCAAAGGTAAGCCCATATCCAAGCTAAAGAAAGAACTTGGCAAATCAGCTAAATGTTCTCCACCCCTGTAGGTATAAATACAGCCATCTTCTGAACCTAAAGAGTAGTCATCATTCCCTGTATCACTAGAACTTTCATCAGCATCTAGATTAGGTCTATTTAACTTTAAACTTGATGGTCTCTTTCGATTTTCTCTTAAAAGACTATTTTCTGGCTGATACTCACATACTTTACTTGTTGCAGCCCCACTTGTTGAAGGTGCATTTAAATTGTGTGAGTTGCCAATAGATTCAATGCACACTTTGTGTTTCAGGCAAGTTTGCTTGTCTGGACCAGAGCTTAAGCCGTTATCACAAGTTTTTATATCAGATTTGTTTCCACTACTACCGTCGGCGTAATGATTAAGAACTTTTTGCACACTGTTGGGCATTTGCAAAGTTTTATTACTTTGTTCTAAATTGTTACCTGTATGTCCACTGGAAGATTGTGCTAACTCATTATAAGACAAAGAATTTACACTTCTAGTTTGAGGACCGTTCAAAGGACATAAATGTGTATCGGTTTCATGTGACATTGATGTAAACACATTTTCATCACAATCACCTTGTCCTCGTTGTTTTGACTTACTCTTACAACTTTTAGATTTCTCACTTTCACGGTCATTTTTATCAGAATTTTGCGTTGATTGTAACTCTTCTGGAGAATCCATCACTATAGATGTATTTTATCAACAGTCGTCGGCATTGTATTATTTAAGGTTAATATTAAAATTTCAGGCTTTACAGTGTTTTTGCGCAATCTTTGTGACGTCTATTTACCTTTTCATAATCCTAATTAGAACTGTCTAACATATAATATCAGAAACTCAGAGTTATGACGAGAAAATTAATTAAAGTTGGATTAATAACAAACCAATTTTCAGAATTTATTGACAGTTTATGTTGTCTATTATTGCAAATTATCTATAGCCCCTGACAAATAAAAAAATTAAAAAATATGTAATTGTATAACAATGTTTTAATATTAGTTTTTACAAAGATCGTTTCTTTGTAAAAATTTAATAAAAACGACGTGTAACAAAGTTATCGCAACATATTATAAAACAAAGTATCCGGCGCGTTGTCCGTATAAATTAAGTCATGTGTATTGTGTGTTGACTTGTTAAAGATAATAATATAAAAGGTGTTCAAGACTTCTTCAAATGATTATGTATTATTGTTTACAAGCTTTTTAGATTTTATGATAAAAAAAATTATGCTTAAGCTTTTAAATCATAAATTTGAACTGAATAATATTTTGGTTATCCAAACAAATGCTTAAGCACTTGAAAACTAATTTAATTGAAAGGTGCCTACTCTGGGCTGTGTTTGTTCCCGTTATTCCAGTATTATATGTACCTACCTACATTTTTAGTGTGAGCTTGAATTTTTTAACGACACACATTTTTTGGAAATTATATTATAGGTTATCTATAACACCTGCGAATGTCAGGCTGTCAATTTTTCAATTTTTCACAATGACACACTGAAACGGCGTAAACCAGCTGTAGGAATATTGAAAATTGCGTCTTAATATCTTGATAACTATCACAATAAGTTTTGGAAAGTGTTTTTTTTATTCGCATTTATCACAAACTTAAGTATCAGTCGCCAAAATGGCTTACGCCTACTTATTCAAATACATCATCATCGGCGATACAGGTATTGATTTTATTTCTTGCTATATTTTTATTGCACGTTTATTTTACTGTTGCTTGTTATTTTTGATCAATTTTGATTGAATACAATGATGATAACGTTACTCTTATAATAATGGGCTATCAAACAATCATTTCTAAAAGATAGTCTGAATTGACATGAATATTGCCTTCCGCCTACGCTACTGCGTACGTTAGTGCGTAAACGCGCAAAATATTTCAATATTCTTATATCAGATAGAACATTTTCATGTAATACCCAAATAAATTAAGTTGGAATAAAGTACTTCATTAATATCTAAGGTTATTCCTATGTCAAGGTCTTCCTTTGTTTAATTTTACTGTGTAGATATATCTTAATAAATTGTTCAACAGATGTATTAATTGTTCTAATTATTTGAAAATAATTGTACTTGTTATATATATCAAAATATTATTCTAAAAAGTCTATTAGAACATTAGCAATATGTTAGTAAACAATATGTTAATTTCCTTTGTTTATTCTAATACTAAACTTGTTCTTTTAAATATTTGTGGTATTACAAGTTATAAGACCTTGAACTGCTTCAAGTGCATTTTGTAAAAAGAGAAACTGGAATTGAGTCTTTTTTGCACATTCATTTAAATTATGTGAGTTTTACCTTATAATACCAAAAACATGATATTCTCTTAGACAAATAAAATAAGTGAAAGTTCACACTTAAACAGATAAAAAATATATTGTATTTGTATTAAATTTGGCACACTATTTATAAACTGGTATAACTAAGGAAATGTTTTAGACAGAAGCTAGAACTTTTCTCGATAATTTCAAGTCAAATCTGAATATTATTTTCTTTCCACCAATGTCAATATAAATTGTAAAATTCTTAGGAAAATTTAAAATAAGTTTAATTATGAATGTCAACTATTAAGCGAGCATAACATTTTAATGTATATAATAATAAAGTTAAAGCCGCCGTGTGGTATCTGGCTGAGTAGAATAGACCAACCTCATTTCTTACCAAGGTGTCGTAAAAGGCGACTAAGGTAAGTTGACCCACCGTGTGGTATCCGGTTGAGTAAAAAAGACCACCCTCTTTCTTACCGTGGAGTCGTAAAAAATGACTAAGGTAAGTTGACGTCATGTAGGCGGTCGGTCGTAAAATACGTAGCCAAATCATATGACAACATGTTTGTAACATGTTGTGCAGACCCCACTTAGAGTGGGATAAGGGCAGGAGGATGTATAATAATAAAGTTAAAGAAGCATATATCTTTATTGCACTCATGTATAAATCAATCAAATTTGTGTCTTCCATCAGATATCTCTTAATTCCTTCTAATACTGTCTAGGTGTGGGCAAATCGTGTCTGCTACTCCAGTTCACAGATAAAAGGTTTCAGCCAGTCCATGATCTCACCATTGGTGTTGAGTTTGGTGCTCGTATGATCACCATTGATGGCAAGCAAATAAAATTACAGATATGGGACACTGCAGGTCAAGAGGCCTTTAGGTAAAATTTGCTTTTAATAGCATTGATAATTTTTAATATTTTTTGAAAAGTTACATATATTTATTTACGCAGTGTGGTATCTGGCTGAGTAGAATAGACCCACTAAGAGTGGGATAAGGGCAGGAAGATGATGATGACATCTTCATAAGGTCTTATGATTTATATAAACTAAGGCTTTAAGTCACAAAAACAATTTAGCTGTTATGCTACTGAATGTAAATGCCAGCACATACCACTTGAAAAGGGCATGGCTAGCAAGAATATTAAAAAAAATAAGTAAATAAAATTACAATAATAGTAAAAGTATAAAAAAGTAAAATATCAATATTCATTAATATAGAGGATTGCTTTATCACAGGATGGCTCAATCCAAACATAAAAATAAGAAGATCATATCTATTTATAGTCATGTGACTGATCTTAGATAAAAAAAAATTAAGGTTCTTCCACGTGGTATTTGGCTGAATAGAATAGACCACCCATATTTCTTACCAAAGTGTAGTAAAAGTAGCTTAGAGTTGGATAAGGGCAGGAGTAAGCAATGTGGAAAAATAATCTATTTTTCAAAAATAGATTATTTTAGTTATCTCTTTTTTTACTGTTTTTCTTATTTTTTAAGATTAGATATGCATTGTTGGATGAAACCAATTTAGCCATACTTACACATTTTAATCCAATTTCACAAACAGCACATCTGATATTTTTCTTGGTAGTTGTCCACTTAGCCTTTATTGTAATCGATAATTAATTAATCGATTTTTTCTACTCCAAGGTACATCCCTAGCGGGAGTATGATGATGTGTTGACTAAAATCCATTTGTCCTACATTACACATTTAATTAATTAGAAGTCAATTTTCCTTATGTTGTGTTTATTTTGCAGATCAATCACAAGATCATATTACAGAGGTGCGGCAGGTGCTCTGCTAGTGTACGACATTACTAGAAGAGACACGTTCAACCATTTGACAACCTGGCTTGAAGATGCACGCCAGCATTCCAATTCAAACATGGTCATCATGCTTATTGGGAATAAGAGGTATGACAAAGTAAATAAAAAGAAACTACAATAGAATGATCACAAATTATATAACATCCTGCCTTTATCCCAATCTAAGGGGGTTTCTTCTTCTCAATCGTTTTGGTCTTGACAGAGCGGTATTGATCAGCTTCAACTTGCAGTTTTGGTAGCGGCTGTTGTTATGTGCTTCATAATTTCTCGCCAATTTTTTTCGGTTTGCGGTCATTCGGGTACACTTATGCACCAAACCGCCCACAGAAAATTTGATTTGATCGGTCCATCGCATGGGTGACCTTCCGCGTGGCCTTGTGCCTTCAACTTTTCCCTGGACAACGAGATGTTCTATGGACTGGATGCCTCATCTTGAGAGTCTTAAGGGGGTTTAGCATGACAAATACTCCTATTATTTGTCAACTCTGGTATTACTTTTGTAGGCATGTCATACATCACACAATCCAATCTTTTTTTGGCCTACCTCTAATCACATATCCACCCATATTAAATTTTAACAATCTTTAGTCACATGATTCTTATCTTCTTATTACTATTGTATGTCCATACCATTTTAATATTGCGCTTATAGACTTTTCTATAATCAGAAGAACTTTCTGCTTTCCCATATGTATGTCTTTTCATATTTTATATTAAATTTAGAAAAATAAATTACATTAGTAGAAAATTAAATTTATTCAGTAATTATGATAAAAATATTTTTTTTTGTGCATTCAATTGTGTTCTATAATAATCTCATGTTCTCTATGGAAAGTACTTTTAAGTTGGAAAATCTTGGATAAAGAATACACTGGATGCCGCCTTAGCTATTTTTGTGTGTCCGTTTTATGCTTGTGTGAACTTTTAGAACTACATTAGTGTGCGTGATTAGGGAAGTACTTAGCTTATCGATAAGTTAAACTAGGCGTCGATAATTATCGAAGCCTAGCTCAGGTACTGTAAAGTTAATATATAGTTGTAACCAACCTAGTTGGTTTACTGTTTCTGAATAGATTTAAACATTTGAATAGATTGACATAATTTCCTCAGTGTACAGTCTGCAGTATAATGTCATGAATTATGCGATGCACATCTTTACTGCATATCTTACTGTGATGGGTGGTTATCAAAAATGGTATCAGTCAATTGACTGTGAGCCTAGATTTACCAAAGAATCCTTTGAAGCGTTAAAAATAAAGTCGAAGGTGCAGCCCGTACTCGGTGCTTTATGTATAGATGAAATGTTAACATAAATGTTAGTGCTTCAGTGGCCAATTGAACAATATCATGATCCACATTATTCCCAATATTTACATATCCGTGAGACCGGTGACAGCTTTTATCCACTGTTCTCTTATATGTGGGCATTTAGGAAACCTAAGAAAATAATCTAAAATTAGAGAATTCGCATTTACTTGGCCAGTAAATATAACTTTGACTGATATTTATCGATACATAATAATTCGTTAGTGTGTACATCACTACGTAGGTAACACAATTCAATCGAATATTTAATGATTAATTTCTATGTTTTATCAGTATCCCACACTCGTGCCGGCTAGAGAATATCAAACTGTACTGATACATTATAATCTGAAACGCTTTAACTGAATAAAACGCTTTAAATTAGCACGCAAATGAGAGTCAAAGATTTACTTATGAAATGGTAATTCCGTGTTTTTAACTCCTCCTTTCGTTGTTCTTGATGGACACGTTAAGGCAGCACACGACATATTCCACCTTTTTTGAAAAAATATATCAGTAACACTCGTTTTTGCATTAGATTTCAAGAAATAATCTTCAACAAACTAAATGTTATGGCCTCGTTTGGTGTCACCAACTGGACACATTTTTAGCGACGTTGCCAAACTTCATCACAATCTCTTTCACTCTTATGTATAGTTCGCGATAAGAACAGAGACAAACGATAAATCGCTTACACACAGACGCAAGATCGGCAACGTCTTTTGGCGCCGTCCAGTATATACTACGTCCATGTGGAAAATTGTTAAGCTGTAATGTCACTTGTCAACGATTGACCTGTTATACTCATAGAGTAGATCTAGACTAATTGAGTCATTCAATTCAATTCAATTCTTCAATTTATGGCTTCCAGGAGTGTCAAATGACACTATTTACTTCGCCAATGTCACGTAGGGATGGAAGAATCATGTTTATAGACTTTGATCGGTTAAAATTTTTATTGGTCGGTTTAATTTGACACAGTAGAAATAGGCAGAATTTCAAGTTAATCCTTCACCTAAAACAAAACAGAAAATATATTATACTACACATATAAAAATAAAATATATTACTTATTATTTATAAACTATTATAACTTGATATTATTTTTTTTAATAAATTTACATAAATATTTACAATACGGACTAAACACAAGGGTCAGTAAAAACTCTACATTTATGGGACGAGGGATTTTATTAGGGATGAAATTATACAGCGGGAAAAGAAGTTTGGGA
This sequence comes from Morpho achilles, assembly GCA_947086495.1. NCBI lineage: Eukaryota > Metazoa > Arthropoda > Insecta > Lepidoptera > Nymphalidae > Morpho > Morpho achilles. The sequence goes on from CAMTZB010000020.1 coordinate 11,117,086, forward strand.
CATGAAAGTAGGAGATGAGTAGCGGTGCCTTCATCCAAGCCACATATGGAATGATCCCTAATCCCGAGTTTTGCCAAATGAACGGGGGTGCAAGCATGGCCAAGACGTAAGCGAGATATTGTGGATGTGATCCACCTATCCGCATATCTCAGAAAGAAAAACCAAGGCCGTCTTGGAATATCAGGTTAGATTGCGGCATAGTATTTACCCTTAACTAATTTTGATGAATCCCAAAATGTGTTCCATGATTTTAACATAAACGTTTTCGCTAAGGCAGACAAATCATGGGCTGAATTTTTTAAATAGTCTGGTGATCCAAAACTAGCAGCTGCTTTGGCACATAAATCGGCTGTCTCGTTTCCAGGAATTCCTGAGTGGCCTGGGATCCAGACTAACCACACAGCGATGCCTTTTTGATGACAAGAGAACAACGATTCTCTAATTTTCAAAATAATAGGGTATCTTGATTTACGAAAGGATTTTCCTTAATGGCGAATAAACAGCTAAGGGAGTCAGTAAAAATAACAGTCTGTTCTATGTTATGGGAATCAGCAAACAGGATCGCTTCCAGCAAAGCGATGGCCTCTTCTGTAAATACTGATGTTTGTGGAGGACATTTGAACTGCAATGATATTTTATATTTCGGAATCCAACAGGCTGCTCCAACAAAGCTTTCCGAAGATAACTTTGATGCGTCAGTATAAATTTGTAAAAAAAATTTGCCAGTTTCTAAAAATTATGCTATAAAATTTTTGTTTTGTATCAGGGGCTCCTTTGACCAAACCAATATCTCTGATTACCAGAGGGGTAAACACTAGCGCTTTGAAAGGGATAGTGTAAAGAGGATTAATAGGGAAGCAATATAAGGGGAAAGGTAAGTTTGTAACTTTATAAAAACTGTTTAACAAATAGGAGGATGGGTTACGAGGTCGGATAACTTGACCTAATTGAGACAATCGTGGCCAAAGAGGATGTGATGAGAGTTGTAACATTTTGCCAACAAAACGATCAGATAGGAATTGGCGACGGATGTGTAATGGAGGGTCAACACATTCTACCTGTAGAGCATTTGTTGGGGTTGATTTCATAGCGCCCAGAATTATTCTGAGACATCTATGCTGTATTTTATTAAGTTTATCCGTAGAAGATTGAATCATGGGATCTAAAACGTAGGTAGAGAAATCAATGTGACTGCGGACTAAGGCATTGTAAAGTAATTTTAGGGAGTATGGATGAGCACCCCACCACACTCCCGCAACAGCACGTAAAACATTAAAGCCCTTTTCGCACTTTTTGACCAGAAATTCGGTATGGGCAAGTCCGTTTAGTCGGTTTTCAAGAAAAATACCAAGGAATTTAGCTGTATCTACAAAATGAATTTGTTGACCCTCATACAAAAGGTTGATGGGAGGTTGAACTCTTTTTCTGCTGAAGATCACTGCTTTGCATTTGTCTACTGACAACGTCAAACCGTGATTACAAAGCCATTGACCTAAGTAGTAGAGAGCAGAATTAAGATGATGCGATATCTCCTCTATGGAACTTGAGCTGTAATAGAGAGCAATATCATCAGCGTACTGTAGGATGTTGCAAAAGCTATTTACAGACAATTCGATGTCGTGAGTATATATGCTGTAAAGCAAAGGACTGAGAATAGAGCCCTGAGAGAGGCCTTTCCAGACAGTTCTGGGGGAAATAGAAAGTGACTGATGTTTAACCGGTACAGACCTGCTTGATAACAAGTTACATATGTAATGCAAAATCCTCGGAGGTAAACTCAGCTGATGCATTTTATGCCTGAGCAACGGAAGAAGAAAATAATCATATGCAGAAGCAATATCAAGAAAGGTACCCACGAGGTACTCCCCCTTGCTAAAGGCTAATCGAATGTCTGTAGTAAGAACGCTGAGACTGTCTGTGGTACTCAAACCCTTACGAAATCCGAATTGAAAAGAAGCTAAAATACCTTTACTCTATAATATCCATTCCAGACGATTTTTTATGAAGATTTCAAAAACTTTCAGTAACGTGGACGATAGTGCTATGGGTCTATATGAATTTGGATTTAAAGGATTTTTACCTGGTTTAATAATAGGAATGATAATTTGAGATTTTCATGAATCAGGAATGAGGCCTGTTTCAAAAAAAATATTATATAAACTAAGAAGGCAGTATTTAACTTTATTATTCAAATTCATAAGGAAAGAGTAAGGCACACCATCTTCCCCTGGCGTAGAATCCTTCAGGCCGTTGAGAGCAGTCTGAAGCTCGCAAAATGAAAAAGGGGCATCCATTTCGTCTACCATGGCCGCTGGTGAAGAGTGAGTAAAAGAGTCCACATAAGGAACAGTTGGAGGTGCAAGCTTGTCGGCAAAATCTTCAAGCCATTCGGATGGATTATTGGCAGCAGGATCAACATATTCAAGAGAACGTCTGAATCTCTTGATTTTTGTCCACACACTTGACGAAGGAGATCTAGGATTAAGGGACTCACAAAAATTGGTCCAGCAATCTTTTTTCTTTTTGGAGACACATATTTTTTTATTTTAGCATTAATCTTTTGGTAAGTATTGAAATTTTCAAAGGACATGCATTCTGAATAAAGTTTCTCTGCTGCAGCTCTTTGTTTAAATAAAACATTGCATTCCTCGTCTCACCAGGGAGAGGGAGGCAACTGATTTTGTTTAAAGGATCTTAAAGGAATGTTAGAATCGGCCGAAAGTAACAGAGAATTAACAAATTGATCATAGGATAACAAAATATCCCCATCATTTCCAAAATCAGGAAGAGTATCCATCAAATCATCAACGGTTTGCGCATATCCTGACCAATTTGCCTTTTGTAATTTATATTTTAATAATGGACTGTGATTTAATTTTGGTGCTGATCTGTTGATGAATGCAAGTACAATGCGAAAGTGGTCACTACCATGAGTACTGGACAAGACTTTCCAGGATAATTGAGAGGCTAATGATGGGGACAAATGGGAAAGGTCTACCGCGGATTTTGGATTCTGAGAGGGATAAACTCGACGAGTTGGAGAGCCATCATTGAGTATGCATAAATTTACATCCTCAAAAATGTCAACCAACGGAGAAGCAAATCCATCACAGTAATAACACCCCCACATAGTGTGATGGGTATTAAAATCCCCCATAACTACTATAGGAGTAGGAACGGAAGATAAAATAGAATTTAGATCTGGAATAAGAGACAAGGAAGGATGAGGAACATATAGGGAAAGAAAAGAGATATTTAAAGCCCTCACAGCCACAGCATTAATCTGTTGACTGTGAGAAGGGAGAGATATAGAAGAAAATGGAACAGAGTGCCGTATAAAAATGGCACTACCTGCATACCCATCACTTCTGTCATCCCGCAAACAGGAAAAACCTGGAATCCGAAATCGGGAACCAGGTCTAAGCCAAGTCTCCGAGATGGCCAAAATAATGGGATTATGCAGGTTAATAAGTGACATAAGATTTTGTTTATTATGTTGAAGACTCTGACAGTTCCGTTGAAGTAATACTATTGGGTCCATTATTTAGGATCTGAAAAAGTTGGGATAAGTTATGTGCAACGTTGGGCGGTAAGGGAATTTCACTACATGGTCGGACAATATTCAACAGACGTTCCGATAGGGATTCTAGAAGCTTGTTTATAGCGCGTCAGAGGTCGCGGTTCGTCTCTCGGCGATGCTTCTGCGCTCGCCCGTCTTATCGGTGACGCTGTCAAAGCCATTAGGGCTAACAGCATTAGTCAAATTCGAAAAAAAAAACGCGGTTCGCCCTTTAACCATTTGAATTTAGCAGCGATCGGACGCATTTATGATCGGAGCTCTCTAGCGAGGAAAATAACAATCACTACATATTATAAAACAAAGTCCATATTTTCCTATGTATGCATAAAACTTTAAAACTACGCAACAGATTTTGATGCGGTTTTTTTTAATAGATAGAGTGATTCCAGAAGAAGGTTTGTACGTATAATAACATTCAATACGGAGTAGAAAAATACTGTAATTTTTGAGGTTTCTGTAAATAATTAAATTTTTTTCCGCTTACATTGCAAACGCAGGCTAAACCCTTCGAGATTCATCAAAATAATGTACTAAGTATTTGTACACATTGAAAAGGTCTACAGAAAAGTCCGCGATGGTATATGTCTATCGCTTATGGATAACCCACTAAAGCATTTTTGTCGTTTACTTTTTACGAAAAATAATGGCTTATTTTTGAAGCAATTCTTATACAATACAGCATTAATCCTTATCCAATTAAATACCTTAAATAAATAGTTGATTTAATATAGACCAATATGGCCGTTTACAGCATGTAATTTAAGTGAAAAAATTTCGGAGATATTACAGATTTAAAATGCCGTGAGGAGGCCGTGCTTCGCCCTATAACACTTCGACTTTAGCAGCGATGTCGCTCTTTCAAGAGTTTGTTTAAAGACATTCTGTAATTAATTGTAAAAATAAAATACATAGGGAAAATATAAAAGTAAATAAGTAATAATGTACTATATGAATTTAGATATTCCAAAGATAGCAGGAAATCGTCTTGGTATAGGGAAAGGAAATTGTTTTTCTCCAAATTTAACGCTACGGCCACGGGCAGTAATGAATAAATCAAAACAACTGGATCAATTTTAATAATTTTTTTTACACTGACTGACATGGGATATATATTTTATACCCGTGCGAAGCAGGGGCCGGCCGCTAGTTATTACTAAACGAGAGCCGTCGGGAAAAAATTAGTTATGTCCGAGTCCGACCGCACACGGTGTATCGGGGCAGTGTCAGTGTGACGTATATAAATATTGCCCCCTTTGGTCCAAATATACTTCCATTGAAGACGGCGCCCGTCTTCGCGCACTCTGTAAAATAACTGCTATATAATATTACTATTACTCGTGTTTATTCTCTAAGTAAATTTTATTGTTTATTTTCTTGTTATCAAATATTATATGCCAAATGTTGTAAGATGTTCCACCTAACACACGATAAGACCGACGTGGCGTATTAGAATATTGTCTATTTTTTTTATACAGTCTTCATATATTCGGAACAATAAAGAATGAATATTATTTTTTTAGTAAAATTTTGATGCACCAATTCATTTGAATAGGTAAATTATGTAAATTTGTATTACGTCAACATTTGAGTGTAACATACCTCGATTCTTTAAATCACTTTTTCCTACGTTTATCCTACTATGTTAGTTTTCGAGTATGTTATTTGTAAAACTTATATATAACTTATATGTTGTTTGTAAAACTTACGTTTTAACGGCTCAGCAGATTTGAATAGAACTTTGTGTACATATAGGTCTAATCCTTTTTTAACCAAACAAAACATATTTCGTCTATGTAATAACTTACTATGAAATGAAATGAAAATGAATGAAAAATGAAAAAAAATCATTTAATTTTTCATTTTTCATTTCATTTCATTTTCATAACTTACTAATAGGTACTTTTTTAAATAAAATCATACTTTTATACATAAAGCTTACTCTGTAATGTGAAGCTACTACAGTCTCGGAATCCAACAATTTCAAGGAAGTTTCGTGAGATCTTTTAATTCAAAATCCTTCAATTCTTGAAAACTAAAGTTTTGCCGACGAGTTATAACTGTACATTAAGTTATCACTGGAAAATCTTCCACTGATGTGTTGCAAGATTTAAAAAACGGTTAGGGGATGACGTATATGTCCAAATTTAAATCGGTTGGTTCCGCATCTCCAAGTAAATACTATTTTGGGCAAATAAAATTTGTTAGTATTGAAACAAAAATAATAATAAAATTATTTGGCAATAATCCGCGATGAAGAAAAATAGAAAATATATATAATGCCAAATGTAAATCCTGCATGTATCAAGTATGAAAACGGATTGTCCACTCTACATTTAGCAATATATATATTTTCTATTTTACTTCATCGCGGATTAGGTATAGCAAAATTATTTTATTATTACTTCTGTATTATGGATCTCCGCAAAGTAACGACTACTTCTATCATCATCTTTCTGCCCTTATCCCACTTTAAGTGGGGTCGGCACAACATGTTATAAACATGTTGTCTCATGATTTGGCTACGTATTTTACGACCGGCCGCCTGCCTGACGTCAACTTATCTTAGTCGTATTTTACGACACCTCGATAAGAAAGGGGGTGGTCTATTCTACTTAACCGGATTCCACACGGTGAGTCAACTTACCTTAGTCGCCTTTTACGACACCTCGGTAAGAAATGAGGGTCGTCTATTCTACTCAGCCGGACACCACACGGCGGGTCGACTTACCTTAGTCGCCTTTTACGACACCTCGGTAAGAAAAGAGGGTGGTACTATTCTATACAGCCGGATACCACACGGCGTTAACGACTACTTCTATAAATTATTTAATTTATATTTATTTGAATGCGTCGCCTGTAGTTAGCATATATAAACTCACTCGATTTAAACTATTGCTGAATATAAGTGTGAATGAAGCATGCTTGGAATGCTTATTAGTATCAATTTGCCACGTAAAGCGCAATTTTAGTTTGCGACATAGTAAAACAGTAATGTGAGTTGATGAAATTACATTTTACACTCCAATCTTACATATACTAAACTACTGTGTTAAGATTGTTCAAAATATAGGGTGTTGATACACTGTGTGTAAAGCGCATAAGACTAATCGCTAGGTTGAAAGTAGAACAAGCAACGCTCACTTTCGAAATTCAAGACTGCAAAATACATATCTTTTTTACTTATCGCTCTCCGCCGTGTGCTATTTTCACACTCATTTCTTACCGAGTTGTCGTAAAAGGCGGTTAAGGTAAATTAATATCAGACAAGCAGCCTGGCGTAAAATACCCAGTCAAATCATGTGACATGTATAAAACATGTTATGCCGACCCCTCTTGAAGAAGAAGCAGGAGAACGATAATAATGACTTAAGTAACGGCCTGTTACTATCCCACTGCTGGCATATCCCTCATATATACCTTATATATATAGATGACTTATCGTTTTATTATCCCCAGTGACTTAGAATCACGACGTGAAGTGAAAAAGGAAGAAGGTGAAGCTTTCGCCCGCGAACACGGCCTTGTGTTCATGGAAACATCAGCGAAGACAGCAGCTAACGTTGAAGAGGCGTTTATTAACACGGCCAAGGAGATCTACGAAAAGATCCAGGAAGGAGTCTTTGATATCAACAATGAGGTATGTATACAATTTAAGATACGCTCAAATCAGCTCGTGACGTCAGCGCCAAGAAAAAAGTAAAAGATTGTCACACGGCGGATCATATCATCCTCCTGCCCTTATCCCACTCTAAGTAGGGTCGGCACAATATGTTGTTACATGATTTGGCTGCGTTTTTACGACCAGCCGCCTGCCTGACGTCAACTTACCTTAGACGTATTTTACGACACCTCAGTAAGAAAGAGGGTGGTCTATTCTACTAAATCGGATACCACACGGTGAGTCAACTTACCTTAGTCGCCTTTTACGATACCTCGGTAAGAAATGAGGTTGGTCTATTCTACTCAGCCGGATAACACACGGCGGGTCGTCTTACCTTAGTAGCCTTTTACGACACCTCGGTAAGAAATGAGGGTGGTACTATTCTATTCAGCTGGATACCACACGGCGTATTGTCATACGGTGGATGTGAGAGAAAAAAAAGTGCAATTCTTCTGGAAGGTTTAGGTTAATAGTGCGTTATCGTTTTATGTAAATTGTGGTAGAGAGGTTGCGCGGCTGTAAAAAATCTTACATATAGCAAGATTTATTTGCGTGCGCCGTGTAAACGAGCAGAGATACACCAACGTAGTGTACTAAAGAATTGTAGATCTACAAAAATAGTACAAAAAACTTCTCAAAAGTATGTCTCTATTTCTTACGGTTTACTCACAATAACTACTCTTATGTTCAAAATTTCAATTGAGGAAAAAAATTGTGATACACTAATTCTCACGGAGACGAGGCCAGTGGCAGTTAGTTGGATGTTATAATACACAATTCCTTATTTAATTTAGGAAATATAATAAGGTCATAGTTAATACCGCTTTTAGACAAAATAGCTACATCTCTCAGCAGCGTGTCACAGCTACCTCGTGCCCTCCATAACTTAACCCGAAGTCTTGCCTCATAGAAATACTTAAACAGCTTCTGCGCTCTTCTATTAGCATTTTGAACCATCGGCGATAATATTGTCAATGTTTAAACAAAGATATTAAGCCGTTGGAATATTTGCTTTAAGCACTAGATGACTATGCCTTAGGCATTTTGCTGCGATTAATTAGGTAACGTTTAATATTACAGTGAATGGTAAACAATGACTCAATAGTATAAAACACTGTTTATTACTCATATAGTACATGCTGCTTTGGTATCTATTATCTATTATATACCTAAAATTTTATTCTGGGATTATATGAATTTTGTAATTAGTAAGCTAAGAACGTATATAGGAGTGAAATCTTCTGTGGTTTAGTCGAAAGGATAAAAAAACATTGTCTTTGTTTGGGTTTGTTTAGTACGCGCGGTATTGTAGAACTACGAGTGCGAATAGTGATAACTACAGGCAATACTAGCAAAACCTTAGATTTTTCTGTATCGGCCCTTTGTATGAGTTGTCTATGAAATTAAACCGACATAATCTTGCAGCTTCTACTTTGCGTCTTACAAAATCTTATAATAATCTGTAATAGAATTCCGCAAACAATTTTAGCTTTGCCAGTTTTAAAATACTATTTGTAGGAGGCTGATACTGAAAGCCTACTATACTGGTGAAGATTACATCAATAACATTGCTTGGATATACTTACTCTTCCAACCTATACAGTATAATACTGACTTAATGTAACTAGTTATAAGCATTATATATTTCGTAAAGAGCAACCGTCGTGTTTTTGGTAGCTCTTAAAGGTAGGAATAACTTTCCGAATCGGCTGTAGAGTTGATACAAGAGCACTTGTTTACAAGTCTACTTCTCTTCTTCTTTGACCTCGCCTTGTCCCGTTACACGGGGTCGGCTTTCCCTATCATGCGACGCCATGCAACCCTGCCATTCACATCTTCGTTGAGTCTGATCCATTTCATTTCCTTCTGGACATTCATCATCCAGGTAGTATGTGGTCTACCCCTACCTCTCTTTTTATTAGTTATGAAAAGGTACTTTTTTACAACCGAATCGTTAGACCCTCGCATAACATGTCCGTACCGCACCTAGCTTCTGATATTTTGTTTGTTATACCTAAAACTTCCTCGCGTGTATTCATTGCCTGCTCTATCTTTTAGTGTTAATCTACAAGTTTACTTGAATAATTAATATATTGAATTGGTATATTTAATTGTGCCCAGGCAAACGGCATCAAGATTGGGCCGCAGCACACGAACGCGGGTGCGGGAGGGGCGGGGGGCGCAGGTGCGGGCGGCGCGCCGCCTGGCGGTTGCTGTTAGGTGTTGCGCTGCACACGCTGAAGGACCGTGGGACTTACTACTCTCCATGATGGTGAGTTCTTCTCCTTCTTCTTCTTCTTCAACTGATGGACGTCCACCGCTGGACATAGGTCTCTTCATGGGATCTCCACAACACACAATTTTGTGCTTGTATCCAGCGGCTCCCCGCGATTTTTTTTGATGGTGAGTTAAGAGTGTAGAATTATACCTATAATATACAAATGTGAGTAGATGCAGGCCTCAAGAGTTGGTTGGTTTGGGTGATGTATTGTCCATACATAAACAGCACATATAAACAGTAACGCCAGTTTTAAAGAATCATATAAGAAAATAGAAGAGCATGTGCTGACCCTACTTAAAGTGGCATATGGGCAGGAAAATGATAATACAAAATGGTACCCCAAAAACGCCAAAAAAAAAATGTTAATTCAATTCAGTGTTTTAGACACAAGACATTTATGGAAAGCTCAATTCACTTCTTGCTCTAAAAGTTCTCACCGAAAAGTGCCTTGTACAGTCGATGGCAGTATGCCATTGATAATAACTTATTATTAAATTTTATGCTTATAGCCCTACTTAATGATAATTAGGTAATGTGAAGCATAACCTTGACCTAGATGCTATATATAAATGCAACAACAACAAAACAATAAACCATTTTAAAAAATTATGTCGGTATCAAACGTGTTTAATAATAAATACTGTTTCCATTTAAATAGCTTCCCAAATACATAATTTTTTTTTTGTAATCATTCCAATATCTCCATCATAGGTACATTGTTTTGTTATATCTCAAACTGATAAGACAGCAGTTTCGATAATCCAATCTGTCGTCTTTACTTTAAGGCTTATTTAAAAAAATATTCTATTTCAGGGAATTTACACATTATGAACTTAAACATTCCCATGAATCACTTTGTCTATTTATGAATACCTGATTTTTGAGTTTATCGCAAACATACAGATACGGGCAACAGCGGACTTATTTGTATAAATAAATAAATATATGGGACACTTATTTATTTACTTATATAAGACGATGACCCGACGCACGTACTGTCGGGGGAAAGAATGCGTGCTAATGACGAGTACGGAAAGCATCGCGGACAGACGACGAACCCTAACGGCATTCCAGGTATGGATGTGCCGGACGGAGGATGCACCGTCTCAGACGCGCTAAGGCGTAGTGTTCCAGTAGGATGCACTTTAGAGCCCTAGGATCTGATAGCGATGTCGATCTAATAACATAATGTATGGGGACTTCTTATATTACTATGAAAGCACTTCGATAGCGCGGAGCAAACGATCAGTGGCGCCATCTAGTTTTGAGTGCGGAATCAGGTGTTCCTAGTACGTTGTGTTACACTTATTTATTTATTACTTATTTATTTAGTTATTTGTATATGTATTGATATTTTTTTTCAGAAGCAATGCAGCGGTGTGCAACAAACTTTGGTACGAAACTAACAGCATGTCGGTTAAGTTTTATTTTTACTCTACAGTCGTTGCATCTCAACTCGATAACAGTAATGGGCTCAGGTAAGCCCTAAATTACCCTAGTTATTATAAACAAATGTAATTGTAATTCGAGTTATTAATACTGACCGATACACATTTTATGTACGACATTTAACTTTTAAAATCTTAAGAACACTTTTTATTTCAGCTGTAACTATTAGCGACATTTATGGTTCGATAAAGTACATATTCCAGGGATTTTGATGTTGGGCGTTGTTAATATGTACCTTAAAGGGATTTCTATGTTGCAGAGTTTTCGAAATTTATAGTTCCCAGTTTAAAGTCTAGTGCTAATGGAAATACATACCGAAATAGGAGAAAACTATAACATTCTTGTTTTTTCATACTCGCACCTTACTATTATTTGGTTATTATGAATGGTTATTAGGGTACGGTCATTGATTTTTGTAATCCGTGTTTTTTTTTAAATGTAAAATAATTCCTGTGCTTAAAATACACTGAATTAACGGATTTTTTTTTGTAATTGTGGTGTGTAGGTACCAAAAAATTAAAATTAATGTCGTATGGTCGGTACCACCCTGTATAAGTACACTAGAGTTAAAAGTTATTTATTAGGGTACGGTCATTGATCTCTATAAACCGTGTTTCTTTTTTTAACTTAAAATAATTCCTGTGCCTATAAGTCACTGAATCAACTGTTTTTTTTTTGTAATTGTGGTGTGTAGGTACCAAAAAATTAAAATTAATGTCGTATGGTCGGTACCACCCTGTACAAGTACACTAGAGTCAAAAGTGAGTTGAACTTTCAAAAAATCTGCAAAAATATTTTTTTTTGCTATTATAAAGAACAACCAAAAGGGAGTACTTTATTGATGTAGCGTTCTAACCAAAAGGCTACTAAGCAACTTAAAGATTACCTAAACTTATAAATTTACCTATTTCTAAGAATAGGTCCAGTGACTTATCTTAGTCTTTCTTGCTATACGAGACACTTTGTTCTTGTGTTCTTTCAAGTAGCACTAGCACTACACTACACTATCACTATATTAAACTAACTCAAAAGATTTTGTCCTTTTCAGTCTTCTTACGAGTCCGAATTTACAATACCAATACAAATTTTTCAATAAAAAATGGACTCATATACATCTAACGAGTTAAAATTCTTGAAATATGTACTTTATTTATATTAGACTATCGGTATACATTATTAATCGTTTAAATGTTTATTTAATATGTAGTGGCAGTAATTTCTCGTCTAGCTATTATCGTATTTAACAATTAATTATAAGTAAATTCATGCATTATCCAGTCATTGAGTAAATGTAACATTGAACGAAGGACCAGGCGCTGAATCATATAGTTGTATATTTTATATAGTTCATGAAATTGATATGTTTGTGTGATCGTTTAATAATTTCTTGCATTAAGTTATATGTTATAAGACGTTTCACGAGTACTCTGGTCTATCAATACTTATTATAAAACAAAGTCACTAAAATCTGTCTGGGTGTAAACGATTTTTTCAAAATCGACTTGAAGTTATTTCGTTACGGTGTACGGTTTTTAATAAAAGGTAGTGCAATTGTTCCGAAAATTAAACCGCCGCGGCCTTCTTGTAAACCAGCATACATACATAAAACATACATATACTTGCATTACCATAACAGTAATTTACCTTAGAATTCTAGATCTACAAAAAAGTCCGCGACAGCAGGTCTATCTCTAACACTTAACTCGAATTCATTTTAAAGGCATTTACTCGATTTCTAATCTAACACTGGCGAATATTCTTCTTATAAAAATGACCATTGCGCTCTTACGAGACAGATTTAAGCAACCATTGAAATATTTTACCGTATTAAATATCTAGGAATGTAAGAGCGATGCAAGTACTCGTGAAATGATCTTATATATTGAAAACGACATTGCCCTATTGCATTGATAGTAGTATATTTGAGAGAGCAATAGAAATTATGTATGGTGATATATGGTAAGTAAGTAAGGCATAAGACCCTTTTTACAATTCACATTCAACACATCAGACTACAAAAATTGACTAATACTTCTGAAAACATTGAACATTGGAGTAATTAAAGATTTGTATTGCCAAGAAACCAAAAAGTTGTTAGGTATTAGAATATTACGTGTAAGCAAGTATCAATTTAGTGAGCAATTACAATAATGATATATCCAATATGTAATTAATGAACTAAGAACCAGCTTTCAGTACTTAGCGACATTACCCATTAGACTACAACATAAGGTAATGTGGCACGACGAAACTACGTATATGTATTGACACCACACCTTTTTATGAAAGGCCTTAAATGACTCGATTCGAAGCCGCTAAAAAAATGACACCACACCTTCACGATCTAAATGTCAATTTATTTAATATTTGTAGGGATTTATATTTCGAATGAGATTGTCCTTTCTATAGACTTTCGTAGTTCAACAAACTGCTCCACTCACTCACTGACTTATACTTTGTACCCTCTTTAAAAACTACTTGCTATTAATAAACATTAAAAGTACTACTAAATATCATTCGAATTTCTAATATGCATATCACAATATGGAAGTATACACACTTAAATTATTAAAAATCGCCTGTAAATAATATAGTAACTTCTACCAAGCGACAAAAAAGTAATTGAAGAAATGAAATCATCATATAAATCTGATGCTCTCACTGTAAATCCTTTTGAGATACTACGGTTTGTCGGGTGAATGTAATAGAGCAATGTCTTCTTTATTATATGGTATATTTGTTTAGATTTTATGCACCATTTCTTGTGACGTCCGAAATATTTATTTCTAAGGCATTTATTCACAGATTGCTGATTAACGAAACAAAAGCCTTTTTTTCACATTGGTAACACTGTTTTTATCATATAAAATCCAATACATTTATACAATGGTGCAATTTAGAGCTCTTGTTGAGTTAACAGTTTTATTTTAACATTTATGCTATTATTTTAAATGGTGAATGGCTGAAATATATTTAGCCGCACTTTTAAGTATTAGGAAGCTGTGAATTTAAAGTGATATAAAATAAAAATATGTTGGCATCCAATACATTGAAAAATTAGATATTAAGATTTACACATACATTGAGATTAAAACTTCAGTTTATTTTATGTATTTAAAGTAAATAAACGAACAAATATAAATAAAATATTTTATATTACTGAATCATAGCGAGTTAGCACACGATAAAGTAATAGTAACACAGGTTACAACACCAAGAATATTTTATAAGTTATATAAATTTTGACCAATTGATTGATTTATTTGGACCATAAATAATACACTAGATAGGATATACACGAAGAACTCCATCATTTTATTCGAGTATTGAGATGAAACCTTTTATGTCTCGTCTCAGAGATGTCACTGCAACGTTATCGTAATAATCCACTAGATGGAGTTGTAATGCATTCTTATAGTGATGCATTTAATAAAAAAGGACTTGGTAGACCAGTTTTGCTCGGTATCTTTTTCGAAAATGTGAATAAGATGCATTTTGAATAAAAAGAATTTAGATCGGCTGGGCTGATGATATATGGAATCGATTCGGGGAGTCTAAACTTTGAGCCCGACCATTTCCCAGCTGAACAGTAGTGACTTTCTACAATTGCCAGCGTAATTAGCCTTTGTCATCTAATGATATTGAAGACATTGCGACATCGATTGAGCACTAAATAAAACTCATTTTTTTTTCTCACTACCAAGAAATATTGCTCGCAGCGACCTGAAAAGTGCTTCTTAGAGTTTCACCTAACTGATTTGAACCATCTTGATGCCTTGATTGTATTTTGTTAAAACATATGATACGTGTGAGAGACATATCTAATTATTCAAGTTATTGGATACTGTACACGGGTTTTGAGCGTAACATTGTGACAAATGACTATTCAAACAAAAAATAAAACTAAATTATTGATAGCATAATTTTACCTTTTGTTAATTGTAATGTTTATTTTATTTTTATATTTTATTATAATAAAAATAATATGTTATACCTTTTTGGAGCTTATACCAGCTTGTCAGCCAGTTTCGTAGATAATAAACGTATTTATTGACTGTCTTATATTAAATGAGGTGAAGGCCTAGTGATTTAATGTGCACAAGAAATAACAGGGGATTCCCCTGACTGTTTCAGTAAGGTTTTTAATATACGAACACGGACGTAAATGTGATCTATAAGGACTGCTTGTTTGGAAATATTGAAAACATAAACAACTAGGTTACTTTAAGATTAGCACATTGTAATGATGTAGTAATATTTTATAAGGTTACAATATGCGACACATTTGTAAGTCATAATTCATGAAGTAAATGTTGAAAAATTATTTGGTTTTTAATAACACCTATGTATTTGACCGGCCCGTTGGCGCTGTTGGTAGTGATCCTGTTTTCAGCTCCGCGGGTCGCGGGTTCGATTCCCGCTGAGGGTCAACATTTTTTATAAATGAATTTGTTGGTTTTTCGAGTCTGGGTGTATATTTGTATTTAAGTATGTATTTAAAAATTATATAAGTATATTTTCACCAGTTGTCTGTCACCCATAGCACAAGTATTAAGTTACTTTGGGGATGGACAACTGTGTGTGTAAGTGTCCCATTTATTTATAGGGATTAGTTCAGCCTATTTAAGAATTAACTCCTTAATAACGAGAGAAAAAATCAAAAACAGTTTCAATTGACCAATTTGAGTCAAGGCATAGTTTATTATTTATATTATTCGCGATCATATGATTTCGAATTTCAATAATAAACTAAAAAATAATAATAATGCATCATATTGATATATAAATACACGATTAAACTACTAAAATTTAAATAAGTTACATTACATTATTTCTCTAGCCGTGTGGTATCCGGCTAAGTAGAATAGTACCACCCTCATTTCTGACCGAGGTGTCGTAAAAGGCGACTAAGGTAAGTCTACCCGCCTTGTGGTATCCGACTGAGTAGAATATTATACCACCCTCATTTAATACCGAGGTGTCGTGAAAGGCGACTAAGGTAAGTTGACCCACCGTGTGGTATCCGGTTTAGTATAGAATAGACCACCCTCCTTACTGAGGTAAATCATGTTATAGCATGTTTATAACATGTGCTGACCTCACTTAGACTGGGATAAGGGCAGGAGGATATATACATTACATTATTTCACTATTATCGATTGAATGAAAAGGTGTTATATCATTTAATATAGTGAACACTGAATTAATTATTTCCGGCGTTTTCATTTTTACAACACCAAAGCTTTTTATCTCTGCCTTTGGTGATGTCACTTCCCACAAGTCGTAGATAGTTATATCCATTGTTGTCATGTAATTTATTTGATTTTGGAGTATATAAAAAGCTCGGGTAGCTAGATCATACTGATCGCCACCTTCATCTTTGATGCTGGAACAAAAGTATTTAAAAAAATCAATATCTGATATATTATTTAGTAATGAGCGGCCTGTCACTATCCCACTGCTGAGAACAGGCCTCTTCTCGTTTTTGCAGAGAAGAATTGGAGCTAAGACCTACCACGCTGCTCCAATGCAGATTGGTAGGTTACACATATCTCCGGAATCATCTGGAGATATTCAGGTTTCCTCACGATGTTTTCCTCACCGAAAAGCGTGTGATTGCAAATATCAATTATTATTTTTTAATACTTTATTATATAGTATCTGTAAAATAATAGGGCAGGTGGGGCTCGATCCTAGGTATTTTCACCTCTCTAGACCGCCTGTTCCCCAAATGAACCACCATGACTTTACGTTTGACAGTGAAAAATTGTGATTATATTCAACGTAAATTGCAAAAAAAACGACATTTTTTTTACATAAAACTTATCTAGATCGATTTTTCTACCCTAAAAAACCCCTAAATGCTAAATTTCAGGAAAATCGTTGGAGCTGTTTCCGAGATTCCGAAAATATATATATTTACATACAAGATTAACTCATTTAAATATTAAACCACCATTTGGCCATCATACTTATGAAAGAAAAATCAATACATGTACTGAATTTTGTACACACTATTTGTACACATTTGTACAAGAGTGTTATTCCTGATAAACCACCACAACTAATTTATATTTATGAAAAAACATTGAAATTGGTTGAGCTCTGTTAGCTTTGGCTATTGGCTGACAAGATCATTCTGAAGCAAGATTTTTTTTTAATATTCCAGAGTTTGTTTTATGAATATATGATAAACTAATTAGATAAGTAAATTAATAAAAATGAATAAACATTAGCTATTAAAATACTTTCATATAAAAAAAATCCTTAGATAGTCTACCATATGTTCAACTCCACTCAAAACAAGTTAAATAATATTTACCTATTCCATATTATATGTATGTCACCTACTTCAAAACTCAAGGTGAATACATCCTTTAGGTTAAGTTGAAGATTTTTGAAAGTCAGCACAAATGGGTCTGTATGCTTTGAGGTATCAAATTCAATAAATTGAAAACCAAATGTCAGCATTTGAATCTGAAAGTACAGTAAATAAGACATATAGTTTCTTTTTATCCTTCTTGTGTATATTTGGATGTAATGCAAAAGTGTGTATTGGAGATTAACACCCAATACAGAAAAAATAAAGCTATAGCCGTGTGGTATCTGGCTAGGTAGCTAGTAGTACCACCCTCATTTCTTACCGAGGTGTTGTAAAAGGCGACTAAGGTAAGTCGACCCGCCGTGTGGTATCCGGCTGAGTAGAATAGACCACCCTCATTTCTTACCGAGGTATCATAAAATACGACTAAGGTAAGTTGATATCAGGCAGGCGCCCAAACGTAAATTATGGAGCCAAATCATGTGGCAACATGTTTATAATATGTTGTGCTGATCCTACTTAGAGTGGGAGGGCAGGAAGAAGAGTAAGCTCAATAGTTTTTCTATAAGTTAATCAATTAGCTCAGACTTTGCAGGGTAGACATGTGCGGAGGTAGGACGAGAGGAACTGAGGTAGTTGCAAGTGGCAAGCACCCATGGTATACCCACGCCTACTGCAGTTTACATAATACCTCCGCACCCTTGTACGCCACAGGTGAAGTGAATTTAACTGTTAGCCTATAATATTATCAATTATAATTATTAAGTGGGTTAAAGTCATATTAATCCATTAACAAAATCAACATCACACTAGACCAGTGTTCCCTAACAATGCGCCCACAACCCACAGGGGGGCTATTTGATAGTTAGGGGGGGGGGATGTAACACGACATGAGTTTAAGCAGTTTGCTCTGGGCCATTTAGTTGAAAAGCTAGATTTCAGTACCAAATTTACCAAAAAAAAGTAATTTTTCTTCCTAAAACCTATTATTTATGTTCTTTAAGTTTAATTCAATTTTTAATATTAAAATTTATGTATGTTACTTGTGGACCAAAAAAGGTCGGGAAACACTGCACTGGACTGAATAGTTCTTTCGTACAGGCAAACCTTACCTGAATGCAAAAAACTTACTTGGTTGAAGTTATATTGTTTTATGTTACAATCAAATATTTTTTGGATTGTGCTTTTTACATTAGTGCCCACTTTCTGATCTCCACGTTCCAGCATGTACGGTAGGTGTACACTATTTTCTACATTAATACTCATGCCCCAGGAGAGAAAAATTGCAACATAATTTTCTTTAGTATTTGTATTGGATTTATTATTGAGTGTGATGGTTATCTGAAACAAAATTATGTAAATTGTAAGCCAGTATCATGTTTAATGTGACAATGTAGACAGACAAAAATAGTTTTTCTTGGTTTCAAATATCAATTATAATAATATTGTTTTACAAAATATACATAAAATATGAACCCATGATAGCAAATAAATGCAAGACTAGTTCCATGGAGTTTTTAGTTCAAACTGCACACTCTTATGAATAATATATAAAACTTTTGGGTTTTATTGCTATTTGCTTTTAACTATGCATCTCATGGTGAAGGATGAAATTGTGTGGACCCTTTCATAGCCCTGTAGAATTTCCCAAAAAGATAGCTTTATTAGCACACCATTTAACCCATAAAAACTGGTTAGATTAACAGATTGATAAATTATTTCATAAATAAAATCAATACCTATTCACTAACAAATGCAAAATTCTTACCTTAAGGCTATCAAAATCTTCATTTGAATACTTTAACCTAGGTAGATCCTGAACTATAACTTTAAATGTTTTGAGTGAACTATTAGTTCCATCACTCAGTAATGCTTGACTAATTTTTGTTGCATACTGTTTCAATTTTATTTCAGTGTATTGCAAATTATACATTGGCGACACTCTATTTATGCGCCAATAGTTTTCATTATAAATTTCTGAAAATATACTAGTTTATAAATAATATTACAACACACATTTATTTAATATTAATAGAATAAATTATACCAGCCAAGGGATCATTAACACTGTAATTAGAATTCATATTCACTGTCGATTAAAACATTTGCATTTATCATATTTAATGTACTGGTTTTTTAATTCTTATATACTTTTAACTTTGTAAAGAAAAATAACATTGTTTTATGTTTGTTACATTCAAATCTAATTTAGACGTTAGCCACAGATAAGATTCACGATTGTATATGTTTTTTGTGTCGATGATTCACAGACTACGTACTCACTAGAATCGTTTGAAACAGTAAGTAATACCTAGTAAAACATAACATATTTGTTTTCAAAGTCAATTTAAAAAAAATAGTCCCATATATTAAAGAAAAGACTTAATACTTATATTCATACTATAGATCTATAATAAAAATATCGGGTAACTAAGACTAAAAGTTAAACAAAACCTCATTCAGTCAATTATCATTTTGTTATGTCAATCAGCAAAGGCCTGTTATTTACTTTAGTTTGTAGTCTATGGTTACATTGTATATGAGTTAGAGATGGGCAAAATGTATCCCTGACAAGAAAAGAGTGATTTATATCTTTACTATCCTGGGATAAATATCACTCTTTTATATCTTTAACTCATTTAGTTCAGTATGGCTTAGAGAAAGAATAAGGCATCTAAGACTAAAATGTACCACATTAAATATATTATTTCATCGAGGATTATAGCAAAATAATTTTATTACTACTTTTGTAAAAATATATCTTTTATATTTTCGGCTCTTTTAACAGACATGCAATAGCTATTCGTCTCGTTTTTACGCGTAAATTGTTACGCCCATCCCTTTCTCTCTAAGCTCATCTTTTTCTGACTCATAAATATAAAGATATAGGTATAATTTAAACATATGCAAGTATTTCTATTTTCTTGTCTTTAGATCGCGAGTTACCCATCGGCCATCTCTAACACGAGTCTTATTTATCAACATGAACATACTGAACCTAGATAAAATATTTATGAAGTAATAATAAAGGAAAACAAAATAATCAGTAGGGGTACATACTATTTTTATCAACGCATTTTTATAGCGCTTAATTTGTTATCGTTTTTTTATACAGTGAGTAAAGTTCAATTGTATAATTCACAGATAGCATTCTGCAAAATCATTGTCTAAGTAATAAGCAAGTTACGAACATTTCTTATTCACTCCTCGGGCGGGATGGATCAATTACGTTTCGACGGACGAGTTGCTGTGGTCACCGGCGCTGGCGGTGGTTTAGGCAAGGAGTACGCTATACTGCTTGCCTCAAGGGGTGCTAAAGTTGTGGTAAATGATCTTGGAGGCGCTAGAGATGGTGTTGGGAAATCAAATTTTGCCGATGAAGTTGTTAAGGAAATTAAAGCCAAAGGTAAGAGTTCTAATTCAATTTTCGAATCTGCATAAATCGTCAAATTTATTTTGTTAATTGTGTATAAGAATAATAAGGACTTTGGATCCAAGCAAATTGTGCATTATTTTAACATCATGAATAAATAATTTGTCTGTATACTAATGCTATGGCATTTTGTTTTATATTCCAGTTGAAATAATGTACAGATTTATTCAATACCAGCTTTGGCTTCATTTTAGTAAACTTAGTGTTAAAATATATTTCTTGTACAAAATAGTCTTAATTATTTACTTCATGATTGGAGCCTGAATGAGTTAATCTTGTATGTGGATATATAAATGTATTTTCTTAATCTTGGAAACTGCCTCAACAATTTTTCTAAATTTCAATATGTAGGTTTTGGTAGAGAAAAATCAATCTTGCTAGATTTTATTTAATAAAAATCTCATTTTATTCCTGTTTTTGGGCACTAAAAAACTAAAATAGGTATTTGATAGCAACTGATGTTTGAGCTGTCAAATGCAAAGCTATTATAGCTCCTGGGATCAATTCCCAAATCTCATCTGCTGTTGCTTTTTTATTTTTTTTAATGCATTTTTTATATCGTATAAAAATTTACTGAGCAAAGCTCACACTGTTACTTTAAATGTGACATGACATGTAAGTTATTTTTTTTTATATTTATTTCATTTTTATTTCTGACATTTAATTAGGGATTATTACATAACATTAACGGTTATTGAATACAGGATAATATTATAGGAAAATGTGTTATGTTTGATGATGCCACTGGTTTTGCCACAAGTTTTACCTCGTTGATAATGATATGAAATATAATGATTTTTTAAAATCAGTAATAGTGATAAAAATAAATCATATATATAGTTTTATATATATACTTTATTGAACTCCTTACTCTGTGTATAAATAGATCTTGCATGACTTGCTTTGTATAGAAACTGTACTCATTATTTTAGTGAATTAATTTCCATACAATGTAATTCACATAACTTAAAGTCTAGTAGCTTACTTTCAAATAACTAAAAGTAAGCTGCTAGAACTTTTAAGAAACAAAGATTTTTACAATTACTATGCATTGTGTGAACAGTGTAGTACAGCATTTCCTAACGTGAGGCCCACATTCTACAGGGGGTCTCAATTCCAAAATGGACTCAACACAAGTTTCTGTGTGAGCAATTTAAATGCTAGATTTCGGTGGCAAATTTTACGTGACAGCAAAAAACCAAATTTTTAAATATTATATTGTAATTACTGTTTCAATTCCATTTTCAATTAATGGCTTTTAGTAGTGCCATTTCGGCACAAATTACTTTGCCATTGTCACATAAGATGGAGTACACATAAAGGAGATTGTACGGTGAAACAAAGAGTAAAACAGAATTTTGATTATTTAGTGGGAACCTTTTTTAACCTTAATTACTGTAAATGATTATTAGGTATAAATTTTTAATTTAACCTATCATTTATCTAATATTAACCCTTTGCTGTAGTATGGTCTACTCCCAGCCGCCAAAGCTTTTATACCGTTTCGGTTGTCACCACAGCAAAGAGCCATGCTAATCCTACTACAATATAGGATTCATATAGGATTTGTATAGTTGAAGGATTGGTATGGAATAGAAACTTAATCACGAACCAATAAGATGCTTCTATCAATTGAAAATAAGAAAATCCAAATTCAGTACGACGGCACAGGGTTAAAATTTGTGTGTGTGTGGACTTAGAAAGGCAATAATTCCTGTGTAAAATAATTCTTGTAAACTAAAAAAAAAATGAAAATTAATGACATATGCCTGTTTGCCATGTGGTATCCGGCTGAGTAGAAAAGACCACCCCAATTTCTTAGCGAAGTGTCATTAAAGGCATCTAAGGTAAGTTAACGTCACGCAGGCGGCCGGTCATAATATACATAGCCAAATCATGACAACATGTGCTGATCCCACTTAGAGTGGAATAAGGGCAGGAGAATGATGATCGGTACCACCTGTATATACACAATTTGCTCAAATCTTAAAATATTAACCGTACATATAAGGTCTGTGGCAGGAAAACGTCTGCTCGGGCCTATTAATTTTTATGACTTTTTAAATAATTAAATGACTTAAGGCGGAGAGGCGGTTGCTGATTACAACTCGGTAGTTGAAGGCGAGAAGATAATAAAGACTGCTCTTGATAAGTACGGCCGTATCGATATACTTATAAACAATGCCGGCATTCTCCGTGATAAGAGTTTCCTTAAAATGTCCGAACAGGTAAATATGCTTATAAAAGTTAATTTTTTAAATAGTTAATAGCGCTATAGGTTTATTAAACCTGTGATAACCCAGCGGTGATCGTGCGACACTTTCTAGGGAGTAAGGTTCAAACACTGGGCACCAATGAATTTGACTGGCCCACGACTGACTGGGACTGACTGGATTCCTGCCGAGAGCCAACATTTTCTATAAATTAATTTGTTGGTCTTTGAGCTTGGTGTATATTAGTATTTAAGTATGTATTTAAAAATATATAAAATATATTACCAGTTGTCTGTTTACCATAACACAAGTATTAAGTTACTTACTTTGGGGACGGACGACCGTGTGTGTAAGTGTCCCATATATTTATTTATTTATATCTTCAGTTCAGAAGAGCGTGTAATAAACACAATTATCAATCACACACATAACTTTAAAAAATTGTGGTGCCTGCCTGGATTTGAAATCTTTACCCCCTTGAGGTATTAGTCTTGCCGCTGGCCTATCACAGCTTCTGCTGTAATATTCTATCAAAAATTTACTCAATAATAGACTGAACTCTACACCGTGAGGTATCCGGCTGAATAGAATAGTACCACCTTCATTTCTTACCAAGGTGTCGTAAAAGGCGATTAAGGTAAGTTGACCCACCGTGTGTTATCCGGTTGAGTAAAATAGACCACCCACTGTCTTACCGAGGTGTTTTAAAATACGACGAAGGGAAGTTAACGTCAGCCAGGCGGCCGGTCGTAAAATACGTAGCCAAATCATGTGACAACATGTTTGTAACATTTTGTGCCGACCCCACTTAGAGTGGGATAAGGGCAGGAGGATGATGAATAGACTGAACTCTCACATGGTATCTATCTATAAAAGTTTCTTTATTCAATTAGGATTGGGATCTAATTCACGCTGTACATCTAAAAGGCGCTTTCAAAACAACACAAGCGGCATGGGAGACGTTCAAAAATCAAAAATTCGGTCGTATCATTATGACCTCCAGCAATGCAGGTCTCTTTGGGAACTTTGGACAAGCAAATTACAGGTAATTGTCTAATATCAATTGGGAACATTATATTAAGTTCTCGTCATAATTTACAACATCTAAGGGTTTTTTTTTAGAAGATTTTAAACTTTCGCGATTCATACTAATTAAAATATAAACAACCGGGTCACATCGCGATAATCCCGTTACCTTTGTATAAGGTTCAACGTTTCGGCAGAGTTGCATCCACCGTGGTCACGAACTGACTGAGTCATTATTTTCTTCATCTACCCTCACTTGAACCGCACAACGAACACCGGTTTTTTTTAAATTCCGCTTCCCCTGATATAGGAGTCAGAGCCGTGTTTTATCTTGTTTTATTTATTGTTACAATGTTTTTTGTACTGAACTATTACAGTTAGTATCTAACATTATTTCTAATGCTAAATTTACTTCCATAGTTGCTGTCTTATTCTATTTACATTATTTTCTTACATCTATCTACATTTCTTTTGTGTTTTATAAATGTTTTTTATTACCTATTTAACAATTTTCTTCTTATTCTAAGAGTCTATTCCAGTAGTTTTACAGACATTTTGTTCACATTAACGGGGCTTTCAATAAATTTCAGAATTTATATTTGATTCTGACTTTAACTTTTACGCAATAGGCTATTTTCTATTTATTTCTAATTCTTGTAATAGATTTTTAAAAGCACAGACGGTAAAAATTAATCGCTCTTTAAGGGACTCTAATAGGTCATCTCCATTACTATTTGCAAATTTAAGCCTTAAGCAAAAATTCATACATTTCTTACAACTAATTTGATAGCATATATCTGCGAATGATGGTATTACATCATTTTTCTATAGTTCTTGTATGTATAATATCTAGTTTGTAACAAAAGTAATGAAAATATTAATTTGCTTTAATCCGCGATAAAGCACTGCACGCATTTACTACATCAATCTTAACAATTGTTTTGCTCCGTAACCGAACCATCATCAGAAGATCATAACAAATTCACAAATGCTTTTAGAGGGGAACAATTTTGTAGTACATGATTTTTGAGTAACTTTCACCGTTTACTCATGCGCACACAAGGAAAGCTTTAAATTTTGCCGTTTTCGTACTATTTTTTTATTGCTGCTCCTCTCCTATTAATTACAGCGTGATGTTAAAGCCTATAGCCTTCCTCAATAAATTGACTATTTTATACTGAAAGAATTTTTAAATCGGTCCAGTAGTTCCTGAGATTAGCGCGTTCAAACAATCAATCAATCTAACAAACAAACTCTTCAGCTTTATACATTAATATAGATAAGTGGTTTGAACTAAATTTTAATTTTTAGTGCCGCAAAAATGGGTCTAGTTGGTTTAACCAATACTTTGGCCATAGAAGGCGCCAAATACAATATCAAAGTGAACACAATAGTGCCTACAGCGGCGTCCCGGCTCACCGAAGACATACTACCACCTGAAATGTTCCAAGCGATGAAACCGGACCTTATCGCACCCGTAGTGGTAAGTGACAGTACAAAAGCGACAAATTTTAGAATTTTTTTCAGAAGCAGATGTGATAGATAGATAGATTATTATTACTTGATGTATCCTAAATAAGGATGTGACTTGGAGTAGTAAAAAAATCTATTAATAAACGATTTTTCCCCCTTTACAATAAATCTTTCAAAAAAATCAATTACACGATATGAATGTATCAAAATAATCAATTAATAATATTTTATTTCTGTATATTTGAAACAAAACTAATGAGAATATTATTTCGCTATAATCCGCGATAAAAGAAATTATATATAATGCTAAATGTAGAGTGTACTATTCGTTCTCATACCTGATACATGCAGAATTTGTAAAAACTTATGTACTACCAAACACCGGTAACACAACAAAACACAAGCACTGCACACATTCACCACCACAGTCACAAAAGTTTCGCCCCGTAACCGACACCGTCAGGAGATAGACTCCACGACAAAATCGCAAAGCGAAGCATTACCCAAACAAGGAGAGTTATATAGTACCGAGTTAAACCCTCCACCATTTAGTTGACTTTGTCTTTGAAAATGTGTAGCAAACTGAATATTTGAATAGTTACCAATATTAATAATTAATTAGAATAATAGCTAATTTAGGTGGACAGCTCATAATAAAAAACAGATGCTCTGTTTGTGAAATTCCATTAAAATGTGTCGTTTGGTTTGGTTACATCTAACAATGCATATCTAATCTTTAAAAACCAGAAGAGTGAAAAAGAAAAAGAGGATGATTAAAAAAATTGATTTTAAATGTAAAAAAGCGATTAATTTTTCACATACCTACTCCTGAATTCTTGTCGACTTGTAGTTATACTCGATTCGTAATCTTTACAAAAAAATCAAATTACAAGTCAAAAAAGCTTCACCTTAAACCGCCAAGACATTCAACCACCTTTGTTCGTTGAACTTGACCTGCATAGAGGCCTCTCTTCACTTACCACACGGCAGGTCAACACACCTTAGTCGCATTTAACGACACCTCGGTAAAAAGTAAGGGGTCTATTTTACTCCGCCGGATACATATACATAGACATAAATAAAGCTTTTGTAGGGCCTTGACGGTAAAAGACAATCGAAATATAGTCATATTTTGAACGTCGGTTTTTTATTTCTTATGCTTTCAATATTCTCAATGGAGTAATGACTAGTTACAGTCATATTCCAATCCGTACACTACACCACTTTATCTCAGTCCTAGTAGAGCTTTTGCGCTCTACTCTCCACATTTCGCAACCTCGACAATGCTTCTGCGCTCGCCCGACCCGCTTGGTGACGCTGTAAAAGCCGTTAGGGCTAACAGCATACAATCAATTTAAAAAAAATGACCTAATGTGAGAGCGTTCTTTATCTTTTATGGCAATACAAGTAAACCTCGCTGATCATATAATACGATGATATAATAATTTTGGGAAGATAAAACTTTATCGCAGATTATAGACATCAATTATGTCTCTATATTATAATATTACATAAACTAACATTTCCTTCTACAAACTTCATATTTCAAATTATGTTTGTACCTTACTAGTCGTCATACGTGATAAGATACGAATCTATATGAGTTATATCACAATTTTTGTATAAGTAGGTAAATTTTGTATATAACAAGACAAACAATTCGTATATCTAAATATAATGCAATGATATTGCGTAACTTTATTTGTCCATTTAAATGTAAAACTCAGGTATCAGTTAAATTAGTCGATAAAGCACCTTCCTTTTATCCCATAGGAATTTTTAAGGTCCAGTTATAGTCGTTGTTTCTGAAATCCACTGTAATATAGACTTACTTCTTAGAATATATAGTGCGCACTAGAAATGCTACCTCCTCACTGAATCTCATCTTTTTAAGGGTTTAAGTATCTCATACATTGAGAAAGCTAAAATACATTAACGCCTATAACAAAAGCTTACATCCTCACCCCTATTGGACCGACCTATCAACAATATATAGACACATCCGAATGTTTATGCATGGAACTTGAAACTTTATTCTGCGGAAAGGGCGATATGCTCCCCTAAAAGACCAGTATGACCTTAATAGACCAAGAGCCCGTGGACCCCAGACATTCGTCATTTTATAAAAGCTGAATACATATTAAAATCAGCTTTTATACTATGACGTAAATGGAATTCAAATTTCATGAACTTTAAGGGTGTCGTGCAGAGGGTTTCCACTATGATAAGTGTCTGGCATTGACTGATGTGATTTTTTAATATTATTCTGAAGGTAATACCAAAAAAACAGTCTTTATAATTTGACGAAATTAGATCGGTATTTTGGGACCTTCAGTACCGCGTATCTCCCAAAGCCACTATGTGAAAAAAATTCATTCGTCGTCAAAAAAATCGTGCTTAATGTTCAAATACAGAAGCTATCTTCGTTGATTTTACAATTTAAGGTAAACATTTAAAAATTTTCCTGAAATTATCGTTCTTGTACCAAATAAACTTATCTGTGATAAGTGTTCCACAATTACTGATAAAATTTTACAATAACAACGTTATGTTATCATTTTATCCAGCGTATTATTTCTATTGACGTAAGGTTGCCTAAATGCATTTGTCATTCTATATCACTACAGAAAAACATGATTTTTAATTAATTATTTAGCCTAATCTAGCTAATTAATCGAATTAGGCGTTATGTTGCGGGGATCCATAAATGGATGGGAAATGTGAGCAAATGATTGAGAAATAATCGAGATATCAACTTTGGGTTGAAATTTCCAGAATGCTCTTACCTAAAAGTAGTAAAGTAAGAAAATAGCATATTGCAAATGTTGTGTATGTTATATTAAAAGGCCGTGTTGTCTGGTAGAGATATTATATTAGTTCGTAGGATTATAATTATCGGTGCGTGCGCAATTAGATTTGACAGCCAAGAGAAAGGGACGCCGTCAATGACCATAGACTATATAGGATGTCTATGTAACAGTGTAGAAGATTTGTTTGCTTCATTGCTCGTTCTATATGTTCCTCAGTTGCAGCTTCTAAAGGTTAAAAGGTATCGATAACCTTTGGAACCGTTGTTTTATTTAGAACGCCAATGAAAAATGAGTTCACAGCAAATTGAAATAATAGTAATATTATATTATATTTTCAATGCTTAAGCATAAATTAGTATTCGTATTTTCATATATAAGTTGAAGACACTATATTCAACTTCAATAATAAGAACAATTCAATGAAATGAAATCAAAATAATCTTTATCCAAGTGAGCTTTTACACTTTTGTAAACACTTTTGAATCGCCAAGGACCAATTAGATTTAATGAAGATACTACTTCGCCAGTACTTAGACTTCGTACTTCGGTCATTAGACCTGTCGTAATGTATGGATCAGAATGTTGGGCAATAAAAGAAAAGGATGAAAGAAATGTGCATGCGAATGAGATGAGAAATGTTAAGGTGTGTGGTGTGACAAAACTTGATAGAATACGTAATGAGTATATTAGGGGAAGTCTGAAAGTTGCGACCATTACAGAAAAGATGAGAAATGCGAGACTAAGTTGGTATGGTCATGTAATGAGGAGGGATGAAAATCATGTGACCAAAAAAGTTTTAAATATGAATGTGGATGTATGTATGGCTAGGGGGAGGCTGTAAAAAAGATGGATGGATTGTGTGAAAAATGATATGCATGTTAAAGGAGTGGCACCAGAGTTGACGAATGATAGAGGAGAATGGAAGAAGAAGATATATTGTGCTGACCCCACCTAGAGTGGGATAAGGGTAAGAGAATGATGATGATGATGACTATTTCGCTAGTACTCCGAAGCTACTACGGTTTTGTTGCTCTTACAACTATTCCATTACAATCTGATTAATTTACTCACCATGACTTGTAATATAGATAAAAATGTAATTTGTTATAATTATTTTAATCTAATCTGAACTGTGCCACGATTTATTTTCTCATCTATGTAATTCCGTATTCTGTACTTCATGATTTTGATATTTAATACGGTAAACAAATATATGCATAGATGTATAAGGTCTTACTAATTAATACCAATATGGTATAGCAGCCGTGTGGTATCCGATTGAGTAGAATAGACCACTCTCATTTCTTACCGAGGTGTTGTAAAAGGTGAATATGGTAAATTGACTCGCTGTGTGGTATCCGGCTGAGTACAATAGATCACCCTCATTTCTTACCGAGGGCAAAAATGCGACTAAAGTAAGTCGTGCCACCGTGTCGTAAAAGGTGACTTAGTTAACTTGACTTGACGTGTAGTAATCCGGTTGAAAGGAATAGACGACTCTATTTCTTACCGAGTTGTCGTAAAAGGCGAATATGGTAAATTGACTCGCTGTGTGGTAACCAGCCGAGTAGAATAGACCACTCATTTCTTACTGAAGTGTCGTAAAAGGCGACTAAGGTATGTTGGCGTCATGCAGGCGGCCCCTCGTAAAATACGTAGCCGAATCATGTTTATAACATGTTGTGCCCACCTCACTTAGAGTGGGATAAGGGCAGGAGAATGATGACCGTATTTTTGCGTCGATTGTGAGTTTGATGACCCTAAAATATAAAATTTTTATTTTCATCTAGATTAATAAGATTCACGGTCGTTTCTTAGGAGTTTGAGATATTTTCTTTATACCTACATACTTTTTTTGATGTTTAATAATAATAATAATATTTATTTATTTTAGACCATCAGTAAGATCCATATTATGTTGTATTATTTATTTATGTACCATAAAAAATGTTGGAAAAAAAAACATTATTGGTAAAAAAGTGTACAAAGGTCAACTTATCCCTATGACAGAGATCTCTGCCAGCTAACCTACGAAGTGAGACAATTTATATTAAAGAAAAAGTTATTATTCTTATAAAATGTATTAGTAAAACTTACTTAATATATTTGCCCCTTCTAACCGTAGCACTCGGTATATTTAGATGGGTCTGTATCCAGTGCCTCAATATAGGACAATCTGGTTTATCATGACCCTCGGCATGTTTAAATCCAGTGTCTGAATGTTACTGTATACATAAACTAACTTAAAATAACTAACTTTGTTCCAACCAGGCTTACATGGTGCACGAATCGTTCCCTGACACCGGAATCACCATAGATTCAACCTTGGGCTATGCCGTCAAAACTCACCTCGTAAGGTCCAATGGAACGCCATTAAGGTTAGTTTAGATTTATAAATTTATTTATATTATAGTGAACCCTGATTGACGAGATAGATAGATGACCCTTTTTATATTCCTTTAGAATTAACAGAATTTCTATAGCCTCTATGGTACCCCGTTGTCTCAAATGTCCTCGATGATTGTTCAGCGGATTGTCCATGAAAACGTAACAGACAGACAGACAGATTTCGCATTTATAATATTAGTAAGGATATATGCCGTGTGGTATCTGGCTGAATAGAATAGTATCACCCTCATTTCTTACCGAGGTGTCGTAAAAGGCGACTAAGGTAAGTCGACGCGCCGTGTGGTATCCGGCTGAGTAGAGTAGACCAACCTCATTTCTTACCGAGGAGTCATAAAATACGACTAGGGTAAGTTGACGTCATGTTTATAACATGTTGTGCAGACCTCACTTAGACTGGGATAAGGGCCGGATGATGATATAAGATTATTTTATAATTTTAACAAATAAATATTCCTTCATATTTTATTGCGCACGACTCACACTTTGGAATATTAAAGCCATTTATATCTGTCGTGTTGCGAAATAATGAGTGCAATAAAAAACTGTAATAATAAATCTATATATTTATTATTACACTTACGCCCCTTTATATGTTTAATCATAATAGGCCTTAGGATTCTCTTTTATATCGCACATCAAATTTGTGAATATATTAATCTCTCTTAAATGTAAACTAAACGTAAACCTATTAATGGCTGCCCTGAAAAGTGTGCGTTTAGGACTCGTTAAGTTATTCACGCCTGTTACAGATATAATACACGATAATGTACTATGTAAAAATAACTCTCCTAATATTCATATACGAAATGTAGTACCTGCACTTGACTATCGGCGATTATCTTCAAAATAATATTTTTATTACTTTGTATTATGGATCTGGAAATTAAATATGCTTGTTATAATTCACGATAAAAACTAAATCACCACGTTTCTTAATGTAGAACAATACATAATAAGTATTTGAGCACTACGCCGCGCGTTAATAATAATGCATTAATGATTTTTAATTTTATTACGATTTTAATAAAATTAGAATCATCATCTTCCTGCCCTTATCCCACTCTAAGTGGGGTCGGCACAACATATTATAAACATGCTGTCACATGATTTGGCTGCGTTTTTACGACCGGCCGCCTGCCTGACGCCAACTTACCTCTGTCATATTTTACGACACCTCGGTAAGAAAGAGGGTGGTCTATTCTATTTAACCGGATACCACACGGTGAGTCAACTTACCTTAGTCGCCTTTTACGACACCTCGGTAAGAAAAGAGGGTGGTACTATTCTATTCAGCCGGATACCACACGGCTTTTTAATAAAATTAGAATATATCTCAAAAATTACAGAGATATGCCGGTTTTTTTTTCCATATGTTCCATGTGTTGCAAAGCGCGTGACAAACTATAAATCTCAATTGAGTATATAATTTATTGATGCTTGCATTTGTGCTTTATTAGGGTTATGCTCACAACCCTCCCCCCCCCCCCCCAATATCCTGGCAATGAAATTCCTGTCCTTTGGGGTGATGCCACGCATTAGGAAAACTGATTTAGATGAAAATATTATTATAATAAAGAAATCCTATGTGCCTCTTAGACATACGCTACGCTATAGTCGTAGGCGCCTCTTCTAAATATCTTTTTAAATTTTGTTATACATTGTATTCAAGCTTTTTCACGTACAGCGTTACAACAATACTTATTTAAACACTTGATAAAAATATTCAAATGGGGCCATTGTGTTAATTTGTAATAAGTAACTAAGGTCATTTTTTATTGTTAGACGACGATGTATATACAACGATTGCCTTGCTTAATTATTTAAAGATCTTGTTTAATAAAGTGACCATCGCCTACTTGCTAAGCGTAAAGCAATTTGCTTCGCTTCTCATAGATTCTATCTACCTTTGGGGACGCTCGTTGGTGTATGGCGGGTGGTCAGCTTCTATTTTGAACTATTCCACTGATTTTGCTATGGTGGAAAAGGGTGTCACATGCTCTAATCTACCCGTTGCTCTTCCTAACCTGTTAGTATCCTTGAACGGGATATTTGTTAGGTATTTCCCATCTTACCAGTACATAGGGCACTCAGCCATAAGGTGAAGACTTGTTTCTTCCTTTTCTCTAATAGATTATTGTAATACTGATCGTAATCTACATTGCAAAAGAATCTCATATAAAAGTCTTAACGAGTATCGGAATATCCGAATAAAAACAGATTCGAGAAAAATGCTAATGTTTATTTTATATACAGAAAGAAACCATCAGACCCCGTGACCATAGAATCTGTAAAGGAGAAATGGGCCGAAGTGGTCAACATGAACAAAGCTAAACATGTCGAGAAGATGACCGATGTGACTCTCGGTTTGGTTGAGAAATTACAGGTAATATTTCTTTATAATAATTTGTAATAATTACAGGTACTGACAATTAAAAGCTTCTATATTCGTTAATTCGAAAGAGTTCAAGTTTATGTTATTTATATAATCAATAGATTTACACTTATAGAAAAGTGTTAATAAAAAAAAATTAAAGATCTGACAAGGAATATAAATCGCAATATTGCGTCTATGCGTGCGTACTTAAATATACATGCGTACGTATATATACATGTGTGAGTAGGTAACTATTATTGCGTGTGTACGTAAATATAAATTTGTGCTTACGTAAATAGACGTGTTTATGCGTAACTATAATTGTGTGCGTATCTAAATATAAATTTGTGCGTACATAATTATTGTGTGCGTAGGTAAATATACATTTGTGCGTACGTAACGTTTTTGAAAGTCAATGTGAGAATTTACATTTTTTTTCTACTTTGTTCGCTTAGAAAAGAGTAGGTCTAAATAACTGTGATATGTGAACGTATCAATTATATTTATTACTAGTAATATCCCGCGGTTTCACCCGCGTACATACCGATCTCATGGCAGTGGAAAGTTTACTTAGTAGGGCTGTAGATTTATTTTTGTTAAATATATCATCAATAGTTTCAGAGTGCGATTACAGATTTTTATGACTAATTTTTTAACACCTTATTACATTTTTAATATGGATCCCTGTTTATTTAAATATAATTTAGCCTATGTTGTACAGTAAAGATGCAGCTTTCAATGGTGAAAGAATTTTTAAATCAGTCCAGTAGTTTTTGTGTGAAAACATAAGAAACATACATACAAATTTTTCCTCTTTACAATATTAGTATAGATTAGGGCTTCTTAAACTTTTGTCATACCCCATTTATGATTGTAAGTTTCTTGACTACCCCGTAAAATATAAAAGAAAAATAAATTAATATTTTTTGATGATTTATTTATTAGGTAACAATATACATATACATATGAAAATATCATTTAGAATTCGTTTTGAAACATACATAAATCTAAAATTAAAAATTGCACAAAAAATTATAAAATTGTATAATCAAAAATAAAAGTGGATTCCGACCGTCACAATTCGCTCGAATATATTCAAGTAATTGCGTGGTAAGTATTAAAGTAAAAAATTCCCCCCAAAAAGCGCGAACCATAGTTTAAGAAGCCCTGGTATAGATAATAAATAAATGAAATAGTAAATTAATTGAAAAATGACCAGGAATTCGAGGAGCGTAGTAAACTGGACAGTACCAAGGAGTCTTATTGGAGCACCTACTCGTATAACTCCAAGGATCTCGTCTGTTACGCGCTTGGAGGTGAGGAAAAATTATTTGTTTCCTGTCTTTTTTCATACATTTTCTTGAGAGTCTATACAGTTAGGTATTATTCTACAAGGTTACTCCTTTTTTGTTTAAGATTAAATCATCGTTATTATATATTATTTTAATATTTTACTATGTTGTAGAGAAGCTAATACTTGTTTACTGAGATTCTCGTCTAAACGCTCAAAAAAAAGCTTAAAATTAAACTAACGACACCTCAGTAAGAAATGAGGTTAATCTATTCAACTCAGCTGGATACCACACGGCGGGTCGACTTACTTTACTCACGTTTTACGACACCTCTGTAAGAAATGAGGGTAATCTTTCAATTCAGACGGATACAACATGGCATGTTTTATCACCATCATTCTCTTACCCTTATCCCACTCTTAAGTGGGGTCGGCACATTATGTCTTCTTCTTCCATTCTCCTCTATCATCGTCAACTCTGGTGCCACTCCTTTAAAATGCATATCATTTTTCACACAATTCATCCATCTTTTTTCGGCCTCCCCCTAGCCATACATCCATCCACATTCATATTTAAAACACTTTTGGTCACATGATTTTCATCCCTCCTCATTACATGACCATACCAACTTAGTCTCGCACTTCTCATCTTTTCTGTAATGTAAATACGGTATGTTTTATATTTTTTATATAATTATATATTGTATTTAAGTATGTATTTAAAAATAATATAAGTATTTATTCACCAGTTGTCTGTCACCCATAACACAAGTATTAAGTTACTTACTTTGGAGACGGACGACCGTGTGTGTAAGTGTCCCATATATTTATTTATTATTTATTTAATTCACCAGTTTTCTATCTACCATAACACAAGTATTAAGTTACTTTGGGGACGGACGACCGTGTGTGTAAATGTCCCATATATTTATTTATTACTTATTTATTTTTTTAATTCTTAACTTTTCATAGTTGGTGCATCGGTGGTCAACCCGACCGACCTCAAGTTCTTATATGAGAGCCACGAGGAGTTTTCACCTCTGCCAACTTTCTTCGTGCTTGCCGGCATGGTGATGGAGTCGCCGGCTTTGGGCCAAGCCATGCCACCTGGAAAATTCGCAGACTTCACCAACGTAAGTTCCTCATATAATAAATAAATAAATATATGGGACAATTACACACACGGTCGTCCGTCTCCAAATTAAGTAACTTAATACTTGTGTTATGGTTGACAACTGGTGAATATATACTTATATATTTTTAAATACATCCTTAAATACAAATATACACCCAGACTCGAAGACCAACAAAAATAATTTATAGAAAATGTTGGCCCTCGACGGGAATCGAACCCGCGACCAGCGGAGCTGAAGGCAGGGTCACTACCCACTGCTCCAACGGGCCAGTCGACCATATCCAGCGGCTCCGCCCACGTGGAAAGATTAATACCGTCATATAGTATTTTCTCCCGCCCTTATCCCAATTTAGGTGGGGTCGGCACAACATGTTACAAACATGTTGTCACATGATTTGGCTACGTATTTTACGACCGGCCGCCTGCCTGACATCAACTTTCTTAAGTCGCCTTTAAGGACATCTCAGTGAGAAAGAGGGTGGTTTATTCTACTCAGCCAGATACCACACGGATATAACTTACTTTAGTCGACTTTTACGATACCTCGGTAAGAACTAAGAATGGTCTATTTTATTTAGCCGGATACCAAACGGTGGGACAACTTACCTTAGTCGCCTTTTACGACACCTCGGCAAGAAACAGGGTGGATTATGCTAGTCAGCCAGATATTAACTTACCTTAGTCGACCTTTACGACACCTCGGTAAGGAATACGGGTGGTGTATTCTTCTCAGCCCGAAACCACATGTCGGGTCTTACCTTACCTTAGTCGACTTTTACAACATCTCGGTAAGAAAGAAGGGTGGTTTTTTTCATCAGCTGGATACCTCACGACGGATCAACTTACGGTACTGGCCCTCTACGATACCTGAGTAAAGAAATGAGGGTGATCTAATTTATTCAGCCGAATACCACAAATCACGAGATGAATTTAAAAGATAGGTTAATCGTGATAAAAAAAAATGCTTTGTTGTGACAGATTCTTCACGGAGAGCAATACATCGAGTTGCTTGGAGATTTGCCCGGTAGTGAGGGCGAGTTCAACATCCGGAACTATGTGGTGGATGTACTGGACAAGGGGTCCAGTGCTGTCGCAATAGTTAATAGTAAGTGCGAAGAAAACCCTTTACTACACCTAAATATTTAGAGTTTATTGTTGGCTCAATGCGGATTGGTAGGTTACACATATCCCCAGATTTCTCTAAAGCAGCTTTACTCAAAGTTTGCTCCGCGATACCTCTGTAGGGGTTCCATAAGAATTTAGAAAAAAAAAAAATTACCTCTCTCTGGTCGAACGTTTTGACTCCGCGGCCGCGCGTATGTATATTTATTTATTTGTATTTGTGTAAATATGTGTTAAAACAGCTGGTGTATAATGTTAGATATTTTCATTTTTAATATCTTCTATTATTCAATACTTACTACCCATACCCATACAATAATTATTATTATTGTACTTGCCATTGGTAAAGTAATTAATAATTAGTAACTGTTACATTGTACTATTATTATGCCTATTAATAAAGAATACACTTTTAAGAACTATTGTTTTCTTGTAGGGTTACATCTTCCCAAAAAGGTTCCGTCACCAAAAAAGTTTAAGAACCACTGCTCTAAAGATATACAGGTTTCCTCACGGTGTTTACCTTCACCGAAAAGCGTGTGATAAATTGCAATTATCAATTAGACACATAAGTTTCAATAAAAAAAACTCATTGGTGTCTGCCCGGGTTCGAACCCGTGACCCTCCCGAAAGAGTCGCACGGTCTCACTGGGCTATAACAGCTTATTAAACCTTATTCAGAGGGTAAAAATTTCTGTTCTTTTATGGTAGGAAAAAATACATATACGACATTATTAAGAGAACGTGAACTTATCACGTTTAACGCACAATGGAAGTCGTAAGTACCATAAATAATAAATGATAATGAAAATTATGTTTCTAGGCGAGATCTATCAAAACAGGGAACTGTTGCTTCGCACGCAACAGCACATCTTTGTATTGGGACAGGGCGGCTTCGGTGGACCGAGGAACAGCAAGCTGGCGATTAGCGTCGAGGAAGCACCCAAAAGGGCTCCGGATGCTGTTGTCGAACAGCGTACATCTGAAGATCAAGCAGCATTATACAGGTATTTATTGTTAGATAATAACTCTGTTGCATACGCGATGCCGCAGTCTCCTTAGTGGTCATGAAAGCATTTTTTTGACTAGATAGATACACGCCATTACCACAACACACATTAACTCAGTACGACACACATAAATCAGCAAAACACACATTAGATCCGAAAAACACACATTAGCTTAGGAAAAAACACATTCAATCATCAAAACACAAATTAGCTTTGCACAACACACATTAAATCATCAAAACACAAATTAGCTTAGCACAACACATATTGAATCATTAAAAACACATTAGCTTAGCATAATACACATTGAATCATCATAACACACATTATCTTAGCACAACATACATTAAATCATCAAAACACAAATTAGCTTAGCACAACACACATTAAATCATCAAAACACACATTATCTTGAGCACAACACATATTAGTTTGGCACACGACCTCGATATTAAGGCATCTATTCGAAGTCAGTGCTAAAGAATTCACATTTTAATAACTAATCGATAAAAATCTTGATCCTTGATTGATCTTTAATATTGATTTTACGGTACTTTTCTTGGTGATCTTTTCTGAACACGCTGTATAGGCCTTAAGCATTATAAATAACAGAAAATTGAAAATTTTGATTCATACGTGCATTAACTCTATCGTGACAATGAGAAACAGTAAACGAACTTGATATTCATTACCAGATTGTCCGGGGATTTGAACCCACTACACATCGACCCCAACGTAGCTTCAGCCGGTGGACATCCAAAGCCAATTCTTCACGGATTGGCGTCTTTAGGATTTTCAGCCAGACATGTACTTGTCAAGTAAGTTGATATCATAAGATTTTATTTTATAATAGCGGCCAACGCACGCGTTGCTGTGGCTAGTTTCGACGTCCCCTTGAGATAAATCTGTTACAACAAAATATTAAACAAGAGACGTTATTTAAACCCATACAAAAATGAAAAAAATTATAATTATAGTGTCATTGTCAGTAGGAAAAATGCTACGATCACTATAAATCTAAAGAGTTTCTGAAAGTTTCATTATAATCGGTCCAGCCAAGCGGAACAAATATATATTTTTGTTCTTACTTTATTTAACTTTGAGTATTTTTATTTTATTGATTTATTAAAGATTATATAGTTTAAAAAAAAAATTAAATGCATTTTTTATATTTCTATAGATTTAGACTTCTTTTACCTAATGAAAAAATTATGTTACAAGCAGAAAATATATAACTCTATTGAAATAAAGTAACACTAGACACGTAGCCATGCTTGTTACCTAATTTTCTTAATTATTTTTACTTGTTACTACTGTGAAGCTGTGATAGCCCAGCGGTAACACCGTGCGACTTTCGAGGAGGTCACGGGTTCACCCGGGCAGACACATATGAGTTTTTCTGTTAAAACTTATGTGTCTAATTGATAATTGCAATTTATCAGACGCTTTTCAGTGAAGGTAAACACCGTGAGGAAACCTGCATATATCTAGAGATTCTGGAGATATGTGTAACCTACCAATCCGCATTGGAGCATCGTGGTAGGTCTTAGCTCCAATCCTTCTCTTCAAAAACGGAGAGAAGAGGCCTATGCCCAGCGGAGAGTGATATGCCACTACTTTACTTACTTTACTACTGTGAAAACCCCAATTTTTTTCGAATTCGCAGATACGGAGGTAACAATGCGACTAATTTTAAAGCGTTAAAAGCGCGCTTCGTAAAGCCGGTGCTTCCAGGACAGA
Organism: Morpho achilles; assembly: GCA_947086495.1. Lineage (NCBI taxonomy): Eukaryota > Metazoa > Arthropoda > Insecta > Lepidoptera > Nymphalidae > Morpho > Morpho achilles. The sequence continues at coordinate 11,156,415 of CAMTZB010000020.1, forward strand.
CCCTGGTGACTGAAATGTGGTTGGAGGGGAAACGGGTTCACTTCCAGACCAAGGTCAAGGAGACTGGCAATACTGTTATTGCTGGTAAGATATTTTTATATTTCTTAACCATGTAAACAATCTTGATAAATTTGGGGTAGGCTGTTATAGAAATCTTTTATACACCAAAAGAAAGATCATTTTTAAAATAAATTGATATAATAATGATTCATTACATTCAAAAAAAACGTTTTAATAAAACAAAAATCATTGGTAGTGTCTCAAATTCTGGTCATACCATTTCTTTCAAAAATTTGCTCCCTTTAAACTCAACATATGTCTTAACTATATCAGTGATTTCATTCAATTATATATTAAACTAGCTGTCCGGCTACGCGTTGCTGTGGCTCAGTCTGGTCTGGTTCCTCGAAACAGAACTCAACAGTTAAAAAATTCTCCAACCTTCACCAAACTTTACCAGATCATTATGCTGGTAAAAAAAAATTTAATATGATTAAAGTTTTTTTTTTGAAAATTTCATTAAAATCAGTCCAGCCTATTCGGCGTCTATGAGGGACATACAGACAAACGTTCATTTTAAAATTTCTCCATTCTAAAGTAATAATAAAATTATTTTTCTATAATCCGCGATAAACTAAATAGCAAATATATATAATGCTTAATGTAGAGAGAACTATCCGTTGTCATACCCTATACGTGCAGGATTCGTAAAAATACATGCACAAACATCTAACTTTAATATATATTTTCAATTTACTTTATCGCGGATTATAGCAAAATAATTTTATTATTACTATTGTATTAAGGATCTCCGCAAAGTAACGCCTAATTCTAGAAATTTCTAAACTCCTTTAATTCTAACGGCAACTTTTCGAATATCATATATCAGTTACTTGACATATCACCCCATCCGAAGAATAAAGTCACATTTCCTATGCTTATACATGGGAGATGTAAATTTTTTTTTCAGATAGGACGCTATAATGATTTCAAACTAAGCAAGATTTCTTCTTTTGCAGGTGCTTATGTGGACTTGAAGAATGTTGTAAAGGAAGGCGGTTCCCCCGCGGCAAGTGCACAATCAGTACAAACATCTGGCGCTTTGAAGAGTGATTCTCTATTTGGTATGATAGCAGATGGTGTCAAGGCGAACCCGGACAAAGCCAAGGCTGTTGGAGCTGTATATCTTTACAATATCACTGAAAATGGAAAGACCATTAAACAATGGAGTTAGTATATTTAGAAATTTTTTTTGTCCATTTTAATTATACTCAAATTCAAATTATTCTTTATTCAAGTAGATTGTTTTCAGTAGATCGTTTCGGAAGTTTGCTCCTACTGAGAAGAACCAGCAAGAAACTCTGCGGATAATCTTCTTCTGTCATTATCTAAAGATAAAGCTTTTTGTATCCCCAATGTATTTATTATCATTTTTATTTGGCCTGACATAACTCCAGTATGTTAAAAAAATTAAAAAAATAAATTCGTGTATAGACGAATTAAATTTTGTACATACAACAGAAATTAATGCATTTAGTATTAAACTTAAAAAGTTATAGTAAAATTGAGTTGCTATAATCCACGATAAATATAAATAGAAAATATATATAATGGTAAATGTAGAGTGGACTATCAGTTTTAATACCATACCCTACATGCATACACTACACAAAAATACAAAGGCAAAAACAATAAACCTAAACCACCAATACCAGCAACAGCACTGCATACATTCACTATCACAAACTCAACATTGGGAAACAAATGACTTTACTACATTATTACTTTTGTGACATTATTGCCATTGCAGCAGTTTAAAAACACTGTTAAAAAGAGGCTGATACAGAAAGCCTACTATACTATTGAAGATTATTTAGAAGATAAGAATGTGTGGATATAGCTCTCTTTGAACCTGTACAAGACAGTAACGACTGAATGTAAATAGTATTAAGAATTATATGTTTAAAAGAGCAACCGCCGAGTTTCTTGCTGGCTCTTCTCGGTAGGAACAGCTTTCCGAACCAGCAGTAGAGTTGACGAATCAAAAGCACTTGTTTACAAGTTTATTTGAATAAAGAATATTTTGAATTTGTATTATGGATCTCCGCAAAGTAACACCTAAATATATAAATTATTAAATTTAATTTTTATTTTTTTACAGCTCTAGATTTGAAGTCCGAATTAACAGTATACCAAGGAGAACCTAAAACGGGTAAAGCTGATACAACTTTGACAGTGTCGGACGAGGATCTGGTAGAAATCGCAGCAGGAACACTCAGTCCGCAAGTTGCTTACTTGAAAGGGAAACTAAAGATTGCTGGCAATATTATGTTGGCTCAGAAGTTGGGACCTCTCCTCAAGGCTGGAGCTAAACTTTAAGATCATAAAAATGGGTTACTATAATTTTAACCGAGTTCATATAAAAATTTCAATTACACATATTTTCGCTTACTGAACAAAATTACAAGTAAAAATATGTATATAGACATTTAATTATGAAATTACTAAAGAAATAAATCAATCAATATGGCTGTATATAATGTCTAATAGCACAGGTACACTGTATTCATTCCTAATTTTTACATAACGCATTAGTATTAAAGCGCCTACAAAACTCTTGAGTGCTAAAAAGGCCCATAACATGGAAGAGCAAGAACACAAGTTTTGGCAAGAGAATTTCAGTGTATCAAACTCAAGCCTTATTTTAAATTAGGTCACTTTAATACTAAACATTTGATATGTTATTGTCACCTAGTAAAACACGTTTAGTTGAACAGTCAATTTTAATTATTAATATTAAACTATCCTGGCATAATTACTATACATACAGATATGTAAATCACAAATTTTGTATTGACAATGTATATACATATGTTCCAATATAAAGTTAGAATGACTAATGGATGATACTCAATAGATAATTATTTTTTAATTTACTAATTCAATTATATAAAGCTGGTTTTTATGTATTCAATAATTCAACATGGAATTCATAAATATTAATTTTTATATGCTATTTACATAAATGTCACAATTAATCATAAATGCATGACTGGTTATAATTTATATAAGGTTTAATGTTGGTAATTATATTATATTTTTATAATTGTTATTCATTTCAATGGATTATGGATGGTGATGGAAAATAAATCATATTTTATAGATCGTTGTTTTTTATTATATGAAAGTTATCTTATTACCACTACTATTATGTGACTTATTAATTAATAGCTGTGAAATATTGTGGTGTGAAAATAAAACTTTATTTTAGATTGTGAAGTATAATAATGTGAGTAAAAATAAACAATTTGTTGACATTTATAGTTAAATAGCTGTGCCAGCACCTTGCCTGCATAGAAATCAGTAGCAAATTTTTTCCTAAATTGAAATTTTGAACATAAAAGTAGTTATCGTGAGTTACTTATAAAAAAATTTTATACAACTTTCTCCATTTACTTAGCGCATACAAGGAAAGCTTTAAATCTTCCTATTCTTGCAATATATTTAATAGGCAAAAATTCTATGATAACTATACTTTATTCATTAAATCAAATTATTTGTTTAAAATAAATTACACTTTCTTGAATCAATAAGTTCCTTTAATACACATTAAGGAAATGTCTATGTAATATATGCAAATATGTCAAATGGAAATGGAATTATTATTATAATGAATTAGTAATATTTTTATTTCAAACAAATAAATACTGTCTGTAATTCTGGCGAAAGGTGACTTGAATTGTCATAAATTTTCAATAATTATCATATTTCAATGAAACACAAACTTTTAACAAATTATACACAAAATCTCATGAATCAATACTTAAACATATTACATGAAAATCTGTTTCCTTTGTGAGTTTATTTTGAACAGATATAAAGGTGGTTTGGTTTTATACTATATTAGGATTAAGGGAAATTCAAGGATACTGATATATTTCTACAGTTAAACTTTAAAATATTGTCCTAGTTATGCTTACATAGCTAATGATTCCTTTGTACTATAAAAAAAAAATTATACAGTCTAAGCCATTTCTGGTAATAACTTTCCTTCCAACACTAGATTAGCTTCCTTTACTTCACTTTCCCAAGCATCTTTCATTTGGGGCTGTGAACTTAAATCTACTATTTTAGTTGCTTGAACTTCTGGCAATCCTTTTGTTTTCACTGCTTTTCCTATGATACAGCAGTATGCACCTAAGGAATGATTTTAATGGTAATTATTAATTCTTAAAATACAATACTTATACAATGCCTATTATTATGTATAACATATTCACAAACTGTAGTCACTAGGGCCCTAAATCATCTTATACTAGAAATTAATTTTAACTTTTACATAAATACATACATCCTTTTTAATGTGATTTGAAATTTATTGTATTTCAATTACTTTGATACATGATTACCTATTGATTGGTACCTTGAAATAATTTCCAAAAATTCCTAATTTAAATGTTATTTAAGATACTTACATGTATGTATAAGTGATTTAAGAGAATTTCTATTATATATATTTATTCACCTTTCAGCATTGTAAGTTTCAGCTCTGTATTATCAATGCCTCCATTTCTTCAGAGAAAAATGCTGTGTGGTATCTGGCAGAATAGAATAGACCACCCTCATTTCTTACCGAGGTCTCGTAAAAGGCGACCAAAATAAGGCGATCTGCTATGTGCTATTAGGCTTAGTATAATAGATCACCCTCATTTCCTACCGAGGTGTCGTAAAAGTTGACTAAGGTAAGTTGACCCACCATGTGGTATCTAGTTGAGTAGAATAGACCAACCTCTTTCTTACTGAGGTGTCGTAAAATACGACTTAGGGAAGTTAAAATCAGGCAGGCGGTTGGTTATATAATACGAAGCCAAATCATGTGACATGTTTATAACATGTTGTGCTGACCTCACTTAGAGTGGGATAATGGCAGGAGAATGATTTCTTCACAGAAAAGCCTTTTCTTTTCCCTGGGGATAGGATACATAGAGGCTGCCACATTCTAGTTAAAACAGTTATTAACAAATAGTACCTTTACATAAAGGCTTCTTACTGAGTCCACCAACAGCTGAATCACATTTTACTACCTTTACTCTTCCAAATGTGTCAGAAACAATCATTATGTCAGTGCCAACGGTTTGCTCAATTGTTCCTTGTATCCATACTTCTAAAGGTATTGGTTTATTAATAATATCTCGAATTAAATACTTTTTAGGACACATTTCCATGTTTGTCCAAACAACACTCACAGAATATAGTCATTAGTTCATATCATAAGTTAGTAGTAAATTTACAATTCAATATTGGGTTACATGTTCCTCTTGCGCTTTAAAAAAAACTGTTTTATAGGTAGTATTATTTATAATAAAATAATTGCAATTCATCTTATTTATAACAGGACTCCAATTATAACATCTCAAATTATTCATCTTGACTGATCCAAAAACAAAATAAACAAATTCAAATTAAGAATTAAGCACAGCGCAATTAAGGATGGGAAAAAATAATCGATTAATGTTAATCGATTACTTTAATATTATAATCGATTTTTAGTAATCTATTCATTAAAAGTCGATTTTAAAATATCAATTATATTAATAACTCTTTCCTCACTCTTTTTTTTAATGCTAATATGCGTTGTTGGATAGCCGTGTGATATCCAGCTGAGTAGAATAGACATAACCTTCATCCCTTACCGAGGTGTCGTAAAATACCACTAAGGGAACTTAACTAGTGGGAGGCGGTCGGTCGTAAAATATGTAGCCAAATCATATGGAAATATGTTTATAACATGTTGTGCCTACCCCACTTAGAGTGGGATAACGGCAAAAGGTTGATGTTGTTGGTTGAAACCAATATAGCTAAACTACATTTTTATCGTATTTCGCAAACCGCACATTTGTCATTTTTTAATCGTATTTGTCCACTTTAATAGTCTTAAGGTATTTATTAAAATTAATTATTAATAATAAAAATGGCATATTTTTAATTTGTGCTGATCATAAAAAATAAATTGTTAGAAATCGATATTATCGATTATTTATTCATGTATTTTTCCACTCCAAGTCCATCCTTAAGTGCAAATGCAATTTGGAAAGTAGAACGCATAACACCGACAAAATAAAATTGTTTACATCTTATGTAGTCTATGATCTTAGGGATGAACATTGTGCATAGATTTAATGATTACATAACTTACAACTAAAAGCCCAAATTAGTGACGTATACTATGTGGCAGAACTCGTGCCTATTAATGGCTGAAAAAAGGTCCTCGCTGATTGGCTTAGCAAATTGAAATTTGACCTAATTTATTTTAATTTTTTTATTGTGGTATGTTACGTTTACATAATACATACCAAAGATTACAGTGTACATAATGAAATAGATGGGTAACTCGCAGTCGTTTTTTGCGATCCGTAATAGCGCCATCTAGAGATCAATTTCTGTACTAAAAAGGTCAAGAGGGTCATATATATCTATATATACTATATATATATATATAATATTTTTGCAGTAGGGCGGGGTAGAAATACAAAAGAAATTAAAAAACAAAATTATTGAAAAGTTATTTATTTTGTATAAATAATACAGTCGTTTTAACAATAAATTACTTTTGATTTGAATATAACGAAAATTACAATTACTTTAGTATTGCAGACTTATAAATATATATGCGAAAAGCTTTACTTTATAATATAAAGCTCATTATATTATTTATGTACAAAATAAACAAGTAATATCTACAAATTACAAATTTAAGTTATAAATACAAATCAAGCCATTATAAATATAAATAAATATATGGGACACTTACACACACGGTCGTCCGTCCCCAATGTAAGTAAACTTAATTTTAATACTTGTGGTGGGGGGAAAAGGGTGACAGACAACTGGTAAATATATGTTTATATAATTTTACATACAAATATACACCCAGGCTCAAATACCAACAACTTCATTTATAGAAAATGTTTGCTCTCGGTGGGAATCGAACCTACTTTAAACATTAACAAAAGAACGTCATACGTAAATTATCTGATATTATATCGTTTATTACACTTAGAAGCAATGATGCATATAGAAAACTCTTGGCTTTACTACTTGCCTTGTGTATTAAATAACTCACCAAAACAACATTAACAAATCGATCAAATTAAAATGAAATGGAAATTTTTTAAGGAAATAAAAACGGATATATGTAAACATGTTTGCGCCAAAACACGTCGGATTCTGAACACGTAATCTGCTTCCAAATTATTATATTTAGCGGACCTCCAATCCTCCGTACCCAAGTTTGGAATAAATCCATGTTCTTAGAGGATCTGCAACAATTATTTTAGGCAGATATAAATTAATACTATTCGATAATCTAAGTATAAATGTCATTGCCATAGACGCGGCAGGAGTTTTGATCAATTTAATAATAAGCACTCACCTTCACCAAAGACTGTTGGACAAAAAATTTTGCGAATTTTTTTTTCTACCTAACATACAAAAACTAATAATATTCAAATCAAAGTCCATATATTACATATATTCTTCGTAATTTTTCAAATTTAACAGATATCTGTCAAGCATTCATTATAGTGTATTGTCAAAGACAAGTTTAGCTATAGTTTTTTTATGTAGAAAAATTATTCTATTTAAATTATATAAAATATTACTTATTCTTGTTAAATAATTTAATTAAAACAACATAACATAAAAAAAAATTACAAATATAAAATTTATAAATTTTTATTTTTTAATATGTTAACACTGCACTCTTTAATTAAAAATATGTAAACACTGTTGCATAGTTTTAAAAACTGAACTCTGGATGTCGCTGAAAACCGAATCAGGACCTTTAGTTCTAAGATAACAACCATGATACATACCGATGTACGTAACAAGTATGTATGTATGGTCTAGTGCGCTGTTTTCGGATTTATATCAATTTAAACTTTTAAAACAGATACTTTTCTGACTGAAAAGAAAGCTGTAAGTTACATAGTTAAGTTAGTTAGTACTCACAAAGTAACCATTAATTCTAAAAAAATCATATCTCAGGCGATGCTCGATACGGTTTAACTGTAAATGCCATCAAATCCTACTAATATTATAAATGCAAAAGTTAGTGAGTATGCATGTAGGTTTGTTACTCTTTCACGGCGAATCTGCTGAACCTATATCGATGAAATTTGGCATAATTATTCCTTATACACCGGGGTAACATATACATTATAAAAATCCTGTTGATTCTATAAGAATCGGATGGCAATGAAAAGCACCATCTATTATCAAACTATCACGCGTCAACAGTCCACGCAAAGGAAATCGTGGGTAAAAGCTAGTCTGATAATAAAGTAACAAATCTTTTACCACCACTCTCACTTCCAAAAAATGATAAAAGATTTTTTAGCATATGTATGTGTGATTGCTCATTCTTATCAAAAAGGCGTATAATATATTTTATTTTAACTTCGTGGCAAATAATTTTTTAAGTGTGGAGAGTTTTTTCTATCATTTGGACTAGGATTGTGACGTCACTCAGAATAAAAATTTATTGTTTATAAAATTCAATATCAAATAAAATGTATGGAGGTATGAGAAGTTAAATAAATTTCGAACCAGCGGTAATTTATGTACATTATTTATTCAAAATTATAAAAAAATCTATTTTTGACTAGTTTTAATTAATAAACTACTCTAAAAAAACTAAACAATTAATCTTTGAGTGAAATTAAAATTTATAGTCCGCACCCGGTACGTATTGTTTGTCAAAATTATATATACCTTAGTAGGTATATTTTTTCGGTCCACAACAGACGAAGTCTATCTCTTAAAAATGCTTCGGTTACGGGGAGAAACAATTGTTAAGATTGTGGTAGTGAAAGTGTGCATTGCTAGTTCAGAGTGATGGTAGTGGAGGAGCGCGTGCGTTTTCATGAATCCAGTATGTATCACGTATGAAAACGGAACGAAAGTACAAATATTATCTTTTATCACGGACTATGGCAAAAGCAATCATTACTTACCTATGTATTATGGATCTCCGCAAAGTAACATCAAATTTTATTACATACCTTATCTTGTTTAAGAATCGTCTGTAATTACACAAGAATATATATTATATAGTATAGGCATGAATTAAAAAAAAATAAAATTAATTTTTAAATATATGCTTTAATACATAAAATCCTTTTATATCAATCAACTAATAACGGATAAACTATAACACAGGTAGAACGAGAACGTTAAAATAAACTTTATAATACATGAATAACATGCAATCCGGTGTTTATGAACCGATGCCGCGAGCATGAAATCACTCCAATATTCCAGCTCCCGCCGTAACAACTCAATCAACGCAATTTTAAAATAAACCGTTTTTTATATAGTACACAAACGTCGGCCGCATCGAACAAAAAATATGCCCCGGCGAAGGTCTCAATAATGACTTTCTCGAGAGCTTGTTACACATAAACAACTCACGAACTATAGGGAGGTGTTTAGACAAGCGAATTTGAACTTTAATAGTTCTCAGACTTTTATGAATATATATGTCTTATTCAACAATAATTCCGTGTGTATTTGTTAAGACATGTTACATAAATTACGACATTTATCTACAATACTTTTAATTCCTTACCTAGACAAAGGAAAATATAAATCTACAATAAACTATATTATTGCATTTAACGCAAAACAAAGTCACAATATTAACCAAACATGAAAAATTATCTTTTATAGGTCTGCATCCACAAATTTTAAATATAGCTTATGAATCGCTGTAAAATTTTTAAATGATGTTGCGTTTTTAATACAAGTAAATATTTATGCATTAGGCAATACATAAAATGTTAAACAGAAAATGAGCACATTGTCATTTGACTAACAAAATCTACATCGGAATCGAACCTGTTATCCGAGTGAAAAATAAATTCATATTAGCCTAACAAACATTGTAAATTGGAAATGTCATTATTCGGAAGGCACGGCAACTATTTATGATTTAAGTCATATACCAGATTAACGTAAAATGTGTCCGATTACAATTTTAAATATTCATTCTTATTTACATTTATATTAGATCTATTCAAAAATCATAGAACACAATCTCGATTAAAGACCGGTTAGGCTTATAAAATAAAACTAAATAAAAACGGGACAACTCTATTCCATGTAGAGCTTATCCCGAGAGGCAAGGGGGGACGAGCTGTCATCTGCGCGCGGTGCAAAGCAAGCGCGCACAACTCAATCCGAAACGCGCGCGCGGGCGTTGAGAACGTATTCCAACAGCCGCGATAAAACATCGATACAACGAAATTTATTTAAACAAAATAACAGAAACATAGTGATTTTTTTAAAATAATACCACCAAAACTTATTTGGGTATCCCATTTGTGATGTTTAGTTTGTGACTGAATCAGTGATATTTTTGTAGGATCGTAAAGTTTTTTGTAAAACTTTTCACCGAACGCGAGCCATGTGACCGGGGAGGAGTACTGAAGTAAAAGTACGTGCATTTATCTTAATTTAACTTTGATGTGTAATTATTTATATAAATAGATCAGGGGTAACGTTCGTGTTTACCAGATCATGAATTTATCGGTGACTACATAAAACAAACTGACGAATTACAAACTAAGTTCTGAATATATAACAAAATTTTAAATTAACTTGACATTATTAATAATAAGTCTTGTCTTATGTAATATTTATAAACACAAGCAAACATTAACGACTTTATCAAATGCATTTCAATTTATCTTGAAGAAGTACCTAAGTAAAATATTATATTCACGATGTACATATTCAAGTTTATTATACTTTACTGATTTAAGATAATCATGCTAAGTAAATTAATGTTCCTACTGGTATATAAAGGCTTGGCCTTAACTACCCGGGTTTAAACCTGCGATCCCCTGGTGAGTTACCATTTCACATTTGGCTATCGCGGTTCAAAGCATGATTTATTGTTATGTAGTTTAGCTGCCAAAACTAAGTAATTCTTCACAAAAAAAAACAAATATAATTACAATTTTTTTGTATGTAATAAATATAGAACTCTATCGGTCTATCTGTCTATAACGCTATCAAATTTATTTCGCTAGAATAATATTGATGTAATTTCCTACAATTAAAGCTACTATAATGAGATAACATAGGATTAAAAGAATCCCCATTTCCTTAGGGAAGGAGGTAAAGGGTAAGGAGGAAAAAATTGAGAAATACAATACACATAATAGATAAATGAGTGTATTCGAATACTTATGGACGCGAATTAAGTTACGAGAGAATAAAAATCTTTGCTCGCGACTTCGCCTGCGCAGAAATCATTAGTCATCATAATTTGTCTGCGTTAATCCTGACCCGCAGGATTCTGGCATAAAAATGAAAAAGCCTAAAAATTAAATAGCCTAAGTAACCTTGAGTAAGCTATCTGAGGATTGGACCAAACAACAAGATACCTGGAAAAATTCTTAGAATCATTTTAATAAAGTTTCTGCATAACGGTAGCGTTCTATTTTCAAACCGTCTCGCTTGCCGGAATTAGGCGTAAAGTATCATTAATGGATTCCGGTTGTCTATGGAAGACAGTTCCATCCCAAATTCGTTTGCTGCGACTATGTTTAGTGAGGACTAACCATAGAGTTATACTATAATATAATACTAGAGAAGGGCAGGCATAGGTAAGCCTGTAAGTGAGTGTCGCAACAAATAATGAGAGGGAAAATTAAACTCATATACTTCATCCTTGTTTAATCACACATAAAATAGAAACAATAGTAAGAACATTTATTTGCTTTCTCTTTATTTTCGATGCACACATTTTACGCTTTCCCATACTCTAGTTGAGTAACTTTATGGAGTAACACACTAATGTGATTTATTTCCTGGTCTCTTAAGAGATTTATTGATGTTGTCTCGCCGTATAGGCTTTAATTTAAAATTTCATCAATATGGGTCCAGCGGATAATCTGATTAGGTGAAAATGTCTGGGTAGGTACCTTTTATACTGGGTAATGTTTTTACAAAAAAGAAACTTAAAAAAAAAGGAAAAATAATAGGGTAGGTGGGGCTCGATCCTAGGTATTTACATTTCTCGCGACCACCTCTTCCCCGAATAAGCTACGCTGACTTCACCGTTAACGGCAAAAAGTCAATACAATATAAATTTTAGTATTTTTTAATGTCCAAAAACAGGGATAAAATGATTTTTTTTAAATAAAACCTAGCTAGATCGATTTTTCTCCCCCAAAACCCCCAACATGCTGAATTTCAGGAAAATCGTTGGAGCCGTGTCCAAGATTCCGAAAATATATATATATATATATATATATATATATACATACATGCATTACATAGAAGATTAACTCATTTAAATATTATAGATATACTTAATTTTGTATTTACAATATATGTTATACATAATTTCTTTTCAATAATTATTTAAAGGGGTACTTGTACATAATAAACTAATAGTATTATTTCCAGTTTTCAGATATATATTTTTTTTAATACATCGATTATTTTTATAAGAAGTACATACTGGATGCCTTACTGCGTCGCAGTAAGGTAATGTAAATAATCCATCACGTCTTCTTTGTATAGGATTTGAATAATCTTGCTTCATATTATATTATACCTACGATTTCTTCCAACTGAAACTAATGTCCAAATACGAAGTACCTTACCATTAGGACAACCTCCTTTTCTCTTATAACAAGTACGCTGAACTGTCAAACAAATATCCTTAAATATGGCAATGTTTTGGCTGAGTTTCAAGTCTGTATAATATAATCTGAATAAATGTTTATAAAATTAGCTCAAGAATAGGTAACAAAGAAATAGAACCGGTTCTGGTTCTAAGCTACCGGTTTTTAAGTAATTCTTCTAAAATTCAAAAGGTCACGTTTTCAGTTATTACTACATAATTGAAATTAGGCCATGCAATGATTTGTAATTATTATTATTTAATATTCCTCGGTAAGAAATAAGGGTCGTCTATTCTACTTACTCGAATACCACACTGCGGGCCGACTTACCATAGTCGCCTTTTACACTTTAGTAAGAAATGAGGTCGGTCTATTCTTCAGCCGGATACCACACGGCGGGTCCACTTACCCTAGTCGCCTTTTACGATACGTCGGTAAGAAAGAGGATGGTCTGTTCTACTCAGCCGGATACCACACGGTGGGTCGATATACCTTAGTCGCCTTTTACGACACGTCGATAAGAAATGAGGGTGGTATATTCTACTATATAAGCCGGATACCACAGTTTAAAATTGCACTAAACTGTAATATCTCTAAACATGTATGTAAACTTGTAGTATCGGCACATTTAAACGAGCGAGTGACAAAGTATTGTCCTCGATTTTCTCGTGTCCTTAGCTGTAATGCAAGCGTGAGTTGAAATAATGAGATGGTCTATTAACTAGCTGACGTAAATTTAACATGAATATATACTTTACAAAGATTGTCCAAGCTGTATTTAAATTTTAAACAATTCAATTGCGACACCTGAAGAGCAAATTTTTTAAAATCGATGACGGGTTTTTTTTCAAGTTAATCGTTCTATATGTACTCCGTAGAGTTAGGTGCTTACTTAACTAAAACAAAAGTAATATTAAAATTATTTCAAATCAAATCCTTTTATTAATAACGTCACAATAACGTAAATAACAGTAACAATAATAAGAAAAATGTATAGAAATTTGATTGTGTTTTAAGTTGAGGAGGTTCAACGCTGGTTTTCAATGGCGTTTGTTTGTTACAATTATATGTAAATCTTAGTCTAAAGACATCAGAAATGACCGTGACAGACAGTTAAAAATAGAAATGCTTTTGCTATAATTTGCGATAAACTCGGTTCATCGCGGATTATAACAAAGTATTTTTATTGTTACTTTTGTATTATGGATCTTCGCAAAGTCACGCCTCACTTAGCCAGATTATAACACATTTACATTACCCTGAATTATCCTTTTTTTTTTCAAAGCAATTGTTATCGATTGTATTCGCGCCATTTTATTATGACACAATTGCTACCGATAATTTTAAAAATTTTCAAACAAATAAATATATATTATATTATTTAATATAATATATTGTATTTTATCTGAAACGATGTAAAATATTGTTTATACAATACTATAATACATTATCACAGACTTTATTAATAAAACTAATGTTAATTTTGCACGACACATGCGTTAAACGTTAGGTATTTATTTGTCATTCGTTAGTACAAAACGGCGGACGCACGCACTAGCAATAAAGCAAGTACGCTTTGCCCGATTGATTTATTACGCCTTGTTGTCCATAATAAGTTGTAACTCCTTAACTACAAATAGTGACGTACAGTTAACGCTAGAAATAAACTACATTGTTATTATGCTGGTTAGATTTAAAAGGGTTAAGGTCTGTGAAGGATACAATGTCCTTATATTCAGTTCAGGAACTCCTTAAAATAGGAATTCTTAATTTAAATAATTCGTATTTGTAAACAAAAAACTTTTTTAAATCAATTATATTCTTCTATGTTTATTCTTTTTAATTTGAATGCGACAATTGTAATTCTTAATTTAAATTTTTGTTTATATTAATATCCACACTTTTTTTTTTATTTACGTGACAAGGTCTTAAATTAGGTTGCATCTTGGAGTCACTCACGAAAAAGTGTAACGCCCGCTCACGTCTGTTACGATGAGTCACCGAACGAAAGAGACGCCCGCCAGACTGGCGAATGCCTTGCGTCTCTCTCCCACTCCAATCCATCACATTTAAAAAGTCGTTGTCACGTAAAATCTTTGCCCGTAAAACTGACTTTACAGGCAACCATTTTTTTTAACAGTATTCTTTTTTCATTTAAATAATTCCTGCCATTTGTCTAGTTATGAATAATTTATATTACAACGTATAAATTATCTTATCTTTATTATCTTGCGAGCTGCACAGAAAATATTATTTATAATATAAATTTTTCTTTAATTTAGCACGAAATGAGCTGGAAATATGAAATCTCTAAATTTCATATTATTGCATTGCATCTTATTGCAATATTCAAAATTCTCATTATTTATTTTTCTTTATACGATTTTTTTTATTTTTCAAGTATGGAACATTTGTATGGAACATTTTTAGGTATTTACCTAGTATAATAATTGTTTAGGTATACCAAACATCTCACATTGTTTTTGTAAAAACTGCTTTTTTATCAGTTTACGTCTCGTTACGACTACCTTACTATATATTGTATCCAAAGATTCTCTTTTGGCTTTATTCAATACTTACTTGTTTTTCGATCTTTCACAAAAGTCTTAAAATAACGTAGAGACCGCATTCTTATTATGAAGAACTAATTTGAATTCACAATTTGGCGCGACGATTTTATAGCTCTAAATTATGTAAATTTTCAAATTTTAAGAATTTGTTCGGTCGTTATGGAAATTAAACTCTTTAATATTAATGTATGCAAACTATTAGATATTCATCTTGCGTTTCTATTTATATTAGCAGAAGAAGGATTCAGACTTGAATTACTAGTATCTGATAACAAAAAAATAAATTAAGTATGAGTTAAATGTTGGTTTAAATGCGATTTGTTCGACTTATAACACTTAACATGTCTCTGTAGTCTACAAGATCGCATCAGAAATTAAGAGATTTCTAGATGAATACGAGTCAGTTACAATAAAATTCAGAAATCCATACAGCTTATACGTTAAGCATATTGTAAAATTAAAGATTATTTGGATGATAAAAATGACTGGATTTGAATATACTTTCAGCTTCATAGAAAACTGCCGTTTAATAATGTAAAATTGAAAATGTTTAAAAGATTGACCGCCGAGTTTCTTTCTTATTCTTCTCGGTAAGAGCAACATTCGGAACCAGTTGTAGCTTCATTAATCATATTGATCCTTGAAGATGTAAAAGTGCTTGAAAGTGCTTATTTGAATAAAGATTATTCGATTTGGTACATAGCTTAAAAAGTCGAGAGTCTAAGATGATTAAGTGCTGGCTAAACAGGACAAAGAATTCACGAATGTTTGGAACAAGGTCTCTGCAAAGCAAATAAGTAGACCCATAGACAAGTAGACACCAACGAATGAGTTGCTAACTCTATTATGCCACGATAAAGGAATTATAAGCTTTTGGTGGCTTCTCGTATGTCTATGATATACATAAATTTTTTTTTATGTTATTATGAATTTTTATTTGGGAATCGAAACTAGATTTTTTTTTTACAAAGAAAGGCTAGCGCCTGGCTGCGATCTCGCCTTATGGTAAGCGAAAGATGCCTAAGATGGACTGCGCTTGCCACTATAGTGACCTATGTGAACTTGGCAGCCGACTTTCGAAAAAAAATTTTTTGAAATTGCCGTCGGGTTCTGCATCGTTTGTACCCGTTTGTACCACTTTTAGTTTCGTTTGTACCTCAAACCAAAAAAAGTTACAGAATTTTCAAAATTGGTCCCGCAGCCCTCTTTAGAAAATCATAATAATTTCAACGGGGTCTGATTCGGGGTCGTTTGTACCCGTTTGTACCGCCTTTACTTTTCAATTATCTGAAAATCCAAAAAAGATACAGCGATTTGAAAATGTTGAAAACCAAAGATAGAATATTTCCGTTAAATCTAAAGATATTTCAATTCTGCAAACGGAGATCGGTAGGCGCCGGCGCAGTGACGATTGTACCGCCTTGCGTTCCTTCCGAATCTCAAACCGAAAAAAAATCCGAGCATTTTGAAAATTTGAAAAAATTATTTTTTCAAAATTTTTGGAAATTTGAAAATCTGAAGACGGGGACCGACGCGCAATCGTTTGTACCCGTAGAAATCACTTTCGTTTTTGTTTGAACCTCAAACCAAAAAAATTTAAGAGCGTTTTCAATTTTGAAAAACCAAAGATAGAATATTTCCGTTAATTTTTGAGATATTTCAATTCTGCAATCGGGGATCGGTAGGCGCCGGCGCCGTGAGGATTGTACCGCCTTGCGTTTCTTCAGAATCTCAAACCGAAAAAAAATTAGAGCATTTTGAAAATTTGAAAAAATTATTTTTTCCAAATTTTTGGAAATACGAAAATCTGAAGACGGGGATCGACGCGCAATCGTTTGTACCCGTAGAAATCACTTTCGTTTTTGTTTGAACCTCAAACCAAAAAAATATAAGAGCGTTTTCAATTTTGAAAAACCAAAGATAGAATATTTCCGTTAATTCTAAAGATATTTCAATTCTGCAAACGGGGATTGGTAGGCGCCGGCACCGTGAGGATTGTACTGCCTTGCGTTTCTTCTGAATCTCAAACCGAAAATAATAAGAGCATTTTGAAAATTTGAAATGATTATTTTTTCCAAATTTTTGGAAATTCGAAAATCTGAAGACGGGGATCGACGCGCAATCGTTTGTACCCGTAGAAATCACTTTCGTTTTCGTTTGAACCTCAAACCAAAAAAATTTAAGAGCGTTTTCAATTTTGAAAAACCAAAGATAGAATATTTCCGTTAATTCTAAAGATATTTCAATTCTGCAAACGGAGATCGGTAGGCGCCGGCGCCGTGAGGATTGTACCGCCTTGCGTTTCTTCTGAATCTCAAACCGAAAAAAATTAGAGTATTTTGATAATTTGGAAAAATTATTTTTTCAAAATTTTTGGAAATTTTAAAATCTGAAGACGGGGATCGACGCGCAATCGTTTGTACCCGTAGAAATCACTTTCGTTTTCGTTTGAACCTCAAACCAAAAAAATTTAAGAGCGTTTTCAATTTTGAAAAACCAAAGATAGAATATTTCCGTTAATTCTAAAGATATTTCAATTCTGCAAACGGAGATCGGTAGGCGCCGACGCCGTGAGGATTGTACCGCCTTGCGTTTCTTCCGAATCTCAAACCGAAAAAAAATCCGAGCATTTTGAAAATTTGAAAATATTATTTTTTTCCAAATTTTTGGAAATTTTAAAATCTGAAAACGGGGATCGACGCGCAATCGTTTGTACCCGTAGAAATCACTTTCGTTTTCGTTTGAACCTCAAACCAAAAAAATTTAAGAGCGTTTTCAATTTTGAAAAACCAAAGATAGAATATTTCCGTAAATTTTTGAGATATTTCAATTCTGCAAACGGGGATCGGTAGGCGCCGGCGCCGCGAGGATTGTACCGCCTTGCGTTTCTTCTGAACTCAAACCGAAAAAAATTAGAGCATTTTGAAAATTTGAAAAAATTATTTTTTCCAAATTTTTGGAAATACGAAAATGTGAAGACGGGGATCAACGCGCATACGTTTGTACCCGTAGAAATCACTTTCGTTTTCGTTTGAACCTCAAACCAAAAAAATATAAGAGCGTTTTCAATTTTGAAAAACCAAAGATAGAATATTTCCGTTAATTCTAAAGATATTTCAATTCTGCAAACGGGGATCGGTAGGCGCCGGCGCCGTGAGGATTGTACCGCCTTGCGTTTCTTCCGAATCTCAAACCGAAAAAAAATTAGAGCATTTTGAAAATTTGAAAAAATTATTTTTTCCAAATTTTTGGAAATTTGAAAATCTGAAGACGGGGATCGACGCGCAATCGTTTGTACCCGTAGAAATCACTTTCGTTTTCGTTTGAACCTCAAACCAAAAAAATATAAGAGCGTTTTAAATTTTGAAAAACCAAAGATAGAATATTTCCGTTAATTCTAAAGATATTTCAATTCTGAAAATGGGGATCGGTAGGCGCCAGCGCCGTGAGGATTGTACCGCCTTGTGTTTCTTCCGAATCTCAAACCGAAAAAAAATTAGAGCATTTTGAAAATTTGAAAAAATTATTTTTTCCAAATTTTTGGAAATTTGAAAATCTGAAGACGGGGATCGACGCGCAATCGTTTGTACCCGTAGAAATCACTTTCGTTTTTGTTTGAACCTCAAACCAAAAAAATTTGAGAGCGTTTTCAATTTTGAAAAACCAAAGATAGAATATTTCCGTAAATTTTTGAGATATTTCAATTCTGCAAACGGGGATCGGTAGGCGCCGGCACCGTGAGGATTGTACCGCCTTGCGTTTCTTCCGAATCTCAAACCGAAAATAATAAGAGCATTTTGAAAATTTGAAAAAATTATTTTTTCCAAATTTTTGGAAATACGAAAATCTGAAGACGGGGATCGACGCGCAATCGTTTGTACCCGTAGAAATCACTTTCGTTTTCGTTTGAACCTCAAACCAAAAAAATATAAGAGAGTTTTCAATTTTGAAAAACCAAAGATAGAATATTTCCGTAAATTTTTGAGATATTTCAATTCTGCAAACGGGGATCGGTAGGCGCCGGCGCCGTGAGGATTGTACCGCCTTGCGTTTCTTCTGAATCTCAAACCGAAAAAAATTAGAGCATTTCGAAAATTTGAAATAATTATTTTTTCCAAATTTTTGGAAATTCGAAAATCTGAAGACGGGGATCGACGCGCAATCGTTTGTACCCGTAGAAATCACTTTCGTTTTCGTTTAAACCTCAAACCAAAAAAATATAAGAGCATTTTCAATTTTGAAAAACCAAAGATAGAATATTTCCGTAAATTTTTGAGATATTTCAATTCTGCAAACGGGGATCGGTAGGCGCCGGCGCCGTGAGGATTGTACCGCCTTGCGTTTTTTCTGAACTCAAACCGAAAAAAATTAGAGCATTTTGAAAATTTGAAAAAATTATTTTTTCCAAATTTTTGGAAATACGAAAATCTGAAGACGGGGATCGACGCGCAATCGTTTGTACCCGTAGAAATCACTTTCGTTTTTGTTTGAACCTCAAACCAAAAAAATATAAGAGCGTTTTCAATTTTGAAAAACCAAAGATAGAATATTTCCGTTAATTCTAAAGATATTTCAATTCTGCAAACGGGGATTGGTAGGCGCCGGCACCGTGAGGATTGTACTGCCTTGCGTTTCTTCTGAATCTCAAACCGAAAATAATAAGAGCATTTTGAAAATTTGAAATGATTATTTTTTCCAAATTTTTGGAAATTCGAAAATCTGAAGACGGGGATCGACGCGCAATCGTTTGTACCCGTAGAAATCACTTTCGTTTTCGTTTGAACCTCAAACCAAAAAAATTTAAGAGCGTTTTCAATTTTGAAAAACCAAAGATAGAATATTTCCGTTAATTCTAAAGATATTTCAATTCTGCAAACGGAGATCGGTAGGCGCCGGCGCCGTGAGGATTGTACCGCCTTGCGTTTCTTCTGAATCTCAAACCGAAAAAAATTAGAGTATTTTGATAATTTGGAAAAATTATTTTTTCAAAATTTTTGGAAATTTTAAAATCTGAAAACGGGGTTCGACGCGCAATCGTTTGTACCCGTAGAAATCACTTTCGTTTTCGTTTGAACCTCAAACCAAAAAAATTTAAGAGCGTTTTCAATTTTGAAAAACCAAAGATAGAATATTTCCGTAAATTTTTGAGATATTTCAATTCTGCAAACGGGGATCGGTAGGCGCCGGCGCCGTGAGGATTGTACCGCCTTGCGTTTCTTCTGAACTCAAACCGAAAAAAATTAGAGCATTTTGAAAATTTGAAAAAATTATTTTTTCCAAATTTTTGGAAATACGAAAATGTGAAGACGGGGATCAACGCGCATACGTTTGTACCCGTAGAAATCACTTTCGTTTTCGTTTGAACCTCAAACCAAAAAAATATAAGAGCGTTTTCAATTTTGAAAAACCAAAGATAGAATATTTCCGTTAATTCTAAAGATATTTCAATTCTGCAAACGGGGATCGGTAGGCGCCGGCGCCGTGAGGATTGTACCGCCTTGCGTTTCTTCCGAATCTCAAACCGAAAAAAAATTAGAGCATTTTGAAAATTTGAAAAAATTATTTTTTCCAAATTTTTGGAAATTTGAAAATCTGAAGACGGGGATCGACGCGCAATCGTTTGTACCCGTAGAAATCACTTTCGTTTTCGTTTGAACCTCAAACCAAAAAAATATAAGAGCGTTTTAAATTTTGAAAAACCAAAGATAGAATATTTCCGTTAATTCTAAAGATATTTCAATTCTGAAAATGGGGATCGGTAGGCGCCAGCGCCGTGAGGATTGTACCGCCTTGTGTTTCTTCCGAATCTCAAACCGAAAAAAAATTAGAGCATTTTGAAAATTTGAAAAAATTATTTTTTCCAAATTTTTGGAAATTTGAAAATCTGAAGACGGGGATCGACGCGCAATCGTTTGTACCCGTAGAAATCACTTTCGTTTTTGTTTGAACCTCAAACCAAAAAAATTTGAGAGCGTTTTCAATTTTGAAAAACCAAAGATAGAATATTTCCGTAAATTTTTGAGATATTTCAATTCTGCAAACGGGGATCGGTAGGCGCCGGCACCGTGAGGATTGTACCGCCTTGCGTTTCTTCCGAATCTCAAACCGAAAAAAAATTAGAGCATTTTGAAAATTTGAAAAAATTATTTTTTCCAAATTTTTGGAAATACGAAAATCTGAAGACGGGGATCGACGCGCAATCGTTTGTACCCGTAGAAATCACTTTCGTTTTCGTTTGAACCTCAAACCAAAAAAATATAAGAGAGTTTTCAATTTTGAAAAACCAAAGATAGAATATTTCCGTAAATTTTTGAGATATTTCAATTCTGCAAACGGGGATCGGTAGGCGCCGGCGCCGTGAGGATTGTACCGCCTTGCGTTTCTTCTGAATCTCAAACCGAAAAAAATTAGAGCATTTCGAAAATTTGAAATAATTATTTTTTCCAAATTTTTGGAAATTCGAAAATCTGAAGACGGGGATCGACGCGCAATCGTTTGTACCCGTAGAAATCACTTTCGTTTTCGTTTAAACCTCAAACCAAAAAAATATAAGAGCATTTTCAATTTTGAAAAACCAAAGATAGAATATTTCCGTAAATTTTTGAGATATTTCAATTCTGCAAACGGGGATCGGTAGGCGCCGGCGCCGTGAGGATTGTACCGCCTTGCGTTTTTTCTGAACTCAAACCGAAAAAAATTAGAGCATTTTGAAAATTTGAAAAAATTATTTTTTCCAAATTTTTGGAAATTTTTAAATCTGAAGACGGGGATCGACGCGCAATCGTTTGTACCCGTAGAAATCACTTTCGTTTTCGTTTGAACCTCAAACCAAAAAAATATAAGAGCATTTTCAATTTTGAAAAACCAAAGAGAATATTTCCGTTAATTCTAAAGATATTTCAATTCTGCAAATGGAGATCGGTAGGCGCCGGCGCCGTGAGGATTGTACCGCCTTGCGTTTCTTCCGAATCTCAAACCGAAAAAAATTAGAGCATTTTGAAAATTTGAAATAATTATTTTTTCAAAATTTTTGGAAATTCGAAAATCTGAAGACGGGGATCGACGCGCAATTGTTTGTACCCGTAGAAATCACTTTCGTTGTCGTTTAAACCTCAAACCAAAACAATTTAAGAGCGTTTTCAATTTTAAAAAACCAAAGATAGAATATTTTCGTTAATTTTAACTTTTCAAACGGGGATCGGTATGTGACGATGACTCCAATTTATATTTTGACAATATTTAACATAGATCGTCTTATTTATTTTAAAACTTACCATTTTAATCCATTCCTTTGACATACCACATTTTTCCTCATTTCTTTGATTACACTCACATTAACTATTTAATCATGAATCTTCCGATCTTTTACACTGACTCAATACATGTATGCACTCGATTGGCAATTAGTTTACACATACGGGTAACTCGCCCCTTACACACAAAACTCATTAAATTTATTGCTTATCATTAGTTTCGCAGAACTCACTATCTTATCACGTGCAGCCGCACAATTTCCATTGCACGATGACGATACAACCCCACCGCAAATCCAGCCTCTTGATGCCTCTCGATCCATTTACCTGGACACTAGTGCTCGCCTCCTCTGTTTGCCAGATTTCATGACTTTTCGGCAAACTTGTTTTTTAAACATGCCAAATCTGCATATACATTTTCATCTTTGGCTTACATAAATGGATAAATTTCATAGCTCTCCAGTCCGATGAGGTTCACATGCAAGCTGGCCTGCACATCTGGTGATTCCATTATTGCCACCAATGCCTTGAGAAATATAGTGAATTGTTTTATCATTTTGTCCACATGACGGTCTATTCGGCAGGACTGCCATCAATATCCAATTCAGATGTTGGTCGTAAGTTATCCATCCATTACAATTCATTTTTTTACACACCGCGTTATTTTTAATATTTTTTATTTATTTTATTTATTTATACTTTATTGTACACCACATTTTAAAAATATAAACATTTGATTGAAGTTAAACAAAAATATAAATTTTGTACTGCACAAAAGGTGGCTTTATCGCTTATAAGCGATTTCTTCCAGACAACCTATAAAATAGGAAAACTGTTAAGCACATTAACATTAGTAACCGTATATTCACTCTTAAATAACATAAAAACTTATGAAGTTCGTACACCGCTGTCACCATGTAATGAATCGACGCTTGCTTGTTTGTGACTGACTTATTATTTGCTTACCTACATAACAGCTTCATACACTACAATAGAGTCATAAAAAATAAAGGTTTCTGTTGTCTAAGCGGCTACGCAATATTTTACTCATAAAAAATAAAGATAAAATATTGCCGGCTGAGGATTTTCTTCATATATTTATTACAATATATACTTATTATAAACAATGTCCCAAAATAGCTGTCTCTCTGTATGTGATCGATTTTCTCATAATATATTGAACAGATTTTTTTACGGTTTTTACTAAAAGGTACAGAAAGTCTTCCGAGAGATTTAGATTGATGATTTTATTTATTTATCGAAACAATAACTTTTTTGTAAATTTAGAGATCGCGCATTTTTGAAATAAATCGCCTGGTTGATGTTTTAGGCAAGTGATTGATGTTTAAACCAACAGAGGTATATATACTAAAGGAATTTACTAGAAAATGTTCACATAGTTCTAATCTTACAAAAATGTCTGTAATGGCATGTTCTATCTCTTATGATTACCTGAAAATAATTTCTTTTATGTAAAAAAAAATAAGTAAAATATATAGCTTTATTTACATGGGAAAATCTTTGTGACACTAATTTCTAGGCGGGCGAAGCCGTAGGCGCGCCTAGAATTACCTTATTTATAGAATTAGGCGTTACTTTGCGGAGGTTTGTAATGCATGTGTTTTTTCGTATCCTGCAAATATAATTTTATTCTCACTTCTGTACAATATTAGCCTTAATAATTTACTGAGAATACTGGTTTTAATGGAATATATTTCAAGATTGATTAGAAGAAATATGAAAGACTACTAGTAGCAAAAAGCGCTGCTTGCAGGGTAATAAGACGTGGAATTTGTTTTACTTTCTGTAGCTCTTATGAGTCATACGGAAGGCTTAGTGACGCACCACTTATGTATTGATAATATTTGTAATATTGATATTGATCGGTTTTTTATATATCTCAAAAATTAACGGAAATATTCTGTCTTTGGTTTTTCAAAATTGAAAACGCTCTTAAATTTTTTTGGTTTGAGGTTCAAACGAAAACGAAAGTGATTTCTACGGGTACAAACGATTGCGCGTCGATCGCCGTCTTCAGATTTTCAAATTTTCAAAAATTTGGAAAAAAATAATTTTTTGAAATTTTCAAAATGCTCTAATTTTTTTTCGGTTTGAGATTCGGAAGAAACGCAAGGCGGTACAATCCTCACGGTGCCGGCGCCTACCGATCTCCGTTTGCAGAATTGAAATATCTCAAAAATTAACGGAAATATTCTGTCTTTGGTTTTTCAAAATTGAAAACGCTCTTAATTTTTTTTGGTTTGAGGTTCAAACGAAAACGAAAGTGATTTCTACGGGTACAAACGATTGCGCGTCGATCGCCGTCTTCAGATTTTCAAATTTTCAAAAATTTGGAAAAAAATAATTTTTTCAAATTTTCAAAATGCTCTAATTTTTTTTCGGTTTGAGATTCGGAAGAAACGCAAGGCGGTACAATCCTCACGGTGCCGGCGCCTACCGATCTCCGTTTGCAGAATTGAAATATCTCAAAAATTAACGGAAATATTCTGTCTTTGGTTTTTCAAAATTGAAAACGCTCTTAATTTTTTTTGGTTTGAGGTTCAAACGAAAACGAAAGTGATTTCTACGGGTACAAACGATTGCGCGTCGATCGCCGTCTTCAGATTTTCAAATTTTCAAAAATTTGGAAAAAAAATTTTTTTTCAAATTTTCAAAATGCTCGGATTTTTTTTGGGTTTGAGATTCGGAAGAAACGCAAGGCGGTACAATCCTCACGGCGTCGGCGCCTACCGATCCCCGTTTGAAGAATTGAAATATCTCAAAAATTTACGGAAATATTCTATCTTTGGTTTTTCAAAATTGAAAACGCTCTTAAATTTTTTTGGTTTGAGGTTCAAACGAAAACGAAAGTGATTTCTACGGGTACAAACGATTGCGCGTCGATCCCCGTATTCAGATTTTAAAATTTCCAAAAATTTGGAAAAATTTTTTTTTTCAAATTTTCAATATGCTCTAATTCTTTTTCGGTTTGAGATTCGAAAGAAACGCAAGGCGGCACAATCCTCACGGCGCCGGCGCCTACCGATCTCCGTTTGCAGAATTGAAATATCTCAAAAATAAACGAAAATATTCCATCTTTGGTTTTTCAAAATTGAAATCGCTCTTAAATTTTTTAGGTTTGAGGTTCAAACGAAAACGAAAGTGATTTCTACGGGTACAAACGATTGCGCGTCGATCCCCGTCTTCAGATTTTCAAATTTCCAAAAATTTGGAAAAAAATAATTTTTTGAAATTTTCAAAATGCTCTAATTTTTTTTCGGTTTGAGATTCGGAAGAAACGCAAGGCGGTACAATCCTCACGGTGCCGGCGCCTACCGATCTCCGTTTGCAGAATTGAAATATCTCAAAAATTAACGGAAATATTCTGTCTTTGGTTTTTCAAAATTGAAAACGCTCTTAAATTTTTTTGGTTTGAGGTTCAAACGAAAACGAAAGTGATTTCTACGGGTACAAACGATTGCGCGTCGATCGCCGTCTTCAGATTTTCAAATTTTCAAAAATTTGGAAAAAAATTTTTTTTTCAAATTTTCAAAATGCTCGGATTTTTTTTGGGTTTGAGATTCGGAAGAAACGCAAGGCGGTACAATCCTCACGGCGTCGGCGCCTACCGATCCCCGTTTGAAGAATTGAAATATCTCAAAAATTTACGGAAATATTCTATCTTTGGTTTTTCAAAATTGAAAACGCTCTTAAATTTTTTTGGTTTGAGGTTCAAACGAAAACGAAAGTGATTTCTACGGGTACAAACGATTGCGCGTCGATCCCCGTATTCAGATTTTCAAATTTCCAAAAATTTGGAAAAAATTTTTTTTTCAAATTTTCAATATGCTCTAATTCTTTTTCGGTTTGAGATTCGAAAGAAACGCAAGGCGGCACAATCCTCACGGCGCCGGCGCCTACCGATCTCCGTTTGCAGAATTGAAATATCTCAAAAATAAACGAAAATATTCCATCTTTGGTTTTTCAAAATTGAAATCGCTCTTAAATTTTTTAGGTTTGAGGTTCAAACGAAAACGAAAGTGATTTCTACGGGTACAAACGATTGCGCGTCGATCCCCGTCTTCAGATTTTCAAATTTCCAAAAATTTGGAAAAAAATAATTTTTTCAAATTTTCAAAATGCTCTAATTTTTTTTCGGTTTGAGATTCGGAAGAAACGCAAGGCGGTACAATCCTCACGGTGCCGGCGCCTACCGATCCCCGTTTGCAGAATTGAAATATCTCAAAAATTAACGGAAATATTCTGTCTTTGGTTTTTCAAAATTGAAAACGCTCTTAAATTTTTTTGGTTTGAGGTTCAAACGAAAACGAAAGTGATTTCTACGGGTACAAACGATTGCGCGTCGATCGCCGTCTTCAGATTTTCAAATTTTCAAAAATTTGGAAAAAAAATTTTTTTTCAAATTTTCAAAATGCTCGGATTTTTTTGGGTTTGAGATTCGGAAGAAACGCAAGGCGGTACAATCCTCACGGCGTCGGCGCCTACCGATCCCCGTTTGAAGAATTGAAATATCTCAAAAATTTACGGAAATATTCTATCTTTGGTTTTTCAAAATTGAAAACGCTCTTAAATTTTTTTGGTTTGAGGTTCAAACGAAAACGAAAGTGATTTCTACGGGTACAAACGATTGCGCGTCGATCCCCGTATTCAGATTTTCAAATTTCCAAAAATTTGGAAAAAAATAATTTTTTCAAATTTTCAAAATGCTCTAATTTTTTTTCGGTTTGAGATTCGGAAGAAACGCAAGGCGGTACAATCCTCACGGTGCCGGCGCCTACCGATCTCCGTTTGCAGAATTGAAATATCTTTAGAATTAACGGAAATATTCTATCTTTGGTTTTTCAAAATTGAAAACGTTCTTAAATTTTTTTGGTTTGAGGTTCAAACGAAAACGAAAGTGATTTCTACGGGTACAAACGATTGCGCGTCGATCGCCGTCTTCAGATTTTCAAATTTTCAAAAATTTGGAAAAAAATATTTTTTTCAAATTTTCAAAATGCTCGGATTTTTTTGGGTTTGAGATTCGGAAGAAACGCAAGGCGGTACAATCCTCACGGCGTCGGCGCCTACCGATCCCCGTTTGAAGAATTGAAATATCTCAAAAATTTACGGAAATATTCTATCTTTGGTTTTTCAAAATTGAAAACGCTCTTAAATTTTTTTGGTTTGAGGTTCAAACGAAAACGAAAGTGATTTCTACGGGTACAAACGATTGCGCGTCGATCCCCGTATTCAGATTTTAAAATTTCCAAAAATTTGGAAAAAATATTTTTTTCAAATTTTCAAAATGCTCTAATTCTTTTTCGGTTTGAGATTCGGAAGAAACGCAAGGCGGTACAATCCTCACGGTGCCGGCGCCTACCGATCTCCGTTTGCAGAATTGAAATATCTTTAGAATTAACGAAAATATTCTATCTTTGGTTTTTCAACATTGAAAACGCTCTTAAATTTTTTTGGTTTGAGGTTCAAACGAAAACGAAAGTGATTTCTACGGGTACAAACGATTGCGCGTCGATCCCCGTCTTCAGATTTTCAAATTTTCAAAAATTTGGAAAAAAATATTTTTTTCAAATTATCAAAATACTCTAATTTTTTTCGGTTTGAGATTCGGAAGAAACGCAAGGCGGTACAATCCTCACGGCGCCGGCGCCTACCGATCCCCGTTTGCAGAATTGAAATATCTCAAAAATTAACGAAAATATTCCATCTTTGGTTTTTCAAAATTGAAATCGCTCTTAAATTTTTTAGGTTTGAGGTTCAAACGAAAACGAAAGTGATTTCTACGGGTACAAACGATTGCGCGTCGATCCCCGTCTTCAGATTTTCAAATTTCCAAAAATTTGGAAAAAATAATTTTTTCAAATTTTCAAAATGCTCGGATTTTTTTTTGGTTTGAGATTCGGAAGAAACGCAAGGCGGTACAATCCTCACGGCGCCGGCGCCTACCGATCTCCGTTTGCAGAATTGAAATATCTTTAGAATTAACGGAAATATTCTATCTTTGGTTTTTCAAAATTGAAAACGTTCTTAAATTTTTTTGGTTTGAGGTTCAAACGAAAACGAAAGTGATTTCTACGGGTACAAACAATTGCGCGTCGATCCCCGTCTTCAGATTTTCAAATTTCCAAAAATTTGGAAAAAAATAATTTTTTCAAATTTTCAAAATGCTCTGATTTTTTTTCGGTTTGAGATTCGGAAGAAACGCAAGGCGGTACAATCCTCACGGTGCCGGCGCCTACCGATCTCCGTTTGCAGAATTGAAATATCTTTAGAATTAACGGAAATATTCTATCTTTGGTTTTTCAAAATTGAAAACGCTCTTAAATTTTTTTGGTTTGAGGTTCAAACGAAAACGAAAGTGATTTCTACGGGTACAAACGATTGCGCGTCGATCCCCGTCTTCAGATTTTCAAATTTTTAAAAATTTGGAAAAAAATAATTTTTTCAAATTTTCAAAATGCTCGGATTTTTTTTCGGTTTGAGATTCGAAAGAAACGCAAGGCGGTACAATCCTCACGGTGCCAGCGCCTACCGATCTCCGTTTGCAGAATAGAAAAATATCTCAAAAATTAACGGAAATATTCTGTCTTTGGTTTTTCAAAATTGAAAACGCTCTTAAATTTTTTTGGGTTGAGGTTCAAACAAAAACGAAAGTGATTTCTACGGGTACAAACGATTGCACGTCGATCCCCGTCTTCAGATTTTCAAATTTCCAAAAATTTTGAAAAAATAATTTTTCCAAATTATCAAAATGCTCTAATTTTTTTTTGGTTTGAGATTCGGAAGAAACGCAAGGCGGTACAATCCTCACGGCGTCGGCGCCTACCGATCCCCGTTTGAAGAATTGAAATATCTCAAAAATTTACGGAAATATTCTATCTTTGGTTTTTCAAAATTGAAAACGCTCTTAAATTTTTTTGGTTTGAGGTTCAAACGAAAACGAAAGTGATTTCTACGGGTTCAAATGATTGCGCGTCGATCCCCGTCTTCAGATTTTCAAATTTTCAAAAATTTGGAAAAAAATAATTTTTTCAAATTTTCAAAATGCTCGGATTTTTTTTCGGTTTGAGACTCGGAAGAAACGCAAGGCGGTACAATCCTCATGGTGCCGGCGCCTACCGATCTCCGTTTGCAGAATTGAAATATCTTTAGAATTAACGGAAATATTCTATCTTTGGTTTTCAACATTTTCAAATCGCTGTATCTTTTTTGGGTTTTCAGATAATTGAAAAGTAAAGGCGGTACAAACGGGTACAAACGATCCCGAATCAGACACCGTTGAAATAATTATGATTTTCTAAAGTGGGCTGCGGGACCAATTTTGAAAATTCTGTAACTTTTTTTGCTTTGAGGTACAAACGAAACTAAAAGTGGTACAAACGGGTACAAACGATGCAGAACCCGACGGCAATTTCAAAAAAATTTTTTTCGAAAGTCGGCTGCCAAGTTCACATAGGTACTATAGTGCCTATTCACTCTTTTTTTTAAATTTAGAGTAAAAGTAAAAGTCCGGAAAGATAGATGCAGGATTTAACCACAATTCGTGGTAAGACTGCTAGTATATTATAAGAGAAATCATCACTTTTCGCTAGTAAATGTTTCACAACTGAAATATCAGTTTTCATTCTAAGGATTGAAGCGGCATAGAATATATGTCCAGTATTTAACAATAAGCTTATAGTCTATTTTATTTTTGTCGACGCACCAAAGAAATTGGATAAGTTGTAAGCCCACGACGCGTGTATAATCTATGTTTACTCAATTAACTGTGCATGTCTGTCCTCAACGGTATTAGATTACATGACGTGCCCTGTCTACGGAACTAGCCTGTTGTGAAGTGCTTTACTCATCTCAAAGGATGTTTACACAAGCTTTTATATTTGGTTTGATAACGTCACACGACACAGGCTATCGCGTGCGTGAGATATGACTTTAATAAGGGGTTATTAATTGGATCTCTCGTATGTATAATTATTTAACGCTGTTTGTCAATTTGTTAGCAGTGATGTATTCGTGATTCGAAACATATGTCGTAGTGTTGAGATAATAATTTCAGGACGTGATATTGGATTTAATATTTAGTTGTTGAGATTTCGCGGTATTGCGTGACAGGTTTTGCTACTGAGTTTTTTTTAATATTATTTAAGATAAATATTAACTACAGCATTAATTAGAGCACTTTATTCTCATAATCCTTGAATTAAAAAAATATATTAATTGATCTTAGAATAGAATGAAATTAGAAGGTAGGTAAAGTTAAATATATGTGTGTGTTGAACTTTGGACATATATTTGTTTTGTAGTATTGAGTCATTATTTTCCTGCCCTTGCCATATTATGCCTACCCTACGCTAAGTGGGGTTGGTACAACATGTTTTAAACATAGTGTTGCATGTTTTGGCTAGTTATTTTACGACTAGCCGCCTGCCTGACGTCAGCTTACCTTAGTCGCCTTTTACGACAACACGGTAAGAAATGAGGGTGGTCTATTCTACCCATCCCTCTTGCTGGATTTTCTCGGTACCAAATTTCGGAATCACTGGTAGCTTGTTTAAGAACAATATATTTAACAGAATAATATTTTGAATTTGAATTAATATAGGGTGTCACTGATTATATAGCAAATTAAAAAAACAGGAAAATGCAAGCACAGACGCGTGACTGTAACCAAAACAGGATACGGAATATACCTACGCAATCAATTTTGGTAACACCCTCGATAAAGTGGGCAATAAACATAAGAATGAAAATAGCTTCTGTATTATAACGCGTCGTAAACTTTATTCGCATTAAAAAGAAATAATTCTATATTCGTTTTAATGATTCCGCCGTGTGGTATCCGGCTGAATAGAATAGTACCACCCTCATTTCTTACCGAGGTGTCATGAAAGGCGACTAAGGTAAGTCGACCCGCAGTGTGGTATCTGGCTGAGTAGAATAGACCAACCTCATTTGTTACCGAGGTGTCGTAAAAGGCGACTAAGGTAAGCTCACGTCAGGCAGGCGGCTAGTCGTAAAAACGCAGCCAAATCATGTCGGCACAGCATGTTTATAACATGCTGTGCCGACCCCACTTAGAGTGGGATAAGGGCAGGAGGATGATGATGATGATGATTCGTTTTAATGATTAACCTCTTAGATAAGTCTAATAATAAAGTTAGGTTCTTACAGTTTGACTGTTTTCGAGGCTTGATCGTTGTATATTGTCATCAATCTCCTGTCCTGCCATGCCAACATGTTGTTACATAATTTGGTAGTCGCCTTTTGCGACATGTGGATCGTTCTATATATCGTTATAAAAAGTAAAAAAAAGTTATTATATGTCTGTATACCTGGTATTATCCCATAGCTGGACATAGGCCTCCACTCTTCGTTTTTGGAGAGAATGGTTAGACCTATCACGCTGCTCCAATGCGGAATGATAGAGGTTACACATATTTAACCGAACCATGGTTAACCTATTTATCTAAAAAAATTTAAGTTGTGCCACTATTGCAGCCCATGAGAGATATAATCAAAACAAGCATTAATTTGGCATTACATTATTAAATGGCGTACATAATAGCATCGTCCTGCAAAGAATAGGAGAAAGCTCTAGAGAAAGAAAAGCTCTAGAGATATTAAAGCAGTATGTGTTTAGAACAGCGGTCTATTAAATAGAAGTCTTTGTACGATTGCTATCCTTTGATCCTAATGATGGCAATTCTTCGATAGGAAGTGGCATTTTTAGAAGAAGAGTAATAATTAATCGTTCATGTATAAAACTGTGAAAGTGAAAAGCAAAAAGTAGTTCTGTGGATGTTGAAGTAAATTTTGAATTTCTCATGTATTGATTCTCATATCAATTATAATATATTGATTTTCTATTTATTGCAGATTATATATAGCAACATGATTTCATTGTTTCTTTTGTGTTACAAAATTCTATGAAATGCATTTTAATATAACAATTATAATCCTGTCCTTTTCTGCCAAAACTGAGAAACGGATTGATTTGTTAAAAACCTGGAAAGTGACAAAATCTATTTTAGTAAATTTCTAGAGGTATTTGCGATATTAATGCGAGTTTTTATAAATTTCCAAAAAAATTAAGACCATCTTTGAATTCGACCTAAACCTTGCAGCTGCATGCCACGTGTGACAAATAAGAAGGGATCTTTTGGGATAATTTATGATCGAGACGAGTTTGACCGCGTCATGTTTCAAGGGCCTTACATCTTTATCAAATATGTTGGTCATATCTCTCAAGATTTCCATCATGTGTACATATATTACTTTCGAGTAGACAGTCCCTATTTTTTTTCAATAAAGAATGTGATATCATATCCTATCATTCCTACTTCCTATTAATATTATAAATCCAAAAGTTTGTAAGTATACTCTTTCACAGCAAATCCGCTGAAATTTGGCACAATTATTCCTTTACACCGAATAACATATAGGCTTTAGAAATCCTGTTAATCCTACAGAAATAGGATGACATTGAAAAGCACGATTGTATAATATCAACCTATTACGCGATAACAGTCCACGCAAACGAAATTCCGTGTAAAAGCTTGTTACATTTATGTATTTATTTACCATAAAAAATGTTGGAAAAAGAACATTATTGGTAAAAAAAGTGTACAAAGGTCAACTTATCCCTATGACAGAGATCTCTGTCATAGGGATAAGTTGACCCTATGTCTTATCTTTACAGAAGCGACCTGTTTCCTCCGCTTTTCGTGGATGGAGGCTTAGACTCACGCAGATTGGGTTACACATATCCAAGGAGTTTTTCAGGGGTTTGTAGGGTAGGCGTATGCCTTACGATGTTGTTCCTTTGACTTAAAAATCATGAATGATAAGGTTTAAACTCTGAAAGCCTTGCTTCTATAGTCAGGTGATTAATATAATTATTATCTACAAAATTACATTTGAATGACACCGTTAAAAATCTCATTTAATTATTATTTTAAATTTGTTTATTATTTTTTTATTATTCTAAATAATTTATTTATTATTTTAAAGTTGGTACATCCAATTTCTACTTTGGTAGTACATTTCAAAAGAGAAGCAATGATTAGTGTAACATTTGGCAAACTTAACTCAAATGATGGTATAGAAATTCTACCTGCGGTCCCTTTGCGTCAATTTTAACAGCTTTTTTTATGTCGGCTGCCATAAATTAAGGAAGGGTCCGATAAATTCATGTCATCATTGACAGCAGAACGTAACAACTCAATTTCGAATAATACGATTTTTTATATTTAGTGAGTTAAAATTACCTAGCACTTGGATTCTTATAAAAGCGTCTGGGATCAAATATCGGGAGAATTTACGAGTGCGTCATAGTGATTGCAATGTCCGCAATTATGTATTCTGTTTATTAGCAATTAAACCGCAGTTATCGACTGAGGACTAAGAAATTCGTAACAAAATTAATACATACAAGGTAGTTACAATTATTTACGCTTGTATTAAAGTATGTTAATGCCTCAATATTAGGGCTAGTTAAATCTTTTAAGCACGGAGCGAAAGTAAATAACTTTGTCGAGTTGTTTGTTGTCCAATATCTAAACTCCTTAAGTGTGTCACAAAATACACAAAAGTAGTAATTGTGAGCTAACTATAAGAGATAGAGACATGCTCTCGCGGACTTTTTTCCAGTATATTTGTAGATCTAAAATTCTCTAGTACATTACTTTAGTGTATGTATGCTGGTTTATGCGGCGCACGTGACTTAATCTCCTAAAAGGCGCTCAACACTATTTACGTTAAACCATAATGTACTATTAACCTAAACCTTCCGGAAGAATTGTATCTACTATCTCCTAGTACAAACCGTATAAACTATAATCCGTATAATCCGTTTAGTAGATTTTGAGAAAATCGATCACATACAGACAGACAGCTTTTAGGGACTTGGTTTTTTAATAAGTGGAAACGTGAAACTACGCAACGCACGTGCGTAACTACGTGGAACGCAAATAATAATGTATAGTAATGTAAATAATAATGTAAATATTATGTAAGAAACTCTAGCATTCTATCCCGATAAAGAAATGAAACTCATACTTTACATTATTGCATGTATTGAGGTGATGAATATAATCTTTAATATTTAAGTGAGTTAATCTTGTATATATATATATATATTTTCCGAATCTCGGAAACGGCACCAACGATTTTCCTGAAATTCACCATGTAGGAGGTTTTGGGGGAGAAAAATTGACCTAGCTAGGTTTTATGAAAAAAAAAAAAATTTTTATCCCTGTTTTTAGGCATTAAAAAAACACTAACATTTATATTGAATTGAATTTTCGCCATCAACTGTCAAGTCGGCGTAGCTTAGTCGGGTAACAGGCAGCCTCGAGAAATGTGAATGCCAAGGATCGATCCCAACTAAATAATTGTTTTTTCTTTATTTTTTAAGTTTTTTTTTTTAAATTACCGAGCGAAGCTCGGTCTCCCAGATATTTTACTATAATCCGGGATAAAAGAAAATTGATATTTGATTCGCGATTTCTGTTTTTTTTAAATATATGTCAAAGCTTATATTCTTTTCTTCTTTTGTATGTCAAACCTAACAATCGGTCATTTTCAAACATGGAAGGTCTTTTGCTGATGTAGCAGTGAAATTTGAGAATCATGAGAAGTTGTTATCTTTTATCGTTACCCGCATGTTTTTTCTAACATCTTCAGTCTTCCGTCTTAGCATTGAGTTTTTCTGTTACCAACTCGATACAATGTTTTATTGTTTTCATATTTATCGATAAAAGTTCATGTCTTTAAGACAAGTTTTCCAAGAGCTTAAAATATTGAAATAGTATTTGACATAACCATTTCATAGATTTCCGTTTATAAGAAGTACCTGGTTGACCGAGCCTTGCTCGGTAATTATTTTACAAAATAAAAAAAAACCACACGTTCCACGAATAAGTTACGATGATTTGACAGTTTTCGGCAAAAATAGTGTATAATACACTATTTTTGCCGAAAACTAATATTATTAAATTAACTAATTATATTAAAAAATATTAATTGTATTTTTTTATTGCCGAAAAACAGGGATAAAACGATTATTTTAAAATAATACCTTGCTAGATTGATTTCGGAAAATCGTCGGAGCCGTTCCGAGATTTTGAATATATATATCACTATATAGTACAAAACAAAGTCGCATTCCGCGTCTTTCCCCATGCCCCTATGTCTCTATATCCCTATGTATGCTTAAATCTTTAAAACTACTCAACCGATTTTGATGCGTTTTTTAATGATGGAGTGTTAACTGTTAACTTATTAGTCACTTTAAATGCTGAATAAGTCTCAGAAACCTGAGAATCGCAAAATTCCGAGATATGTGTCAGATATGTTCCGAATAAGCTAACTGACAGCTTATTGGTAATTTGGGACGCAGGCCCTTAAACAATTAAAGACCATATCTCTCTCAGATTTATTAGCTGTAGTGTGTATGTAAAAGGAGAAGTTATGTCGCCTGCCGATAATAAAACGGTGTTCCGTTCTCTTGCAATGATTCCTTGAAATAAAACTAGTTAAATTCCACGCCTGCGTACCGTTTCGCCTTTTTATACTTGGAATTGCACTACCAGATAGTAACAATTATTGGAATTGTTCGTGGAAGAATAAAACATATCGAACGCTTAGTATTAAAGTGACCTAATTCAAAATTTGGCATAATTGAGTTAGATATACCTATTGTAATCCTTTTTTCAGTGCCATCTATGATATCACGCTTCGAACTATGAAAAAAAGCTAGCCTTTTCTCGCTTTTCTAAGATATTGGCCTCTTTAACACTCACGGGTTTTTAGATCCTACGCTAGGCTTTATTGCAATTTGCCAGAAAACGGCTTTTTGAATTAGGTCACTTGAAAACGTTAATTAATATAATATTTTAATTAATTATGAAAATTACTGAGCAAGACTTGGTCTAGCCGTGCGGTATCCGGCTGAGTAGAATAGTACCACCCTCTTTTCTTACCGAGGTGTCGTAAAAGGCGACTAAGGTAAGTCGACCCGCCGTGTGGTATCCGGCTGAGTAGAATAGACCAACCACATTTCTTACCGAGGTGTCGTAAAAGGCGACTAAGGTGAGATGACCCACCGTGTGGTATCCGGTTTAGTAGAGTAGACCACCCTCTTTCTTATCGAGGTGTCGTGAAATACGACAGAGGTAAGTTGACCTCAGGCAGGCGACCGGTCGTAAAAACGCAGCCAAATCATGTTACAGCATGTTTATAACATGTTGTGCCGACCCCACTTAGAGTGGGATAAGGGCAGGAAGATGATGACTGAGCAAGACTTGGTCATCCAGGTACATCTATTTAACCTATATAAGGGGTAACGCATCTGCGAATCCAACGCAACGCTTATCAATTGCGATAGCATATCTTAAGTGCTTGTTTTCATGTAATTACAATGCGTGGCTTGCGTAACCAAGTATTGTCTGTAGGTCATATTTTTTATATAAAATATTTGGGATCAATAATATAGATATTTATTTCCGAAAAAAAACCCTGCTAAATATAAAAAAATAGAAATAGAAAGTAAATAAAATTTTTAGCTGTCATATGCAAAGCTGTGACATACGCCGTGTGGTATCCGCCTGAATAGAATAGTACCACCCTCATTTCTTACCGAGGTGTCGTAAAAGGCGACTAAGGTAAGTCGACCCGCCGTGTGGTATCCGGCTGAGTAGAATAGACCACCCTCTTTCTTACCGAGGAGTCGTAAATACGACTAAGGTATGTTGACGTCAGGCAGGCGGCCGGTCGTAAAATACGTAGCTAAGTCATATGACAATATGTTTGTAACATGTTGTGCCGACCCCACTTAGAGTGGGATAAGGGCAGGAGGATGATGAATATAGATATTTATAGAACGAATGCTATGAAGTTAGATAATAGATGTAATAAGCCTGGATTAAGGAATAAAGGAGTATTTAAAATGGAATGTTCGTTGAAGGATATGTGTAAGTTAATGGGAAATGGAATAAGTTAATTATATTAATTGTAAACAATCTGTTAACGATCATCATCCCCCTGCCCTTATCCCACTCTAAGTGAGGTCGACACAACATGTTATAAACATGCTGTCACATGATTCGGCTGCGATTTTACGATCGGCCGCCTGCCTGACGTCAACTTACCTTAGTCGTATTTTACGACACCTCGGTAAGAAAGAGGGTGGTCCACCACACGGCGGGTCGACTTACCTTAGCCTTTTAGGACACCTCAGTAAGAAATTAAGGTTTTACTATTTTGTTTAGCCGGATACCACACGGCGTAATTATTAACAAAATATCGCCATTAAATTCACACAGTGCAATAAGGATTAAAGAATTGATAAATGAAGTGATAATGCTGCAATCTCCTTTTGTACCGCGCCGCGATAAGGCGACCCAAATGAATGAATCGAATCACGTTCAGATAACGAAGAACATTGCTAAAATGATAATGAATCGACCTAGTCGCTGATTGCGTTAATATTCACACAGCTAAATCTTACCTTTACTTACTGTATAAAATATAAGCTGTAACTTCGAATTCGTACAGGTTTATTTAAATATTAAAATAATATAGTAGCTACAATGGAATAATTTTTCTGTAATGCGCGTGTTAAGAAAATATATATGTTAAGTATATGAAACATGTACCATTCACATACCTTATACATACAGATCAAGTCACTATATCACAAAATGCTAATGATGATGCATTACGATTTTATCGTACAGACTTTCCTCCTGATGTTCAGGTTTCGGGGGCGAAGCGATTGTAGATATTGTGGTAGTGAGTGTGTGTAGTGCTTGTGTGGAGTGTTGGCAGCATTTTATGATACGTGTTGTGATTTGTCCTGCCTGTATAAGGTATGAGAATGTTGCCTGCTTCATAAACTAAGCATTTCATAAATTCTCTTAACAAACGTGGATTATAGCAAAATAATTCCATTGTAGCTTCCTATGGAATTCCGCAAAGTAACGCCTGCTTTTATAAATCTATTAAAATAACTTCTATTATGCACTGAGATTCGTTTCTGTTCCCTGCTATAGTAAATTATAACAATGATACTTTTCCTTTATTATTATTATTATTATTATCTTGTTTATGACCTGTACAGCGCAAATTGAGCGCAAATCATTCTTCCAGTGTGACGCAAAATGGCAAACACACGAGTAATGGAATTTAGAATTTGCCTCGAAGAGAATGCACCAAATGAACTAACTACCTAAAATAATACAAAATATATATGATTACGGAATGAAATAAAATTAACGATATAATCAAAAAAGTTACAACATTAACGTATTATATACTATTTTTCTTTTATACTTATTGGGAAGCAATTTTGAAAGTCAACCCATTTATTCTTTTTCAACTTGTCACATATTGACGGCGACATTTTTTTTTTTATATTATTGACTCTACAAGAACGGTTTAAAATGAAGGTTTTGAAGAACGGTTTAAAATGAGATAATCTTAGCCGTGTGGTATCCGGCTGAATAGAATAGTACCACCCTCATTTCTTACCGAGGTGTCGTAAAAGGCGACTAAGGTAAGTTGACGTTAGGCAGGCGGCCGGTCGTAAAAACGCAGCCAAATCATGTGACAGCATGTTTATAACATGTTGTGCCGACCCCACTTAGAGTGGGATAAGGGCAAGAAGATGATGATTATTGACTCTACAATTTGAAGATTGTATTTAAAACAAAAACAAAATATTATGGTATTCGTAGAAAGTTTTCTACTAATCTCTCATTAAATTGCGCACTTGAAAATAATGTTTGTTAAACAATTGCTGTTTGTAGTACGTTAAGTAAGTAATCGCTGTGAAAACAAAAGCGAGCAAGACCTTGCCGTAAATAGTTTGTTCTGTCGCTACGTTAACTGGGTTATTCATTGAGTTATATAATACATTAAGGTATTTTCCGCCGTGTGGTATCCGGCTAAGTAGAATAGACCACCCTCATTTCTTACCGAGGTGTCGTAAGAGGCGACCCGCCGTGTGGTGTCCGGCTTCTTACCGAGGTGTCGTAAGAGGCTACTAAGGTAAGTCGACCCGCCGTGTGGTATCCGGCTGAGTAGAATAGACCACCCTCATTTATTACCGAGGTGTCGTAAGAGGCGACTAAGGTAAGTCGACCCGCCGTGTGGTTTCCGGCTGAGTAGAATAGACCAACCTCATTCCTTACCGAGGTGTCGCAAAAGGCGACTAAGGTAAGCTGACCCACCGTGTGATATCCGGTTAAGTAGAATAGACCACCCTCTTTCTTACCGAGGTGTTGTAAAATACGACTGAGGTAAGTTGATGTCAGGCAGGCGGCCGGTCATAAAAACGCGGCCAAATCATGTGACAGCATGTTTATAACATGTTGTGCCGACCCCACTTAGAGTGGGATAAGGGCAGGAAGATGATGAATACATTAAGGTATTTAGCTAAGGTGGATTATTTATGATGGGCCACCCTTATTTCTTACCGAGGTGTTGTAAAAGGCGACTAAGGTAAGTTACCACACCATGTGGTATCCTGTTGAGTAGAATAGACCACCCTCTTTCTTACGATTTCTCCCCCAAAACCCCCTACATGCTGAATTTCAGGAAAATCGTTGGAGCCGTTTCCGAGATTCAGAAAATATATTTATATATATACATACAAGATTAACTCATTTAAATATTAAATACTAGCAATCGCCAGCGGCTCCGCCCGTGTGAAATCATAAAAATGGTTAAAGTGGGTTAACCTTAAAAGCTAGACATATGTTGTCGCGGACATTTATTTAGAAATTAGAGGGGAACAATTTTGTAATTCATGATTTTTGAATAACTATTAATTACCGTTTACTCAGCGCACGCAAGGAAAGTAAATTTTGCTGTTTACGTACTATTTTTTATTGCTGCTAGTATCCTATTATAGCGTGATGTTATATAGCCTATCTTGATAAATGGCCTATCTAACACTGAAATAATTTTTCCATATAGGTCCTGGGATTAGCGCGTTCAAACAATCAATCAAACAAACAAACAAATAAACTCTTCAGCTTTATATATTAGTATAGATTACAAATTAGTCGTTTTTCGTTTAAACTACATTACGAGTTTTAATGAGAACATTTCGACCTAATAAAGGACCAATTTATCCATCATCATCATCATTCTCCTACCCTTATCCCACTCTAAGTGGGGTCGGCACAATATGTCTTCTTTTTCCATTCTCCTCTATCATTCGTCAACTCTGGTGCCACTCCTCTAACATGCATATCATTTTTCACACAATCCAACCATCTTTTTTTCGGCCTTCCTCTAGCCATACATCCATCCACATTCATATTGAAAACTCTTTTGGTCACATGATTTTCATCCCTCCTCATTACATGACCGTACCAACTTAGTCTCGCACTTCTCATCTTTTCTGTAATGGGCGCAACTTTCAGACTTCCCCTAACATACTCATTGCGTATTCTATCAAGTTTTGTCACACCACACATCCACCTTAACATTCTCATCTCATTCGCATGCACATTTCTTTCATCCTTTCCTTTTATTGCCCAACATTCTGATCCATACATTACGACAGGTCTAATGACCGTTTTATCAATTTTCCCCTTTAGTTTAAGGGGCATTCGGGGGTCACATATTGTTCCTGAGACCAATTTATAAAAGGACCAATTTATCCATATTGAGAAATGTTTTGAGGTGTTTATATATCTCTACCTAGAATATTCTTAATCGTGATATGACGCTGTCGAAGGTGTTGTATGCGCTACCTGACAGTGTTGTTTGCTCAATCAGTTGTCGCTAACGACACGCCGTAATGATGCGCGCGGGAACACGCTTGTTTGACTTACTATTTAGTGTCTAGTTTCGCTGAGCTATAGGAGTTTTCGTTTTCTTCGACTTCAAACAGTTTATATTCTTTTAACTTCATCATCCTCCTGCCCTTTTCCGAATATGATCCTCTAAACGGGGTCGGCAGAACATGTTATGAACATGCTGTCATATGATAATAAATGATGCTGTGATTTTGCTAATTATATTATTGTTGTTATTGTTTTAAATTAACAATAATATGAATGTTAAATATCAAATTAAATTTTCAATATAAGTATATATGTATATAAATGATGTATGTTCCTTATAGACTAGAAACGGCTGCACAGATTTTGATAAAATTTTCTTATCATTATTACTAATATAAATCTTTTTATCCATATTATCTTATTATTATTAATAAAAATCTTTAGTTTGATCACATGTGATAGATTGATCATTCGTGTGAATGATCTCTCAATGTATCCTTTTACTGAATCAACCTCTACTGATTTTAAATAAACCTTAAAAATTTTGAAAATTAAAAAAATAATAATTTCAAATTAGAGAATTAATAACCCAAAGGTTGACGAAATATCCAAAATTACATAGTGTTACTTAAAAGGCAATTCTTATTATAAAATATAATTATCAATTTGGTTTCCTTAATTGTAAATGAAATACAACATGCTGTATATCGAATGATCTTAAGCAATTATTCGTGCTTTTCACACTTACATGCTAAACGTCCATTTGAGAGTAAATATGTCGCAGCGATGTCTCGCCGATCTCGATTTAGATACCATCACCACATTTGGATCCAAATGTACTCTTGCCTCACGATTCTACGAAATTTAAACGCACGTAAAACGCAAGTCACGATTATTAATAAACCATGGAAATTTACGTTATTATTATTGAAACTTTAAATCAACTCAAAATACCATTTAATTAACAAACGAAAAAAGCCTCGCGTCGAGCTACCGTTGTCGACAAAAGGAATATTTTAACTCTTATTTCACGGTGATAAAGGTTTTTGTGGCAATTGTTATTGTAATGTAACACTTGGAGTGGAGGCGAGGTGGACATCTTAAGTTGTCACTTTGTTTTCTTTTGCCATTGGGCTTTTCAACGGGCGACGACCTGCGCGTCTTAATTTGTTAGGGATGTCATCCGCTTTTTATATTAAAATACAAAAATGTAAATGTAACTAATTAAAAAAAAAATAACAATAAAATGATTTTGCTATAATCCTTAAATATATAGTTATGTTGGTGATCAAAATAAAAAAATAAAGTTATTATAAAATACTAGTAATCGCCAGCGACTCCGCCTGCATGAAAAGATTAAAACCGTAATATATAATAGCCATAAAAATTATTAAAGTGGGTTAACCTTAAAAGCTAGACATATGCTGTCGCGGACTTTTATTTAGAACTTTTAGAGGCTAACAGTTTTGTGATACATGATTTTTCAATAACTATAACCGTTTAGTCAACGCTCGCAAGGAAAGCTTTAAATTTTGCTGTTTTCTTAATATTTTTTATTGCTGCTCTTCTCCTAATCATCTTAGCGTGATGTTATATAGCCTATAGCCTTCCTCGATAAATGGACTATCTTACATTGAAAATTTTTTCCAAGAGTCCAATAGTTCCTGAGATTACCGCGTTCAAACAATCAACCAATCAAACAATCTCTTCAGCTTTATATATTAGTATAGATCGATAGATATATATGCATGAGTTATGCGACAGCCCTATACGCGTGGTGTACGTGTAAGATAGTAGCGAGCGTGGAGAGTGCGTGATGTGATTCTGTTTGTTTACCATACCTGTCGAGCAGCCGGAGATCAGTTGAGATTTAACACGAAATATATGGTGCGGCTCATATTCTGTCTGTTACTAGGACCTAGATTATATTTGTATTCAGTGTAAAGGCAAGCCATTGTGTATAACTTTAATTCCTAACAAAAGTTACGTAAATTTTTTTCTTGAAGATGTTAGAATCTCCCTTTTCTATTCCAATGACGACTCAGAAATAAATTTAATCTTTGACCTTTTTACTTGGGACGATTTTTTTATTTATTTACGTATATTAACGTTAGATACAAAGGAAAGATATAATTTCTCACTGCCCATAGCGAAAGGAAATTTATTCTGTGATTTATTCACAACAATACTCTTTTTATGAATTAATTTAAATGAAATGTACACTCGCGAGATTAATTGCGTTAATTT